>OY757935.1:46286991-46394491 GCA_963585895.1 Sepioteuthis lessoniana | reverse complement strand
TTACTGACTGCTTGAATGTTCATGTTTTTAGATTTAAATGAGAAAACTTAACCCATTAATTTTTTTGGCAAATGCAGTATTTCTACAGGTTTTGTGCCAAATTTATTAATTTTCTTTCTTCATTCAGAATTAACACAGTGAGAACTACACTAGTTAATAGTGGTCTGCTAGCTTGGTTCCCAATCAATTACACCTAGCAAGGAGTTTTATAAGTTAACAGTATGTATACTTTTAGAAAATTTCTATATATCTTCCTTCCTTCCTTTAGTTAACAATTTTGTCTCAGAGACCATTTTAATACTTACTGTGTGCTTAAAAACTGTGACCTTCTTTGGGACTTAACTGTTTACTTGTGTAGTAGGTTTGATGTGAACTGAATAAATGTATATTATCTAATAAATACATTGTGAAAAAAAAATGGTTGTAAAAAGGTCATTAAGTACTTATTCTTTCTCTTAAAGTAAGCTGGCTCTGCTTTTATCATAATTTTTTGTTGTTTTTATTTTCATTCTTGTAGTATGAATTGGAGACTATATTGTATTTGATTTCAGGTCAAGTAAAAATCACTTGCTACATAAATTGTAGATTGTTTTGCTCTGCGTTGCAAATAATAGAAAGAAACCAAACTTTCCAAAAACAGGTTTATTGCTTTACTTTAGAAGTTAATGAGATTTGTCTTCTGCAGTGCAAATCTAACAAGATCAATGTCATCAAGACTACATGTAGCAATAAAAAAAGATAAAATAAAAGCTGCCACACCAAATATCAAATTGAAATAACTTCTTTTTTTCTTTTCTTTTTTGCTGCTACATATTCATATTTTTGGTTGCAAAGTTTCAATGCTGTTGAGCTTAGCATTATGTAATTCCTAATATAAAATTTTGATTGTATAATGTGTCACACAATAGTTGGCATGGTACCAAATGTAATACTATTGCATTTATGGCACTGATACCAGTGCCAAATGTGGTACTATGGTTGTTAATGGTACCAAATGTGATACTATGTGGCCTTCATTCTGCGACTACCACATGCGTTTACAGATAGTTTGTTTTTCAGTCCCCTCTGTGCCCGCATTGTTTGAAAGATCCACAAATAGTGAATGATATAATCCATCCGGGACTTTTTCTGACAGTTGGGGTGGTTCATTGGAACAAGTTGCCTGGGTGCCAGCAACACAAAGACAAGAAAAACTCTCCGTTAGCTATTAATAATTATTTATTGAAACATATTGGCGTAATATATTCAGTATATTTATATAGAGAAATTGTTGCTTTATTATCCAGATATGAAGGTATTCATTGTTCAGACTGCATACAGCTTTTAGCAGTCATCAAAGCACAAGAGAGAGAAAGAACTTATAATATGAACAGACATGCTTGCCAGCACACAGTCACCCACCCTCTGTCACTGCCCCCAAAGGGCTATGTGGATCTCAACTCAACTGTTAACTTCTCACTGACTACTGCCCCAACTGGCTCAACTTTCAAAATTTGTTAATTTTTATATATTCTAAAATTCTGTATATCATTAGTGTGATGTCATCTCACTAAGTTATTGCATCATATTATCATCATCATCATCACACATGTGCCCAACTCTTACCATGTTTCCATTTTACCTCAATTAAACTTATGACAAGACATGAATCTATTTTATTTACATGGTACTATTTACCAACCCCTCCGCTCGGGCAGGATATGACACAAGGTCAATTTTTAAGCGGAGTTTAACAGGTTTTGAATTCAGAGTTTTCCTTCTCCTAGACTAGTTGCCTCACCAAGGCTGAAGAACCTAGTCCGTCCTACTATTTACCCATAGCTGGAGGGAGAATAAGGGGGTTCATACCTTTCCCAAGGGTATTTGCCCGAAAGTGAACGTAATAGCGTGACTGGAGTACGAACTCGCGTACTACGATTCCGCAGTTCATCGCTTTAACCATTACACCACGAGGACACCCTCATGGTGGAATGATAAAATTGTCATCCTAAAGAAAACAACACTACAGCTTTATTTTAAAACTTTTATTGAAAAATCAATTCAGGTAACTTGATTATGTAGTAGCCGCCTTCAGCCTCAATCACCGCCTTGATACGGATCCGGAACTGGGAGCATGCCTTTTCCACAAGAGCCGGCAGGAGCTCGGTGAATACTCGGCAGATGGCGGTGATCAGGCTGGCTTTGGTGTTGTGGGAGGTCATGTTGGTGATGTTCTCAACGTATGACTAAATGAAGTAGTCCAGCGGGTTCAGGTGGGGGGCCAGTGAGAGAAGAGTACAAAGTCGTAGCACTCCTTTTGAAGCCAAGCCTGGGTCTCTTTGGACTTGTAGGCCAGCGCCGAGTCCTGCTGCCATAGCCAGGGTCTGCCACCGGCCACCTGATTGCACCAGGGGATCACTACACTCTTCAGCACATCCAGGTACACTTTGGTGTTTACTTTCAAGCCGACTTCGAAGATGTGAGGTGGCATGATGTGGCCCTCAATTGAAACCACACCAAAGACCATAACCATAGTCGGAAACTTTGTTTTCATCACTCTGGGCACGTCCCTATTATTCGTGGCAATCCAGATTTGCATTTTGAGGGTGCTAGCAATGGTCCTGTTGTCATAACTTGGATCGGTAGAGAGCATGAGTTGTACAGCAGCGCATCTCCGATCTCATTCGTTGAACATTGTGTCACTTTCAGACATGATAGAAGGCTCCTATCGCTCTTGAGATTTGTACACAACTGGCCAACTAGTAGATGGTCTGCAACAAAAAAAGAAAACCGGTTTTCATTAAACGGAAATGGAATCATGTCATCTTTTCTAGGGCGACGATTTTATCGTTCTACCCTGTACATTTGGCCTTCTTGTCTAGAGATAACAGGAGTCCCTTATCATCTGTTTGCTGGTACATGTGCTTGACCTTTCCAATTTGACTTAAATTCCTACTCAAAGATTTTAGCCAACTAGAATACACTTGAATAATTCAGAACCCGAACAAACTAAATAGTAGAATAATTAATACAATGAACCATCACAGTAATTGTCTTATAAATGTTTCACTAAGAACGATAAAATCCTGGTATTTTAGGTTGAGAAGAAAATTAACATTTTATAGAAAATTGTTTGGCAATATTGAAATACTTAATAATATCCATGTTGATTGGATAATGTTTTGCTTGCTTTGGTTTAGAAGAAAATTGGCTTGGTTTTATGGCATATCAACCATTGTTGGTTATTTAATGCCTAATCCTGTTTTTACATATATATCAAATATATGATTTGTAAACACATTTTGTAGATACATACAGTTAAAGGATCAATCAATTCTATTTAGCATAAATCAACAAAGTTAAATTTATGTATCGCTAACAATATCACTAATAATTCAATTAAACATCAGTACATTTGTTTACACACAGTTAAATGATCAAACAGTTCTATTTCAAAGAAATTCATCTTAAGTCATTTGTTTGCACTCATTTTAAATGTCAAACAGTTCTATCTGATCTATAAATATGTAGCGGAAGGTAATTTTGTATTTTGGTTTGGCGCACAATTTAATTTGACACATAATTTCACCTAATCAGGATGACTTATCCTATTCAGCCTGGATCTCCTTTCTGGCCAGCAGAAATTGGGTAAGCACACTCTCTTTGGCTGAACAACTCCGTCCAGTGCAGACATCTCACTGGCGGTTCTTCAATAGCATGGACACATGAGGAAACCTATCTAATTTATGGATTCCTTGCATCTATTTTCTCTTAGACCAAGGAATCCCAGTTGAATATGAATTAGATACATTCAATACACCACACACAGTAAAAACTTTATGTCACCCCCAAAATTGGCTATGTCGATGTGATGCCTAATCCTGCTCCCGGCACCTAGCATTTATTTCACCTCTCCCCAAAACCACCAGACACACAAAACTCATGGTGACTCCAAAGTTTATTTCCCCCAATGGCAAACAAGACTTTTGCTAAACTACGGCGAACACAATCCCTTGCACGTCCAACGATACACGCTGCTTTCTCAACTCTATCGTATTTCCATTTCGTTACTTTACATCTTTCCTTTTCCACGAGGCTTGCAGCACAAACACAAACTCAACATTCCATGCTGCCAATAAAACTCTTATGTAAAAAAACATTTCGACTTCGACATCTTGAACCTTCTCATTTATTTACTTTTAAAACTTAGCGAGGAAGTAACCAAACACACACACACACACACACACACACACACACACACACACGTTACAAATTTTCCTCGCTAACTATAAACAAATATTATCCCTAAAAACAACAATATATTCTATCGCCTAAAATAATAACTAACATTCTTCTCGCTAAAAACAATTTCACTTTCCTTGCCCAACAATAACAAATATTTTCCTCGCTAAATAACAACATTCACATCTCGATAAAAATAGGACCCTATCAGGCACAACCAGTCTTTGCCAGAGTGGACCTGGAAGCAATGGCAATGAAGAGGTACTCCACATTCCCGGAGCCTCACCATCAGATTGTTTAGTGTCATATCCACGACACTCCTTGGGTGAGGGTCCTACCCCTCTGCAGAGATGCAGTCAACTGGACTTGAAGAAAATCAACTTTTTATTAAGAATCATAAGAGGTGTATTTATTTGGAAGACATGCATGCAGTATCACACTGATTTTCTGAAATGATAAATTATCATTGCAATATCATTGGATTATTCAGACGAGTGTCTTCTAAGTTGCTTTAGTGATAGCATTTTGGTTGTTGTAACTGTCTTTTTCAGATGTCTGTCATATTCAGTAACCTTCAGGGAATTTATTCTTTGCAATTAATTTGCCCTTGAGATGCTGTTTTAATGATGAATTAATACAGACAAATTAATTAATATGAGACATTTTGTAGAATGGACAGTTGAATGAGAACAAAGTGGTTAATTCAAAGTTTCCAGAAGGTTATCAAAAGAGAAAAGAAAGAAAGAGATAGAAGTGATTTCAGATACAAAAAAAAAAAGATATAGAAAAATGAAATGAGGGAAGGAAAAGAAGAAAGATCTGAGAAAAGGAGGAATAGTTTATAAACAAAAATGATTGGAAAGAAAAGAAATGTTTCATTTCCTCTCGTATAGGCACAAAAAGATTATATATATATATATATATAGGCACAAAAAGATTATATATTTATACGTATATACATATAGCCACAAAAATATTACATACATATATATATATATATATATCGCCACAAAAATATTATATACCCCCACAATTATATATATATATATATATACATATACATAATAGAAATATTATATATATATATATATTATTTTCGTGGATATATATATATATATATATATGCCTGTAAAAGAAGTGGTTTCATTGTTGGTTCATTTTGAGATGTTAGTGAGGTTTTTAATGGTTTGCGATGTGCTTTGTATGATTTGGTTAATTTGTCATTGTTAGGTTTGTTATGTGTGTTAGTAAAGAGATAGGTCTGAGGGTAATGGGAATAGTGGGGTTGTTTTTCTTAAAAGTTAATTTGATGAGTGAATATTAAGAGCTTTTTGTCTAGCATTTAATATGAAATTTTTTTTGTATTTTAGGCTTTTAAGGGAATGTTTGTTGTACTTTAATTCTTCATCTAAGTGTTGTGGACTATATATTTTAAGTGCTCTTAGATAAAAGCCAATTAAGGTTTTATTGTTGTGGTGGGAGTAAAAATGTATATAATCATTTTTGTTTGTGTGTTTGCAGTAGAGTTTAAAAGTAAAAATGTTTTGGGATTTAGTAATTAGGATGTCCAGGAAGGGTATGGTGTTATTTGATTCTTTTTCATATGTAAAGTTGTTGGAGGGTTCAACATTGTTTAATTTCTCTGCAATCTCTGCAATTTTTAAGTTTTGGGGTTGGAAAATAAGTATATCGTCAATATATCTAAAATATGTAGTGTTGCTTGGTAGTTGGTATTTAAAAGGACCAGATTCTAAAAATTCTAGAAATAGGCTAATACCCTGCTCAGTGGGTTTCCTATAAGGAGGCCTGATTTCTGTTTATAAAATTTACTATCAAATTTGAAATAAGTCATGTTTGTTATGTGTTTGCAGATGTTGATTAAGGTGTTTATGAGGAGTGATGAATTTAATTTTTCTAAAGTGAATAACAAGAAAGTTGAGGCATTTTTTGATGGGTATATTTGTGTAGAGAGAAGTTATCTCAGCTGTTTATTAAATGAAGCGCAGTTTCTTCCAAGCAGCGGTTGTGTCAATACTGCTATATGGATGCACTACATGGACACTAACTAAATGTATGGAGAAAAAGCTTGACAACAACTACAGAAGAATGCTGCAAGCAATATTGAACAAGTCCTGGAGACAGCACCCCACAAAGCAGCAGCTTTATGGCCACCTACCACCCATCATGAAAACTATCAAAATTAGATGAACCAGACATACAGGACACTGCTGGAGAAGTAGAGATGAGCTCATAAGTGATGTACTCCTGTAGACCCCTTCACATGGACGTGCAAAGGCAGGATAACCAGCTCGAAACTACATACAGCAGCTCTGTGCCGACATGGGATGTAGCCCTGAAGACCTGCCGGGAGCAATAGACGATAGGGAGGGGTGACGAGAGAGAGTCAGGGATATCCATGCTGATAGCGCAACATGATGATGAATTCATAGAGCATTTTACATCTCCTCATCTAAGAAAATATCTTACAAAGAACTTACCAACATAAAACAAACCCTTATTAATAACAATTTCCCTTATAAATTAGTTGAACAACAAATAAAACTATACCTTTACAACATTCACAAAAATAGTAGCACTATTAACAATAACAACACCAACAGAATTAATCTATATTAGAGAAATCAAATGCACTATAACAACAAATTAGACGAACAAGTAATAACCAACATTATAAAAAGACACATTAAATCTACCGAAAAACAAAAACAAAACTTATGTACTACACTAAATTTAAAACATCAAACCTCATTATTAAGAATAACACCTACTCCACTAAAATGCTCCTAAACAAAACCAATGTAAAGTAAAGTTAGCGACCATAGTCAAGGGTGACCCGAAGGCTCCCTTTTCGATAGCTACTACACCAAGGTGTAGGGGAGGGCGCTACTCCATTCCCAGGATTGCTCCACTTTACCCTTGAACCGTACCTTATAATGCTGAGTGTTAAGCAAGGTGGTATCAAGTTCCATTTTTAAAATCTTTGGTATGACTCGACCTGGGATTGAACCCAGGTCTCCCGGGCCATTGGCGAACACCCTAACCGCTGGGCCAATGTCCATTTCGAGAGTGTATCCCGAAAAACAAAAATAATTCTTACATTGGCTATACAACCACATTAATCATCTCTCTCATCACCTTTCCGAAAATAATGCCATCAAACAACAATACAATAATTATATATAAAAACAATAATAAAAAAAATGACTACAAATCCTAGAAGCAATATGCATAAAAAATTTAAAAAAAACAAACATAAGTAAAATAGCATCTAACACAGGCACCAACATATTAGATATTTTTAATAACTAAAATCACTAACTCTATTAGTAAAACTATTTTCCAACCAAACATTTTAAAACAAACTGCTGAAAATGTTCCAACAACTTCAAAACAAAATGCTACAAATAATTAAAACAATAAAAACTCAATCTATCAACTCAAAACTACACTACCCCTAATGATGACCAAAAGTATGGTTGAAAGCGCTCGGGCAGAAGATATGGGACAATTCCTTCACAACCTAGATCCCAACACAAGAAAAATAACAAGGAAACTTGGAAAAATAATAAACAGTGTTCCATTGTCTTTAACAAAACTTGCTTGAATGTGTATATATATATATATATATATATAGCCACAAAAAGTATATACGAGATGCATATGATAAGTTTCCAGACTTTTTTTCGTATGGGCACTTTTATTGATAGTACACACATGAAACTCAAGTCTCCTTCAAGGTAATCTCCTTCGGCTGCAATGCCCTTGTTGTACCGTTCCAACAACTTCTCAAAGGCCCCATCAAAGTCCTCTTGTGTGAGCGTGTCAATGACCTTCATCACAGCCTCTTTCATCTCCTCAATTGTCTCATAACAACAGCCTCTGAGCTTAGGGAATAACTAAAAGTCACAGGGAGCAAGGTCTGGACTATAGGGAGGATGAGGAACTGTCTTGATGCCCATCTTGCTCAAATAGTCTGTGACAAGGATGGAGTTGTGGACTGGTGCATTGTCCTGCTGGAAATGCCACTGACCCGGTTTGAAGAGTGCTGGCCTCTTCCGACAGAATCTCTTCCTAAACTCCCTTAAAACCTCAACATAGTAACCCTAACCCTAACCCCTTGGCCAATCAGTTCTGGTGTATTGACTTCCTTACTCCTCCCTCATCATCCCTCACAGACTCCCTGAGTTCCTTGAATCTCTTATGCCACTCAAAAACTGAGGCTTGATTCATGCAAGATGCTCCAAAAGCAGTCTGAAGCATTCCATGTTTCTGTGGCATTTTTTCCAAGTTTAAAACAGAATTTTATTGCATATCATTCTTCTAAAGTGTCAGATTGCCTTTTTGAAATTCACCAGCTGTGACAATCAGGCTTTAGTAGGGTGCATTCCAATTGCTGCTGTAGCTGTTTATTTGAACCTGAAATCATAAAAATTGGTCAGTCATCTCATAAGATGTATAGCAATAACATACTGAATTTTCAAGAGTCTACGACAATTTTAAATGCTCATACAAAAAAAGTCTGTAAATGTATACACACACACACACTTCAGGCTAATATCCTTGGGAAAGGTATAAATCTATCTGTTCTCAACTCAGCCATTTGTAAATACCCCCATATATATATAATTTTTTTGTGGCTATATATATATATATATATATACTTTTTGTGACTCTACATATATGTACAAGTTGCATACGATAAGTTTCCAGACTTTTTTCGTATGAGCATTTAAAATGTGTGTGTGTGTATACATTTACACACACACACACACACACACACACACACACACACACACACACAGAGTATCTACAAAAGAAACAATTTTAAAAATTCATTCAAAAATAAAGATATTAAGATACTGAGGCTCATGATATACAGTTTTGTAAAGAAACAAAGTTTTTTATTAGAGCTTTTGGCATCACTAGGTGTTTCAGTGTCCTTCTGTGTGCCAAAAACTATAACAATGAAGGCATTTTGTGTGCTTCAATCAAACAAAACAAATTTTTGTGACTGTTTCAGACCACATTTCAGGAAATTACTGCTAACTAGATAATCTGTCAATAATAGTTAAAAGGAATTTGAAACAGGATGTTTGTGTCAAGATCCAAGGAGACAATCAGTATTACAAAAAAAAACAACTGGAGTGTGTTGGTTTACTTTAGCAGCCCATAGAAAAGGAGGACAGGTTAATATTTTGTTTCTTGAATAAATTTTTCAAATCTTGTATTTCTTGTATAGAAACCTGTATATAGAACTGAATGTGATATATATATATTCAAAGGCTCTGGCAAGTACCTAGCTCCTCTTTTCCAAGCCTCAGTTACCTCTAAATCGTTCCAACTAAATACATTTTAACCTTATGGACAGTGCAAACTGTATATACAAAGTTGAAAGTACAGCATGACTTATCATTATTACTTGACATTTTTGACCGAATTGGGAGAATGTAGTTTTAAATAGTATGAAACAGACAGTCTTTTGCAACCACAGGTCTTTTAGATAACTGCTTAAATTGGCAGTATAAAATCTTTTTAATCTCATTACAATGTCATGCTGATGTCATCAGTCATGGGAAATTTCAATAGAATTTTTACAAGAGTGACACTTTTTAAAGTCAATTCTAAATTCAATAGAATTTTTACAAGAGTGAGACTTTTTAAAGTCAATTTTAAATTCAATAGAATTTTTACAAGAGTGACACTTTTTAAAGTCAATTAGAATTTTTATTTTCATTAGAATTTTTATAAGAGTGACACTTTTTAAAATCAATTTTAAATCATGAATATAGCATATTGATGGAAAAATAGCATCATTTGAGCTTCCCAAAAATACTTGGAATTTTTTTTATTTTTTCCTTTCCTGAGGAAATCAAAGTTAGTTTGTTTTTTGTTTTTTTTTATCATGAAGCAAAATCTAATATGAAAAACAAAAATTTCACTTGAAGCCTATAAACCATCCCTAGACTCGTGAAGCTCAACTATTTTTGTTAAAGAATGGTGTCATGTTATAGACTAGAGGTTTAGAAGTAAATTCTCAAAAAGTTACATATTGGGTAACACAATGAAAATTAATAAAAATCAGGAAAACCATGAAAAATTTGCTATTATATCGATATTCTGCCAAGTTTGAGCTGAATCCAACCAAAAAAGTTGCAAGCCAATTGGCTTGATTTTTCTCATGGATATTTAAATGTTAGCAGATTTGAGTATCAAAGATAAAGTTTAGAGGTTGTAGTTTTGGCTATCAGAGGGGTTTAAAGTTGAGTATATTAGAAGACCCAGCCCATTGGTTTAGTGGTAGAGTGTTCACCAATGGCCCAAGAGACCAGGGTTCAATCTCAGGTCGAGTCATACCAAAGACTCAAAAAGTGATACTCAATACCTCCTTGCTTAACAATCAGCATTATAGGGTAGTTTTCAAGGGTAAAGTGGAGCAATCCATGGAAAGGAGTAGCACCCTCCCCTACACCTCAGTGTTGTAGCTATTTAAAAGAGAGCTTTCCGGTAGCCCTCAACTATGGTTGCTAACTTTACTTTGAATTTTTTTCAGATAATCTTCATCTTCAAATATAGAAACTCTTGACTAAAGTTACCAACTTATAACTTGAGTTAAGGGAAGAGTTCCTATGGCATAGTGGCTAACATGCGTCGTTCAGTCATGTTATCTTCACTTTTAGATACCGTTGGAAGAGGCATGAACTTCTTATCCCCCTCAGCTATTGGTTAAACAGTACCACTACTGTCCTACTACGTAGATGGCTTTAGCATGAAATAATCCATGATGGTTGATATGCCATTTAACAAAGAGTCCAAATCAATGAGATGGAATACCCATGGTGTAGTGGTAAACATGCTGGACTATGAACTAATACCCTTGAAAAAGCATGAACCCCTTTATCGCCTCAATTATGATTGAATAGTACCTCAACTGTTCTACAAGGACAGCTTTGGCATTAAATAACCCATGAAGTTTGGTTTGGTTGTGTTTTATGGCATATCAACCATTTTAGGTTATTTAATGCCAAATCCTATATATACATATATATCAAATATATATGATTTGTAAACACATAGTTTGTAGATAACATTTTTAAATGAACCAAAGCTCATTTGTTTGAACACAGTTAAATGGTTTCAACTGTCTTAAACAAAAATAATTCTATTTAGTATTAATCATTTTTTGCAAACAGTTAAATGGTTCCAAGTATTCCTATCTAACATGAATAATTCTAAAAGTAAAGTTGGTGACCATAGTCAAGGGCAACCAGAAGGCTCCCTTTTCAATAGCTACTACACTGAGGTGTAGGGAAGGGTGCTACTCCTTTCCCTAGATTTCTCCACTTTACTCTTGATACGTACCTTATATTGGTGAGTGTTAAGCAAGGAGGCATCAAGTACCATTTTAAAATCTTTGGTATGACGCGACCTGGGATTGAACTCAGGTCTCCCGAACCATTGGCGAACACTCTACCCATTAGGCCAATGAGCTGGTATTGAATAATTCTGACCGAGCCGTAACCCATGAAACAAAGAAACCAAACCAAGCTAAACCAGTTTGAGTTCAAAAAGAAGTATTTTGATAGGAAATGCTTTCAATAATTTAAATGAGTTTAAAAAGAAAAAGTCAAAGATCTGTGATAAAAAGAGGTACAGTAACTCAACCCTTGCAGTGGTGTAATGGTTAACAAGCTAGATTAGCAAACCTAGTAAATTACAACACAACCCTTATGGTTTTGCATTGGCTAGCACATCATTGAAAGATTTTTTTTTAGATTTGTTATCACAACACTATGCTAAAAATGGTCTATTGCAATTTCTATATGAATGATAATTTTATGAGATTAGTGTTCACACTGAAAATCATTTTTCATCATCCAAATACTCAATATAATTGAGATAGCTAATCAGAATCCTTCTCTCCTTCCTATAAAGAAACATCAATATCATTATGGATCACTGTTACAATGGGAACTCATTGGGTTCATTTATAATCCGATATATCTTTAAAATTCTCATTGTGTCTGTGTGTGTGTGTATATATATATATATATATATATATATATATACACACACACACACACATACATATATATATATATATATGTGCGTGTGAAACAAAAAAAACAAATTAAACCAAACTAAACCAATTTGAGTTTAAAAAGAAATATTTTGATAGAAAATGCTTTTAATGATAGTGCATATATATACACACACACACATATTATAACCAAGCAAAAATGGGATGTTATAGTGAGATTTTTATTACAACAATACATTTAAAATGCCCTTAGAGAATAAAGCAATTTCCAGTTCAATTGGTAACTAATAACTTTATGGTGTCTGGATTTGCACTGAATATCACTTTTTAATAATTCAAGTTCTTGATATATTAGAGATAACTATGAAATACTAACGAGAATCTTTTACTCCTTCCAAAGTAGAAGCATCAATATCATTGTGGACTGCTGTTTCAACAGGAAACAAACAGATTCACATGTCATCTTGTACTCATAAATGATCTATTACAAAAAAAAATCAAAAACAGGACATAGTGCAGTGGATATAGGTGTTTGGATGAAACAGTGCTGAGTAAAATTATCTGAAGTTTGCAGGTTCAATCCCAACTAAAGGTAAAAATAACAAGGAATACTTACTATAGCTTAACACCTGGTTGTGGTTAATGGAATTAGAAAAATGTATTGCTGAGGATTAAATAAAGGTTTCACTTTGAGGTTATATGTAGGCTCTCAAATATGGCATGAAACATCTGAAGAAGGACATATTGGCTGAAATGTTATGAGTTTAATGATAAAGACAATTGTCCATATATTTTAAAAAATAAAAACTATAAACAACCAACTAAAATGATACAATGATGTTTCCTAGCTAACTAGCTCTTCTTTAAATACTGTAAGATCAAGATTTAAAAACTTTCTTAGAATTCTCATAGATGAGAATCTGAACTGAAATACCGAAATTAAGGTGATAGAAACTAAAATTTAGACCCCCAATTGGAATATGCCAGATATGAAAATACCTGAACTATGTTGCCACTGAGCACAAATATTATTCATTTGTCAACCTGTATTTTATTTATATGGAAATCTTATTTCAGGGAGTGTAAATAAAACAAAATTGAAAAACTTCTACAAAAAAAGGGCTATTCGTATTATCAGTTATGCTTCCAAAGGGACACAAACAAGTATTCTAGATGTGCACCAGTTCAAGCTTATTGGGGGGAAAAATTTTTAATAATATTTTTTGTGATAAGAATTAATTGACCCTTAAAATCACAGCATTTTTTTTATTTAAAAAAAAATCATTTTACATTTTATAAGGGGAGGGGTCACTTTCAGATTCTAATTCAATGTAGAATGATAACCCATTTGAAAATGGGTGATCATTCTACATTGAATTTAATTACAAGTATTAAAAAAATGGACCTCCACCCCCAAGGTAAAAGCCCAGTTGGATGGGGTTGTAGAATACACCGAATGTCTACAAAGGGGGTAAGACATTTTAAGAATGTTATCTACAAAATATGTTTACAAATCATATATTTAGTATATATGTATAAATAGGATTTAGCATTAAATAACCCACATTGGTTGATATATCTTAAAACCAAACCAAACCAATCCAAAGTAAAGTAAAAGTAAAGTTGATGACTGTAGTCGAGGGTGACCAGAAGGCTCCCTTTTCAATAGCTACTACACAAGGTGTAGGGAAAGGCATTACTCCTTCCCCTGGATTGCTCCACTTTACCCTTGATACGTAACTTATAATGCTAAGTGTTAAGCAAAGAGATATCAAGTACCATTTTTAAAATCTTTGGTATGACATGACCTGGGACTGAACCCTGGTCTCCTGGGCCATTGGCAAACACTCTACTCACTAGGCCAATGAGAAAAAATTAAAATTAAATTCAAACTGTGAGGCTACATGTATTTTCCAACACTAACTGTCCTGGAAATGGGCAATTATTCTGTACTGAATTAAAATATGAAAATGAAGCCCCTTATAAAATATAAAATAAATGGTTTTTTTTGGGGGAGCGGGGGTCCCAATTCTAAAAGTTGTGATGAGTTTAAGGGTCTAATTAGTTCAGATCCCCAAAAAATTATTAAAAATTATTTTTTTTCCAGTGAACTCAAATGGGTGCACATGTAGAATTTTATCAAATAATATTCTGAATATGTAATTATTAAACATATACAGTATGGGGTTTTTATGGGCAAAGCATACTATAATGAAGTACCTGAATGTATTAAAACAATATGATCAATGTAATACACATAAATACCCTACATTAAGAGTTTCTATACTAAGTAAAGCTGGCGACCTTAGTTGAGAGTGACACAAAGGCTCCCTTTTCAATAGCTACTCTTTTCCCAGGATTGCTGCACTTTACCCCTGATCCTTAATTTATAATGCTGAGTGGCATCAAGTACCATTTTTAGAGTCTTTGGTATGACTTGACCAGGGACTGAAACCCGGTCTCCCAGAGCATGGGCGAACACTACTCATTAGGCCATTGGCTCGATTAGGCCAATGAACTAATTTGTAGTAAAAAATCAGAAGAATTTGATTAGAAAAAATGAGATGCCAGGTAGGTCTCTCTTCCCACCCCTAGCTAGCCCAGTTAGCTGGGTCTGCAGAATACACTGCATCTTTATAGAAGGGTAAAACTCCCCCAACAAGTGTCCCAGATATGACACTAAACAATCTGATGGTGAGGCTCCAGTAATGCTGAAGCTTTGGGGAATGCAGAGTACCCCTTCATTGCCATTGTTCCCAGGTCCACTCTGGCTGGGAGAGGTAGCACCTGATAGGGTCCCATCTATGTTCAAATAGAACTGTTTGAGATTTAAACTGTGTATTTTGACTGACAGCAAACAAATGACTTATGCTAAACTGAATTGCTTGAAATAGAACTGCTTATTCATTTGACTGTGTGTGAACAAATGACTGATGTTTAATTGAATCGTTTATAATACCTAGCAATACTTGGAACCATTTAACTTTGTTGACATGCTAAACTGAATTGTTTGAAATATGACTTTGATCATTTAACTCTATGTAAACAAATGACTGATGTTTAATTGAATTGTTAGTGTTAAATGAAAATACTTAAAAATATTGACGTGCGTACAAGCAAATGATTAATAGTTATAAAATGGGGTTAGACTGTGATGAAAAAATGGCTGCTTCCTCTCTACCCCTTTTATACCAGCAGGGGCAGATAACTCCAAGTTACTACTCACCCTGCAAGGGCAGATAACTCAGTCATCAGCTATACAATAGTAAATAGAATTATTCATATTAGATAGAGATAATTGAAACCACTTAACTCTGTGAAAAAAAAATGAGCTCAGGCTTGTTTAAAAATGTTATCTACAAAATGTGTTTAGAAAACATATATTTAATAAATATGTATAAAAAGGATTTGGCATTACAACCTACAATGGTTGATATGCCCTCAAATCAAACCAAACCAAACCAAACCCTGCCCTCAGCAGAAGAAAAAACACTTTAGAATGTTTTATATCATTGGTTGTTTGTTTAAATTATGGCCATCAGTGATCAAAAAAAGAAAAAAATATTTGCACACATACATGGTAATTGATCAGTGAGACCAGCATGTTAACCATTATGTAACAAGATGCCAAAAACTATGCTATCAATGCTAAATTCAAGATACCATAGGACAAAAAGGCAAGTGAAAAATTAACTATTCTAAAATATAATCAGAGATTAAAAAAAAAAAAAAACCAACAAAAAACAAATAATCAGTGACTTTTATTGCTACTATTAATTTCCTAACAGAAATCAGTTTTCTTTTCTTTCTTCTTTTTTAACCTATAAGAATTGTCTGGGGTCATTATGAAAAACAATACAAAAGTTTGTAGGATAATAAGAACACCACTTTAACATTTTTTTAACCTTCTTTTCTCTTTATCAATCACATGCTGAGCCTACTTTTCAAGTGAGTATGTTTTGTTCAGTAAAATGAAAAAAAAAAAAATGTTGTAAAAAGTTCTGTTTTAAAAATATGCCACTGTTGGATTAACTCCCTAGCCTGGAAAATAACTCTTTTGATCACACGAGTAGGCAACACTGTAGTGACACTTTCTGGTATAAAAGAAAAGGCACCAACATCAATTTTACAGATAAATTATTGACTAAGATATTAGAAGGAATAACACCCACTGTAGCTTATCCAAGACATAGCTGTCCATTTTGAACTTCAGTAGAGAGTCACTTAGTCATACTATAAGCTCACTGAAAGTGATTTCTATAACTTGTTCTGTTTTATTTGAATGAATCTGTATTATTAGAGTTTGTGAAAGCTTTTGATACCATATGCTGTGCATAGTGTAGGTATTTACCAAACCCCTCTGCATGGGCAGGATGTGACACGAGGTCAATTTTCAAGCAAATTTTAAGAGGTTTGAATTCAAAAGTTTCCTTCTAGACTGGTTGCCTAACCAAAGCTAAAGAACCCAATCTACCCTACTATTTACCAATAAGAATAATTGGATTCATACCTTTCCCAAGGGTATTAGTGCTGTGTAGAATGCAATTAGCCTCGTCCAGGATTTGTCGCGTCCATTTCCTACAGCGATAACCATAACACCATGGGCACCTCCTGTGCATAGTGTCGTAATTTCCAGACCTCTGGGAATAAGGTTCCACAGAGAGAGGGGGAAAAGAGAACAGGTTTTGCTTTTATCACATACTGGATGAAAAAAGGAAAATCCAACTTAGTGCCTTTTCTTTTATACCAGTATGTGTCTCCATAGCAGTGCTTGTAAGAGTTATTTTGCAAGCGAGAGAGATACTCCCACATGAGAAATACATGATAGTTAATAGAATTCCAAAGTGGTCTTTTTGTTGATGAAACAAACTGCTTAGATGATACCTTTTCCAGGACAAATAAGACCTACCTTTCTACCCACCAAATATTAGAACAGTCAATGTTCAATGGCTGACTTGAGGTCTAAAGGCCCTTGGTTTCAGCTGGGCCACCTTTGGGTGGGCGAGCTATATCATTGACACCTTTGTCACCCTTGTATAGCACTGGACCTTGCTGTCCATTTTAAGCTATAATCAGGCATACGTGCCTGGACCCAGATTTGGGTCCTAGTCCAGCTAGGCTTATCAGGCTCATATTGCACTAAGTGGGCTGATGACCAGCAAAGTGTTGAAATACGAAACACACTTGTAGTCAGTAGCTAGTCCTCAATGAAAGAGCTTATTTATGGCACATTGGGAGATTCCAATGTGCACACATTGGCCGGTCCATTCCTTGGATTGTGATTGGCTAGAACATCTCATTGGATATGTCTGTTCATAAATACCAACCCTGTCAGTAAGCATTAGTCTTGACTATGCTGGACCTCTTTGTCTAGTTCGGTCGTAATTTTGACCGTTTTTTTTTTAAGAAAAAGAAAAAGTTTATTTCAGCGTTACCATCAAACCGGATTTTACCACTTTCTCATATCATCGCGACGACTTCTCCCGGCTGGGCTGAAATTTTCTGACCCGGTTGGAAAAACAAAAGCTAAGTTCTTTTTCTCCCAATTTTTTTGTTGTTTTTTTTGTTTTTTTTCTCCTCCTCATTTCTACATCTCATTCTTTCATCCAGCATATCATTTATGGCCGGCCGGGCAGAAGGCTCGGCCATAAAGGCCCTTTTTTCCCCTACTAAGGGTGACCCTCCCCCCCAGATGAAAAAGAAGAAAAACACATCACCTACCCCGAAAAATGCCCCTTCCCCTGACCAGAAAGAAAAAACGCCCCCCAAAAAATTACCCTCCCCGGAAAAGGAAGGAAAATTGTCTCCCCAAAAAGGGGGGGATAAAAATGAAAAAGAAAATAGTTGGACAGCCCCCCCGAAAATACAGGTTGATGTCGACGACCTGCTCCAGCGAGCAAGGGCCATCTCCAGTGAAGTACAGGAGCATGGCCTTATGTTCAATTTGGAGGAGGTAAGACAAGACCAGAAAAAAAGAACGGTGTCTGTCTTTTTAGTGGACAAACGATCCAGAAAAATCGTTAAGCCCGCAAAAGACATGGTCCTTCGTCAAATTTCCAGCCTGGGCGTAAAGGCACAAGCGATAATCGCTGGTGCTTCTTACGCTTTCTGGGATATATTGCTACCGACTATAGAAGATGCCGTCGCCCTCACAAAAAAATCTCTGGAAAATAAAGAATTTTTTTTCAGAACAGAATATATGGGGCGACGGCGGACCACGGTTTCAATATACGAGGTCCCTAGCTTCCTTCGAGACGCAAACTTAGCCGCCTATATGCTTCAGTTTGGTAACATCGTCTCAGCAACACACGACGGAATGCGTGGGGAATGGAGGTTCGACATCATGTTGGATATGAAAACCTTCTACTCCGTTCCCAACTGGTTGGAGGTGGAAGGGCGCAGGCTTCCTGTTATAGTATCGGGAAGGAAACCCGCCTGCTGGCACTGTGGCGAGATTGGTCACCTCTCCGCAGTTTGCCCGGGGAAGAAGGCCCCGAAGAAGCCCGACCACAAACATGATACCCTCTCACCTGTGGTTAAAATAAACACGGAAAAGGAGGCTCCCGTAGTCTCGCCCACACCAGCGGGTAAAAAAAACCCCACTCCCCCTTCGTCCCCTACGGTTAATTCCGAAGAGGCGAAGGCTGAGTGGCTGACTGTGGGAAAAGGTGGGAGGAAGCTCCAACCTGAGGATCCTCGCTCCCAAAAGTCGGCCCAGGTAGGCACCGACAGTTTACCCCCCTCTAAAAAGTCCAACAGTCCACCCCCCACATATGCCCAGAAGTCATCCCCCCAAAAAAACAAAGCCCTACCCAAAACCCCACCTAAACAGCGTACACCTCCCAGGGTCAGATCTTTCAGCCCAGGCCGGGAGAAATTTGAACAACTCCTGGAATTCAAAAAGCGGCTGGACCAGGAGAGAAAATCGGCTCCACGACCAGGGCCTTCTCATTCCACACCATCATCACCAAGACATCCCAGAACCATTCGTCCACCACCAACCACACCACCCCATAGATCCATGCCTCCACCTCTCATGTCTGTGCTAGTCCGGGGAAAAAAGGGACCCACCCCCCCTCCGCTGCCGTTGGAATCACCACCAACTAAACCAGCACCACCAGCAACAGCAACCTCATCATCACCATCTACCACGCCCAAGAAACGGCAGCGGAGCTCGTCAATCGACAGCTCGGGGGATGAGGTCCCCAAACATATAAAAAAAAGGGAAAAACCACGTCATCATACCGGAACAAACATCTGCCGGGTGGATGAGGGGGCTCTGGATCGTCTTCACAAGGTCCAGCCGCAGCTGTTGAAAGACTTAAGGGTCCTCCACAACTTCAAAGAAGTCAACGGTTGCAATGTGGAGGACCCTAAAAATTTCCCCAATTCATGGATCACCACCGTCATTCGGAAGGGCCGAGGGTCGGAAGGTGTCATGAAAATGCTCGGCGAGGCTAACGAGGCCCTCGGCCCTATATCATTCCTTAAGGACGATTTAGCATCATGTAAGGGTCTTGTTGGGAGGGTCCCTGTTGTTCTACACCCCTCCCTCTATAGGGCTTTGAAACTAACTTTTCCGCGGGACGTCGGGGGTCTCGCTCATGACGGAGCCATCGATAATGAGATGGCCACGGGATCCATGAGCCAGACCGTCGGAGTCCTGACCCCAGCCATGTTCAGTCCGGGCACTCAACCCCTGTAATTTTCATGATGGATCTAAGGTTGGCTAGTTTAAATGGCCGCGGCCTGAGGTCGGATTCAAAGCGATCCCAACTATTGTTATACCTCCAGCGTCGCGGCATTGATATTTGTTGTTTACAGGAGACTCACTTCGACTCCAACTCCTATGAAGGTATTCTGGCGAGGGACTATTTGTCCTTCTCAGCATGCTTTGATAGTCGTTCTAGAGGTGTCACCTGGCTGGTAAGTAGACGTCTGGACGCTTCGTGTGCTCTTGTTCTTTCAGATCCGGCGAGCAGACTTTGTGTTCTGGATATTACCATAAAGGACAAGGCTTTTCGATTGATTGGGGTTTATGGACCCAATACCACCAGTGAGCTTCCTGCCTTTTTCCGGCGCATCGAGCCGTTCGTCGTTCCGTCAAAGCGGGTAATTTTAGTGGGAGATTGGAACGCCGTCCTTGATCCCAACTTAGATAGAGGGGCTACTAGTGCGGGTACTAACCCCTTGGATGCCAGATATTTTCGTGAGTTTGTCCAGAAATTTGATCTGGTGGACAAATTTCGCGAAAGGCATCCAAATAAAATAGTTTGGACTTGGACCGGTAGGGGCGCCTCGGCCCAGCTGTATAGCTATTTGGACCGAGTGTTAGTTAAGCGAGTCGACTTAGACTATTTAGGTGGTCCAAGTTTTGAGGCGTATAAAAATTCCGACCACAAATTTTTATGTGTGTCGATTAGGTTAGATAAGGCTAGATGTAGGATGTCTGGTTACTGGAAGTTCAACCTTTCCCTTTTGGCGGAGGCTGACTTCCGGAACCAGCTAGAACTAACGATAAAGCGGGAATTGACGGGGGCCATTATGGGTAATAGGTGGTGGGCTAACCTTAAGGATAGTATTAGATCCTTTGCTGCCGACTATAGTAGGAGACTCAAGTCAGCTAGGGTAGCGGAGCAAAGGTCGATTAAGGATAAGCTAGATAAGGCGGTGTTGGCGGGAGATAGTGGGCAAGTTAACGTAGCTAAGGCTGAGCTGGCCTCCTTGCAGATTATGGAGTACCAAGCTCTAGTAGTTAGGGCTAGGTTAAGGAGAATGTCCTGCGAGGCGACGAATATGGCCCAGGAGTTACGGGCCGAGGAACTGAGGCATGCTACAGATCGGCATATCGCCAGTGTCACATCGCCGGAGGGGCTCCGTCGAACTACAAACAAAGCCATCTGTGGGGAGTTTCGGCAGTATTTCTTGAAGCTTTTCACCAGGGAGCCCGGACTGAGTTCTGCTCAGTTCGACGCCTATCTTGCCGACTTCCCTCGCCTTTCGGCGACTGAAGCGGCTGGGTGTGAGGGGCTCATAAAGGAGGAGGAGATTCGGGTTGCACTGAAGTCGGTCGGGCTGGATAAGTCCCCCGGAATTGATGGTCTGCCCTACGAAGTGTACTTGAGGTTGTCGCACATGTTTGTCCCCTTGCTGGCAACCATCTATAACAACTGGATGAGGCTGGGTACTATACCCAGACGCCTCACCAGGGGTATAGTGAAGTTGCTTCGTAAGAACAAACATGGTGGGGATGGGGTTAGTAACTTTCGCCCTTTAACGATGTTAAACACGGACTTAAAGATTTTGGCGAAGATCTTGGCAAACCGTTTGCAGACTGTCCTGCCTAGTCTGATTTGCCCCGAGCAGACTTGTGCTGTGAAGGGTAGGACTATCCAGGACAGTCTTCATCTGGTCCGCACGATCGTAGAAAAAGTCGACGGAAATGCCGCGCTGATCAATTTAGATCAGTCCAAGGCCTTCGATAGGGTTGACCATGCTTTTCTGGAGGCTGTCTTGTCTTCGGCCGGCTTCGGGGTTGATTTTCGCACCTGGATACGTCTCCTTTATGCGTCCCCCAGAGTCATGGTGGAGGTGAATGGAGTAAAGTCGGAGCCCTTCACTCTGACTCGATCGATTCGTCAAGGTTGTCCGTTATCGCCAATGCTATATATCCTGGCGTTAGAGCCTTTTCTACGCAGGATAAAGGCGAACCCGGTCCTACGCGGCCTCACGTTACCTGGCGCCAGTGAGGTGGCCAGGTACACTGCATACGCTGACGACGTCAGCGTGCTTGTAACGAGCAGTGCCGAGGTGGAGGAGGTGAGCAAAGAAATCGGAAGGTACGAAGCTGTAACGGGGGCTAAGATTAACCGCGAAAAGTCTGTCGGCTTGCGGTTGGGCTCGTGGAAAGGCTGTGTCCTTCCCGGCCCCTTCATTTGGAAAGACGGTCCGTGCAAGATACTCGGCGTCTGGTTTGGGCCCGACCTTCAATTGGAGAAAAATTGGTCGGAAGTACTGAATAAGGTCGTAGCCGCAACTGAGTTGTGGCTGCGTAGAAGGCTTTCCCTAAAGGGTCGGGCAGAGGTGTGCAATTCGCACATCTACTCCCTAGCCATTTACCGACTTTCAGTACTTCCTATCCCGGCCACCATCCTATTCAAGCTGGAAAGGATTCTCTTCCAGTTTCTCTGGGCCAAGAGACATCCTTTGGTGCGACGGGAGATCTGTTACCTTCACCCTTCTGAAGGCGGTCTAGGAATACCTAACGTCGAGGTACGGCGCCATACTTTGCGTCTTACTTTCCTAGACCGGATGTGTTCACGAGACACGGCGGCGGGAAGCGTCTGGAAAGAAGACGCCAAACAATCTTTCCCGTCGCTAAGAAGTGTGCATTTTGCTGATGGGGAGACCCATCGGTTGCCCAGACGCGAATGCCCCTTCTATCGCGAGTGCCGGCATGCCTTGAAAGTTCTCTCTCGGCTGCAGACAGGTCTCTCTGACAGCCGGCCGTTGTCGAGTAGGGCATTATATCGATGTTTAGTGAGGGGGGCCGCTAGCGATGGTCTGATTGGCGAGCTCGGTGTGACGGAGGCGGAGGGTCGCTTACTGTGGCCTTGGGCCCCCAGGTTGAGGTGTCTCAATAATGACGAGGCTTCCCTCACCTGGCTGGTCATTCGGAATGCCCTCTGGGTCGGCAAGAAATTGTTTGCAGCGCAACAGGCCATTTCGCCTGAGTGCGGCCGGTGCGGTGATTTGGAGGAGACTATTAGTCACACCTTCTTTCACTGCCCGGTCGTACGGCCGCTGTGCAAGCTTCTTGAAGTCTACATGGTCCGCATCCTCAATGGAAAGTTTTTTGTCCTGGAAGCCAGTTCTGTGTGCAGCAATGTGGTGCCGAGGTTGAACAGACAGGAACATTATGTGTTTCTCTGCTTACTCGGCGTTATGCGTGTCGTGATTTGGACGACAAGAAAGAAGGAACTCTGTGAGGGTGAGTCTTTTTCTTCTCAGACCCTGGTGGCGTTTTACAAACACCAAATCAAAGTCAAAATCCAGTCTGAGAGAAAAAGACTCTCTTCACTGGAGTTTGGCGAAAGGTGGGTGACTGTTGCGCGCTTGTGTCGCGTGGTAGGAGCCAACCTTATTTTCACTTTGGACGTTCCAGGGACTTAAGGATATTGAGTTACCGGAAGGACATGACCACCCAGCCCAGGTAAGTTAGAATTTTTTAGGCCATTTTGATTTAGTTTGTTCCTAATTAAGTTAACTTAGCTAGAGTATGCAAGGTCATCGGGCCCCCCCCTTTTTTTGTCCCCTTCTTTTGTTTTACTCTCCCTTCCCCTCTGTTAGATGACAGGAATTGGAGTTCTCCAGGAGTGCGAGGGAGGGCTTATTTTATTTCATGTTTATTGTTTATTTATATTTTCTCCAATTATTTATCTTATTTGATTATTTTTCCTTCTTCGACACTATTTTCGACTGGTTAACCCCTTTTTCTGCCATGTTTTAGTACGTGGGGGGGACCCCATACTAACTATCATAATGTATATATGTTTTGTTCATTTTCGTTTTTAGGGGAAATTTTAAATAAAGATGTATATAGCGTTCCTTTTAGTTTGTTAAATTGTTCCCCTCCCCCTCACTTTGTAAATATGGGATTAAGCTTAGAAGTTCATAGAGCAGCAGTGTTGTTTTGGTGATTGTTGTTTTTGGTGGATGCAGTTTGATAGTGATATGTTCAATTGAGGTATTTTGGTGTTTTTTTAACTTGGAGATATGTATTGGTCAATGAATGAGTCTAGTTAAGTTAGAGATTAGGATAGTGTAGACCAGCCTTCCCCCCCCATTTTTCGGCCTCGTGCCAAATTTGTATTTTTTTTATACAATAAATATTTTGACTATGCTGGACCTCAGGTAAGTGTTGCTGTTATTATTGTCACTATTATTGCTGTTGTATATTGTTGCGTTCTACAGCAGGGCTCAAGCTTCAGCTTGTGCCCAACCTTCCCCTCCACTATAATTGACCTTTGGGTCATTGACCTTGTGTTAAGTCCAGTGGGTGTCCTCGTGGTGTAATGGGTGACCTTGTGTTAAGTCCAGTGGGTGTCCTCGTGGTGTAATGGTTAAAGCGATGAACTGCGGAATCGTAGTACGCGAGTTCGTACTACAGTCGCGCTATTACGTTCACTTTCGGGCAAATACCCTTGGGAAAGGTATGAACCCCCTTATTCTCCCTCCAGCTATGGGTAAATAGTAGGACGGACTAGGTTCTTCAGCCTTGGTGAGGCAACTAGTCTAGGAGAAGGAAAACTCTGAATTCAAACCTGTTAAACTCCGCTTAAAAATCGACCTTGTGTCATATCCTGCCCGAGCGGAGGGGTTGGTAAATAGTACCTTGTGTTAAGTCCAGTTTGGTGGGAGGGAAAGACAAATGAAGCCCCTGGCTTCAGCTGGACCACCTTCAAGTGGGTGAGCTACATCATTGACACCTTAGTCACCCTTGTATAGCACTGGACATTGCTGTCCAGTTCAAGCTATAATCAGGCATACGTGTATGGACCCAGGTTTAGGGCCATGACCAGCTAGGTTCATAAGGCCTACATTGCACTAAGTGGGACGATGACTTGTGTAGTCTAGCTGGGCTCGAGCCTTGGCTCGTGCCCAACCTTCCCCTCCCCCTCCTGTAAACCCCTACTATAATTGACCTTTGGGTCATTTGATCTTGTGTCAAGTCTTGTCTGGTGGGAAGCAGTGACAAATATCACCAAATATTAGAATGTCATGAGTTTTTAATGGAGAGGGCGAGTTCATGTGATGTAGTGGCTAACATGTTGGACTATGATTTCATTCACTTTCAGACTTATATTCTTGGGAAAGTATCCATATATAAAAAGAGAGTATCTCCAAGATCTTTTTACTGTTTCCTTGTAGTATTACTATAAAGACGATGCATGCTGTTTTGAATAAATCCTCGAAGCCCCACCTCACAAAACAACAGCTGTACAGCCAATTACTTGGAGGTTTTGTAAGATGGGAAGTTAGACAAGCAAGGTAAGCTGGACACTAAGAACGTCATTGCTGAGTTTGTCCTATGGACTCCTACACATGGACACACCAGTGCTGACCAACCAGCAAAAAGTTATATGCATCAGAGGACTTAACAAGATCAATGGCCAATAGGGACAAATGGTAAGAGAGTGTCAAGGGAATCTGTGTTATGAGCACACTTTGATGATGATGATAAAGATTGCCAATTTCTCACTTTTTAAAAGTAAATAAGGAAGTTTTGGTCTTTATTTTTGTTTATCTTGCACTTAATTTCATTTTGAAAATTCTCAAAACTCTTCAGTTTCTACTGGCTCAGTCAGCTGGAGCAGCAGAATATGCTGACTGGATCTCTGCAGATCAGTAAGACCCCTCCCCCAACGAGTGTCCTCTATATGACACTAAACAATCTGTAATGCTGGAGCTTTCGGGGAAATGTGGAGTACCCCTTCATTGCCATCACTCCCAGGTCCACTCTGACCCAGAATGGTAGCAACTGATAGGGTCCTATCTATGGGTCAAATAGCACTACTTAAAACCAATTAACTGTGTGCAAAAAATGAGCTGAGGATCGTTTAAAAATGTTATCAAGAAAATGTCTTAACAAATCATGTATATTTAATATAAGAGTATAAAGAGGATTTGGTATTAAATAACCAACAATGGTTGATATTCCATATAACCCAACCCAACCAAATCATATATATTTAATATATATGTATAATGAATATTTGGCATTGAATAACCTACAATGGTCGATATGCCATCAAACCCAACCAAACCAAATCATATATATTTCATATATTTATATAAAGAGGATTTGGCATTAAATAATTTCCATTAGTTGATATACCATAAAACCAAACCAAACTATTCAATTTCTATAAAGAAATATTTTTTGTCAAAATTCATATTGAACACAAATTAAGAACTGAAAATTCAAAAAATTGCTGACTCAACATTCAAAGAATCATCTATGTCATCATAATATATTTAGTACAGTTTATCATATACATGTACATCTATATATACCACCCATATATAAATCCTGGCCTGTTGGCAGGGCTTGGAATACACTGTCTCTCCTGCAGAGGAATAAGACCCCACCCCGCAAAAAAGGAGGTGTCATGAGTATGACACTAAACTGCATCTGGTGGTGAGGCTCTTGTTCTGGAGTTTTGAGGTCCCCTTTTATTGCCATTACTCCCAAATCCACTCTGACAAGAGTGGTAGTACTAGTTAAGGTCTCATCTATTGGTCAAATTAAAAAATGATTCATATATGATAGGAATACTTAATATCATATCACTTTCAATTATTTGTATCAAGAATTGTTACTTGAAGCTATAATTGTTTACTAAAGATTATTATAATTAATTACTTGAAGCCATATAAATGTGCAAGCAAATGACTTTTATTAAATAGAAATGATTACTTGAAACCATATAAATATTGATATTTGATAGGAATATTTGAAACTATACAAATGTGCGCAAATTATTTGTATTAGAAGGAAATACTTGATACTATATAAGTGTAAATTATTTGTATTAAAAATAGTTACTTGAAGCTATATGTGTAATGAATACTTACTTGAAATCATGTAACTGTGCAAGCAAATAATTATTATTAAATAGAAATAATTACTTGAAACCATGTAATTATTAGTATTAAATTGGAATACTTGATACCATATTTTACAGGAAGATATGATTGTTAACTAATGATAATTATGAAACCATATAAAGTTGGCAATCATAGTCGAGGGCGACCCGAAGGCTCCCTTTTTGATGGCTACTACACCAAGGTGTAGAGGAGGGCGCCACTCCTTTTACTAGATTGCTCCACTTTACCCTTGATCAGTACCTTATAATGCTGATTATTAAGTAAGGAGGCATCAAGTACCATTTTTGAGTCTTTGGTATGACTCGACCTGGGATTGAACCCCAGTCACCCAGGCCATTGGTGACTGTGTGTAAACAAATGACTTTGATCAAATAGAAATTATTACTTGAAACCATATAATTATTTGTATTAATTAGGAATACTTGATATGATATAACTGCAAAAAACTCATAAAAAGTACACAAAAATATAAATGTACAATGAACAGGATTCCCTAACCTTTAGGCATAAAATTACCTTAGACAGGTTGACACTTTGTTAGAATTAATCAATCAAGTGTTTAGCACTGGTTACAACAGTATCTAATGAGTAGTCTGAAATGAGGGATGAGTGGAGGTGTTACTGTTATGGCCCTTGTGCAATACAAGAGTTGACTGAAAAGTTTATAGGCAGACCAAGATACTCGCATGAAATATAACCAAATGAGGTCAAAATAGTCCTCTATGTGGTCCACACTTTCTTTCATCTGTTGTTGTGCTTGGATCTTATTTGTCAAAAGGTCATTAAAAGCAGACATGATCCTATGAAATTTTCAGCCCACCTTTGCATGTAAGCCCAGTCAGCTGCAGTTGTACAATATGCTGACTGCATCTCTGCTGAGAGGTAAGACCTTCCCCACCCACCCAACAAGTGTCCTGGATATGATACTGAACTATCTGATGGTGAGACTCCTGTTATAGAGCTTTGGGGAATGTGAAGAGCTCATTTATTGCCATTACTCCCAGGTCCACTCTGATCCGGAGTGGTAGTACCTGTTAGGGTCCTATCTATGGGTCAAACTGAAATGTTTAATCTATACTTTAAATCATTTAAGTGTATGCAAACAAATGATTAATAGTAAATTGAATTATTAGTGTTAGATAGCTATACCTGAAATAATTTAACAGCGTGCAAACAAATAATGTCTGCCTCATTTAAAAATTGTTACCTACTAACTATTCATTTACAAATCCTACAAATCTAATATATATGTATAACTAGGATCTAGCATTAAATAACCTATGTTAAACCAAAGATCGGAGGTGTTAAATAGTTGTAGACACAAAAGGGCATGGTTGCTCTATAATTAGGGATAGGTTTCAGAGATTTTTTCTTTAATAAAAGTAAGGGTTTTTTTTAAATTATTTATTTATTTTATTTTATTTATTTATTTTTTTTTTTTTGTTATGTAAATTCTAAGTTAGGTGGGTTTTTGGTGAATATAAGACGGCAATTTCTCCTTTAGCATTATTTGGAATTAGGCTTCCTGATGATCCGATAAGGTTAAAGTTTAGTAGAAGATTTCCAACTCGTGATTTAAGTTAATTTTATATATATATATATTGTAACAGTATTGGTTGTCACTAATTCACTTTGTGGGTTTGTGGTGAACCAAGTGCAATATAATGATAGAGCTATTATATAATAATAATAAATAGATATATATTAGATTTTATATATTTAATACCATGGAAGTTCACCTGCTACCTTGGGTTTCATGAAGTTTTACAAACAACAATCACCTGGCAAATAATGAAAGAAAATGAAGAAATCAAAAAAATCAAAAAATAGAGTCAAAAAGCGTTAGAATTGTGTACAGATCTTTATGTGAGCTTGTGAGTGAGTGTGTGTGTGTGTGTCTGTGTGGGTTATAGTGGTGTATTATTGTGTATAGACATATAAGTAGTGTTTAGTATATATGTGTGTGTGTGAAGATACATACGCACTGCAATAAACTTGAGGTTGTCTTCCGGATAGATAAACACTGTTATGTGGCAGGGTTTGCCACAGAATGGCCAAGAAAGAATTCTTTATTTGTTTCTTTATGTACTTGTATGCATATTTGTGGAGGTAATTTTAACAAAGGAACAAAATATCATTGCATTTCAAAGAAAATAAAGTTATGATTTGTAAGTGTAAATAGGCGAGTGAAGTATGGTAGGCTAGAATCATAATAAATATCATGGTGGAGGGATATCTTATATTGTCATATAAATTTTGATACCCTTCTTACGAAGATAATATGCAATGGAAAAAAACATGTTTTTTTTAATACCCTTCTTACTAGGATACTATGAATTGGAAAAAAAAAACACACACACACCTATATATATATATATATATACATATTTTTTCCCAATGCATAGTATCCTAGTAAGAAAGGTATTAAAAACATATATATATATATATATATATATATATATATATATATGTTTTTTAATACCCTTCTTACTAGGATACTATGCAATGGAAAAAACATATATATATATATATATATATATATATATAAAAAAAAAAACATATATATATATATATATATATATATATATATAAACCGGGACATTGGCCCAGCGGTTAGAGTGTTCGCCAATGGCCCGGGAGACCTGGGTTCAATCCCAGGTCGAGTCATACCAAAGACTTTAAAAATGGAACTTGATACCACCTTGCTTAACACTCAGCATTATAGGGTACGGTTCAAGGGTAAAGTGGAGCAATCCAGGGAATGGAGTAGCGCCCTCCCCTACACCTTGGTGTAGTAGCTATCGAAAAGGGAGCCTTCGGGTCACCCTCGACTATGGTCGCTAACTTTATATATATATATATATATACACACATTTTTTTTTCCAATGCATAGTATCCTAGTAAGAAGGTGTGACGGCAAAATTTTTAAAATCCCAAGACAGGAATTTATTTTTCGCATGTGTGAAGACGGGGCAGTCTGGCACTTGATCCCTCATAGAATAAGTCCTTGTTCAGAGTCCTTTCTCGGGCATATAGGAACTGGCATATTATGTGGGGGTTAATTTGGGACTAGACTGACCGCCGCTGGCAAGGGGTTTCCAAATTTCACATTACACACATACCCACCAGGCCACTAGCTCTTCCTACCCCTAGGATAAAGGAAGATAAGAGCCTCTAGGTTTTGATATAATAATATTAACTATAGTAGTCGACAACTCCGGTTTCCCGTATAATATTTTTTTAAAGGAAATAATAGGACAATTTAGGTGAGAATAACATAAGGCGAGAGAATATGAAAACAAACATGAAACAAACAACTTGACACCAAACAACACAATGAACAAACTTCAACACGTGGGGACATTAAAATATAACAATCTTTTTAATACACATGCAGAGACACATATTCAACATGTCGGCTATATTATCAGCGGATAATACATAACTATAAATGTCTTTCTTCCCTTTTTTTTTCTTTTCTTTCATCCTTCTTTAAATTGAGAAAGAGAGAGAGAGAGAATATGTAATTGCAGTTCTTAGCTTTTTGACGGGTTCCTTGGAGAGTATTTTCTCTTTTACGGGCTGGTGGAATTATATATATATATATATATATATATATAGCTCTGGCTTGAAGGCATAGGTTCTACTTGTCCAAGATTCTTTCCACTTTCTTCACCCGGAGTCTTGGCCACAGTGTTCACACCTATCTGTTCATCGCGACCTCCATTCCAAAACTAATTTTCTTCATCCCTATTTTTGCTGATGGAAGAAGGTGCCACTTCTGCTTTAGGGTTCTGGCCAATCATTTAGCCTCTATCTTCTTCCCTCCAGTCACAGAGTGCAAACATCTGTTGGCTTTCATTCTGTAGGCGATCTGTTCGGACTACTATCTCTTTCACTCGAGTGAGGTTACAGAGTACAGATAGCCTGACCCACATTCTTTACTTTCTCCGACAGGCCGGCCGAAGTTGACCTACATTCCTTATTTCTCTTTTAACAGTCAGTCTTTGGCGCCCTGTTAATTCAAACATGGAGTGGTAGTAGTAATTCCTTATTTCTCTCCTTGCAGTGGTAGACTACGTGATAGAAGGGTATCAAAATTTCTAGGAATTCAAATTTATTTTTTGTTTCTATACAATTGAACTTTGAACTTAGATTTAGTCTTCACAAAGAGAATTGGCTTTATCTTGAATATCTACTTTAACCTGATATTTGCCTGATCAGATGGGAAAAATATATAGTCTGATGTCAATCAAATATAAGTCATTATAAAGTAAAGTTAGCGACCATAGTCGAGGGTGACCCGAAGGCTCCCTTTTCAATAGCTACTACACCAAGGTGTAGGGGAGGGCGCTACTCCATTCCCAGGATTGCTCCACTTTACCCTTCAACCGCACCTTATAATGCTGAGTGTTAAGCAAGGTGGTATCAAGTACCATTTTTAAAGTCTTTGGTATGACTCGACCTGGGACTGAAACCAGGTCTCCCGGGCCATTGGCGAACACTCTAACCGCTGGGCCATCTTAGGCATTCATATTAAGATAACCAGCTCATTGGCCTAATGAGTAGAGTGTTCACCAATGGTCCAGGAGACCTGGGTTCAATCCCAGGCCACGTCATACCAAAGACTTTTAAAATGGTACTTGATACCTCCTTGCTTAACACTCAGCAATATAAGGTATGTATCAAGGGTAAAGTGGAGCAATCCAGGGAAAGGAATAGTACCCTTCCCTACACTTTAGTGTAGTAGCTATTGAAAAGGGAGTCTTCGGGTCACCCTCGACTACTTATATTCAGCATAACTGTTATCTTCATAGGAAATGAAATAGGGACCCAAGTTCAAATCCTGTATAAGACTATTTGTATTTCACTTTATGCTGATGTCCATCAATGTGATCTCCTGCACCAGCTATGGGTAAATAGTAGGGCAGATGCCACTTTTTAGGTTTGATTAAGCAATCAGTTTTCGAAGAAGGAAAACTCAGAATTCAAACTAGTTTAGCCTACTTAAAAATTAACCTTATGTCACATCCTGCCCATGGTGGAGTGGTTAGGTAAATACATACTTAAAATTGGAGAATTAAAAAACAAAGTAATCCAAAGTTAAGTATTTAATATGAAAGAAAGTCATTAGATCACTGATGGATGTTTAATGTTTTCTTTTTCATTATTTATTTCCATATTTGAAGTTATAATTTTTGCAAATGGTAATTCTCATTAGATACTCATAATTACTTAAAGATATATTATTATTATTATAACAACATTTTTTAGGGGAAAGGAATAGTTCTAATGGTAGAGGTGTTATATTCTCTGAATCCTTTACAGAATGATAAGACCCCCTCCCCCATATACACAAACACTTGATAGTGTCCTGAGTATGACATTAAACTGCATCCAACAGTGAGGCTGCATTTCTGGAGTCATTCCTTTGTTGTCATTACTCCCAGATTCACTCTGCCTATTGAACATTCTAATTTTAAATATTGAAAAAAAAGTAGTTGGATGTTACTTCTTTCATTCCTTTTTTTTAAGCTAAGACAGTTTTGTAAAATGGGATATTCAACTCTTAATCAGTTAAATATTAAAAAAGTCATTTGTATTTGTAAGATGGAGGAAGGTTCCTCTTGTTCAAAGCTATGGTGCATAAGATTTGAAAATTCTCTTTATGGGGTAAATTATGTATGTAGCTTGCCCTGTCAGCTGGGGCTGTATAATGCTCCAACTGCACCTCTGCAGAGGGGTAAAACCCCATCTATGGGTGTCCTGGGTATGATACTAAACCATCTGATAGTGAGGCTCTAATTTTGGAGCTTTGGTGAATGTAGAGTACCCCTTCATTGCCATTACTTCCAGGTCCACTCTGACCCAGAGTGGTAGTACCTGTTAGGGTCCCATCTATGAGTCACATAGAACTATAAAATCCTTTACTGTATGGTGAAACAATTCAACTGTGTGCAAGCAAATGAACTTTGGCCTGTTTAAAAATGTTACCTACAAACTATTCATTTACAAATTATATATATATATATATATATATAAACAGGATTTGGCATTAAATAACCCACAAAGGTTGATATGCCATAAAACACAACTAAACCAAACCATAAATGAAGTTTATTCAACTAGGATTACATTAGTCTGAGATGATCTTGGTGACCATTCTGTGAGAATCAAATTTATAATATAAGTTACCAGTCTGTGAAGTCAGCTGGTTAACCACATGTTATCTAAAAAGCCTAGTCTGGCAAAAGGCTACAATGATGAGTATTCTATGAGTTGGATGGTTGGTTTTGCAGTGTAATTTTTTTTTCAAGCTATTGTTTCAATTAACTAATGATGATCATTTGTTGTTGGCCAACTGTCATCGAGGGCAACCCAGGGACTCCCTTACACTAAGGGGTAAGGGAGGGTGCTACTCCTTTCCTGGGATTGCTCCATTTATCTTCAGTCTGTAGCTTATAATGCTGAGTATTAAGCAAGAAGGCATCAGTTACCATTTTTTGAGTCTTTAGTATGACTAAACCTAGGATTGAATCACGGCCTTTTGAACTACTGGCAAACACTCTAACCATTATGCCAATGGGCTGGTATTTTGCAAACAATTATAATTTCAAGTAACTATTCTTACAATCAATAATTTATACACTTATATGGTTTTAAGTATTCCTCTCTAATACTAATAATTTTCAAATAGATCTATTTGACTCATAGGTGGGACCCTAATAGCTACTGCCATTCTGAGTCAGTGAAGCTGGAAGTAGTGACAATGAAAGGGAGATTTTACACTTTCAAGAGCTCCAGAAATGCAGCCCCACCACTGGATGAAGTTTAGTCTTGTATGTCAGAAATCCCTCTGCACTTTTTGTTTTGTGAGAGAGAGTTCTTGCACCTCTACAGGGTATATAATGTATTCTAAGACCTGTCAGTGTTCTATGAGACTCAAACTCACAATATATTTGACTTGTCTATAAAACTAGCTTGTTAACCATTACAGACCACCTCTAGTTCAGTTGTGGGTAAACTGTGGCCTGCAGTGCTTTTTGAATGGCCTGCCTAAGACTTCACTTTTTTTTTTATAGGAAAGATCTTTTTACCAAAGGGAAAAAAACTCAACTTTTCTGTATTTTTATTATTCAGTAGTAGTTGTAATTATAGTGATGTGAGAACATTAAGTTTATAAGTTCCAAAAATTCACTCTGAACTGTCCAGCAGGACACATAGCATAACGGTCATAGGCATTGGTTCCCTAAGCTTCTAAAGAGACAATCATCTGGCAGTTGCTGGTTCAATCCTAACTGCAGGTGAGTAACAATACAGGAATACTTAGCGCTTATACCCGGTTATGACTAACGGAATCAGAACAAGCGACCCTTGTGGATTAAATAAAGGATGTGGATTGAAGTTCCATGTAAGCTCCCTCGTTCAACAAACACCAGAAGAAGGCCGAAGGACATATCAGCTGAAACATTGTGAATATAGCAATAAAGACAAAGACAATAGTACGAAAACCCTGAATGATAAAAATCAACAAGCTTCATCTCAAAAATTCAGACAACTAATTTTCTGTATTTCTAAAGCAGAATTTTATGATTATGGGCTTCTATAGTAAAAATGGTTGCGGTACTTCATATTTTTAGTAGTACAGCCCTGATGATGTGCCATGTCTCCTCATGTAGCTTACTATTTAAAAAAAAAGTTGCCTGCTCTAGTTATTCACTAAGCTTTTTCTAGCATAAAGCTGTAATAGTTTATCAAGTATTTAATTGACCTAATGAGTGTTCACCAATGGTCCGGGAGACCAGGGTTCAATCCCAGGTCGAATCATACCAAAAATGGTACTTGGTGTGGCCTTGCTTAAAACTCAGCATTAAAAGGTACGAATCAAGGGTAAAGTGGAGCAATCCAGAGAAAGGAGTAGTACCCTCCCCTACACCTTGGTGTAGTAGCAATTGAAAAGGGAGCCTTCGGGTTACCCTCGAATAAGGTCGCCAATTTTACTTATTATCTAAATTGTAATAAGTTCTCAGTTATATTTCACAAAGTTTTGGTTGATATTTAAAATTTTTCTAATCCTTTTGTAATATAAGCTGTGCAATTTTAAAGTAAAAAATGTCAGTTGACATTTTGTACAATTTTTGGAACATTTTTTTGCATTAATGAATTCATGGGACCTTCAGTAACCACTACTTTTTAAATCTAACGTGATTTTAAAATGCAAATAAGTCTCTTTTTGGGAGTAGAACAATAATGTCTTGGCAGTATTATTATTATTATTCCACAAAGAACTGGGGTTATTTACAGAAACATTAATGCTTCTGCAGTGTTGAACTTTTTCTATAATTATCATATTTTAACTTTAACTTTTTCAATTCAAGTTTAACACAATGTTTTTAGAATGACATCCACAAGCTTCTACATTCTGGATAATGGATGTATCAAACATTTGTGGTAGCATGATTGACAGGTGACAAGTCAAAAGCCACAAGTACTTTATCAAATGCTGGGAACAGTAAGATCTGAGAGACATGAATTCTAGGCAGTTGACAATGGGTTTTCAAAGATTAAAGTCCATGAGTTTGGACTTAAGTGAAACTACACCCAATTGGGGATGGGGAAATGGCTGATTAATGAAAGGGTTTTCTTCCTTTGATTGGACAAAGCCACATTACATTATCTGTTTGAGACAGAATATAACATTTTGACTGGCATGTGACATAATGGTTATCATCTTAGGAAATGGACCCAGCTATCTGAGTTCAAATTCAGACAAGGCTGTCTGTGTTTCACTTCGTGCTAATACTCTTGGCAAAGACTTGAATTCATTTCTTCTCCCTCCAGCTATGAAAAAATATGGCAGGCTTGGCTCTTTAGCCTTGGTGAAGGAAAACTCTAAATTCAAACCAATTTAACTTTACTTAAAAATTGACCTTGTGACTACGAGGGAGAGGTTGGTTAAAAAGAAATATACTGAAATAAGCATGAGTGGTTTTTATGACCCATGTACACTTTCTGCCATTGAGGTAAGTGGCAACCTTTTATATACCCAAAAATATTATATTAGTATCTTTTGATGAGTACATGAGATTTGTAATATGTATGACATTTTAAATCCAAAGTGTTTTCAAACACAAGATGAATTTTTGAGGGTGGGGCAAAAATGTCCCAACAATATTATCTATATATAGTGTCTGGATGAATGAACTTTTGGACTTGGACCATAAGTAAAAAAGGCAACGTTGATCCCATTCAAAATTTGATTTTGCTATAAGAACAATATTTGCCATTTTTGTTTGTTAATGTCATCACTTAGTTTTAAAGATTATATTGTCCAAATGCTTTGCCCTCACAAGATATACTCTTCTGAAGCCTCACGCAAAAGTTCTATAGCATTCACCTTGTCATTGCTTCTAGTATTCAGTAAATTCATAATGAATAAAATCTTTCAATCATCTGCAGCTGACATTTAAAGACTTGTCTTTAGACATTCCGAGAAGAAGTAATCACAAAGAGATAAATCTCGTGAGCTAGCAGGCCAGGTCACCTTGCAAAAATTTGAGAATATCCATAGATGCCATGATGTTTTTCATGAAATTTTTTTCAAGCGATTACATGGTTGAAAGTGTCAAATAATAATGATCTGTTAAAAATAACAGTAGCAATAAAAAAAAGTAGCAATTCTTAATACAATTAATTTATACCCAATTATCTGGTTTTAAATATTTTCTAATACTAATAATTTGCAAGCAATTACCTAGTTTAAAATATCTAATGATAATTTGCAAAAAATTTTAACTTCAAGTATTTATTCTTAATACAAATAATTTACATACAATCATGTGGTTTTAAGTATTCTTCTCAAATACTAATAATTTGCAAGCAATTATGTGGTTTCAAATAACTATTTCTATTTAATAATAATAATAAATTGGCGACCTCAGTCAATGGTGACCCGAAGGCTTCCTTTTCAATAGCTACTACACCAAGGAGTAGGGGATGGCACAACTCTATTCCCGGGATTGCTTCACTTTACCCTTGATCCTTACCTCATAATGCTAAGTGTTAAGCAAGGCGGCATCAAGTACCATTTTTTGAGTCTTTGTTATGACTCAACCTGGGATTGAATCCCGGTCTTCCAGACCATTGGCAAACACTCTACTCATTAGTCCAATGTGCATCTAGGAACAGAAGAGCTTTAGGTGTGATTCTCAATCAATTTTAAGTCATGCCTCACTTTGGTATTTCTAAAATTCTGATACTCTCCTGTAATATCTAATTCTTACATATACAATATTTTAGTGCAATTCATGTGAAGGAAGCTTAAAAGGCCATTAACTTGGTCTCTAATCAAGCCCCAGCAAAATATCAACATGCCCCACCAGTGGGGCATTATTGGCTAATAGTGTCACAATATATTCTTGGTGAGATCTGAACTCATGCTCTCTTTTGCTTCAGTAAAACCTCTCCTGCTCTCACCAACACAGCAGTCACTGTTTTTTACTATCTTATTTATAGTGTATTCAGATTTCATTTCAATGCCTAATATGAATTTATAATACTAAGAAAAAAAAATTTAGACATTGGTGAGGATAAGAACTTTGCCAGTCACGTATTCCTTATTTTTGAATTTCATGCATCTAGTTCTTATCATTTGACGAATTCTTTATGAGCAAGCATACTGACTTTCAAAAAGATAAGGCAAATAAAACCAAAATTATTCAAAAGAAACGTGATGGGAATTTATTCAGTGAAAATTCACACTGACGAAGAAGGAGACCATGTTAGATCAAAGCAGTTTTATTTTAGTATTTTTATTATTATTAAAGCTAAAGAAAATTTGTCCTTGTTATAAAAGCATAAAATTAGCATTAGAAATTGCTGTTAGAGTAACAAGTTTATGGCCACTCATACACACATCTAGTTGGTATTCAATGAAAGTGGTTTGTGCAAAGAAACTGGCCTGATCATCCCGTGAAAAAGAATAATACACTCTAGCTCTGTTGGTAGAGATTAAAATATATTGACTATATCCTCTGTAGAGGGGGTAAGACCCCCTCCACCTAAAAAAAGTGAGTTTCTTGAGTATGACACAAAACTATCTGATGGTAAGGCTTTAGTTCTGGATATTTGGAGAGTGTGGAGTAGCCCTTCATTGCCATTACTCCCAAGTCTACTCTGATCAGAAGTGGTAATACCTGTTAAGGTCCCATCTATTGGTCAAATAAATCTGTTTAAAAATTATTCATATCTGACCGGACTGTGGGCAAAAAAAAACTACATAGAAAATGTAATTATGAATGTGATTCTCTAATCTCTAGGTATAAAATAACCCCAGACAGGTTGGCATGCTGTTAAAGTCAATCAATCAATAATACACATAAAAAAACATACTTTGATATTTCATAACCTATTTTATTATGAAAGATAAGTAAAAAAAAGAAAAAAAAACATGCTCATACTGTTTACTCACAGTAAATTGATATATTGATCCAGAATTGTATGATTAAAAAATACTAATAAAAAAAAGAAACACCAGTAAAAAAAAATAATTGCAGTAATGAAGAGCATGTTGAACCAAAGAAATTTAAAAAAAACAATAAGATGGTTGGTTGTTCAGTTGCTTTGTTTTATGGTGTATCAATTCTTTTTGGGTCATTTAACACCGAATTAAGTCATTTTGATAAAAGTTTCAAACAATTCAGTTCAGCATAAGTACAGATTTTTGTTTACACAGTTAAATGTAAAAAACAGTTAATTTCAAACAATTCAGTTTAGCATAATTACACAGTTTAGTTCTATTTGACCCATAGATAGGACACTATCAGGTGATATAAAATAAAAGTGTACTCCAAATTCCCCAAAGTTCCAGCATTACTGAAGCCTCACCATCAGATTGTTTAGTGTCATATCTAGGACACTCATTGAGGGAGTCTTACCCCTCTGCAGGGATGCAGTTGGTGTATTCTGCAGCCCCAGCAGACTGGTTTGTAATAAGATGGAATTAAACAAGTAATATAGTCATTTCCTTAGCTTAGTTGTAGTACAAGGACAGAAGTATAAAGCCCCCAATGAGAATCAAACTCATTAACAGTAATCTGCTAATCTCGCCTGTTAATCATTAAACCATGTGAGGTGCCCTAAGAAAATAAGCATTGCTTAAATTTGGCACAAGGCTGCAAGTATGGAGATCAAACTCACTATTCAGTGGTAATGTATATGCAAGTGTTGAATATTGACTGGAAGACCTCTTTTGACATACTGTATAAATAGTGTGGGTGGCATGACAGGAAATAAACCGGTTCCTAAAGTAAACATAAATGCAGGTGCTACATAAGTTGTGTGTGGGGGCATTCTAGACAGGAGGAATGTCCACACACAACGTGTAGGTGGGAAGTGCATGAGTATCTGGGGGAATTATATAAACCAGAGAAAATTTCGACTCAAAGAGAGATGAGCGGAGAACAAAGAAGACCAGCTGAAGAACTACTAAATGTTACACCACTCTGGGCACTGGGCTTGTGCCAGACTGCCCAGAGTTGAGAGGTAGAGAAAAGCCTATACTGTACTAGAACTCACAAAACCAGAGATGCGAGGAGAATCTAAGATGATTCAGCACCTTGAGATGGCCCTGACAAGACTCACAAAAGTAGAGAAGCAAGTAGAAAGAAAATGATTTGGTGCCTTGAGATGGCTCAGACAAACTCGTGAAAGTAGAGAAGCGAGTAGAAATTAAGATCATTCAGTGCTCTGAGGTGGCCCTGTACCAATCTCATGAAAGCAGAATGAAGAATAAGCAGTTCAATGAAGATTCATATCTAACCCTGTGTGTACATCTCAGCCGTCTTCAACTCTCTCCCTCATTCTGCCATTTAACATATTTCATAATAAAGGAAAAGAAAACAGGCAGATGGTATTTTTGTACATCAGCATTGTAGTCAGTTCTTCCTAGTATACAACACAAGACTAGCTTGCTAACCATTGGACCATGATAATAGAATATATCTATATAATGAACAGTCCTTTTCTATTAAAGCTAATGAAAACCTTTTCTTGTTATACAAGAATAAACTTCTCTTCCGTGGGGTTAGAATACAACAACTGCATTCCTGGTTTATAAGTTTCAAGAATTTTCAGTCAGAGTGAAAAGTTAGTCAGATAGTTTAATATAGTTAATAGTGTTGATAGAATGAAAAAAAAATCAGTTGCATATTGTGTTACATGTTGATGTTCTAAGAGTTAAAATTAAAATGTTTGCTCTTAAATGGTAAATTGAACTATTTATAATGCATAAACTAATCTGTCAACAGCCTAAGAATATAGCAATTATAACACTTGCATATTTTTGGTTTGGTTTAGTAATACAGCATATCAACCATTGTAGGTGAATTAATGCCAAATCCTCTTTATACATATATGTTGAATATATAGGATTTGGTTTGGTTGGCTTTTATGGCATATCAACCATAGTAGGTTATTTAATGCCAAATCCTCTTCATGCATATATATTAAATATATATGATTTAATTTTGTTTCATGGCATATCAACCATAGTAGGTTATTTAATACCAAATCCTCTTTATACATATATATCAAATATATATGATTTGGAAACATTGAGTCTAAGCTCATTCTTTTGCAGTAAGTTTAATAGATGCAAGTATTGTTATGTATCACTATTAATTCAATTAAACATCAGTCATTTGTTTACACACAGTCAAATGATCAAGCAGTTCAATTTAACATAAGTATTTTGTTTGCACTCACTTTAAATGTCAAACAGTTCTATTTGACTCATAGATAGGATCCTGTCAGGGGATACAACTCTAGGCCAGAGTAGACCTGAAAATAGTGGCAACAAAGGGGTTCTCTGCATTCCCCAAAACTCTAGTATTACTGGAGCCTCACCATCAGATTGTTTAGTGTCATATCTAGGACACTCGTTGGGTGGGGTCTTACCTCTGCAGAGATGCAGTTGGTGAATTCTAAAGCCCCAGCCGACAAGGCTGATCCCGGCAGAAGACTAAGACCCTCCAAAAACAGTGTCCTAAGTATGACACTAAACTGCATTCCAGTTTGAAAACTTAAATTTATCACATTTTTTTAATGAGTCTGTATTGTTTCTTTATTAGAGTTGAAATTACACAAGAATCATTCAAAGTTTATAATGTCCATAAAGATAAGTTTCCAGAACTTTCAGCCATCATAGAGTATAGTCCAGGAAGAGTGATAAGTCAGTTAAATATCTTAATATGGTTCATAGTGTTTTTAAAAGAATTCAGCAGTATGTTGAAATTCCAAGTATTAAAATTAGAATGTCTGTTCTAAAACCATAGATTGTACTGTTTATGCTCACCTGCATCTAGTGGTGAGACTCCAATTCAGAAACTCTTTGTTAGCATTACTCCCAGGTCCACTCTGAGCAGGTGTGTCAGAACATGTTAGATGGTTTGGTTTGGTTTAGTGGCATAGCAACCCTATAGGTGATTTAATGCCAAACCCTCTTTATACATATATATTAAATGTATATGATTTGTAATCGCATTTTCTTGATAACATTTTTAAATGAGCCTCAGCTCATTTTTTGTGCAAAGTTAAATGGTTTCAAGTATTGCTATCTAATACATAATCTTATTTACTATTAATCATTTGTTTGCACACAGAAGGTTTCTATTGCTATGTAACAGTGACAATTTAACATCAGACATTTGTTTGCACACATTCAAACAGATATACATGATATGTAAGAGATTAGTTTGTCTGTAATTTTATTTTTAAATGAGTAAGAACTAATTTTTTCACTTACTACTATTGCTATTGTTTCTACACAGTTAAATGATTTCAATTATTGCTAACACTAAATTCTATTCAATATTAATCATTTGTTTGCACACAGTGAAGTGGTTACAAGTATTGCTATTTAACTCGAATTATTTTATTCAACATTATGCATTCATTTGCATACAGTTAAATGGTTCCAAGTATAGGTATGTATCACTATTCAATTAAACATCAGTCATTTGTTTACACACAGTTAAATGATCAAACAGTTCCATTTCAAACAATTCAGTTTTGCATAAATCATTTGTTTGCATTTAGTTTAAATGTCAAACAGTTCTATTTGACTCATAGATAGGATCCTACCAGGTGCTACCACCCTGGGCAAAAGTGGACCTGGGAGCAATGGTAATGAAGAGGTACTATTTACCAACCCCTCCGCTCGGGCAGGATATGACACAAGGTCAATTTTTAAGCGGAGTTTAACAGGTTTGAATTCAGAGTTTTCTTTCTCCTAGACTAGTTGCCTCACCAAGGCTGAAGAACCTAGTCCGTCCTACTATTTACCCATAGCTGGAGGGAGAATAAGGGGGTTCATACCTTTCCCAAGGGTATTTGCCCGAAAGTGAACGTAATAGCGCGACTGGAGTACGAACTCGCGGACTACGATTCCGCAGTGCATCGCTTTAACCATTACACTACGAGGACACCCCTCAATGGTAATGAAGAGGTACTCTGTATTCTTCAAAGCTCGAGCATTATTGGAGATTCACCATCAAATTATTTAGTGTCATATCTAGGACACTCATTGGGGAAGGTCTTACCCATTTGCAGAGATGCAGTCAGTGTATTCTACAACCCAGCTGACTGAGCTGAGACAATGAAAGGGTACTCCACTCCTCAGGTCTCTAAAACTGGAGCCGAATCATTAGATGCAGTTTATTGTTACACCCAGGATATCCCTTTTTTTGGAGAGGAGATATTACCCTTCTGCAAAGATGAAGTCGGTGTATTCTACAACCCCAGTCGACTTGGCTAGTCCCTGTAAGAGTCAGAAATATGCGTAAAATTGATCTGTTTGAAATAATGTTTTAATTTTGAATGAATTTAATGTATTGGCTCTTAAAACATTGATATTGCAATTAGGTATGAAGTGTTAAAATGGTTTTGAACTTTATTAGTTATTTGAAAGTATATAATTGCAGGCAAATTATTAGTATTAGATAGGAATACTTGAAACTATAAAACTAAGTGTAAAATGTGCGTATTTAGAGATAATGGGATTGCCTGTTTCCAATGGATAGCCAACGAGAGAGGGGGAATGAAACATGTGAATGATACCAGTCAGGTACTGATTGTTTGTTAAGTGTATGTTGTGTAGTAAAACCTATTATCTTACCAAACTACTTGATGTGTATTTCTTCTTTCTCTGTTAACTTGAATATATAAGTACAACAGTTATATATATATATATATATATATATATATATATGATATCCTGTATGTTAAGTTTTGGATATATATATATATATATACACACACACACACACCAGGGTTGTTCAAAAAGTTCTATAACCTCGTCAAGAAGAAGTCAGTCAAAAATATCCCAGGAATGTCAACCTTTTTCCGCTTGTACTCTGGCATCAGCGTTTGTGGCGCCCATTTTGAAGATAACATGCTCATCCCCAAGATCTCCCTTAAAAATGTTCAGATATGGCTTTCCTTTCTGAGTGAGGTCTAGAACTTTTTCAGCAACCCTAATAAATACATACACATAAAGTTGGCTACTGTAGTTGAAGGCGACCTGAAAGCTCCCTTTTCAATAGCTACTACACCCAGCTGTAGGGGAGGGTGCTACTCCTTTCCCTGGATTGCTCCACTTTACCCTTGATACGCACCTTATAATGCTGAGTGTTAAGCAAGGCGGCATCAAGTACCATTTCTTGAGTCTTTGGTATGACTCAACCTGGAATTGAACCCCAGTCTTCCAGTTCATTGAAACATGTCATTTTATTTTTACTTTTTTTTTTCTTTTATTCATTGTAGGATTTTTTATAAAACCTTATACACACACACACACACACAGAGTGTATTCAAAAAGTAATAAAACTGAAATTGTATTTACCAAAACAGAAATGAATAATGAATTAAATATCAATTTTTTATTCCCTATGTTATTCAACTCATTTACTCCAGTCACTTTTCCACTGGTCAGAGCACCTTTAAAACTCTTTATTTCTTACCCATGAGATGAATTTTTAGTTTAGGAAACAAGAAAAAATTGCAAAGAGCTGAAGGTCTGGTGAGTATAGTGGGTGCCACACTTCCACAATCCTGTGTTTCACTGAAAAGTATTAAAAAAATTGTCGCTGAGCTGTGCACACATCTTCATTTAAATTTAAAAGTTATACTATTTACCCAACCCCTCCGCTTGGGCAGGATATGACACAAGGTCAGTTTTTAAGCGGAGTTTAACAGGTTTTGAATTCAGAGTTTTCCTTCTCCTAGACTAGTTGCCTCACCAAGGCTGCAAAACCTAGTCTGCCCTACTATTTACCCATATCTGGAGGGAGAATATTTGGATTCATACCTTTCCCAAGGGTATTAGTGCTATGTGAAATGCAATCAGTCTCGTCCAGGATTTGAACTCGTGTCGCCGTATTCATTTCCTACGGCGATAACGATTACACCACGGGCACCTCCCAAAATTTAAAAGTTATGCTAACTGCATCTCTGCAGAAGGGTAAGACCCCCACCCCAATGAATATCCTGGATATGACACTAAACTATCTGATGGTTAGGTTTCAATTCGGGAGCTTTGAGGAATGTGGAGAATTCCTTCATTGCAATTACTCTCAAGTCCACTTTGAGTTCAAGTCGTAGAACCTGTTATGTTCCCATCTATAGGTCAAATAGAACTGTTTAATTTTTTTTTACTTTGGATCAATATCGATATCAAATAGAATTATTAGTGTTAAATAGTAATACTTGAAACCATTTAATTGTGTGCAAACAAAAGAGCTCTGGCTTGTTTAAAAATAATGTTACCTACAAACTATTCACTTAAAAATCATATGCATTAAATACCTTGGCATTAAATAACCTTCAAGGGTTGATATGCCATTAAAATAATAACCAATGATCACACCTCAGATAAAATCAGCAGTAGTCTTTTTCACGGTCCACTGCATGGCTTCTCCAAGGTTTATAAAACAGAAAATAATGAACCTGACCCATGATATGGAGGTGTATTTATGTTTCAGTATATGTGTTTCTTAAACTTCAAGGCTTGTTTATAGAACAAAGATTTTACTAGATAACTACAGTTGGCAACGCCTCAACTGAAGAACAACTGTGGGGAAAAATTGGACAAAATACATTTCTAGGAGTATCTCACCTGCCCTGTAGCTATTACTCTCATAATCTACCCTGAAACAGGTCAATCAATAAAAATCAAATAAAGGAAGTGAGAGGAGAAAAAAAAAACCTTGTTAACAAATTTTTTTTTTCTCAGAAGGTACTTGGTACTTGAATTCAAAAATATATTTTTTAAAAGATATTTATACATTTTAACTTACAAAAAAAATAACCGACTGATTTATTTTAGTAGTTTGCTCAGTTGACTGAGGCTGTAGAATACACCACCTGCTTCTCTGCAGAAGGGTAAGACTCCCCCAACAAGCATCCTGGATATGACGCTAAACCATCTCAGCCCAGTTGGCTGGGGCAGTGGAATACACCGACTGCTTCTCTGCAGAGAGGTAAGACTCCCCTAATGAGTCTTCTGGATATGACACTAAACAATCTGATGGTGAAGTTCCATTAATGATGGGGCTTTGGGGAATGCAGAGTACCCTTTTATTGCCATTGCTCTCAGGTCCGCTCTGGCCCAGAGTGGTAGCACCTGATAGGGTCCTATCTATGGGTTTAGTAGAATTAAACTGTGTCCTTATGCTAAGCTGAATTACTTGAAATAGGATTGTTTTGACATTTAAACTGCATACTTATGCTAAAATGAATTGTTTGAATTGGAACTGTTTTTGTATGCTAAACTGAATTGTTTGAAATAGAACTATTTTGACATTTAACTGTGTGTAAACAAAAAAACTATACTTATATTAAGCTGAATTGTTTGAAATAGAACTGTTTATATGTTTAAAAATTGATTTGACATAATTAACCTACAATGGTTGATGTGTCATAAAACCAAACCAAACCAAACTTTATTTTAATGGCATGCTAACCTGTCTAGAGTTATTTTATGCCTAGAGTTGAAGGAATTGTATTCAATGTATGTTTGTATTTCCATTTTTTGTGTAGTTGTTCCTTCGGTTTTTTGTTTTTGGCACATGATCCTATCAAATACAAATAATTTTTAAACAGATCTATTTGAACAATAGATGGGACCTTAACAGGTACTACCACAATGAGTCAGAGTGTACCTGGAAGTAATGGCAATGAAGCAGGTGACTCCATATTCCCTAAAGATCCAGATCTTGAGCCACTCCATCAGATACAGTTTAATGTCATACCCAGGACACTCTTTTTTTTTGAGGGGCCTTACCTTCTTTGCAGGAGATACAGTCAGTATATATTCTAAGCTCTGAAGACTGGACAAATAAAAGATAATTTACAGGGTGCAGAAGCAAAATTAGGAATATTCTCATATGATAATGAATAAAACAAGATTAATTTCAATTTAAAAAAATAAACTGCCAAATAAGATAGACTCAACACAGTAGGCCCAGTCGACTAGGGCTGTAGAATACACAGACTGCATCTCTGTAGAGGGGTAAGACCCTCCCAACAAGTGTTGTGGATATGACACTAAACAATCTGACAGTGAGGCTCCAGGAATGCTAGAGCTTTGGGGAATGTGAAGTACCCCTTTATTGCTATTGCTCCCAAGACCACTCTGGCTTGGAGTGGTAGCATCTGATAGGGTCCTATCTATGGGTCAAATAGAACTAAACTATGTACATATGCTAAACTGAATTGTTTGAAATAGAAATGATTTGTATGCCTTTAAAAATTCTTCAGACATTTTATTCTATTTCTCCTCAATAGCAGTCTTAAGCAAACCAATATTTGAATGGAAAGTTGCATTTGTTTTGTTTTCTAAAACACCCCATATAGTGTAATCAAGCGGTTATGGTTTGGGCTTAAATCTAGTTTAATTACTGTCCTCAAAGTTTTCTCATGGACTTTCAATTCATTAGCATGCTTTCTTATTGATGTTGTGGGGTCCTTCTTAATCACAGTAGAGAGAGCAGTTAAAAAGCCTTTTTATGATTTTTTGTTTAATCATCTACTCCACTTTTTACTTAAAAAAACTCTTTTATTTGTAAAAAAATTTTCTTTGCTTTGTATATATATATGTAGAGAAAGAAATTTTGGGTTGATTTTGATACGACTGGAGAAGAAGCTAGATGGCAATTACACAAGAATGCTGCGTGCAATCCTGAACAAGTCCTGGCAGCAACACCCCACAAGACACCAACTGTACGGCCACCTGCCCCCTATCACGAAAACTATTCAAGTTAGACGAACCAGACATGCAGGACACTGCTGGAGAAGCAGAGATGAACTCATAAGAGATGTACTCTTATGGATCCCCACACATGGCCGCGCAAAAGCAGGACGACCAGCTCGAACGTACATTCAGCAGCTATGTGAGGATACAGGATGTTGTCCTGAAGACCTACCTAGGGCGATGAACGATAGGGAGGAGTGGCGAGAGAGGGTCAGGGATATCCATGCTACCAGCGCGATATGATGATGATGATGATGATGATGTTAACCAAATCATAGATTCTTTGTCATTTCTTCTCTTGCTCTTGGGCTGAATTTTAATGAAAAAAGTGCTTGAATAATAGAACCAATCATAAAAATTTAGATTTATTACATTTTTTTTCACAAATTGGATTAATCAGGCTAAAAAAATTTTTTTTATATCATTCTATTTCTTGCTTCCACACCCTGTAAACTGATTAGTTGTGGCTTTCTTTTATCCAGTAAATTAAGGATTGACATCAATGAAAAATATAGACTTCGTATTTTTTTTCAAGAGATCTTTTTTATGATAGGACTATAGACTCTCATTTCCATCTCATAATTAAGAATATCTATGTCTTACATTGCATTAAAAAATGCATTTTTTTAATCCAATGTAAGACATAGATATTCTTAATTATTCTTCTAGATGCACAAGACATTTTTTTTTATCCAATGTAAGACATAGAGATTCTTAATTATTCTTCTAGGCACATAAGGCTTTATCTTGTTTTACTTTTTTGAATTTAATGTATGTATTTACCAATCCCTCTGCACAAGCAAAATGTGAACAAGTTCAACGTTTTAAGAAGAGTTTAACAGGTTTAAATTTAAAAAAATTTCCTTCTAGACCAGTTGCTATAGGAAGGTTAAAAAGCTCAGTCTGCTCTACTATTTGCCGATAGCTGGCAGGAGAATAGCAAGATTCAAAACTTTCACAAGAGTATTAGTAGTGTGAAATGTAAACAAATTCATACAGGATTTGAACTCAGTTTACTGAGTCCATTTTCAATGATGATAACCATTATACCATGGGCACATTTTGTATTTAATGTAAAACATAGACATTCGTAATTATTCTTCTAGACACAAAATATATGAGGCATTTTTTATCTAATGTAAGATATAGATATTCTTAATTATTCTTCTAGACAGACAAGGCATTTTTTTTTGTATTTAATGTAAGACATAAGATATTCTTAATTATTCTTCTAGGCACAGAGGGCTTTATTTTTGTATTTAATGGAAGACATAAATATTCTTAATTATTCTTCTAGACATATCTAATGTGAGACATAGACATTCTTTATTCTTCTAGATACAAAATATACAAGGCATTTTTTATTTAATGTAAGATATAGATATTCTTAATTATTCTTCTAGACACACAAGGTGTTTTTTTTATTTAATGTAAGACAGACATTCTTAAGTATTCTTCTAGACACACAAGGTTTTATTTTATTTATTTATTTTAGTTTCTTTATTCAACATTTGACAGATATTCTTAATTATTCTTCTAGACATACAAGGTTTTATATTTTCATTCTATTTTATTTTTGTATTTAATTTAAAGAATGTTTGCATTTAATTTAAAGAAAATTCCAATTCAAATAAATCTGAAGTGTGAAACTTGATCAAAATAGTCCATTTTTCTTAAGGATTATCTTATCTCACAGAAATCAAAAATCTATCAACATGTAATTCTTGGTTGTTTTTAAATCCATAATCATTGGATATAGAAACTCATTCTTCTTTATGCTCAATCAGTTTGGTTTGTTTTTATGGCATATCATTGTTTATTATGGCATATCATTGTTTATTATGGCACATCATTGTTTATTAAATGCCAAATTTTGTTTATACATATATAGTAAATATACATGATTTTGTAGATACTCACAGTTAAATGGCCAAACAGTTCTATTTCTAGCAATTCCATTTAGCATAAATCAATAGGTAAATTGTTCCAAGCGTTGCTATGTAACAATTCAATTAAACATCAGTCATTTATTCACACACAGTTAAATGATCAAACAGTTCAATTTAGCATGTCATTTATTTGCATTCAGTTTAAATGTTGAATAGTTCTATTTCACCCATAGATAGGATCCTTTCAGGCACTACCGCTCTGGGCCAGGGTGGACCTGAAGGGGTACTCTGCATTCCCCAAAGCTCCAGCATTCCTGGAGCCTTACCATCAGATAGTTAAGTACTATATCCAGTACACTCATTTGGAGGAGGATCTTACCCCCTCTGCAGAGATTTGTAGTCAATATATTCTATAGCCCCAACCAACTGGGCTTATAGGATTTACACTCCTATATTTTTTAAATGGCTGTTGATGACTGTATGGTACAAAAAATTCTAGAAAATAGGAGTCATGATTCATTTGTTCCTGAAACAAAAGGTGGTGGACGTCGGTATATCAATTAATTTTTGGAACCTATTGGTCAGAGAAATCATGTGCCTTGTGACTCCAACTATATCCGTATCTTTAATTTTGTCTCAAACAAAATCAATGGTGTGTTTGGAGCCGGCCACATGAGATGGTTACCTATATATACTCTACATTTTCGATAACTAACCTTCTCATTCTCTCATTCTTCGCTTTGTTAGCTACTGACACATGGCTAAAGACACGTAACAGAGGTGCATATATAATCTGCAACCTTTTTCCTTTCCTATTCTGCCTTTTGGCTGGTTTTGTTCCAGTTTCATGCACATGCATGGCCTCGGACATTTGGTCAAATACGAAAGAGACGAACGACCAACAAGGAAGAAAATACGGCCTTCTAAAATACATTGCCATTCTCATGTGTATTAGTACTTCATGTGAAATACTGAGTCAACGTACACATATAATCTACATGACACTTTTAATATTTGGTCTTCTCGCATACACCTGTTGCGGAGCCGATAAGCAAGTCGACCCCGCAAATGAATTTTAGTTTAATGCGTGCGAGTAGTGACAACCAAAGACAATGAAGAGACAAAGAGGCAAGGTAACAAATCAACAAGAATGGCAATTGATTGTCAGAAATTACAGACATGGTCGTAGTGTTCCGGTATCCAGCTAGATGGACGATGTCAGTAGCTGGTATGTTTGAGTCGTAGGTGCGGTTGGATGATCGTTGCTGGAAGCTGAGATCAGTCGAGTCGTAGGATGCAAGAGCGTCTGTAACAGCGTGCCTTTAGCGCTGCGCAGTCGAACAGACGAGCGGAACCGAGCGATGGTTAAGACCGGCTGGTCTTAGTGAGTCCTCTTCGTGTTTGCCTCCTGGCCGTCTATTTCAACTGGTCATTAATAACCAGTTAGAGATGCTCTGACCCGCAGAAGGAGACCTCTCATAGCCCTTAAAAAGGGTGTTGAATCTACCACTAGAAGTGGCGGTGAGACGAATGCGACCACGAATAACGTAGGATTCTTTTCCTCGTATGAGCTCCGCAAAGAACGTGCCGACGAGCGTTGAAAAAGGGCTTTTTGATATTACGAAGGTGCTATGACACACAGCCCCAGCCGCGTGAATAGGAAATTCTTTTATAAAAAATGGGCGTAGCAATTAAGTACTTTTTCAACCTGCTATAAGCTGGCGACGACTATTAGTTCCATTTTTATCAAGTTATTTTTGGCCGAAGTGTCTTGTAAATAATGTTAATTTTGATTTATCCCTTTTTTTTAGCTGTAACAAGATGTCAAGGTCATAAGAAAGAAAAAAGGCTTAGTCATTTCTGGCCGTACCCGGATATAATTGTCCTAAGGCGAGCGTGTAATCTGATCTGTTTACGTTTATCGGCAGGTCGCGGCACACCTAGATAATAACACATGAATGTAAGTGTTGTGGGAACTTTACCCATCTTACTATAATGGACTCTTCTCACCATTATTAGTACAGAGATTTTGCTGCCAGAAAGGCAGATCACTATCGGCAAATTTTTTCGTTTGATTTTTGTCTGTAATTTTACTACGAAAAGTAAGTCATTGTTATTGTTAAAAAATTCTGTTCTTGTTGGAAATATTGTTATTTGTTTGCCGTTGAAACCTTGTTACTGTTTGGACTCTTGTTATTGTTGAGTGCCCCTCCCGCAAACAATTGTTATTTTGTTTGTTGAGGGGGGTCAACACTTGTTATTCTCGGATCATTTTTGAAAAAACAAACCGACTTATTCCATCATCATCCAAAGTACTTTCACCTACACACAAACAAGAACATTCGACGGTCTCCCTCCCCTAGTTGCCTCATAAGCAGCTATGGCAGAGGCCCCACCTTCACCAGTGTCATCATCACCAGACATATTTAAAGATCAAAGTCCCCCCTCAAAGCCGGAAGAAAGATGGCCTGCATTCTCGCAGCCATCCTCGTCGACCAGCTCAATCCAACCGGTGCAGAAGGTACCTTCACTGCCAGCCTCTTGGACAACAAAAATAAAACCAAGCCCGAAAGACTATAAAAAAATAAGAGAAAGATACGAGAAGTACTTCCAAGGGAATAGGATCCTTCCTATTCCCGAACTTGTACAGGAAGTACAACAAAAAATAATCTCGTACGTGGTTACAGACTTGAAAACAAAGAGGCTGGCAGGTATCAAAAAAGATACATTTGAAGGTTTACTAAAAGCGGCAGACATTCCAGCAAAGTACTACTGCAGACGTAGCTTTGCAACATGGGATGTTCTGTTGCCATCAGAAGACCTTGCAGCTAAGCTGGCCGGCGAAAACGTCATCTCCAAGTACTTCCGGCTACAGCCAGAGTACATGGGAAGACGGAAAATCCGAATCACCGTGTGCAATGTCCCGATACAACTAAATGAGGACGTCCTGGCTGCCTACCTCATAAAACACGGCGAAATCGAGGACATCACCAAAGCAAAGTCAGTTAACGGGACAGCACACGGTGATTATATCTTCACCATGTGCCTGGACAGAGGGGGGTTTACAGCCATACCCCATATCATTGAATATGAACACCAGATCATGACAGTCGTTGTTGAGGGCAGGAAGCCCCAGTGCTGGAATTGCAAGCAGCTGGGCACTTTTCAAAATCCTGCCCTCAAAAAACCACCAAAACAACTCCGGCCACAACAACAACAACAACAGAAACGACAACGACAACGACGACAACAATAGCAGCAGCAGCAGCAACAGCAGCGACCGCAGCCAAAAAAAATGAAACCCCTAAAGCTAAAACCGGGGACAGCCCCGACAAAGAAGAGGGCTGGACCCAGGTGATGAAAGGGGGGAAAAAAGAAAAAGACCCCCATCAAAGCAACAAAAACAGATAACACCAAGCCAAAAATTACCACGACAGCTAAAACTGACTCTCTTGATACCACTACAACTAGCACAGCCAAAACATCATCATCATCATCGTCATCTACAAAATCATCATCATCATCGTCATCAACAAAAAAGAAAAGTAAAGAAAAACACACTGAAAAAGAAAATGAAGCAATGGATTGTTCCATGAATTTGAAGCGGCGAAGGGATAGTGGGGACTCGGTAGCTGGGGAGGGGGAGAAGAAGCATATTAAGGGACAACAACAAGAAACCCAAACACAGTCCCAAACACCCTCCCAACTTCAACAAAAGGGCGAAAAGAAAATTGAAAGAACAGCCCAAATCATTCCCCCCCCACAAAAACCTCAAAATACCCCAGCACACCTCTCTGACTTCCCACTTTCCCCCAAATCACCTTCACTCTCACCCATCACAACCCCTAAGCTCCTTACAAGGGCACACTCGGTGACCAGAGAGTCACCAACAGCAGCAGCATCATCATCAACAACAGAACCCAACCCAAGGTCATGGCCGGCTTCAAACGAAGTCTGACGTGCCTTCACCGCATTTCATTTCTGTCAAGACATTCTCGAGCCCCAAAACCATATATTAAAACAATCATTAAAACCCTTATCATCACTGAAAATAATAGATGGAAAGGATATTACCAACCCATACTTGTTCAAAAATGCAGCAATGGTGACCACATTCGTCCGTTCGGCTGGCAACCGAACCAAAGAGCTCTGGCACTTTCTTGAGGGGGCCAGTCGAGCGGACGTAATGTTCGCGGATTTGCGCCACCAAAGTTTTAAAAAAATGCTTCCTTTTTGTGCGGGCAGGGTCCCGATTTTAGTTCACCCATCCTTCTATAGGTCCCTAAAGTTGCGGTACCCCGTGGATGTCGGGGGAATTACCAGGGACGACCGAGTAAGTACTGAGCTCGGCACCGGATCCCTGCGTCAGGCCGTCGGCATCCACACCCCGAAGGATTTCGGGCCCGTAGTCGATGATGAGTAAGGTAGGTGGGATTGATGGCTCTAAACCTTGCTACTTTGAATGTGAGGGGATTGAGGGATCCGGGCAAGTGTACGCGCTTGCTTGGTGAACTTAAAACCCTCGGTGTAGATGTTGCTGCAGTGCAGGAAACCCACTTCACTTGCGGTGCCGACTGTCGTGTGCTGGAAAGCGATTTTAACGTTTTCTCAACATACGGCAGCCGTACCAGCGTTGGGGTTTCTTTGCTAGTTGGACGCAGCCTTGATGCTGATGTTGACGTTGTTTTTGCAGGTGACGGGGGCCGACTGGTTGTGGCAGATGTTGCCGTTAAAAGTTTCAAGTTTCGTCTGGTTGCGGTTTATGCGCCCAATATCGTTGTGGAGAGGGTTTCCTTTTTTTGTCGGTTGGCGCCGTTCCTGGACGATACAAAGCAGCTAGTTTTAATGGGTGATTGGAATGCGATCCTTGATCCCAAGATAGATAAGGTCGGGCGGGGAGCTAGGCGTGTGGGAAGGTATGAAAGCAGCCTTGCTGGCTTCATGACTCATCATGACCTCGTCGACAGGTTTTGTCTGGATCACCCAGGGCGGGAGATGTGGACGTGGCTAAATAGTTCGCCCTCTGCCAAAGTAGGTTCCTACTTGAACAGAGTGTTAGTGAGACGAGCTGACATTGACTTTGTTAGTTGTCCCACGTTCCACTTGATCGCGTGGACTGACCATAAACTTGTTAGAGTCAGTCTACGGTTAGCAAATAGGCCTAGTCTGGCCGGTTACTGGAAGTTCAATACCTCCTTACTGGAGATACGGGACTTCCGGGACCGGCTGGAATCCCTAATTCAGCGGGCGTTAGTGGTGGCGGTTACCGGCAATAGGTGGTGGGGATCTCTTAAACATAGGATTAGAGATTTCGCTACCAAGTACGGTTGACAGCTCAACTTAGATAGGACCAAGGAAGCGAAATCTATATATGATAGACTTTCCCAGGCGGTGGCTGGGGGGGACTCCCTAAACGTAGAGCTAGCTAGGGGGGACCTTGAGCGCTCGCTACTCTCGCGCTACAAGGGATACGTAGTTAGATCTAGGTTAAAGAGAGTTCTCAACGAAGCTGTGAAAACAAACGCGACTGCGCGTGAAGAAGAAGTGCAAAGTTTCCCCGATCGGTATATCGATTCTGTCAAGGCCCCGGATGGGTGACTGCTGCGATTGGGTCGCAAGATTCGTGACGCCTTTCGGGCGCACTTTTGGGATCACTTTGCCTGCTGTACTGATTTCCCGCTCCGGGAGTTTCATAGCTATCTTGCCGACTTCCCCCGCCTTGGGGTGGCTCAAGCGGCTAGCTGCGAGGGTGTGGTTACTGAATGCGAAGTCCGTGACGCGTTGAAGCAGGTCGGCCTCAACAAGTCGCCGGGACTTGATGGTTTGCCCAACGAAGTGTACTTGAGGATGGCACACATGTTTGTCCCTATTCTGACGGATATGTTCAACCATTGGTTCGCCCAGGGAGCCATCCCTGGTAGCGTTACCAAGGGCGTGATCACATTGCTGAAGAAAGGTGGCAGGCATGTTTGGGAGGGCTTAGATGATTACAGGCCCATAACTCTGCTTAACACAGAGTTAAAGATTTTGGCCCGGGTCTTAGCGAATCGTTTACAGCTTGTCATTAGCGATCTGATCGGCTCTGAGCAGACCTTTGCTGTGAAGGGAAGATCGATCCAGGACAACCTGCACTTGATTCGCGAGGTCCTAGAGGGTATAGAAGACGGCACCGAGGCCGCGCTGATCAGTTTAGATCAGTCCAAGGCCTTCGATAGGGTTGACCATCGGTTTTTGGTGACTGTTTTGGAGACTGCCGGATTCAAACCGGAGTTCCGCAGATGGATTAGCATGATGTACCACAACCCTCAGGCAGTGGTGCAGGTGAACGGAAGGCGTTCGAGGGTGTTCGTGGTCGAGCGTTCGGTCCGGCAGGGCTGCCCGTTGTCTCCTCTTCTCTATGTCCTAGCTTTGGAGCCCCTGCTCCATAGGCTTAGGGATAGGATGACAAATCCGGCCCTGCGCGGTGTCCCTTTTGCTGGCCCTCTTACGGCAAGGGTTTCCGCGTTCGCCAATGATATCACAGTGTTTGTATCCCGCCGCCTGGATATAAAGGCTGTGAAGAAGGCGGTTAGCGAGTACGAGCGGATTGCAGGAGCCAAGGTCAATTTTGACAAAAGCGAAGGTATGCGGCTCGGTGCTTGGAGGGGTAGCAATACTCTTCCAGGGCCCTTCCGCTAGAGTGATGGACCCGTCCGCATCTTCGAGGTGTCGTTCGGGCCCGACCTCCAAATGGAGCGAAATTGGTCGGAAATACAAGCCAAGGTGAATGCTCAGGTGGGAATCTGGCTTTCAAGGAGGTTATCCTTAAAGGGCAGGGCGGAGGCTTGCGCTGCGTACGTCTTCCCCTTGATCCTTTACCGATTGGCTGTACCTCCTCTGCCTAAGGTACATCGGTTGGCACTGCAACGATCCCTTTCCAGATTGCTCTGAGGAGGTGCAAGGCCGATGGTCCGTAGACAGGTCTGTATCCAACGTACACGCAACGGGGGTCTAGGTATGCCTGATCTGGAGAGCCACTGGCTTGCTGAAAGACTTGCATACTTGGGCAGAGCCTTGACGGGGGACACAGTGTGGAGGCTGAAGGCAAGTCGGATTTTTCCTCGCCTAAAGTCAGACCCAAAGGCTGAAAGTCGACGTAAGCCTTTGGGCGAAACACTGTTTGTCCGCGAGTGCCGAACGGCCCTTCGTAACCTTCTTGGTCCAGTGACCTTTCACGGTCTCGAAAAGAACTATATCGGGAGCTAGTGGTGGGTTCCGCTTCTGATCCTCTCAGCGAGCGGCACGGCTGAACGACGGAGGAGATCCGCTCTCATTGGAATTGGGCGCCAGGATCGAGCTTCTTGAACAACTCCGAGTTCTCGCTCACCTGGCGACTTGTGCGAAATGCGTTACCCCTCGTCGGCTTGAACTACAAAGCGGGCCTGGCAGACATGCCCGATTGTGCTCGCTGCGGCAGTGGCTTGGAAGAAACAGCTGAGCACGCCTTCTACTACTGCAAGCGAGTTCGTCCGTTTTGGGATCACGTCGGCGAGTGGATGGCTCGCATCGAGCCCAGACAGCTCGTGCTGCTCGACGTTGGTTACGTCGTGGACAACGTTCTTCCTCCGTTTCAGGGTGAGAAGCGTGTGGTGTTTCTCGCGATCCTAGCTGTAGCTAGAATGGTGGTGTGGACGACGCGAAACAAGGGATTGTATGATGATGCAAACTTTTCTCATCGTGATCTGGTTTTGTATTTTCGGCATCAGCTGAGGGTCAAATTCAGATGCGATAGAAAACGCTTGGATCGCATAAAATTCAGCAAAAGGTGGGTGAATGCAGCGAGCCTGATCATGCAAAAGGGGGCAATGTTGGAGTCATCCTTCCCTCCCCTGCCGACTCATGGCGTCTACGGTACGGGTCCTTAGGGACCCCACCCCTGGTGAGTAGAACTGTTCCCTTTTTCTTTTGGTACCCAGGTACCTAGTTAGCAGTATGTTGTGATGCATTGTCCCCGTCATCTAGTTGTTAGTTCTCAAGATCTTCCCCATCCCCATTATTTTTTTGTACCTCAACCCGTGTTCCAGTCCACGTTTACTGAAGATCTTGAACACTCATATGTATATATATAAAAATCATATCACCCGCTTGTATCAACCCATTCCGCACCCAACCCTTTATTTCTTTTACCCCTGTAGATTAGGATTCCTGTCCCACCTAGGGTAGGTCCGGCTTGTTTTCGGTTCTTTTCGCCCCGGAAAACAGTCGGCCTCCCATTTTAGAGACGGGGGGATGGGAGGGCAACCAAATGGGGATTTTATCCTTGTTTTGCGTTTATTTGGGGGTTTTTCTGCCATTCCCATCACAATCATTGTATATAAATCATGAATAAAAATCATCCATCACTTTTCGGGTTTTAAGTAGGATTTCTCATAGAGTACATGTGGTATTTTGGTGATTGCTGCGCATATGGCGACGGATGAATGGTTATATATTGTATTGCTGAATGGGTCGGCGAATGTGGCTAGGTAGGTCCCGTAGAACATATAGAAAAGCATGACCGCTCCTTTTCCCTCCCCCCAAAACTTGAGGCCTTGAGCCTATCATTTATTTTAAATGGAAATAAAGGCAGATCACTATTGGTGTTATACAAACACTACGAGACTTCTTACCTTTTCTATGTAATTATATTCTTCCCACTTCAGAAAGAAAAATTTAATTCGGCGCTTACAGTTGTGTTGTACAAAACACACACACACACAGAGTAATTATTCTTGATTTCTGGGGAAAAAAAAAACAAAAAAACTTCCCTGCACCAGAAAAAAATGGAAGACCTTAAAGAAATGTTTGCACAAATGATGAAGTTCCAAATGGAATCTCAACAAAAAAAAAGAAAGTATCTTTAAAAAAAAAAAACGAGGAAAATCTCCTTCAACTTCAGAAAGAAAACGAAGAAAGAATCTTAAAAAACGAGGAAAAACAACAACAGTTCTTCCTTGATTTACAACAACGACAAGAAGCACTTTTTAAAAGTCTAAGTAATAACCAGCCTACAGATAGTACTACTATTTTAACTCAAAATGCAGTGTGGAACGCACACTCGAAACATTTTCCTACGTACCAGATGAGTATAAGACCTTTGAGGCATATTAAAGAAGATATGAAGATATCTATATTACCGACTGTGCCGATTGGACTGATGAAAAAAAAAAAGTCCGGCTACTTCTACGAAAGCTAGGAACCGTAGAACACAACAAGTTTGTAGATTATATTTTACCAAAAAAAAAAAAAAAACAATAAAAAACTTGCGAACTTGGCTTTTTAGAAACAGTTAAATTTCTGTCAGAATTATTCAGCTCCAAAATGTCGCTATTCCACAAAAGATGGAAATGCCTCAACTTAACAAAAAGGGACAGTGATGATTATTTAGGGTTTGCCTCGGTCGTCAATAAAAATTGTGACGATTTTAAACTAGGCGAACTGTCAGCGGATAACTTCAAATGTCTGATATTTGCACAAGGCCTAGTGTCGGTAAAAGGTGCGGAAATCAGATGCAGAGTTTTGTCGAAATTAGAGAACGAACCCGATCTCACACTTCAAAAACTGGCTGAAGACTGTCAGAGGATAGTGAGTGTCAGGAAGAACTAAAAAAAATATCGAGGAGTCTGGTGTTGCCTACGTAAGGAAATTCAAGCATAGATCCCAATCATACTCTCCGGTAAAAGAGAGAAAAAAACATGATTACCCAAAATTTCAATACAGCCAGACTAGTGTTAACCAAAAAAAAAACACCCAGCGCTTGCTACCGCTGTGGAAAATTACATTGGGCCAAGGACTGTCCCTATCGTACAAAAAAATGTCAAAACTGCGATAAATTCGGACATAAGGGCTGACAGTGTAGAAACAGAAAAATGATTAAAAACAGAGTCAGACATACAAAAAGCGAGGACAAGTCAGACAAAGTCGCTCGTAAATACATAACAGTCAAAGTACTAAATAAGTCGGTAAGATTTCAGTTAGACTCTGGCTCTGATTTATCAATAATAAACTTACAAACTTGGGGAAAATTAAATAGGCCAATAATAAAGATGACAAACAAGACGACGCGAACGGTAACAGGAGACAAAATAAAATTTGAAGTATCACTAAATGGTACAACCAAAAAATTTAAAGTCTTCGTACTGAAGAACACAGAAAATTTGTTTGGGTCAGACTGGTTTCAGAAATTTAATACGTTTTGCCAAAAAGTAGAATGCATTACGGCCCAAGGTGAAAAAATTAAGATGGAAGTAAAAGGTAGTTTCCCAGAAGTATTTTCAGCTGGTCTTGACAAATGTACTAAAATTAAGGCAAAATTTGAACTCATCTGAAAAAAAATAGTAGCAGGGCGATACTTAAAGTGCAGGCAGCAATTGGGGTTGCAAAAAAGAATTGCTCTTTAAGCGACCCGCCCAACAAGGTCTGGTAACAGGACTATCCCAATTTCTGGAGTAGAAAAATAACGGTCTGGTCTCCTTGGTAACACAATTTAGAATGATTATTTATTGTAAAATCATGTTTACAAATTTGGCACAAGGCCTAAAAATGGAGGGGGAAGGCTGGTCTACACTATCCTAATCTCTAACTTAACTAGACTCATTCACTGACCAATACATATCTCCAAAACAAAAGCACCAAAATACCTCAATTAAACATATCACTATCAAACTACATTCACCAAAACAACACTAGTGCTCCATGGACTTCTAAACTCAATCCCATATTTACAGTGTAAGGGGGAGGGGAACAATTTAAAAACCTAAACAAACGCTATATACATATCCCCTAAAAACGAAAGATGAACAAAAATTATGTACATTATGATGGTTAGTATGGGGTCCCCCCATGTACTAAGTCATGGCAGAAGGAGGAGTTAACCAGTCGAAATTAGTGTCGAAGGAGGAAAAATAAATAAGTAGGATAGATAAATGGTAAAAATTATATAAGTAAATAATAAATACATGAAATAACATAAGCACTTCATCGCACTCCTGGAGAACTCCAATTCCTCTCATCTAACAGAGGGGAAGGGAAGGGAGAGTAAAACAAAAGAAAGGGACAAAAAGAAAAAGGGGGGCCCCAATGACCTCGCATACTCTAGCTAAGTTAACTGAATTAGGAACAAACTAAATCAAAATGGCCTAAAATCTAACTTACCTGGGCTCGGTGATCATGTCCTTCCGGTAACCCAAGATCCTTACGTCCCTGGGATGTCCAAGCTGAAAATAAGGCCGGCTCCTACCACGCGACACAAGCGCGCAACAGTCACCCACCTTTCGCCAAACTCCAGTGAAGAGAGTCTCTTTCTCTCAGACCGGATTTTGACCTTGATTTGGTGCTTAAAAAATGCCACCAGGGTCTGAGAAGAAAAAGACTCATCCTCGCAGAGTTCCTTCCTTCTCGTCGTCCAAATCACGACACGCATAACGCCGAGTAAGCAGAGAAACACATAATGTTCCTGTCTGTTCAACTTCGGTACCACATTGCTGCACACAGAACTGGCTTCCAGGACGAAGAACTTTCCATTGAGGATGCGAACCATGTAGCCCTCAAGAAGCTTGCACAGCGGCCGTACGACCGGGCAGTGAAAGAAGGCGTGACCAATAGTCTCCTCCAAATCACCGCACCGGCCGAACTCTGGCGAAATAGCCTGTTGCGCTGAAAACAATTTCTTGCCGAACCAGAGGGCATTCCGAATGACCAGCCAGGTGAGGGAAGCCTCGTCATTATTGAGACACCTCATCCTGGTGGCCCAAGGCCACAGTAAGCGACCCTCCGCCTCCGTCACACCGAGCTCGCCAATCAGACCATCGCTAGCGGCCCCCCTAACTAAACAACGATATAATGCCCTACTCGACAACGACCGGCTGTCAGAGAGACCTGTCTGCAGCCGAGAGAGAACTTTCAAAGCATGCCGGCACTCGCGATAGAAGGGGCATTCGCGTCTGGGCAACCGATGGGCCTCCCCATCAGCAGAATGCACACTTCTTAGCGACAGGAAAGATTGTTTAGCATCTTCTTTCCAGACGCTTCCCGCCGCCGTATCTCATGAACACATCCGGTCTAGGAAAGTAAGACGCAAAGTATGGCGCCGTGCCTCAACGTTCGGCACACCTAGACCGCCTTCGGAAGGGTGAAGGTAACAGATCTCCCGTCGCACCAAAGGATGCCTCTTAGCCCAGATAAACTGGAAGAGAATCCTTTCCAGCTTGAATAGGATGGTGGGCGGGATAGGAAGCACTGAAAGTCGGTATACGGCTAGGGAGTAGATGTGCGAACAGCACACCTCAGCTCGTCCCTTAAGGGAGAGCCGTCTTCGTAGCCACAACTCCGTTGCAGCTACGACCTTTTCCAGTACTTCCGACCAATTTTTCTCCAATTGAAGATCAGGCCCAAACCAGACGCCGAGTATCTTGCACGGACCGTCTTTCCAAATGAAGGGGCCGGGAAGAGCACAGCCTTTCCACGAGCCCAACCGCAAGCCGACAGACTTTTCGCGGTTAATCTTGGCCCCCGTCACAGCTTCGTACCTTCCGATTTCTTTGCTCACCTCCTCCACCTCGGCACTGCTCGTTACAAGCACGCTGACGTCGTCAGCGTATGCAGTGTACCTGGCTACCTCACTGGCGCCAGGTAACGTGCGCAGAAAAGGCTCTAGCGCAAGGATGTAGAGCATGGGCGATAACGGGCAACCCTGTCGAATCGATCGAGTCAGAGTAAAGGGTTCCGACCGTACCCCATTCACCTCCACTATGACTCCGAGGGACGCATAAAGGAGACGTATCCAGGTGCGAAAATCAACCCCGAAGCCGGCCGCAGACAAGACGGCCTCCAGAAAAGCATGGTCAACCCTATCAAAGGCCTTAGACTGATCTAAATTGATCAGCGCGACTTTTTCTACGATCGTGCGGACCAGATGAAGACTGTCCTGGATAGTCCTACCCTTCACAGCACAAGTCTGTTCGGGGCAAATCAGACTAGGCAGGACAGTCTGCAAACGGTTTGCTAGGATCTTCGCCAAAATCTTTAAGTCAGTGTTTAACATCGTTAAAGGGCGAAAGTTACTAATCCCATCCCCACCATATTTGTTCTTACGAAGCAACTTCACTATACCCCTGGTGAAGCATCTGGGTATGGTACCCTGCCTCATCCAGTTGTCATAGATGGTTGCCAGCAAGGGGACAAACATGTGCGACAGCCTCAAGTACACTTCATAGGGCAGTCCATCAATTCCGGGGGACTTATCCAGCCCGACCGACTTCAGTGCATCCCGAATCTCCTCCTCCTTTATGCGCCCCTCACACCCAGCCGCTTCAGTCGCCGAAAGGCGAGGGAAGTCAACAAGATAGGTGTCGAACTGAGCAGAACTCAGTCCGGGCTCCCTGGTGAAAAGCTTCAAGAAATACTGCCGGAACTCCCCACAGATGGCTTTGTTTGTAGTTCGACGTTGCCCATCCGGCGATGTGACACTGGCGATATGCCGATCTGTTGCATGCCTCAGTTCCTCGGCCCGTAGTTCCTGGGCCATATTCGTTGCCTCGCAGGACATTCTTTTTAACGTAGCCCTAACTACCAGAGCTTAGTACTCCTTGATTTGCAAGGAGGCCAGCTCGGGCTTAGCTACGTTAACTTGCCCACTATCTCCCGCCAAAACCGCCCTATCTAGCTTATCCTTAATCGAGCTTTGCTTCGCTACCCGGGCTGACTTGAGTCTCCTACCATAGTCGGCAGCAAAGGATCTAATGCTATCCTTAAGGTTAGCCCACCACCTATTACCCATAATAGCCCCCGTCAATTCCCGCTTTATCGTTAGTTCTAGCTGGTTCCGGAAGTCAGCCTCCGCCAAAAGGGAGTGGTTGAACTTCCAGTAACCAGACATCCTACATCTAGCCTTATCTAACCTAATCGACACATAAAAATTTGTGGTCGGAATTTTTATACGGCTCAAAACTTGGACCACCTAAATAGTCTAAGTCGACTCGCTTAACTAACACTCGGTCCAAATAGCTATACAGCTGGGCCGAGGCGCCCCTACCGGTCCAAGTCCAAACTATCTTATTTGGATGCCTTTCGCGAAATTTGTCCACCAGATCAAATTTCTGGACAAACTCACGAAAATATCTGGCATCCAAGGAGTTAGTACCCGTGCTAGTAGCCCCTCTATCTAAGTTGGGATCAAGGACGACGTTCCAATCTCCCACTAAAATTACCCGCTTTGACAGAACGACGTACGGCTTGATGCGCCGGAAAAAGGCAGGGAGCTCACTGGTAACATTGGGTCCATAAACCCCAATCAGCCGAAACGCCTTATTCTTTATGGTAACGTCCAGAACACAAAGTCTGCCCGCCGGAACTGAAAGAACAAGAGCACACGTAGCGTCTAGACGTCTACTTATCAGCTAGGTGACACCTCTGGAACGACCATCAAAGTATGCCGAGAAGGACAAATAGTCCCATGACAGAATATCTTCATGGAAGTTGGAGGCAAAGTGAGTCTCCTGTAAACAACATATATCAATGCCGCGACGCTGGAGGTATAAAAGTAATTGGGATCGCTTAGAATCCGACCTCAGGCCGCGGCCATTTAAGCTAGCCAACCTTAAATCCATCATGAAAATTACAGGGGTTGAGTGCCCGGACTAAACATGGCTGGGGTCAGGACACCGACGGTCTGGCTCATGGATCCTTTGGCCATCTCATTAGTGATGGCTCCGTCATGAGCGAGACCCCGACATCCCGCGGATAGGTTAGTTTTAAGGCCCTATAAAGGGAGGGGTGCAAAACAACAGGGACCCTCCCAACAAGACCCTTACATGAAATGAGATCGTCTTTTAAGTATGATATTGGGCCGAGGGCCTCGTTCGCCTCCCCAAGCATTTTCATGACGCCTTCCGACCCTCGCCCCTTCCGGATGACTGTGGTGATCCAAGCGTTCGGGAAATTTTGGGGGTCCTCCACATTTCGTCCATTTACTTCCTTGAAGTTGTGGAGGACCCTCAAATCTTTCAGGAGTTGCGGCTGGACCTTGTAGAGACGATCCAGAGCCCCCTCATCCACCCGGCAGATGCTAGTTCCCGAATGGTGCCGTGGTTTTTTTTTTTTTTTTTATGTTTTGGGACCTCATCCCCCGAACTGTCTATCGATGAACTCTGCTGCCGTTTCTTTGGGGTAGTACTTGGGGATGAAGGTATTACTGCTGTTGCCGGTGGAGATGGTTTTATTGGTGGTGAATCTAACGGCAGCAGAGGGGGGTCCCTTTTCCTTTTCCTTCGGTAATAAAATTGACATCAAAGGTGGTGGCATGGATCTTTGGGGTGGTGTGGATGGTGGAGGTCGTATGATGCGCGGCTGTTTTGGTGATGAAGGGGTGGAATGAGAGGGCTCTGGTCGTGGAGACGATTTGCGCTCCTGGTCCAGCCGCTTTTTGAATTCCAATAGTTTTTCAAATTTCTCCCGGCCTGGGCTAAAAGATCTGACCTTGGGAGGAGTGGGCTGTTTAGGTGGGGTCTTGGGTGGGTGTTTAGTTTTGGGGGAAGATATTTTCTGGGTATATGATGGCGGAGAACTGCTGTTGTTGGACTTTGTTTTTTTGGGGGGGGGTGGACTGTTGGTGCCCACCTGGGACAACTTTTGGGAGTGAGGATCCGCAGGTTGGAGCTTCCTCCCACCTTTTCCTACAGTCAGCCACTCGGCCCCCGACTCTTCGAAATTAACCGTAGGGGACGAAGGGGGAGTGGAGTTTTTTGTACCCGCTGGTGTGGGCGAGACTACGGGAGCCTCCTTTTCAGTGTTTGATGCAACAACAGGTGGAAGGGTACCGAGATTTTGGTCGGGCTTTTTCGGGGCCTTCTTCCCCGGGCAAACTGCGGAGAGGTGACCAATCTCGCCACAGTGCCAGCAGGCGGGTTTCCTTCCTGAAACGATGACAGGAAGCCTGCGCCCTTCCATCTCCAACCAGTTGGGAACGGAGTAGAAGTTTTTGACATCCAACATAATGTCGAACCTCCATTCCCAACGCATTCCGTCATGAGTCGCTGAGACGATGTCACCAAATTGTAGCATATAGGCAGCTAAATTTGCGTCTCTTAGGAAGCTAGGGACCTCATATATTGATACCGTGGTCCGCCGCCGCCCCATATATTCAGTCCTGAAAAAATATTCTTTGTTTTCAAGTGGTTGTTTCGTTAGGGCGACGGCTTCTTTAATGGTCGGTAGCAATAAATCCCAGAAAGCGTAAGAGTTACCAGCTATTATAGCTTGTGCCTTTACGCCCAGGCTGGAAATTTGACGTAGGACCATGTCTTTGGCGGGTTTCACGATCTTGCGTGATCATTTATCCACATCAAAGACAGACACCGTTCTTTTTTTTTGGTCTTGCCTTACTTCCTCCAAATTGAACATAAGGCCATGCTCCTGTACTTCACTGGAGATGGCCTTTGCTCGCTGGAGTAAGTCGTCGACGTCGACCTGAATTTTTGGAGGGGCTGTCCAACTGTTTTCCGGTTTTTCTTTTTCTTTTTCTTTGGCATTTTTACTTGCAGGTGATTTTTCAGTGGTAGGTGCATTTTTGTCAGGGGAGAGTAGTTTTTTAAATAGCGATTTTTCTTTTTGGTCAGGGGGAGGGGCATTTTTCGATGAAGGTGATTTATTTTTATTTTTCACCTGAGTGGGAGGGTCACCCTTGTTTGGGGAAAATAAGGCCTTTATGGCCGAGCTGTCTGACCGGCCGGCCATAAATAATGAAATACCTAGACTAAAAGGGTGAAGGGATAATGAGAAAAAAAAAATTGAAAATAAAAATGTCACTTATCTAAGGCTCCAAGCAAGGTCAGAAGTTTAGTCCAGCCGGGAGAAGCCGAGTCGATGAGGTAAAAATCCGTTCGAAGTGTAAAATCCTTGTAGCGCAAGAGGTCAAACCTGTTCACAAGACTATTCAAGATTGACAACACGATTTAGAATGACGAGAAAGAGGTGACTGAACCTGAATATATAGGTTGTAATCACCTCTCACTCTCACCCCTCCTACTCTCAATTCTGACCATAAATATCAGAAGCTGAGAGACATTCATGTGGGCCACAATATCCCCCGAAACGGAGCCCGCAAGACGTAAGTAAGACTCTAACTCATTTCTTTTTCCACACACTCCTAACAAAACAAGAAAAATTCAAGAGGGAAAAAGACATAAATGAACATAATGTCCAATCCACCGTTTATAAGGAATATGGTATCCTCCTTTGTCCCTTACAACACGCTATTGCTTATTGCCGTTTTATGCAGGTAGAAGACTTGGTCTACTTCTACGTCGTTTTCTGGGCGCACATTCAGCGCAGTACCATTTCCGTCGTCTTGGGGGTGCCTCATCAATGCCAACACATTGAAAATGATACTATTCGTCACATGAATCGCATCCAATCATGTCCTGATCTAGTTGAGGAACATTGCATATTGGGCACAACCAGACAGGGTCTTCTGCAAGGGGAGATAAATACGATGGCTCCGTGTCCTCACCAACAGCTGGATCATTCCCGGTCGGTTGGATATAATCTGTGACCTCTGGTTGTGTAATATTGTTAGGAGTTACAGAAAGCTCCAAAGGATATAGGTGTTTCAACGAGTGGACTTCCTCAAGACCATCTCCTCTCCTGACACGGGCTGATCTGACTATATCATCATTGCCTCGGATAAGCTCCACAATGGTTCCCAAAATCCAAAATGGTCTCGGTTTTAAGGGGCTCTTGACCAGCACTACATCATCCTTCTAAAGGCGATTCTCCGATCGCAATCGGGAGTGTCCCGGAGATTTCCGTCCTAGGTCCAAAAAGTATTCATTGTACCACAACTTATGGAAGTCAGCCAACCATTCATTCCTGAGTTCCATGGTTCTGATCAGCCTCTCCCTGCTGGGTGGCACTGCCGTAGCAAGTTCTCTCTGCCCTAATTGCAACAATAACCCGAGGTTCTTGTTAGGGTTCAAGAACATGTTGGGAGTGACAGCCATAGCATTACTGCCTGCAGACACCTGGTAGGTTAGAGGTCGATTGTTCACCGACCTCTGAATGTCAGAGATCACTGTCACTAGCGTAAAATAATCCAATCTTCTCCTACCAATGATCTTAAACAGGCAGATTTTTATTGTTTTGATGCAACGTTCCAAAGTCCCGCCATACCATGGCGAAAACAATGGAATCGTATTAAGTCTCATGCCACAAGAGCCAAATTTATCCTGGTATTCGTTCATTAGAAAAAGACGATCAAAGAGTTTCCCACCCCCAATAAAGGTTTTGGAATTGTCACTATAAATAGCCCTCGGAACTCCATATTGATTTGTGAAGCGGGCCAGAGCTTGAAAAAAGGACAGCACGCTCATGTCCGGAACCACCTCTATATGGACGGCTCTCACATTCATGCAAGTAAAAATCAGTAGGTACATTTTTCGGTCCGAACTTCCATCCTTTACCTAGACATGGCCGGTGAAGTCAACTCCAGTATGTTGGAACGGCACTTTAAAATCAGCACGAGGAGCCGGTAGACTGGCTACAGTATTGGGTAGTACAGGTCTGGAATTGTACCGCTTACATCTAGCACAAGATGCCAAGACCTTATTTACAGCTTGTCTACCCTGTGGAACCCAGTAGCCACTCTGCCTTAACTCAGCCAAGGTTGCTCCAGTTCCCAAATGAGAGCATTTCACATGACAGTCTACAATAACGAGTTTTGTAACAGGGTGATGTTTCCCTAGCAAAATGGGATTTTTTACCTCGTACGCAAGATGTGATGATCGATACAGTCTTCCCCTTGAGCGGATTAATCCATCAGAATCCAGGAAAAGATCCAAGGCATGAACTCGCGTGGGTTCCTGGTTCCTCATAGGCTCCTTCAGATACTCAATCTCTGCAGGAAATTCCTGTCTCTGGAGTAATCTCATCCAAAAGATTGCGGCTTTGGAATTGTTGTCCTATACACACCCCAGTTTGATGGCCAAAAACTTGTAGACCAATGAAGTAACCCACAGCAGACGAGAAAAAGTTGAGAACCTATGGATGGGTATGACAGAAGGGCATTCTTGGTCCAAGACCAGTGAACAGTTCATAGAAGCACGAGCCATCTGTCGGCAACGTTTATTTAAACATGGTAACTCTGGTGCTGGCCACTGAAGGAGTCCTTCACCGAGCCAAGGGGGACCAGCACGCCAAAATTTAAAATTGGAGAGAAACCTCTTCAATGTTAATCCTCTTGTTATCATATCGGCTGGATTTTGTCGTGACCACATACTTAAAAAGAGGTTTTAGTCCATATTGAGATTCTAACTCACGATTCATTTGTAGAACATCCTTCAATCTGTTTTTGGCGAAAATGTTCTTGATCGCCATAGATTGAGATAACAGCCAAGACAACACCACCTGGGCATCGGTGGCCACACATAAATTAGTTGGAACAAACTGCTCACAATTACTCAAGATGGTTGGCAGACATTTTAGTGCAAGATAAACTGCCATTAGCTCTAATACAGGCAGAGTTTTTTCTTTCATTGGGGCAACCTTCACCTTAGCGAACAGCAAGCAGGATCGTCTGTCTTGTACCACATATGCCGCAAATCCATAAGCTTCCTTAGACGCATCACAAAAGATGTACAAGTCACCAGGTTGTCCTGAAACAAGGGCTTGTCTATTAAAATGAATACCACTTAATCCTGACAGGTCCTTAGCAAACTCCCTCCAACTACTCAAAATCTCAGGAGGAAGAGGATCATCCCAACCAAACTGTTTCCTCCACATAGTCCTAAGAAGAACACGGCTTTGGACTGTAACCGGGAGGCAGAGAGACAATGGATCGAATAATTTTGAAGCTTCAGAAAGGATCCTTCTCTTCGTTGAGGCACCAGAATCACACTGGACAGGGGCCACATGCAATTTTTCTGAAAGGGGATGGTATCGAAACCCCAGTACCTTCTTCCATTCCTTGTCATGTACACTCAGCGTACCATCCCTTCTCACCCTATCTCGGAGGGCGTCAACATCTTCCCTCTCGCAGGCGTTCCTTTGTAAGGGAATATAGTTCAACAAGTCTATGTGGATCCGCTTCAGCTGTAACTAAGTTATCCACATAAAATCGGTTTTCCATCATTTTACGGCAATCATCTAATGGATACCGAGCTGCATGAAATTTAAGAATACATCCCAGTATGAATCCAAAAATCAGTGTAGAGTATCGAAAACATCGAAGATGATCCCCATCCTTGATGAAGCAGCAGAACTTGTTTTTGTCAGCCTCCAGGCTGAGACGAATCATCAGGAATGCTTTTCGAATGTCCGCCAACAGAATGTAATCATTAGCTCCTGAAGCTCATCAACAAATTTAACATGTCTCCTGTGAGGTTGATGCCAGAGTAAGCGGCTTTATTTAGAGACATTCCGTTACCGGTCTTCAGACTGCAGTTGAACACAGGACGGATCTTGGTCGTAGCTGTAGGGTCATACTTAACAACAGGTCGATGTGGTATCCACACATAATTCCCAAATGCATGGACGGACACGAAGATCTCCTCAATTATACCTTCCCGCTCCTGCTGCTGGAACACTTCCAAGTAGTCCTGATACATATTTGTTTTTATCAGGTCCTCAGTCACCCGGTCCAAGATACGCAAAGAAATCGCATGATTAGATGGGACCCTGGCCAACTTGTCAGCATGCCAGGGAAGCTCCACATAGTACTTGTCATCCTTGAACTCTATGGCATTTTGAAAGTGTCTCACCTGCTCTTGATCATAGTCAGAGAAGTGATTTTCATCATGTATTCCCAGAGATTCCAAGTTGAACATCTGTTCCAACCCCCTCTGTACTTCACTATCAGGGAAGAACTCGGCCAAGGGGTCTAGGTATGAGGGTTGGCTTTCGAGAACAAAACACAGGTGGGATGATTTCACTTTAGGAGTTTGTGTCATTACCGAGTTAAACGAGAGGTGTGCCACCTCGTGGGGAGTTTGATCCTTGGAGAAGGATTCCACGGCTCCAAATGAAACAACACCTGCTGGTATGGAAAAGGCCCAGCCCTTCAGACAAGGAACAAGCTGACAGGGGCCCAATTGATACAGGAGGTCCAAACCGATAATACCCTTGATCGGTATAAAGTCAGAGCCAGTCTCAAATTTCCCGGCCAGGGAACATTTAGCATCCTGGAAGGCATTTAACAAAGGTTCCAAATTTGTCAGTCGGACAGACAAATCTATCGACTCGGCTACTAAAATATGAGATGTCACTGGGTTTCCACAACCCAAATCGATTTCCAGAGCCACTTCCGTGAAAGTTTGATCACACTCGCCAAGCAGGGTAGATAATCTAATCTGGCAATTCATGCCTATTGACCCCAAGCCACGCAGTACCTCCCACTGCCTGTGTCCAGGAGGCAATTAACAGCGACAGACTTCTTCCTTGGGGGGCAAGCTTCGAGAATACCCAGACAACGTCCGAGACCCAGCACCGATATGGAAAGAGGAGGTATTCTTGGGTCTACGTACCACTCCCTGAGAAGAAATCCGTCCAGTATCGAAAGAAGAATTAGCAGATGTGCCTATTTTGACCTGTAGTCGTTTAATTGCCTCTCCTGTGAGCTCCAATATGGAAGGCAAGGATGGTATGCGCCTCCCCGTCAACCCAATCATTTTCCCCTTTAGCTCCTTGGGAAATTTCAGAAAAAGGATCTTGGCCATTAACCGAGCTCCACCTGAATTATCCTCAGAAAAGTCGCAGGAATAGGTGTTTTCTAACTCCTCCAAGAGAGATGCAGTCCTGGAAATGCACTCGCCAAATTCCGAGTAAGAAATCTCCTTCTTTGGTATGTAATCCAATATGTCTTGGAATATTTGATCAATGATCTCATCGATATTCAAGTACTCCTTGTTCAGTAAAGAAAGGGCACGATGATAGTTTGTATTAGTGCAGTTTAGATGGTTGATTAGCCGCAAGGCTCGGTCAGTAAGGGAGCATTTCAAAAAATTTAGGCGTTCAGCGTCATTAGCCATACCAACCACATAGTTTTTGAATCTCGACAAAAAATTCTGGAAACTCATGTGATCAGTAGCCATCTCGGGGCCACCGAATGTTGGGCCGGTGATCTGTATCTGTGGAGGTTTAACTATAAAGGAAGCTGAACTTCTTCCTGATGTCGAAGTAGATGTATCCATGAAAGAACTGGCAGTTGGTACAGCCAAGGAATCATCCAGTCCACCCAGCTCTATATGGTATTCCATGAGTTGGGAGGCCCAACTAACCTCTGTTTCCAGTATATCTGTCTCTGGAATCTGAGACAATTCAAGCTTAGTAATACATACTTCCATTTCATGAATATACTCCAAAATATCCTTGCGGAAGGTAGCATAAACTTGTGGGGTCACTCTACCCCCATGGCACAGCTTCAACCGTTCCTCAACCTTGATTTTCAGTACGGTCATCCGTCTAAAGATCTGTTCCCTGGAAACCTCCATGTTGAGAAAGTAGAAGACCAATTAGGTAACGGGTCAGAAAAAAAAAGAGAGAAATTCTTGAAAATTTCTTTTTTGCAATATATCGGAAAAAATAGTAGCAGGGCGATACTTAAAGTGCAGGCAGCAATCGGGGTTGCAAAAAAGAATTGCTCTTTAAGCGACCCACCCAACAAGGTCTGGTAACAGGACTATCCCAATTTCTGGAGTAGAAAAATAACGGTCTTGTCTCCTTGGTAACACAATTTAGAATGACGAGAAAGAGGTGACTGAACCTGAATATATAGGTTGTAATCACCTCTCACTCTCACCCCTCCTACTCTCAATTCTGACCATAAATATCAGAAGCTGATAGACATTCATGTGGGCCACAATATCCCCCGAAACGGAGTCCGCAAGACGTAAGTAACACTCTAACTCATTTCTTTTTCCACAAACTGAAGGAAAATACACGCCCCATTTTTAGAAAGAAGCGAAACATACCGTTCACCGCAACTGAAGAAATAAAGAGCTAGACTGATTAGTGAACATGGGCATATTATCGAAAGTGGAATTCAGTGAATGGGCTGCTTCAACGGTATATATAAGAAAAAAATCAAAGGAAATCCGGGTATGCGCAGATTTTTCTACAGGATTAAACGCTGCACTCAAGGATTACTACTATCCATTCCCCAGCCCAGAAGAGGTTTTTTAATAAATCAAATGGAGGAAAAGTCTTCTTAAAAATTGACTTAAGCGAGGCCTACCTTCAGATTCCAGTAGAAGAAAATAGCTCTAAACTACTCTGTATTAACACACACAGAGGGCTGTACAGATTTGACAGACTAGTTTTTGAAATAAAAGTCGCGCCGGCTATCTTCCAACAGGTGATGGACACCATGCTGGGCGGCTTTGACTTCACTTTCGCTTATCTTGATGATATTGTAATTAGTAGTAAAACGAAGGAGCTACACAAAGAACATCTACACAAGGTTTTTGCACAAATACGGGAATTTGGGTTCAAGGTAAAGGAAGCAAAATGCGATTTCTGTATGAACAAAATCAAATACCTGGGACATATCATTGACAAAGACGAGAGACGTCCCGACCTCGAAAGGGCTACAGCTATTAAGGATATGCCCACCCCTTACATTACAGAGCTTCCTTGGACTTGCAAACTCCTACCAAAGTTTCATAAAAAAATTGCACGATCTCCGCACCCTGCTAAACGAACTACTAAAAAAAGATAAAAAGTGGAGATGGACACCCGAATGTCAAACAGCATTTGACCAAATTAAAAAGGCATGAACATCTGATCTTTTTCTCACGCACTATGATCCAAAACTGAAGATAATTGTCGCAAGCGATGCCAGCTCATATGGGGTTGGTGCGTGTATCTTACATAAAATGCCCGATGGGACAAAAAAGTCAATAGCCCACGCATCTAGAACCCTTCTTCCGGCCGAAAAGCATTATTCCCAGATGGAAAAGGAGGCCTTGAGAATAATATTTGCAGTGACAAAATTTCACCAATACTTGCATGGCAGATTCTTTACTCTACAAACAGACCACAAGCCCCTAATAACCATTTTCGGATCAAAAAAGGGTCTACCAATTTATACTGCCAATAGGCTACTAAGATAGGGAACGATTTTACTGAACTACAATTTTAAAATCGAATACCTCCCGTCAAAACAGATTAGCCACGCAGATGGACTATCAAAGCTGGTATAGTGAACCCTTCGAGGACACAATAATTATGAACAGACTGTGAAATTAAAAACATGATAGCCAACACCATCAAAGAACTGCCTGTGACGCCATATCGAGATAAAAAGCGAAGCAATAAACGACCACTTTATTACCAATATTAAACAGAAAATCACAGCAAAAAACGACAAAGTACCAGAAGTATTTTCACTATGTGACAACGTCCTTCTCTATAATGAAAGGCTCGTAATAACAAAGAAATTGCAAAACATAATTTTAAGAGATTTCCATACGGGACACCTGGGAATAAATGGAATGAAGAGTCTCATGAGAAACTATGTTTATTGGCCGAAGATGGATAACGACATTACGGATATGATCGAAAAATGTAAAGGCTGTGTCTTAGCGGCAAAAGCACCCCCACTACTTTCAAACCTTGGCCAAAAATAGAACAACCTTGGTCGAGAATACATGTTGATTTTGCGGGTCCCCTGGAAGATTTCTACTACCTAATTGTGGTGGATAGTTACTCTAAATGGCCCGAGGTTCTCAGATGCAGAAGACCTACTAAGGGGACAATTATTGGGTTATTACATGAACTGTTTGCGCGGTTCGGTATAGTGGATTGTGTGGTCAGCGACAACGGAAGCCAATTCACATCAGTCGAATTCAAGGAGTTCTGCGAAATCTTCCAAATAAAGCACATAACTACACCGCGATATCACCCAAGATCAAACGGCCAGGCTGAACGTTTTATAGACACGTTAAAGCGAGCACTCAAAAAAGCATCAGGTACCCCGACGGACAAGGCACAACAGCAATTTCTGCAGGTATACAGAATCACACCCAATCCCAATACACTACTGGCAGTCTCACCAGCCGAGACGATGTTTGCCAGAAAGATAAGATCCGTCTTCGATAAGCTACTCCCGAAACAAAATAAGCTACGAAAAACCACATTAGCACCTAAAAAAAGGTTCAACCCGAGAGAAAAAATTCATTTAAAAAAATATCAAAATAACACGTCCTGTTGTGAACGTGGAATAATTAAAAAAAGAATTGGTGATATGGTGTACTAGAAGGACCCAAATACACACATAAGAGACACCAGAACCAGATACACAAACGCCGTTTGAACGACTCCAATGACGTACCACAAACAGAAGAAGAGCCAATAGACACCATTTTCGAGATGTTCGATTTAGATCCTCTCCAACCAACACCTGAAATACGTCAGTCAGGGAGAAAAAGGAAATTCACCGACCCGTTGATGATCGACCCAAAAAGAAAAAAAATATTAACAGCACTTTTACGAAGTAAAAGGCTTGGGGGAAGGGGTGTTGTGGGAACCTTACCCATCTTACTATAATGGACTCTTCTCACCGTTATTAGTATAGAGATTTCGCTGCTAGAAGGGCTGATCACTATCGGTGTTATACGAACACTACGAGACTTCTTACCTTTTCTATGTAACTCTATCTTTCTTGTGTAATATAATCTGTTATTTAATATCCGTGTTTGCGTTTTCATTAGTGACCCTTTCCGGGGCCACAACAGTAAGTTAGAATTCTGACATTCTTACCCTTCATTCCTAAACAAAATACATATTCACCATATAACATTCGTGTTAGTTACACACACACACACGAATATTTAACAAACTATATTTGAACATTCATACTGTCTTTATAATGTTTCCTTTTTTTACTTTTTGATATATAAATTCATTTTTATTTGTATTGCGTTGTTGTGAATATTCTTTTGTCTATGTTGTTTATATTGTTTGCAAATAACAAACACCACCACAGGCTGAACCTGTCAGTGAGGCTTAGAATATGCTGACTGCATCCCATGTGAAGGGGGAGGTTAATATCCACCCAAAAGATGTGTCCTAGGTACAACACTAAACTGCATCCAATGGTGAGACTCCACTTCTGGAGATTCATTGGTTTTACTCCCAGATACACTCTGACCTGAAATGTAAGTAACTATTTTAGAGTTTCATCTATGTCAAATAGTTTTATATACGAATGATTAATATTACCATTACTTTAAGGTCCACTCTAACCTGGAGTGGTAGTACCTGTTAGAGTCCTATTTATGAGGGAAATCAATCACTTGATATTATTAAATAAGATTATTAGTGTTAAATAGCAATACTTGAAACCATTCAACTGTGTGCAAACTAATTAGCTCTGGTTCATTTAAAACTAAAGTTGCATACAAATCATTCACTTACAAATCTGATTAGGCTTTAACCATCAAGGGTTGATACCCATTAAACTAAATAACCTAACCTAACCTTATTAATATTGGATGGAACTACTTGGAAATAACTGTGTGTAAATAAATGATTATCAGTATTAAGAATTAGTTATAATGATTAATCAATTATAGATTAATTAGTTAACTAAAAGCATATATTTGCTTGCAAAAAAAAAAGAGACTGATTTTGGCATTAAATAAGCCAACAAGGGTTGACATGCCATAAAGCCAATTGATTATTTTTAAAATAGTTTCAAATATTAGATGAAATATTTATAAAAAAAGTTTTCAAACTTAATCATAATCTTCTCTGTTTAATAATGGAAAATAATTTGTTTCAAATACTGCATTCTTTTCTTCTATTTTGGTCTTGCATATATATATATATATATATATATATATATATATATATATATATATTTTAGAGTGAAGATAGGTGCATAACACAATGCACTAATGTGCTGCACATAGCAGGCCTTGTGCCAGACATTGGCTATTTTTGAAGATTGTTAGTGTAAAATGTTTCAAACCAAGTCATAATCTTTTGAATGTTTAACTTTTGTTTATTGTGATAGGAGTTGTTTTTTTATTCTGCTTTTGCATGTATTTTTTTTAGAGTGGAAATAGCTACATATTGTGGGATGTAGTTTAGAGAATAAAAATAGCTACACATTAAGAAATTTTAAAAAATATCAATGACAACTACAGGGTAGGGCTTTTAAGGTTTAGCCCTAAGAACTATTCTCTCATGTCTTATCTATTCTGAAGTAATAAAAATACCTGCCTAACAAGTCATTTATCATTGACTTTAGTTGGACTCAAGGTCCTAACATATTTTAATTCACTAACTTTTATAGCTTTCTTTTATTTTCATGCCCTAAGATGTTGATTTAGATATATTTTACAGATAGTTCATAATGTTATTCAAGGAAGTAAAAAACAGGCCGAAGAAAATCAGTCCTAGAAAAGAAAATCCTTCTAATAACATGATTCAGATGAATAGATTTCTGGTAGAAATTATAAAAATAACCTTTTAAAATCTCAAATATATTTTACTTACGGTTTTTCTACTTGTAACAACTTAACAGGTAAATTTTGATTGTAAATGATTTTTTTCTAGCCCAGTTGGCTGTGGAATACACTGATTGTATCTCTGCAGAGGGGTAAGACTTCCTTCCCCAACAAATGTCCTAGATATGACACTAAACAATCTGATGGTGAGGCTCCAGCCCTGGAACTTTGGGAAATGTGGAGTACCCTTTCATTGCCATTTCTCCCAAGTCCACTCTGGGTCAAATAGAAATGTTTGACATTTAAACTGTGTACAAACAAATGACATGCTAAATTGAATTGTTAGAAATAGAACTCAAGTTGAGTCATGCCAAAGACTCAAAAAATAGTACTTGATGCCACCTTGCTAAACACGGACCATTGGCGAACACTCTACTCATTAGGCCAATGGTCTGGTTCCAAGAATAGCATTACTTGTGTGCAAAAAAGTTATTTCTAAACTTTTAAAAATTGAATAACTTACAAATCATATTTAAATGTGTGCAAACAAATGACTAATGTTAAATTAAATTGTTACTGTTAAAAACAAAGAACTCAGACTATAACACTCTGCATACGGAGACACCTTTATTACACCCTTCTTCTTACACTCTCACATCAACCAATATGGCCATTTGTTTACTTCCGGTCCTAGCAAAAACATATTCTTTTCTAGAGAGTATCAGGGGAGGTCACTTGCGTGGCTTAACAGTTCTTCCCCCTTTTCTTTTCATTTCTGTAGGGCAAAAGAAAATAGGAAGTGTAACAACATTAAACAGAGGACTCTTTTGGCTCAGACATGAACCCTAGGATCTTAAATGAAGGCACTCCTTTCTTTGTCAAGGAGTTGGCAATTTGTGTGTTAGTTAGTACCCAAGAGATCTCTGCAATTTCCTTTCGTTAATGCATCTTTCTCAAAATAGCCATCTCCATGCGAAGCCTCTGTTCATTGTAACATTGTAACTTTTATTAGGGTCTATTTTTTTTTTTTCTACTATTTAAATCTTCTTCACTGTCACTGGAATCAAAATGAACCATGTGGGATTCATATCGCTTGGCAAGGTTGTATTTGCATCTTTGTTGAAGAAAGAAGAATTGGATTTTATTTCTTTCGCTGAAGCAATTACATGAGGGTTTTTCTTGCAGGTTGAACCTGGACTTTTTCCAAGCAATTTCTTCTGTGCAGAACGTTGTGCATGGCAAATAACTTTGGCAACCGAATCCTCTTTATTCCGATTCTCTTTCTCATTCATAGTTTCACTTAGTTTGTCATCAAATTCAGCATCATATTGTCTACAAGAAATAGATGCTTTTCCTGGAGTACAAATTGCTTCTCTTCTTTGAACATCAGGAGATAAAAAGTTACGTTCTAGAGTAAGTAATGATTTCATCCCATTCTTGCAGATTTTTGCTGATCTAGGATTATTGAGATCAACAAGCTGACTCTGCGCTAATGGCTTTCTGTTTGTACACTTGGCCTTGATTCTTTCCTTAGGTGCCGGCTTATACAAAGACTTTTTAGAAATCCCAAAATTTGAACCACTAGTCACCGACGCCATATTAAAATTTCCAACAATAGGTTTAGGTTCAGTCTTCTTGTAATGAATGCATAGTTCACAAGAATTTGGGAGTGTCTGCAAAATTTTTATAAATTCAGGATCTGTCACTGCTGCATTTTTAACTAAGTCACACAATTTCTTACTACTAGGATGACTAAATTGTCTATGTAACTTTGTTGCAATTTTAATTTTTTCTGATGTATTTTTAGAAGAGATTTCTTTAATAAGAGGTATGTGTTTGAACTTATGTTTGTCTGGTAGAGGTTTGGTAATAGGAATGTAGTAATGTCCAGACGATGTACAGCTTAATGGAATTTTCTTTTTTAACATCCTAACAGTGTCATCTTCAAAATTGAGGCAAGTTCCAGCCCTTTTCATGGCGTCTTTACTCAAGAGAAGTGGAATTCTCTGAGTTCAAAACATCAGTGATAATACTGAGTTCAATATCAGTGATAACACATGGTAGAATCACCTTTTAAAGTGAGTTCAGTTTATTTCCATCACCGAATTTAAAGGTTCTCACTCCTTTTATTTTTACTATTTTTTTCTTTTGTGCATCCGTTAATGTTTCAAGAAAACATTTATACCATTTTGTTTCACAAACGGTGCTGGATGCACCACTATCTAGAACCGCAGAGCCAAGCGTCTCACCCAAAAAAATGTCCCTGCCATTCTTACGTTTTTGCTGACTCATAAGTACCACGTGGGGCACAGAAAAATCTTCCTCTATTTCAACGCCATGTTTATTCCTGCTACTATGATTGTAAAGACAATCATAAGACCAGTGAAACCTGCAGCCACAATTAAAACATACTGTAATGTTACCTGTTCGGTCTTTCGGGTTTAATTTCTTTTTGTTAGTGGAGTGTGTTTTATTCTTATATCCCTGTCGTCTTCCAGTGCGGTTTATCTTTTCTCACAAATTATTAAAATGCGAATCACGTTGATATGAGGAGCGGCCATAATATACTCTAGTAGGGTCCATCTGGTTATTTTCTGTATATTTAACAATATCCATTTCATTTTTTACCACGACAGGTGAAGTATTGGGTGATAAATTGCTAGAAGAATGTTCATGCATAATCTTCCATCACTGTTCTGACATGGAAGATAGTGTTAACTAGCTGACAGTAGCTTTGACCAATTTTTCGTTATCCTTGGTGATACTGGCACTCTTTAGTGCTCTGAATGCAAGTACAGGTTCTGGTAAAAGAATGTTAAAGTCTTTTAATTTGGTGACAAGTCGGCCAAATTCAATCAGAAAATCTTCTAATGATGTCCCAGGTGGTCTCTGATAATTTTTAAATGTTTCATATGCTCGAAAGGCAGACTGGTTTACATCTACCAGAAAAAGTGTATCCAGTTTTTCATATAACTTTTTCATTCCATCCTCAAAATTAAGAACCGCAGTTTCTAATTCCAAAACAAATTCCTCTCTCGCCTCCCCTTCCAATGACAAAAACACTATGAGGGCTCTTTTTGTTTTATCCAGTGAAGTCACGAGTTCCCATATTTTAATTTCCTTTTTCCATGTACTATATTTATCCTTAAGCAATGCGGGTGGAGGAAAATACTTAGAAGCCATAGTGTCTTTTAGCTCTGCTACCATTGTTAAAAACAAAGACTATAACACCCTTTTTCTTACACTCTCACATCAACCAATATGGCCATTTGTTTACTTCCGGTCCTAGCAAAAACTAATTCTTTTCTAGAGAGTATCAGGGGAGATAACTTGCATGCTTAACAGTTACTGTTACATAGCAATACTTGAAACCATTTAACTTTGTGCAAAAAAAAGTGAGCTCAGGCTCGTTTAAAAAGGTTATTTGCAAAATATGTTAACAAATCATATATATATTTGATATACATGTATAAACAGGATTTTGTATTAGATAACCTCCAAGGGTTGATGATATGTCATAAAATCCAACCAGACCAAATAATTTTTTTCTTTTTTTTTTAAATCGGGGAATGGACCCAAAAGTTTTAAGCCCCATCTAACTTGTGCGTGTGTGTGTGTGTGATGTGTCTCTGATTTATTTCACTGATGCAGACATTGAGTGGTTAACAAAGATTCTAGTGAGGACTGAGATAGGTGCATAACCTGGGTCAAAGGTTTTTATTTTGAAAAATACAACAGATAAAAAAAAATATCGTTTTGGGTTTTGTTGAATGGTCAGTTGTTAAGTATCAGCTACGCACACTTGTACAGGCAGGCAGAAAGATTTGATGTATTATATTCAGAAAAAATTGTGGTTGGATGCTAAAATTTTTCTTATATTTTAAATTATGCATTAACCAACCAGTAAAAGCTTACATTCATCAGCTCTGTGTAAACTCTAGATGCCATTTAGAGGACTTGCCAAGAGCCATGACCAATAATGACAGATGACAAGATAAAATCAAGGGAATCTGTGCTGTTGACATACATTGATGATGATGATGAAATTATATAAAAAAATATGAACCCGAGTGACATTAATGATCTAGAGTCAGCACTGATACTCACAGAAGTAACATAGATAATCTTAATATATATACACAGAAATAACATTGATAATCTATTCATAACATATATATATATATATCTTTATATTATCCAACACCAAGTCAGCCGATGATGGGAATGATTCTATTTTCAGATTTTCTTTCTACAATATCCATGTAATTCAAAATCCAAAAGAGAGCTCAATGTAAAATAATAAAAAAATAAATTACAGGGCAAATAATTTCATATAAAAAAAAATCTTTAAAAATGAGTCATATTTTTTTGTGATAATATTTATTTCAGTCGACCCTAAATTTTTAAAAAAATCTTCATTAGAAATTTCTTATTATTTCTCCGTCTAAAGATGCAGATCTAACATTTTAAAAATATAGGGTCTGCTGAAATAAATATTATTACAAAAAAATATGAGTAATTTTCAAAGGTTTTTCTTTTATATATATATATATATATATCTGCACACACAAATAACATTGATAAGTCGTAACATACACACACATACACACATATATATATATATAGATATATATAAGAAAATATATATTAGTTTTTATATACATATATATTAGTTTTTGAAAGTTTTTATAACATAATAAAAATATTAAAAATGCAGGGTTGGATAAAAACAGGTAAAATCAATAGAATTAATTTTGAAAATAGTGACAATGTTTTGAAATGCATTTAGCATTTCCCTGTATTCCTCGATAGTATTCTATTTCCGTTAATAGCGTTCCCTTTTTTAAATACATCAGTTATCCTGTTTTTATCCAACTCTGCATTCGCATATTTTTGTTATGCTATAAAAACTTTTAAAAAGTTTCAAAACTCATTTTAAAAACAACACACCTTACACAAGCAAGCAACTCCTGATGATGGCTTATGATGGGTTCGAAAGTGCTCAGGACAATCTTGGGAAATTCGTCTACCAATTCCAACCTGAAACTAAGACAGGAACTTGAAAGGATCTTAAATAAATTATACAGACAAAATTTGTCTTTATTATTTAATGAAACATATATATATATATATATATATATATATATATATATATATATGTGGCGACTTTAGGTTATCAATGTTCTCTCTTGTTTTGTATTTCATTAAACATCTATCGGTGATCTAGCAACACTTGATAACATTTTTTCTAAGTCATGATGAAGGTTCGTTAAAACCAAAATGTTATAGTGTCAACTTTCTTTCAAATTAAATTCTTCACTTTGGATTACTTTGTTTTTCAATTTTTCTCCATATACACACACACACACACACACAGTGACATATACATATATATCTGTGGCAACTCTAGGTCATCAATGTAATTTATGTCAGTGTGTGTCTGTGTGTATATATATATATATATATATACACACACATACACACACTGACACAAATAACATTGATGATCTAGAGTTGCCACACACACATGTATACATATACATGCATACACATCTACACACACACATATATACATATACATGCACACACACACACACACAAGAGTTGACTGTAAATATTGTGTGCAAACTCCCATAACAAAAATCTAATTTCCTGGAACATCTATAATAAGAAAAACCTTATCTCCCCCCACCCCATCCTGTTCATCTTTTTTCTCTCCCCACCTCCCAAAACACCCAGTCTCAAAACTCATCAACCGAATTAAAGCTGGTTGCAAATTTCACCGGCTTTCAGTAGAATTTAATTTGATTTTTCAAAAAATATTCCACCTCAGCTCATCAGTGTGTGACCAGAACAGCAGCAGCAGCATCTGTAACAAACAGGTCCTCCACTAATTTTATTGCATTCCAAATTAACATAACCACAACAGAGTCACATGTACTGTCCTCCTTCATTCCATATCTTTATTTGGTCAGAACCCACTAAACATGATGAAGAAAAAAAAAAAAGAAAAGGAATATGAATGCCAAAACTAAACATTCCGAATACAATCAGCAATATGAATAAACAGTCCATCAGGGAACCAATTATCAGTGAACATAATGTTCTTTCATGGGATATGTGCACGTCTAAATACTGGAATTGTTTGCAAACGCAAGATGGACACCATTATTCATGTCGAGAGTTAAAAGAACTATTTTGGGTTCCGTTTTGTTACTGTTTGGAAAGAAACCTGTTACATTGAATTTTATGCATGGATAAACACAAATACAATAACATCTTTTTGTTGGCTGGTTGGTTCATTTTATAGCATGTCAACCCTTCTGGGTGTTTGTTATTCAATGCTAAAGTTAGTCTTATTTTTCAAGCAATTTTAAAGTTTTGAGTATCTAATAATAATTATTTGTAAATTCAAGCTTCAAGTAGCTATTTTTAATGCAAATAATCTATACACAATTATATGGTATGGTTAGGTTAGGTTATTTGGTTTAATGGCACATCAATCCTTAATGATTATTCAATGCCAGTTCTTGTTTATAAATCATCTTTAAGGGAATAGTTTGTAGGTAACATTTTTAAACAAACCAGAGCTGATTTGTTTGCACACAGTTAAATAGTTTCAAGCATCACTATTAATTGTTTGCACACATTCAAATAGTTTTAAGTATTGTCATCAAACACTTATAGTTCTATTTGCTGCAATTAAATAGTTTCACACATTGTTACATAATATCAATAAATATATTGAATATTAATGTAAAACTATGTAATACTAATATTTCAATTTAACATTATTCATTGGCTTGCTCACAGTAACATAGTTTTAAGAATAGTAAATGACTGTGACCTTAATAGGTACTGCCACTCCAGTTCAGAGAGAACTTGAGACCAATGGTATTGAAGGGATTCTCTACATTCTCCAAAACTGGAATCTCACCATCAGATGGTTTAATGTCATATTCAGGACACTTGTTGAGGAGGGGCTTTACACCTCTGAAAAGGTGTAGTAGGCGTATTCTACAGCCCCAGCTGACTCGGCTGACAATTATATGGTTTCAAGCAACTATTTCTATTTAATAATCATTTATTTGAGCAAATATAAATTTTCAAGGCTTATGGACAGCCATCGATAGGCTTTTGGTTATATGGAAGTCAGACCTGACTGATAAAATGAAGTGCAGTTTCTTCCAAGCAGCAATCATGTCGATACTGCTACATGGATGCACCACATGGACACTAACTAAACAGATAGAGAAAAAGCTTGACGGCAATTACACAAGAATGTTGCAAGCAATATTGAACAAGTCCTGGAGACAGCACCCCACAAAGCAGCAACTGTACAGCCACCTACCACCCATCATGAAAACTATCAAAATTAAATGAACCAGACATATGGGACACTGCTGGAGAAGTAGGGACAAGCTCATAAGTGATGTACTCCTGAGGACCCCTTCACATGGACGAGCAAAAGCAGGACATCCAGTTCAAACCTACATACAGCAGCTCTGTGCTGACATGGGATGTATCCCTGAGGATCTGCTGAAAGCAATGGACGATAGGGAGGTGTGGTGAGAAAGAGTCAGGAATATCCATGCTGATAGCACGATATGATGATAATGATGATTTAACCTATAAACAAGACTCTAACAGGTACTACCTCTCCTGGACAGAATGGGCCTGAAAGTAATCGCAATAAAGTCTGGGTGTTGCTGGGCTGGGACAAATTTTGACTAGCCGTGTTTCTAGGTACACGGATCAGGACGGGTGTGTCTTGGCTTTGGTAGCAGTCGGTTGAAGCCACCTGACATGGATCCCAGAGAGCTGGCATTCATGTCATGCATGCTAAGAACGGTGTTCCTTGAGCTTCAGGAGGCTGTCCCCCAGGTTCTAACCCTCTCTGGAGGGGCCTGGCCCCTGAGGTGCTCCTCTTTAGGAGAATGCCAATGGAGACAAAACATTTTTGGAACTGCCAGGCATGTCTGGGCTACAACTCTGTGCCTGGTTACCACAATGAAAAAGATCTTGTGCCATACTCATGCGTACATGGGGCCCTCAATAAATACTGTAAAGGGGTGATTCTATAATCCTTAGTGTTCCTGAATTAGAGCCTCATCACTAAATGAGGTTTAGTGTCATACTAAGGACACTTGTTTTGTTTTTATGGCAGATCAACCATTGTTGAGTTATTTAATACCAAAGTTAATTTTTTTTCTTTAAGCAATTAATGATAATCATTTGTAAATAATTGTAGCTTCAAGTAATTTAATATATGCAGTTATATATTTTCAATTATTTCTATCTAGTGCTAATAATTTGTACACAATCATATTGTTTCAAGTAACTATTTCTGTGTATTAATATTAATCTATTTGCAGTTTTATAGTTTAAAATATTCGTATTACAAATATTATTTGACACATAAATAGGACCCTAACATAGTGAACTTGGGAGTAATAGAAATGACAGGGTGACTTCATACTCATTAGCTGGTGGTCATGCTGGGTGGGTGAAGTAAAATTGTCAGCTTAGTTCCTCCAGTCTTTTCCCCCAGGTCACACCATGTCTTTCCGGCTAAAAGGAGTGAGGGCTGCCCAGTGCCTGATGGGGACTGCTTACTAAGCTAAGCAAGTTTTGTCCTTACCCTGGGGGAGTTTCAATTTCTTTGAGATATACCCCTCACTAAACCAACCTTAATTCATATTTTGGTCTCAAGGGAAGCCAAATAAATATCTATTCCCAAGAGCTCCAGAACTGGAGCTTCACCACCGGATACAATTTAGTGTCATGCCCAGGACACAGGTCAGCTGGTTATCATCCAGATTTTGTCAACTGGAAGTAATATGAGATCAAACCTAAATGCCACCCCTGGTGACCTTTAAGAAAAGTTGGTTGAATCAATATTTCCAATTATTTTTGAGAAATACTTCATTTCTTTCATTTTAGTACATAACTTCCTTGATGAGTCTCCCTTAGTCTAAATGAAACCAACTAAGAGACGCAAGGATAAGTTGCTTTAAAATGAAACTTTAAAATACAAAAGAGTCCTGGGGAAAGTAAATTAAATATCAAAGTTGTCTTAAATTGAGCCAACTGGCATTTTGCCTTGAAGTTCAACTACTGGAGCTTTGTTGGTAGGGAGGGAGGGGCACTTCCTCCCAAATCTTTAAATGCCCTGGTTATTGAATGTTTGCCATTTTCTGATAATACCACAATTAAGTGAATAATTAAGTATCATCTCCTCTGCTCCCAAATAAATAATTTTTAAAATTCATGCAAAAGCCATAACTAAAAACAAGTCAATATTTCTGAGACAAGTAATATTAAAAACCCTTGTGCCTTTGCACTTGTTGATCTGGCTCAGTTGTTAAAATTATGGCTAGATTGAAAAGCATAAATTTTTGTGTAGTCTGGCACAAAGCCACATGGTATGGTGCACTCAGTGAGTATCCAACTCACCAATATTCTAATGTATCATTAATTCCAATGTAACATTAAAAACCTTGCTCCTTTTGAATGTGTTGATATAATTCCATAAAGTCATGGCTGGATTAAAAGGCATAAGTTTATTGTAGTCTGGCACAAGGTCTAGTTTTTGAAGCACCCAGTTAGTATCCAATTCACCTAAATTCAAATGGTCTACAAGACTAGCTTGCTAAGTACTAAATAACAAGATGCCTTCAAAAGCATTACCTAAGCATAGCATAGTCTAGCACAATGTTACACGTATGGGACACTCAATGAGGATCAAAATCACTATAGCAGTTATTGTCTGCTCACCACTGTTCCACTGCATATAACTCTCTTGTTTGTTTGAATTAAATAAGAACAGTAGGTTAATTAGAGACATTTACCGTGTTTAACATAGTGTAGGGCACTCGGGGAGGATTAAACTCACTATGGTAGTAATGATCTATAAGACTAGATTTGTAACAATTATTCAGTGATGAGGTATATTTACAGATATTAGGCCACATGGTTATCATAGTAGAAAATGGAATTGGCAACCCAGGTTCAAATCTTGGATGAGGCTGTTTGCCTTTCACTTTACACTAATGCTCTTGGGAAAGGCATGAAGCCATCTTTTCCTCTCCCAGATATGGGTAAATAGTAGAGCAGATTGGATCGTTTAACCTTAGTTAGGCAACCAGTCTAGGAGAAGGAAACCTGAATTCAAACAAGCTTTACACTACTTAAAATATGACCTTGAGTCACATCCTGCCCATGGTAGAGAGGTTGAGTAAATACATATGAAGATATTAACTATGTTTAATATCTGTCACTCAATGAAGATTAAACTCAGTCATAGTAGTAATGATCAATAAGACTAACTTTGTAATAATTATTTAATGATAAAGCATGCAAATAGATATTTACTATGTTCAGCATATTCTAGCAACAAGCATGGAGCACTGTGTAAATTAAACTCACTATGTTTTGGCTTGATGGCATATTAACCATTGTAGGTTACTTAATGCCAAATCCTCTTTATACATATATATTAAATATGATTTGTAAAAACATCTTTTTGATAACATTTTTAAATGAGCCTAAGCTCATTCATTTGCACACAGTTGAATAGTTCCAAGTATTGCTATTTAACACTAATTATTCTATTCAATATTACTCATTCATTTGCACACTATCACTAACAATTCAATTAAACAGTCATTTGTTTAAATGATCAAACAGTTCAATTTTAATACTCAGTTTAAATGTCAAACAATTTTATTTAACCCATAGATAGGACCCTATCAAGTCCTACCACTCCAAATCAGAGTGGACCTGGGAGCAATGGCAATGAAGGGTACTCCACATTACCCAAAGCTCCAGCATTACTGGAGCCTCACCATCAGATTGTTTAATGTCATATCCAGGATACTCGTTGGTGGGGTGGGTCTTACCTTTTTGCAGAGATGCAGTCAATATATTTTACAGCCCCAGCCGATTGCTACTCATTATGGTTGGTCGAGTGGTTGGGTTTTATGGCATATCAACCACTGTAGGTTATTTGACACCAATCCATTTTCATACATATAAACAATTCTATTCCAAACAATTCAGTTTAGCATAAGTACACTGTTTAGTTTAATTTAACCCATAGATAGGACCCTATCAGGTGATACCACTCCGGGCCAGAGGGAACCTGGGAGTGATGGCGATAAAGGGGCACTCCGCATTCCTCAACGCTCTAGCATTCCTGGAGCCTCACCATCAGACGGTTTAGTGTTATATCCAGGACACTCATTGTGGGAGTCTTACCCCTCTGCAGAGATGTAGTCGGTGTATTCTGCAGCTTCAGCCAATTAGGCCTGCTCATTATGGTAATAATGGTTGATAAGACTAGCTTAGTAACAACTATTCTTTGGTGAGGCACATTAATAGATATTTACTACATTTAACATTGTTCCACAGCAAATGTTATATATTGACCTTTGTCAGCATGTTAGTTGTGGATTTCTAAACAGGATATTCCACCTGTGTAAACAAGGGGAGAGCAGAAATAAATCATGTGAATTGAGAACTGGAAGGAAAACATTTGGGTGTTGGGAAAATTATATAATGATAAGAGATTCATAGACAGATTTGACACAGGTTCAGTCAAATTCGGAAAGCAGTCAGCGAGGGCCCAGAGTAGGGAGGCCCCCTCCCCTGCCTGAGAAGCAGAAGTACTAAGTGTGGTTATAAATATAGAATCACAACATGATTGAATAAGATATGGTGTCAATGATAGCAGTCCTTTGTGTGTGTGTCTCTCTCTCGCTTACAGCCATTTCAACCCTTTCATGAGAATAAAGATGAGAGATATTTTTATAAACAAGTATTATCGTTCTTTCATTGGTATACAACACTAGGTACTAATTTTAAGGAAATTTTCTAGAGTACTGTACAAGGATAAATAAGTATAAAGAAAATATACTTATCTTCAAATTAGGAATTAAGTTGTTGCTTTGAAAATAAGCATTTGAACAGATGGCTTTTACCTGAGCATGAACACCAATTTCTTGCACAAGTAAGAAATATACAACTATTTCAGGAGTAGAGTGTTCGCCAATGGTCCGGGAGACCAGAGTTCAATCCCAGGTCAAGTCATACTCAAAAAATGGTACTTGACGGCGCCTTGCTTAGCACCCAGCACTATAAGGTAAGGATCAAGGGTAAAGTGGAGCAATCCAGGAAATGGAGTAGCGCCCTCCCCTACACCTTGGTGTAGTAGCTAGAAAAGGGGGCCTTCGGGTTACCCTTGGCTAAGGTTGCCAATTTTACTACTTATACACACCACCTACCATCTGTTTTATTCTCAGTTCCCGTGAATATAATTTTGTTTTCTTCCATCTATCCATGAATTAGAATGTACACAGTAGCATAATAATTATATTTCCATTTAAGTACTTATTCACTTCACTATGATAGAGTACTCATTATAATTCGCATAACATCCAGCCTTTCATACATCTAATTACCAAACTTAGCAGGGGGACTCCCCATGGTGTAGTGGCTAATATACTGGACTGTAACAGCCTGTATAAGTGAGTTTGAACTCCAATCACCACTATTATGTTCACTTAAGAACTAATACTTTTATGAAAGGCACAAACCTTATTATCCCCCACCCCAGCTATGGATTGGATAGTACTACAACCGTTCTTCTACAAGGATGTTTTTGTTATCAAATAACCCACAAAGATTGATACACCATTAAACAAAGAAACCAAACACAACCTTATATAATACCACTGCTATTCTACAATGAGAGCTCTGGCATTAAATAACCCCCAAAGATTGATATACCATTAAACAAAGAAATTAAACACAACCTTATATACTACCACTTCTATCCTACAAGGAGGGCTCTGGCATTAAATAACCCATGAAGGTTGATATACCATTAAACAAAGAAACTAAACACAACCTTATATAGTACTACTGCTGTTCTTCTAGAAGGATGGCTCTGGCATTAAATAATCCTCAAATATTGATATAACATTAAACAAAGTAACCAAACTGACCCAAACTTCATTCAGTTGTGGCAAAAATCCAGAAGTATGTGGCACCTGGAGAGAAACTCACTAGTAATAGATTGCTTTCTAAATTTACCAGTCATTATACTACTTGAGGCACAAGCAAAAATCTTAGCTTAGTTTGGCACAAGGCTAGAAGTTTAGGGCGACTATTGAGAATCAAATTTATTAACAGTGATCTGTGGGTCTAGCTTGCTAACCACTATCCCACTCAGGGTGCCTTAAAACCAAATCGAGAATAAATTTTCAATTTCTACTAAATTTTCAGGAATCCTTAGGATTATTCCAGGAAAAGTTTTGAACAACATTTGGAAAGCTGTTTTTAGGCAACCTCAGTCTCTAACCCACTCTGCATGTCTTTCAACATAACCGGCTCATTGGACAAGTGGGTAGAGTGTTCGCCAATGGTCCAGGAGACCTGGGTCCAATCCCAGATCATGTCATACTAAAGACTTTAAAAATGGTACTTGATACCGCCTTGCTTAACACTCAGCAATATAATATACGTATCAAGGGTAAAATGGAGAAATCAAGGGAAAGGAGTAGCACCCTCGCCTACACCTCAGTGTAGTAGCTATTGAAAAGGGAGCCAACTTACTATATGTATTATATATTTCATCATCTCTTTACTTTTTAGATTATTGTGTAATCTTTTTTGCTTTATCACTTTTTATCATTTCCATATCTATTTTTTATCTATTTTCTCAATTTTTTGGTTTTGAGTTTGGCCATCTGTCGAAGTCGTAATTGTGGATTGTTATAAATCACATAATTTGTAAGTTGATAACTATCTGCATATGATTAATGACAGGGAAAAAGGCAGAGGACAGGAAGTTATATATATATATATATATATATATATATATATATATATATATATATATATATATATATATATATATATATATATATATATATATATATATAGTAATATGCTTTGTGGCATAATGGTTATTATCATAGGAAATAGACACAGCAAACCAAGTTCAAATCCTGGACAAGGCAGTTTGCATTTCACATAGTGCTAATGCCCTTGGGAAAGGTAGGAATCAAATTATTCTTCTTCCAGCTATGGGTAAGTAGTAGGGCAGACTGGCCTCTTTAATCATGCTATGCCAACCAGTCTAGGAGAAGGAAAACTCTGAATTCAAACCTGTTACACTCTGTTTAAAAATTGGCCTTGAATCATATCCTGCTCATGTGGAGGAGTTGGGAAAGCCTATATACAGTAATATACCTGCCCTGTCAGTGGGGCTTAAAATATGCTGACTGCATCCCCTGAAGAAGGGTGAGACCCCCAAAACAATATCCAGTGGGGAGTCACCCTTTGGTTGCGATTATTCTCTGGTTCACTCTGACTTGGACTGGTAGTACCTATCAGGGTGAAATAGATGTGTATGAAAAAGATTAGATAGGAATACTTGAAACAATTACTTGCAAATTATTGGTGTTAAATAGGAATACTTGAAACCATATAACTGTGCACAAATTATTTGTACTAAGAATAGTTACTTGAAGCTATAATTGTTTACTAAGGATTATTATTATCAGTTACATGAAACCATTATCACCATTATCATCATCATGTGACAGCACAACTTCATTTGATTCTCTTGCTACCAGTCCTTATCAACCATCACCCTTGTTAAGTTCCCTAGATGTCATCCAGTGTCTGCACAGGGCTGGTGCATGTAAGTTTTTGCTGGTTGGTCAGTACTGGTGTGTTCGTGTGTAGGAGTCCATAGGAGAATGTCATTTATGAGTCCAAACTCACTTTCGCGGCAGTGCTGAGCATGTCTTGCTCATGTTACTTGGATAGTTTGTGTGATGGGAGGTAAATGGCCGTACAGCTGCTGTTTTGTAGGATGCTGCTTCCAGGATTTGTTGAAAATAGCAAGCAGCATCCTGGTGTAATTACCATCTATTGTTTTTTCTTCAAGTGTTTTGAGTCCAAGCAGTGCCACCATATAATATTGCCCAGTTGCCTGGGGCTGTAGAATACACCAACTGCTTCTCTGCAGAGGAGTAAGGCCCCCTCCCCAACGAGTGTCCTAGATATGACACTAAACAATCTTATGGTGTGGTTCCAGTAATGCTGGAGCTTTGGGAAATGCAGAGCACCCCTTCATTGCTATTGCTCCCAGGTCCACTCTGGCCCGGAGTGGTAGCACCTGATAAGGGTCCTATCTATGGGTTAAATAGAACTAAACGGTTGTTTCTTGAGTTTACTGCTTTTTGCATTTAAACTGCATACTTAGGCTAAACTGAATTGCTCGGAATGGCACTGTTTTGATGTCTAAACTGTGTACTTGTTCTAAATTGAATTATCTGAAATAAAACTGTGTTGACATTAACTCTGTGTATTGCCCAGTTGGCTGGGGCTGTAGAATACACTGACTGCACCTCTGCTAGAGGGATAAGACCCCCTACCCCAATGAGTGTCCTGATATGACGCTAAACAATCTGATGGTGAGGTTCCAGTGATGCTAGAGCTTTGGGATTGCAGAGCGCCCCTTCATTGCCATTGCTCCCAGGTTCACTCTAGAGGTAATGTCAAAACAGTTTTATTTCATATAATTCAGTTTAGTATAAGTACACAGTTCAGAGATTAAAACAGTTCTATTTTGAGCAATTCAGTTAAGCATAAGTATGCAGTTTAAATGTCTAAACAGTTCTGTTTTAAACAGTAAATCAGCCTTGTTTATTCTCATTCTCATTCTGGGCCGGGTTAGGGTTAGGGTTAGTGGTAGCACCTGATAGAGTCCTATCTATGGGTTAAATAGAACTAACTGCATACTTATGCTAAACTGAAATGTTTGAATTAGAACTGTTTGACTAAACTGAATAGCTTGAAATAGAAATGCTTTTCACAATTAAACTGTACTTACATTTAAACTGCATGCTTATGCTAAACAGAACTGTTGGAAATGGAACTGTTTTTGACATTGAAACTGTACAATTGGGGAGCTCTTACACTTCTGCAGAGGTGCAGTTGGTGTATTTTACAGCCCCAGCCAACTGGGCAATACACAGAGTTAGTGTCAAAACAATTTTATTTTAGATATTTCAGTTTAGCATAAGTACACAGTTTAGAGATCAAAACAGTTCTATTTCAAGCAATTCAGTTAAGCATAAGTACACAGTTTATATGTCAAAACAGTTCTGTTTTAAACATTTATGTGAAAGGTGAAGCCAGAACTGATCACAGTATAGTAACCAGATGGTTGAAGAAATTTTGCTCAGGCAAGGTCAGGTAAGCCTAAAAATGTTGATTCTGAGGCCATGTTCCAAGTCTAAGAAGCTGGTGAGTAGCATTCAAGCTCAGCATCTTACAGTCCAGGGTAAAAACATCTGAAGCAGCCAAATTGTATCTCGTGTTATCAAAATATTGCAAAACATTTTTTTGATTTGCCCTAGAAAAAACTCACTTAATAAAAGTAAAGTTGGTGACATTAGTCGAGAGTGACCTGAAGGCTCCCTTTTCAATAGCTACAATTGCTCCACTTTACCTTTGATCCCTACTTTATATTGCTGAGTGTTAAGCAAGGAGGCATCAAGTACCGTTTTTTGAGTCTTTGGTATGATAGGCCATTAGCAAACACTCTAACCATTATGCCAATGTCTGGTATTCTCATCAAAAAGTGAGCAGACAGTCAGGTTTTTACTCATGCCATTATCATTCCACTGAGTAATTCTACACAATGGGATTTTCTTTGTTGAATGAAAGTTTTAGCCTTATTTCTTTTTCTTATCCAATAAATGGTATTAGGGTCATCAGGAGTCTGACGTTGTGAATTCAACCCTAGTCGATGTGTCTAGCTTATCAGGGGAGTTTTCACTGGACTCAGATCCCTCGGCTTTTCTTGTTAGTCTGAGATAATTGCCACCATTCGCCATGTTGTGAATTTTTTATCTTAATAGCGGTGTTTTAGCCAACTCAGACAGTTTCCTCTATGGGAGTCAATCTAATTTTGGCTGGAATCCATGCCGAAGTAAAATTGCTGTTTGGAGAGAAATTGTTCCTGTCGCGGTTCACAAAAATACACAAAAAGAAAGAAAACAACGCCTTCGATTTTTGTATAACAGAATTTTCTCAAAGCAATTGTTTTCATCTAGCTATATACGTATTTACAGAAATGTGTAGAATACAAAAAGAAAGAAAAAGGTCTTATGAAACTTATTCGTTCATTTGGAAATGTGACAGATCAAACAGAAGATGCAAGAGAGGCGACTATCTTTCTTGGTTATCTTAATAAAAATATTTGTTCGTCTCGGCTTTTGCTTCAAACTCTCAGTTCTGGACTAATCTTGACTTCGCCCGCAATTCTGGGACTATCCTCAATTCTCGGATGGGTTCTACACTGACCCCTTCTCTGTCTCTCTTGATCTCTCTTCTCTCATCTTCCTTGATCTGATCTCTACTCATCTATGGATGCTGCTCACTGCTTATATAAAGTGAGGGTGGGGTCTCGGTGATTTTGGGGCACGCTCATGCATAATGATATGTAAATCGCCTGGTTAGCCAAAATTAACAGAAGAAAATGAACTTATTTCCAAATCCACCCTTTCGTCCATTTAATTAACAAATTCGTTCTAATCCCTTTGAATTGTTAATTAATCAATAAATCTGGGGAGGGTGGAGTTCTCTCTGTCACAGGAGACACTGTGCACCAATTCGGAGTCTTGTTCTCAATGGTTTTATTTGCATACTGCCTCCCCCTCCTCACTGAATATGAATTTATATATCTCTGAAGCCCTATTATGTTGACTCAGAAGTGTAATGGCAAAATGTGATTTGAATAAAAATATGTGTGCATTATGAGAATATTGCATGAATCTCGTTACACATTCACAATCAAGTGTTGGTTTAACAATCTTTATTTTGAATCATTCCATGGGATATTTCTTTTGTTCTATATCCACACAGAACTATTTTCTGTTATTTCTATGAAATTTTCAGTAAAATGTACATGTATTTAAGTAGTCACAAAAATCAGAAGTAAGTATAAAATACAAAAAGACTTTTTTTTTTCAGCTAGAACTGTACTTTCTGGAATATACTTCAGAATGCTGTGTTTTCTGGGTACTTGCAAAATTACTATATTTCAGTCAAAAGTTCCTAAATTAAGTCTTTAACTTGGTGCAATTTGACCATCAGCCTTATTTCTTTAGTTCTTTCCTCTGATCACTAACAAAGTGTCAACTTAAGTCAATGGCCCAATAAACCCCAATAAAAAATAAGATTGTTAGATGCAAAGTTTTTCTACATCCTCTATACTCACCAGATTTAGCACCAACAGATTTTTGTTAGTTTTGATCATTAGAACATCTTATAAATAGAAAGAATATTCAAAAACAAAGAAGAATTTAAAAATGTTTTTTCAAACTTTTTTTTTTTGAGAGAACCCAGATTTATTTAAATCCGGGATTGAAAATTTGTCTTCTCATTGGGCTGCAGTTGTTGAAAATGAAGGTGATTATCTTTAAATAACGTTACACTTTATCTATTTACTTTCATTGATTGATTGATTGAATGAATTTAGTGACATGTCAACCTGTCTGGGTTATTTTGTGCCTACAGGTTAGGGAATCATGTTCATTGCACATTCATATTTACACTTTTTGTATAGTTGTTTCTTAAGCTTTTTTTTTTTTGCACACAGTCCTATCAAAAACAATTTTTAAAAAGATCTATTAGACCCATATATGGTACCCTAACAAGTACTACCACTATGGGTCAGAGTGGACCTGGGGGTAATGGTAATGTAGGGGTCTCCAGAACTGGAATCTCACTGTCAGATGTAGTTTAGTGTCATACTATAGCCACTTCTTTTTTGGGAGGGTCTTACCTCTCCACAGGGGATACAGTCAGCATATATTCTAAGCCCTGCTAACAGGGCAGTCTATTTTATTACACGTGCTGTCATAAGGATGGTCACAAAGGCAGGGTCTGCTTTAGAATTATATGTACATTGAGCCCCCTCTTTATTTTTTTTTTTTCTTAAGGAAAAATTTCCCCCAAATATGGTGGTCATTTCGATACAGAGCAGATAAAACTATACTGAAAAAATTAATACAGAAATAGATATTTTAGTAACTCAATAAACAAACTATTGGATTTTTTTTTTTTAAATCAAATAAGAGCAAATAAATCACAATATTCTTTCATAATGGAAATATTTGTGATATTAGATTTTTAAAATGACACGCACGTTAGGTATGAATGAGTAAAATATTTTAATAAAAAATTACTTTATGAGCATCCGAGACCATCTTAAAACACATTAATAATAAGCAAATATAATATTTTATATATATATATATATATATATATATATATATATATATTCTTTTTTCTTAAATCCTGTTTTCCTATAGCATTCTATTTCCGTTGATAGTGTTCCCTTTTTAAATACATCAGTTACCCTGTTTCATCCAAATCTGTGTTCCCATATTTTCGTTATGGTAAAAACTTTCAAAACTTTAAAAAAAAAAACACACACACCTTACACAAGTAAGCAACTCCTGATGATGGCCTATGAAGGGTCCAAAAGTGCTCAGGACAATTTTGGGAAATTCATCTACCAATTCCAACCTGAAACTAAGACACTTATCAGAAAACTAGAAAGGATCTTAAATAAATTATACAGACAATATTTATCTTTATTATCTAATGAAACATATATATATCCATATATATATATATGCAAATTTCATTAAACATAATAGACATTTTATGTCTACATATTTTCTTTTGGATCCGTTCGAATTCCCGTATTACTTTTATTGTATTCTGGGGGAATTGATTTATGTATTGTCCATAGTTGCATGTATCCCTAGTACTTTCTGCCCGACTTTGGGCCATCATCAGGGGAGGATCAACTACAAAAGGGATGTAACTTTTGTTTTAGCATATTACAACTGTGTAAGGGCATCTTTGCCGTTGAAGGTTTTGGCGTTTGTTTTTGAATGTGATTCTATATTTAGTGCCAGTAGCTAAAGACATTTAAGTACATTAGCACTGGTTTGAAAATTAATTCTATTAAGTGTTGGCTGCAGGTTTCTGATATGTAATGCTTCGAGAATCTGAAGTTTTTGTTTATTATTTTGATGTTCTAATATTGTTGTGTTGTCGGTGAGAATTTTCCGTAGCTGTGCCGTTGGGCATGAATGTTTTTTTAAATGCTGAGCTATTGAACTTGTGTCTGAAAGGTGCATTGTAAGTCTCCTCGACAGGGTAGTTGAGGTTAAACCAACATATATATTATTATTATCAGAGATACAATCTCCTAAAGGACATTTAAATTTATATATAACGTTGGTTTTTTGCAAAACTCCAACCGAGGGAGAGGAATTATTTCTAATGACTAGATTCCCTTTTCGATAGCTACTACACCAATGTGTAGGGGAGGGCGCTACTCCTTTCCTGGATTGCTCTACTTTACCCTTGATCCGTACCTTATAATGCTGAGTGCTAAGCAAGGAAGCATCAAGTACCATTTTTTGAGTCTTTTGGTATGACTCGACCTGGGATTGAACCCAGGTCTCCCGGGCCATTGGCGAACACTGTAACCCCTAGGCCAATGTCCGGTGAATATAGCAAATAGGCTCAGAAAGTGTTAAAAAAAAACAAAAAAAAAACATGATTGGGTAGGAATAGTAACCTATTAGAAATAGTGTAAATGAGGGTTTAATCCACAACCCCTCTGCAACAGGTGGGATATAACACAGGATCAATTTTTTTTAGCAGAGTGGGGCTGGTTTGAGTTCAGAGTTTTCATTCTCCTTGACAAGTTGTCTAACCAGGGCTAAAGGACCCAGTCTGCCCTCTAAACTACCCATTGCTCAAGGGAGAACAGATGGGTTCATGCCTTTACTATATAGTTATTAGTATTAGATAGGAATACTTGATACCATGTAACTGTGTGCAAGCTAATAATTATGAACAAAATTAAAAGTTCAAAGGAACATTGAAACTATAGTAAAGATTGTAATCAAACATTTAGAAATAAATCAAATTTTAGTATTAAATAACCCACAAGGAGTTGATATGTCATTAAAAAAATAACCCAAACTAAACAAAACCAGACTTATGAAAGGCTTGAGGATTTGGCACTTTCTTAGCTCGTTTTAGTTACCACATAAAAGATGGCTAAGGAACTTTTCTCCTCTTCCTAATGACAGTATCAAAACAGAAACTCCACAAAGAAATCCTATCCTGAATAATGTCTGGTTCAAGTGACAACAACAATGGTCAGCCGAACATTGTTAGTGGTTATCACTGAGTGGGCTATTTCTCTGGCTTAGGGCCAAACTAAGCTAAGCTTAGTAAAAAAGTAAATAAAGTTGGTAGCTGTAGTCGAGTGCGACCTGAAGGCTCCTTTTTCAATAGCTACTACACAGAGGTGTATGGGAGGGTGCTGCTCCACTTTACCCTTGATACGTACCTTATAATGCTGAGTGTTAACCAAAGAGGTATCAAGTACCATTATTAAAGTCTTTGGTATGACCCAACCTAGGATTAACCTTGGTCTCCTGGACCATTGGCGAACACTCTACCCACTAGACCAATGAGCCGGTTTAGCTTAGTAACTGACAAAATCAAGAATCAGTTCGAAAATTTTGATCACTAGTTTCTTTCAACTTAGTTTGAGTCTTTTGGCCTTTGTTTGTGAGGTTATTAAAATAGCTAAATAAGATATTATAAGCAAAATTGTGATGACTTGCTGTCATTTGATCTATAGTGAGAGCCACAAATTACAACTAGTACAAAAGTTGTTGTTGTTGGCAACTGTAGTTGAGGGCGACCTGAAGGCTCCCTCTTCAATAGTTACTACGCCGAGGTGTAGGGGAGGGCGTTACTCCTTTCCCTGGATTGCTCCACTTTACCCTTGATACGTTCCTTATACAGCTGAGTGTTAAGCAAGGAGGTATCAAGTACCATTTTTAAAGTCTTCGGTATGACGCGATCTGGGACTGAACCCAGGTCTCCCAGACCATTGACGAACACTCTGCGGCATAAGTTATTCTTATAGGAAATGGACCCGATGTGCTGAGTTCAAATCTTGCATGAGGCAGTTTGCATTTCCCTTTGTATTAATGCCATTTGGAAAAGGTATGAATCCATCTCTTCTCACTCAAACCACAGGGTGAAGTCCATGTGGTGCAATGGCTAAAGTACTGGACTGCGACCTTGAAGTAAGTGAGTTCAAACTCCAATCATGCTATTTTTTTTTCACTTTTGGACTACTACTCTTGGAAAGGATATAAACCCCCTTATCTCCTTCAGCTATGGGTTAAATAGTACCACTACTGTTCTTCTATAAGGATGGCTTTGGTATTAATGTTATGTTTTGAACTTCGACCCGGCCCCAAAAATGCTATTCCAAGGTGATGCACTGGAAGGAAGTGACACATTCCAATGGCAGTTAGGAGAGGAAATCGCGTGGGCGGAAATTGGCTGATGAAATGGGACAAGGTAATTCCCATGGTACACTACAGAGTGATGCACCGGAAGAGAGTGACCTCTGAACTGCATGACAGTTATTTCCGCTTGATGACGATTAAACATTCAATTTCAAAGATCGAGTGGGCGTCGAACGATTATATAATTCAGTTGAGTTTGACAAGCCAGTTGAATTGAGTTCTGGTTCCAGTTGAGTTCGACGCCCAGGGGGGCAGTTGAGTTGAAGATCGGACGGAGTTATAGATGAGATGTGGTAAGGAAAGTCACATCAGGCCGAAGGGGCCTTTGAGCCCTGATGAGTGGGCCCTAGGCCTCCGGTTGAGCAGCACTAAAGAACGAGAAAGACACAAGGTGACGGTCATAACAGTGGGGTCAAGATATTACAGTTATGTTCGATCTCCAGCTCCCTCTCACATGCAACCCTTGAACAATCCTTTCGAACCCTTGCAATAAAGGGAGAGGTAAAATATTGTTAAAGAAATCCTTCCTGCGTCTTTCTCCTGCGTGCGTTGTTTATTCCTGTGTCTGTCTTTGTCCTTGCGTCGGTTTATTATTGTGTCATTGTGATGATGTAGATGAGTATATAACATTAAACCACCCATGAAGGTTGATATGCCATTAAACAAAGAAACCAAATCAAACAAAACCAAATCAAATGATGGATAAATAATAGTGCAGACTGGATTCTTTAGCCTTAGTACTGCGACCAGTCTAAAAGAAAAAAAGTCTCAATTCAAACCAGTTGTACTCTAGTTTAAAAATTTACCATGTTTCATATGATCAAGTAATATATACTGGTATGAAGAAAGAAAAAAAACAAGTAGAATCAAGAATCATCTTGAAGAGCCTTCAAAAATATTAGAACTGAAATGATCCAATACCGTACAGTACAGTTGGAGACCTTAGTCGAGGGTGACCCAAAGTCTCCCTTTTCAATACTACTACACCGAGGTGTAGGGGTGGGTGCTACTCCATTCCCTGCATTGCTCTACTTTACCCTTGATCCTTACCTTATAATGCTGAGTGCTAAGCAAGGTAGCATCAAGTACCATTTTTTGAGTCTTTGGTGTGACTCGACCAAGGATTGAACCCCGATCTCCCGGACCATTGGCAAACACTCTACTCATTAGGCCAATGGCCTGGTCTCAAAATCAGCAAATGTACTGATAAGTTTTGGTTTATTGAAAAGATTTCCTGTTATTTAATTTTATAGCGAGTTTCCAGATGGCCATGAATATTCTCACAATGATAATTTAAGAATATTTTTTGACTCTTGTTGAATATGATATGCCACTGAGGTGTATCTATATATGAACTACATATCAATCCAACTATGATGGTACTAGGACAAAGGACTGCTATTTCAAAAATGTGCTGTATAAATCTCCATGACATGAGGAAAAGTAATGAGTTTTTATACAGGTCACAACAAATGTACAACACACACATACCTTTCAAACACAGCCTATCTAATGATATTCAATAGTTTAAATACATTGACAACATTTTAATTACTTATCCCAAAGAACATAACATTCAGTGAATTGAATTACCATGACCAGAAAATCCAGCGAACACCTACACACGACATATAGAAACACTGGACAGCTGTTTCAAACTTATTAGGTCTCATCAGCAGTGATCTCCACCATTGGAGGTTGAACTAGTTGATTTGGCATCACTTGTGTGCGATATGAACTAGTGGCTTAGTTGTAGAGTTTTGGCACTGCAATCTGTGGTAGCTGGTTTCATCTCCAGTGGTGGAGATCATGGTGTACACTGCTGATGAGACCTCATAAGGTTGAAACAGCTGTCCAGTGTTTCCGTATGTTGTCTGAAGGTATTCGCCGGATTTTCTGGTCATAGTAATTCAATTCACAATGTAATTCCTCTACTTAAAAAGGAAAATGTAGAACATAATATTCCTTCCAACACACACAAACTCAACCAAGTTGAACCAAGCATTAATTTCTCATACAAATTTGAGAAAAATAATTTCTTACCTTTCCAGGACATCTTACTAATAGTAAGATGTCCTGGAAAGGTAAGAAATTATTTTTCAACAAACAACAATAATGAATTAGAATTCAATGTTTACCACAAGATAAACAACAAAAATGACTGCATACATTTTTATTCGAATCACAGCGATAAAACAAAAAGTGGCATTCACATAGGTTTTTTAACTGAGAGCCCTTAGAATCTGATCCCCAAAATTTCTAAACAAAGAAGTTGAACACATCAAAAACTCTTTTTCCAAACAAGAATATCCCAAATTTTTCATTCACCATACCAAATCAAAAGCCATAAACATCCACAGACATACATCCCACTGTATGAATAAGAATTAACCCAGCTCAAATACCAAACCCAATAAAAAGACACATAATATTACCCCAAAATCCCACTATCACCCTCATTGAAAAAACTTTAATTACTTAAGCATAAAAACCACTACCCACTACTCACACAGCAAAAACAATAAAACAAATAGTAAAGAACAACTCTAAAAACACAGATTCCCTATCCAACACAGGTATTTACAAAATCTGCTGCCTAAATTGCAATAAATTTTATACAGGAGAAATGAGTAGAAACAAGAGTCCATAAACATAAAAAGACTTTAAAACTGGTAACACAACAAACTCTTTAGCTTTCCCATGATATTTTAACCAACCACACTTTCAATTTTCAAAATTCTGACGTATTTGCTTTCATCCATGACAGAGATAAACGAAGAATAATTGAAGCATGTTCCATAACTTATGATAAAACAATACCACAGGAAGGTTTTTTTTAAATATCACTGTCTATAGGAAAAATATCACTATCTATAAATATTAAATATTACAATCTATAGGAAAAATGATACTAAAAGAATTCAAAATTCACACTAAAGATTAGCTCACCTTTCTCTAAATATTTCAAGCAATAAAATGTTACAAATCCATTTCTCAAACCATAAAACACTATTTACTTTTTAAAATAAATTCCATGACATGACATAACGTAATTTGAACATGTCAGCCAGTATTATTCTGTTTTCCCAAATAGCAACATCTATATGCCCTGATGAATCTGAATCAAAAAAATTACCTATCATAATTATTTCTCACAAAAATAATTTTGACCAAATATATTTGTATTCAGATAAAACATTGAAGTTGAAATGCATTGGTAAATAAACAAACCATCAAACATATACCTTTATTCCGTTTTACCTTTTTTTTTTCTATGTACATACCTGTGTGAGTATGTGTGCATGTGTATGTATATTAATATACATATATATATATATATACACACAAAAAGATTTTATTAGTCATGAACATTTTGGATTTCTAATTTTCCAAGAGTTAATAGCTAATGAGAGCAAGCATTTGGGCATTATAATCTTTAAAAGAAAATGGACAATTTTGTTCTTTCTGACAGTAAATTTAAATTTTGAAAAATTGCCTTTATTCTTTTCAAAACTTATGAGATCGTTCTGCTAGGCCCAGTGAGTGTGTGTGTGTGTATATATATATATATATATATACACGAGGTGCATACGATAAGTTTCCAGACTTTTTTCATATGGGCACTTTTATTGACAGTACACACATGAAACTCTAGTCCCCTTCGAAGTAATCTCCACCAGTTGCAATGCACTTGTTGTACCATTCCAACAACTTCTAGAAGGCCTCTTGTGTGAGCGTGTCAATGACCTTCATTACAGCTTCTTTCATCTCCTTAATTGTCTCATAACGACAGCCTCTGAGCTTAGGGATTAACCAAAAGTCACAGGGAGCAAGGTCTCAACTATAGGGAGGATGAGGAACTGTCTTGATGCCCATCTTGGTCAAATAGTCTGTGACAAGGATGGAGTTGTGGACTGGTGCATTGTCCTCGTGGAAATGCTACTGACCCGATTTGAAGAGTTCAGGCCTCTTCCGATGGAATCTCTTCCTGAATTCCCTTAAAACCTCAACATAATAACCCTAACCCTAAACCTTTGGCCAATCAACTCTATTTTATTGCATATCATTCTTCTAAAGTGTCAGATTGCATTTTTGAAATTCACTAGCTGTGACAATCAGGTTTTAGTAGAGTGTATTCCAATTCCTGCTGTATCTGTTCATTTGAACATGAAATCATAAAAATTGGTCAGTCATCTCATAAGATGTATAGCAATAACATACTGAATTTTCAAGAGTCTACAACAATTTTAAATGCCCATACAAAAAAAGTCTTGAAATTTATCGTATATATATATATATATATTTTTTTTTTTCAAAATGAAAGGGTCCTCAAGGAGATTTATATCTTTTTAAAAATTAATGATTTTTAAAAAGCTATAAATCTCTTTGTGGATCAATTCATTTTGAAATATTAAATTTTTTCTCTCTTTGGACCAAAAAAAGATTTTTTTACATATATATATATATATATATACACCACCACCATCTCTTTCTCTCTCTTATATATATGTGAAGTAAGAAATGAACACAGAGATGTGAATTCAAATCCTAGATGAGGCAGTTTGCATTTTACATAGCACTAATACCTCTGGGAGTGACTTTTCCAACTTTACCTCTAGGTATGGGGAAAATTATGAGGTAGTTGAGGGGCTTTTTTTTACCTTGTTATGGACTGGTCCTGGAGACGGAAAACTCCATTTAGGAATAGACCTTGTGTTGCATTTTGCTCATGCGTGGAGGTTGGGTAAATACAACTATATATATAAATATATATATATTCAGACTCACAGACACACTTGCACATATGTATATATATGTTTGTGTATTTATATATATCCATATATATACACATAGGTGTGTGTGTATGTAGGTATATATATATATATATATATATAAAAGTGTGAGTAGGTGCGTATATATTTGAATATATGTATATATAGGTATGTTGGTGTGTGTATGTGTTTATACATATATATGTGAGTATGTGCGTGTGTATATATTTACATACATATATATATATGTGTGTGTGTGTAAATATGTATATATATGTGTGTGTGTATATATACATATATTCAAGAGTGTGTGTATATATACATATATTTAAGAGTGTGTGTAAGTATAAGAGTATATATATATATATATATAGATAGATAGATTGATACAAATGTATACATATAAGTGCTTATATGTATATGTGCTTGTATGTGTGTGTGTGTGTGTATATATATATAAAAGTAAGTAAAGTTGGTGACTTTAGTTGAGGGCGACCCGAAGGCTCCCTTTTCAATAGTTACTGCACTGAGGTGTAAGGGAAGGGCACTACTTGCTTCTCTAGATTGCTCTACTTTACCCTTGATCCTTACCTTAGAATGCTGAGTGTTAAGCAAGGCGGGATCAAGTACCATTTTTTGAGTCTTTAGTATGACTCAACCTGCGATTGAACTCCGGTTTCCCAGACAATTAGCAAACATTCTACTCATTAGACCATATATAATGTATTTCTATTTTAGGTTAATCCTTAACTTTAACTCTGGCAGAGTGAAAAAAAACCAAATGATACAACTCGTGAATAAACAAATACACAAATTGATATTTGGGAAAAAAAGATTCCATAAAAAGACTAAAAACATACGTATTGTCTGAAAAAAATCAAAGAATACCGTAATGTCAAGCCAAAAGAAAAACTCTGACAGAGTACTAAGTAAATGAAGAAAGTGCTCGATACAAGTTAGAGCAAATATTGATATAAGTACTTAATTGTTTAGACAAAATCTACCTCGGTTTCACCTTTCCGGTAAGGTGAAACTTAGGTAAATTTGGTCTGACATATTAGGTTCTTATATCAATATATATATACACACACATATATAAAGGTGTTTGTATAAATATATATATATATATATACACACAGATGTATTTGTGTGTGTGTGTGTGTGTGTGTGTGTGTGTGTGTGTGTGTGTTTGCGTGTATATATATGTATATATGTAGTATATTGACCTCTGACCCGGCCAAACTTGGGTCACTAGGTTTGTGACCAGGATCTGGGACCAGAGTATGGTCCTTTTAGGGTTTTGAAATTCTGTAAGGAATTATAGAGGGCCTGTTGTGTTTGGGAGGATAAAAGATGCATCCGTATTGTACCTTGATGCACACATGTCAAGATGGCCAACCACGCAAAGATAATAAAACAAATTTAGATAATAATTAGCTGGGCAAGTGTTACATAGGGAGAAGGTCGCCTTCTAAGTAAGATTTTGTTTTGCTGTGGTTCAAGTAATTTCTTTTGTGTTTTCAGCTATTGTTGTCCTGGAGAATTATTCTGTAAAATATGCATGTGAGGGTGATGGAGACGGACGCGAAAATTTCACATGTGGAATTTTGAAAAATTATTAAGGGATGATTGTAGTATATTGACCTCCGACCCGGCCAAACATGCCATTCCAAAGACGGCAGAAGTGCATAAGAGATTGAGTGGGTGTTGAACTATTATATAACTCGGTGAAGAAAGGAAGTCAGTTAGTTTGGAGACCAGACGAGTTGGTGACGAGATGCGGTAGAGAAAGCCAGCACCCAGCAGAAGGGGCCCTCGGGACCCCCGATTGAGTTTGGGGACCAGAAGAGATGGAAAAATGATGCTGTAGAGAAAACCAGCAGCCAGAGAGGCTGGGCCCCTAGGCCCCCGGTTGAGCAGCCCAGGAGAACGGGAAAGAAACACGGTTATGGCCAACAGAGTGGGGGTCAATATGTTGCAGTTCTGTTTGGTCTCCAACTCCTTCTCACACACAACCCTTTCAAATAAAGTGAGAGGTATATTTTTCTAAAATACTGTGTCGCTCGTCTTTATTGTGTCGTCGTTATGATTCTGCATGCATCTATATATCTGCATATGAGTATGCAACATATACGCACACACACACCCACAAAAACCTGTGTGTGTATATATACATATATATATATATATATATATATATACACATACACACACAAGTTTGTGTGTGTGTGTGTATATATATATATGATTAAATATTATAGACATCCTTTGTCTACATATCTTTATTTTGATCCTTTCAAATCGCTGTATCTATGTTATAACATCTGACTGGAATTGGCCAATAAATGTTCTGTATTTAACAAGTTCACAAGAATTTTCAGACACCTCTTGGGTCATCATCAGGGCATATGTATATTGAAAAAATACAGTACAGCATTTTATTTATACTGGTGTAATTCTTTTTTTCAAATTTAGTTCTGTATATGGAAAAAGAAGTTAAAGAAATTTGAGTACTTTAGTTCTGGTCTTTTAATTGGAATCATTTTGAGATGGGGCTTCTTAATCTGAGAATTAATTTTTATTTATTGCGGACTTGTTTTCTCATCTTGGTAGTTTTTATGTTGTTTCTTCTTTCACTACATTTCGGCCAAATTTCACCTCTGGCCTTCTTCAGGTGATTTACCGCGACCTCGGATAGGAATGCTGAGTCTTGTAACCGTATCCCCAGTAATTACTGCCTTCCATAGTTGTTGTATATCGCACCACGTTTTTGACCAAGTAAACCTCTGCCCGGCTTGGGTAGGATTTGAAACCGCTATCTTCTGACAATGCTCACTTGGAACCATAGAGACTCAACGCCTCTATCCGCTGCGCCATGGGCTCTTCAGTGATAGAGGCGTTGAGTCTCTACAGTTCCAAGTGAGCATTGTCAGAAGATAGCGGTTTCAAATCCTACCCAAGCCGGGCAGAGGTTTACTTGGTCAAAAATGTGGTGCGATATACAACAACTATGGAAGGCAGTAATTACTGGGGATATGGTTACAAGACTCAGCATTCCTATCTGAGGTTGCAGTAAATCACCTGAAGAAAGCCAGAGGTGAAATTTGGCCGAAACGCAGTGAAAGAAGAAACAACATAAAAACTACCAAGATGAGGAAATAAGTCCGCAATAAATAAAAATTAATTCTCACTTTAGTTCTGGTTTCCAAATTAAATTTGTTGAGGATGTTTATTTCTAATGTGCGGGGCTTTAACAACCTGTAATCTTTGTTTATTATTTTGTTGTTCCAAAAAATATGTGTGAAAGTGTGTGTGTGTGTGTATATATAAATATATAGATATAGGCATGTGCGTGTGTGTGTATATATGTCTATATAGGTATGTGTGTACATGTATATTAGGGTAGGTCGATTTTGGAACTGTAAAAAGAATAATGCAGTGAGAGTTGCAAACTAACATCAGAAATTACTCCACGAAATATTTTTTTCCAAAATTTTGTATTTTTTTGCGAAATCGCATTTAAAGACATAATATTTTGTGATTTTAGTCGTGATATCGGTGATGCTGGAAACTTGTATCCATAAAATTAAAACTGAGACTAAAGGAAAATTAAATAATAAAATTTATTAAATAATTGATATTTTTAAGTTTATTATCCATTTTCATATTATGCTAAAT
>OY757935.1:46176991-46281991 GCA_963585895.1 Sepioteuthis lessoniana | reverse complement strand
TCCTACAAATATGTTTTACAGCATTTAACTTCTGTAACTAAAAATATAATTGCCTAAATATATATAAGGGTGTACTTATTTTTGGATAGGTAGATATTCCTATTTTGGGTGACAATTTCAGTATGGTAGCATTTGGTAGTAAATAATACCTAATAATATCAGATTTAATTTTATAATGTTCTAGAAATAATAAAATCCATGTAACTTCGATTTAAAACAATTGATAGAAATGTAATTATTTATAGGAAATATCATGGTTAAGATTTAATAAAGGTTGGAAATAATGCCCCTGTTACCAAAAATAAAATTGCATATACATATATTAGTTATTTACTAAGTTACTAGTAATTTACCATAAATATATATATATATATGTACTTAGCTTTTCTCCAGCTCAAAGCTAGTTTGCTAATCATTTGACTACAAGAGGTGCCCATAAATGAATATATATAAAAAGGGAGTAATGGTAATGAAAAGGTTACTCCCCACTCTGCAGATCCCCAAACTTGGAGCCTCTAAGGTGTAGTTTACTGTGACAGTAAACTACAGGGATACACTCAGCATATTCTTAGCTCTACCAACAGGACAGTTCAGATCTTTAGGTGACTGTTTCAGTACTGTAAAGTTTGGTCATAAATAATATCTAATAATATCCATTTTGATTTTATAATGTTCTCCTAAAAAAAATAAAATTCTGGTATCTTTTATTTTAGAGGAAAATTAAACTTTTGATGAAAAAAAATTGTTAGGCTTGTACTTATTTATCGGTAAAGACTTGATTAAGCCAAGAAATAGTACCAGGTAAGATATTCTGATAAAAAACAACAAAATTGTAGATTCTTGTCCAAAAATACTGAGTGGGAGATTTTAAAAAATAAATCTTCTTGTTAACTGTTTTTAAGGTATGATATCAGACTACTATAAACTGTGTTTTAATATCTTTTAATTTTTTTGTCTCATCTCTTGGTCATTGTCTTGATAGTCCACCTACTTGTTTTCCACCCTCTCTTCCTAAAAGGTTATAGAATAGTGACACACACTTGATATTTCTCTGCTTCTTGTTTGGCAATGCTATTGTCAGTGGGTGGTATATGATGTGTCTATTTATGCATTACTTCAACGTAACGCTGTTAGGTATTGCTGTCACATCTTAATTCAACTGAATATATTTCCAGCAGATCTTTAGATCTTTTCAGTGAAAAGAAAAATCGCTTTGGGCATTTTGTCTCAGTCGACAGTTCAGTTGAGTATTAAATCTCTTGAAAATAGAATAATCTTTTTTTTTTGTTTTTTTTTTTGTTTAGAAAAGGTTGATGTGAGAAGATAGTGAAAAGAGGAAGATACCCAAGGAACCATAACAAACAAATAAATAAAACCTGTCTAGAGTATGCCCAGCCATTTTAAATATATCAAAAACCAGTTATATCATCTCTATAACTTGGCAACCAATCAGAGGGAAACTTAGAAAATATACATGGGCAGAATCTCTCCTTTAAGCTAATTCAGTAGCTAGTAAGACACAATTCAATGAGATTGTGTAGTATAACAGCAGCAATCGTAATGTCCAACCAAATATAATCTGTCTCATGCAGACTTTTTTCTCCAAAATATTACTCAAGTCTGTCAGCTCACTTATAGTTGGCTCCCTGCAGATTAGTTGGTTTTTATGGCATGTCAACCTTTGTTGGATTATTTAATGTCGTAATCTTTTTTTTTTCTTTTTTTTGTGGGGGTGAGAGAATATAAGCAATTATATGGTTTCAAGTAACTATTTTGGTTTCAATGGGAAAAGAAATGTTTGAAATAATAATAATAATTTATTGCCTGAAAGATTTCACTTCACACAAAAGTAATATTTTCAAATACTTTAATTCATACCTTAAACTAGATTTGATTCTTTGTTTAATGGCATATCAACCTTCATGGGTTATTTAATGCCAAAGCCATACTTGTAGAAGAACAGCAGTGATATTATTTGACCCATGGCGAAGAGAATAAGGGGTTCATACCTTTCCCAAGTGTATTAATCCAAAAGTGAATGTAACAGCATGATTGGAGTTCAAACTTTCTCACTACAATGTCACAGTTCAGCATGTTAGCCACTACACCAAGGTGAATCCCAAAGGCATAGTGGCTTAAGTGCAGGACTGAGACCTCAAAGTAAGCAAGTTCAAACTCCAGTGATGCAATTACATTCACTTTCGGATTAATACCCTTGGTAAAGGTATGACCCCCCCTTCTCCCAGGCATGGGTTAAATAGTATCACTGCTGTTCTTCTACAAGGAGGTCCCTGTGGTATAATGGTTATTGTGATAGAAAATAAACCTGGACAAGACTGATTGCATTTCCCATAATAATAATACCCTTGGGAAAGGTATGAATCAAATTATTCTGCCTCCAGCTATTGGTAAATAGTAGGGTCAACTGGGTTCTTTAAACTTGGTTAGGTAAACAGTCTAGGAGAAAGAAAAGTCTGAATTCAAACCTGTTAAACAGAGGAGTAAGACCTCCTAACAAGTGTCCTGATATGACATTAAACAATCTGATGGTAAGGCTCCAGTAATGCTGGAGCTTTGGGGAATGCAGAGCACCCCTTCGTTGCTATTGCTCCCAGGTTCACTCTGGTCCGGAGTGGTAGCACCTGATAGGGTCCTATTAAGAGTTGGGCGGTTTGGCAGTTTATGTTTTAGTATCGGTTTCTGTTTTTTCCCCCTTGATACTGGGGTTTTTGATTCGGTTTTTTAGTTTTTAATTCAGTATTTTTGCTTTCAAAGGAAGCCATTCATTTTCTTGTGTAATGATAGCATTTCCAGTCGATATCTGATTTCCTTTGAGATTGACAAATTTACAACTTAGTCCGTTCAACTCGCAATTCTTCGTGTATTTCTCATCCAATCTTAAAAATATCTATATGGCTGGAAATAAAATAAAATAATCTTTCTAAATAAAATAAAATCTAACATTAAGCGAAACTGGCAACAATTTTTTTATTTTTACTCGCTATTTTGCTAACTTAATTTTACCACAAAAAGTATTTTTTGAAAACTGAAACAAATAGATTTCAGACATCATGTCGTATTTCCCTTTTTTTCTATATAAAAACATTCTATGATATAAATGATTTCCAAGAGTCATATCCGTGGTATTTCTTTTTTTCTTCTTCATCTATTCTGTATCTATTTCCTAAAATTAGTCAATAAAATGTTTTTATCATATTTTTGTTCAATCTTTTCCACTTACAATGGTATAAATGTTGATAAAATTTTATTTTATTAAAATCTGAAATTCTTTTTTAACAATGTTTCCTTGGATATGGTCACTTAGTAGTGATAGCAAAAAAAACGATTTCGGTTTCATAAAAAATTTCGGTACGGTTTCACGGTGGGAAGATCCTATTTACCAACCCCTCCGCTCGGGCAGGATATGACACAAGGTCAATTTTTAAGCGAAGTTCAACAGGTTTGAATTCAGAGTTTTCCTTCTCCTAGACTATTGCCTCACCAAGGCTGAAGAACCTAGTCTGTCCTACTATTTACCCATAGCTGGAGGGAGAATAATTGGATTCATACCTTTCCCAAGGGTATTAGTGCTATGTGAAATGCAATCAGTCTCGTCCAGGTTTTGAACTCGTGTCGCCGTGTACAATTCCTACAACGATAACCATTACTCCATGTGCACGGTGGGAAGATGAAACTTGTAAAAGTCAGTTTTTCAGTTAAACCGCCCCATCTCTAGTCCTATCTATGGGTCAAATAGAACTAGTTGACACTTAAACTGAGTGCAAACGAATGACTTCAGATAAATTTCTTTGAAATAGAACTGTTTGATCATCTGTGTGTAAACAAATGACTGATGTTTAATTGAATTGTTAGTGATACATAACAATACTTGGAACTATTTAACTTTGTTATCTTATGCTAAATTGAATTGTTAAAAATAGGACTTTGATTATTTAACTGTATTTCTAAAAAATGCGTTTACAAATCATATATTTAATATATATGTAAAAGTAGATTTGGCATTAAATAACCTACAATGGTTGATATGCCATAAAACCCAACCAAACCAAATCATATATATTTAGTATATATGTATAAAGAGGATTTGGTATTAAATAACCTACAATGTTTGATATGCCATAAAATCCAACCAAACCAAATCATATATATTTAGTATATATGTATAAAGAGAATTTGGCATTAGATAACCTACAATGGTTGATATGCCATAAAACCTAACCAAACCAAATTATATATTGGCTAATGAGTAGAGTGTTCACCAGTGATTTGGGAGACCAGGGTTCAATCCCAGGTCAAGTCATACCAAAGACTTAATAAATAGTACTTGATGCCACCTTTCTTAATACTCAGCATTATAAGGTAAGGATCAAAGGTAAAGTGGAGCAATCCAGGGAAAGCAGTAGTGCCCTCCCCTACACCTCAGTGTAATAGCTATTGAAAAGGGAGCCTTCAGGTTCCCCTTGACTAACTTAATATATATGTAAAAAGAGGATTTGGCATTAAATAACCTACAATAGTTGATATGCCATAAAAACCCAACCCAACCAAACCAAACCAAACCAAACCAGTCTTTCTAATTATATCATCATGAAAATTTTATAGACAGTTATAACGTCCTGCATATTTTTTGAGGGGAGTTTCCATAGTGTAGAGGCAAACATCTCTTCATTCCTATTACTCCCAGATCCACTATGGTAGTACCAGTTAAAGGCCTATCTAAAGGTCAAATAGATCTCTTGAAAATTATTAGTATTAAATGATAATGCAGGAAACCATATAACTACAGTGTATCACAAAAATGAATACACCCCTCACATTTCTGCAGATATTTAAGTATATCTCTTCATGGGACAACACTGACAAAATGACACTTTGACACAATGAAAAGTAGTCTGTATGCAGCTTATATAACCAAGTTAATTTATTTTCCCCACCAAATAACTCAAAATACAACCATTAAAAGCTAAACCCCAGCCAACAAAAGTGAGTACACCCCTTAGGGAAAGTTGTCAATATTAACTGTCAACTGTCAACTGTCAATATTTTGTGTGGCCACCATCATTATCCAGAACTGACTTTATTCTCCTGGGCATAGAGTTTACCAGAGCCTCACAGGTAGCCACTGGAATGCTCTTCCACTCCTCCATGACGACGTCGCAGATCTGGCGGATATTTGAGACTTTGCGCACCTCCACCTTCCGCTTGAGGATCCCCCAAAGATGTTCTACTGGGTTCAAGTCTGGAGACATGCTTGGCCAGTCCATCACCTTTACCCTCAGACTCTTCAGTAAAGCAGTGATCATCTTGAAGGTGTGTTTGGGGTCATTGTTATGCTGGAACACTGCCCTGCGACCCAGTTTCTGGAGGGAGGGGATCATGCTCTGCTGCAGTATTTCACTGTACATGTTAGAGTTCATGTTTCCCTCAATGAAATGTAACTCTCCAACACCTGCAGCACTCATGCAGTCCCAGACCATGACATTCCCACCACCATGCTTGACTGTTGGCATGACACACTTATCTTTGTACTCCTCATCTGGTCACCACCACACAAGCCTGAAGCCATCGGAACCAGACAAATTAATTTTCATCTCATCAGACCATAGGACATGGTTCCAGTAATCCATGTGCTTTGTTGACATGTCTTCAGCAAACTGTTTGCGGGCTTTCTTGTGTATCATCTTCAGAAGAGACTTCCTCCTGGGGTGACAGCCATGTACACCAATTTGATGTAGAGAGCGGTGTATGGTCTGAGCACTGACAGGCTGACCCCACACCTCTTCAATCTCTGCAACAATGATGACAGCACTCCTATGCTGATCTTTCAAAGAAAGCATTTGGATTTGAGGCTCAGCATGTGTGCTCAGCTTCTTTGGATGACCGACCCGAGGCCTGTTCTGAGTGGACCCCACTCCTTTAAAATGTTGGATGATCTTAGCCACTGTGCTGCAGCTCAGTTTCAGGGTGTTGACAATCTTCTTGTAGCCTTGGCCATCTTCATGTAGCACAACAATATGTCTTTTATGATCCTCAGAGAGTTCTTTGCCATGTTGTGCCATGTTGGAACTTTCAGTGACCAGTATGAGAGAGTTTGAGAGCTGCACTACAAATTTGAACAAACCTGCACCCTATGCACACATGGGTCTAGTAACACTAATGAGTCACATGACATTTTGGAGGGAAAATGACAAGCAGTACTCAATTTGGACATTTGGGGTGTAGTTTCTTAGGGGTGTACTCACTTTTGTTGGCAGGGGTTTAGCTTTTAATGGTTATATTTTAAGTTATTTTGAGGGAAAAATAAGTTAACTCTGTTATATAAGCTGCACACAGACTACTTTTCATTGTGTCAAAGTGTCATTTTGTCAATGTTGTCCCATGAAGAGATATGCTTAAATATCTGCAGAAATGTGCGGGGTGTACTCACTTTTGTGACACATTGTATATGCAAACAAATAATTATTGGATAAAATTAGACAGGAATACATGGAATTGTTTAACTCAAAGATTATAATTTGAAAGAAGTGTCAAAGATCCTGGAGACAAACAATCAAGTCTCCTAACTTGATGCAATTACAACATACAAGGGTTATTCAAAAAGTTGTAAGCCTCAGCCATATTTTAGATTTGTTGCTCACTTCTCAACTTTGTATGAACCTCACCTGCATAGACATCTGAATCATTATTTTTTAAATATTATATGAACTGTTAATGTGTTGTGACAACAAAAATTTTCAGTAAGCAAACAAATGATTAATATCAAATAGAAATATTAGTGTTAACCGGCTCATTGGCCTAGTGGGCAGAGTGTTCGCTAATGGTCCAGGAGACTTGGGTTCAATCCCAGGTCACATTATACCGAAGACTAAAAATGGTAGTTGATACCTCCTTGCTTAACATTCAACAATATAAGGTACGTATCAAGGGGAAAGTGGAGCAATGCAGGGAAAGGAGTAATGCCCTCCTCTACGCCTCAGTGTAGTAGCAATCGAAAAGGGAGCCTTCCGGTCACCAACTTTACTACTTTTTTTTATTAGTGTTAGATAATTGAAACCATTTAACTGCTTAGAATTAATAGCAATACTTGTGCACAAACAAATGAATTCTAACTCATTTAAAAATAAAATTACCAACAAACTATTCACTTACAAATGATATACATATAACTGTTATAGATCAAAACTCTTCTGATTCACCCATTTAACTCTTCACACATCTAACTACTAAAATGCATGAAACACAAACCGACAGACATTGACGTTGCTGAAGAAAATAACATCTACCAGATGTTGACCCAACAATGGCCAGTGTCAAATTGAGAAAATCATAGCTTCTGTGCATAGGCTCCTCATATACCCTACTCAAGATCCCCAGAAAATTCTCAGTTATAAAAAAGGTCTATTTTTCAATCAATCATTTATTTTTTTCCACAAATAGTGTTTTCTGGAGCCGGTGTTTGAAGTCGGGACATATCAATAGATTAAGCGGAGGTCACATAAAATGCCGGGTGCGTGTGGGCTACAGCCCTGCACCCGGACCCACCTTAAAAAGGGCTTGTGCCATACTCATCCAGTTGGTGGGTCGGAAGACAAATACAGTTGAACCCCCGGCCATCACTGAGAGCATCACCCGATAACACTGTCAGACTAGATCACAGCAACCACTTGCTGCTGACCAGATAACCACCCGTCAGCCAGCTAGATATTCCATTTGTTTGTTTATTTTATTTATTCAATAAACAAAATTAACTAAATCTTCTTGTCAGTTATTTTTCTTGTAAGCACACGCTTGTATATAACATAACCATAACCATTTAGCAGTGTGCAAACATATAACTAATGTTAAATTAAATTGTTAGTGTTATGTAACAATACTTGAAACCATTTAACTGTGTTCAAAAAATGATTAATAATAACAGAATTATTGAAGTGTTAGAAATACTTAAAACCATTTAACTGTGTGCAAAAAAGAAAGAGCTTTGGCTTGTAGGATGATTTTAGCCAGAGATTTTTGTTTGTTAGCAAGAGGGAAGTGTTGTTTGTGTTTAGCGAGGAAGATGGTGTAACGTATGTGCGTTTACGTTGAGTTGTTTCCTCGCTTAGTGTTGTTAGTCCCCTCGCTAAGTTTTAAGGGTAAATAAAGGTAGAATGATGAAGAAGATAAGATGCCGAAGGTCGAAATATTTTCATTAAATAAGTTTTATTTGCAGCATGGAATATTGGGTTTGCTTTTGGTGCTGCAAGACTTGTGGTGAGTTTGATTGTGAGTAAGGAGACGAAATTGAGTTATGAGAAGTTGAGAAGGTTGAGATGGCAGCGTGTGTCATCGGACGTGTGAGAGATTGTGTTCGTTGTAGTTTTGAAAGCCATGTTGCAGTTGTAGGAATTGAACTTTAGAGTCACCATGGATTTTGTCCGTCTGGTGGAGAGGTGTGCGTTGTCTCCATTAAAGTGGCCCAGAGGTGAATTGAGAGCTAGGTGTTGAGAGCTTAATTGTGTGTCGGATCGACATAGCCAATTTTGGGGGTGACATAAAGTTGTGCCTGTGCGAGGCTTGTTGAATGTATCTAATTTATATTCAACTGGGATTCCTTGCAAGGAATCCATAAATTAGATAGGTTCCCTCGTGTGTCCATGCTGCTGCTATTCTAGAGCCGCAGTAAGATGTCTGCACTGGGCGGCGTTGTCCAGCAAAAGAGTGTTATTGAAGAACGGCCAGTGTGACGTCTGCACTGGACGGCGTTCTCCAGCCAAAGAGTGTTGCTATTGAAGAACGGCCAGTGTGACGTCTGCACTGGACGGCGTTCTCCAGCCAAGAGAGTGGGTTTGGCAGCTTACCAAATTTCCTGTTGCCCGTAAAGAAAGGCCCCGGCTGAATAGAATAGTTCATCCTGATTGGGTGAAATTAAGTGTCAAATTAAATTTGCGTGCCAAACCAAAATACGAAATTTCCCTTCACTACAGGCTCATTTAAAAATGCTATCTAAAAAATGTGTTTACAAATAATATATTTAAAACATACAGGATTTGGCATTAAATAACCAACAAGTGTTGATATGTCATAAAACCCAAACAAACAAAATTGTTCAGCTATGGCTATTCTTTTTGGGTGAGGCATAGAACTTTTAAACGACCCTCATTAGTAAAAAAAATGCAAATCAAAAGGTAATAAAATATAGGAAACAATGAAATTAAGACACTTCAATCCTAAATGGAGTGCACTTTATTGGGTTTTTTTTTTTAAATACCTAAAGGTTCTTGAAGGTGATTTTCAATTGGATTTGATACCAATCAATCCCTTTTTGTATTCTTTCATCATTTCAAAAAAGCCTCAGAGAGAAGTCTCAGTAAAAAGTTTCCTGTGAGATGAAAACAACATATATGACGCCACTGTACCAATATGTCTGTTGAGAAGTCCTGAACTTAAAAGAAATTCACTTATCATTTATATTTGTGTCTGAGTGTTTGAGTTTTGCTTTTACATTTGACTTTCACAGACAAGCTTACTGAAAGACGCTTCTAACATTTGAAGAGGTGAATCTTTTTTGTTTTTTTACCAAATACAAGCTTTTTTTTTCTCTCTCTTTCAGATTCTCTTCTTTTTTTTTTTATCTTTAAAACGGACAAGATATCCAGAATGGAAAACAAGACAATTTTAGAACAGCCACTTTATCCACCAGGTTAAAAAAAAAAACAAAACAAAAAAACAAAAAAAAACAAAGATGTAAGTATATCAAACAATTTCAGCCCTTTCTAAGTGCAAGAAAGCAAAGATAAAAATAAAGTCAACCATAGATTTGTTTTAAAATAACATTTCAAGAAGATTCTTAAATTGTTCATTCTTTCTGTATCTATCTATCTATTATTTACGTTATTGTTCATAAATAAGTACACCTCTTCAACTTTTTTTATAAAATGTTAATTTCCTTCTAAATCAAAGATACCAGGAATTTATTATTTCTTGTCATTATTAGATATTATTTCTTCAATTTTTTTAATAAAAGGTAAGTGGAGCAATCCAGGGAAAGGAGTAATGCCCTCCTCTACACCTCAGTGTAGTAGCTATTGATTGGCTAATTTACTTAAATATATTAAAATCCTGGTATCTTTGGTTTATAAAATTAACTTTTTAAAAAAATGTTAGGTGTGCTTATTTATGGGCAATACCAAATATGAAAAGGTATTTTCTTTGGGAAAGCAGAGTTTCTTAAATTATATAGATCTTTCTATTTACCTAGCTATCTATCCATCCATCTATCAAGCTATTATTGTTGTATCTTCTGAGACTTCTTTGGGTTAACTTGGGTTTATCTCGATCTCCATGTCTGCTTCTGTTCTTATAAATGGACACAAAGACTTTGATTTTCGATGTCTTTATTCACCCAAATTCCCATGTCAACCATACAGCTAGAGAAATAGCGATTTAAAGTGTCCCAGGACTGTTCTCCTTAACTCTACCTAACTGACCTGTTCTCATGACTGAACCAACCAGAGAACTACTAAAAAGGTCAGCCAGTGGTCTATCATATCACTGGTTATTTCCCATGACTCTTCCAACAAATTAACTTTTGAATTTATCTATTTTGAATTCTACTCTTTACAAAATTAATAGGTGACCTATTCATTACATAACATTATATACAGTATAACCTATAAATAAGTAAAACTCTAACAAGTTGATTTTTAAAAATCTTTTAGTTACAATGAGCAAAGCTTAGTAATTAGGGCTCTTAAACATGGAGTCATGGTTTGGTTGGTTGATTTGTTTTACAAAGTATCAACCCTTTTTGGATCATTTAACACTGAATTAAGTCAATTTGATAAAAGTTTCAAACAATTCAGTTTAGTATAAGTACACAGGTTCAATGTCAACAACAGTTCTATTTCAAACAATTTAGTTGAGCATAAGTAAGCAGTTTAAATATCAAAACAGTCCTATTTCAAACAATTCAGTTTAGCATAAGTAAAGTTGGTGACCTTAGTTGCGGGCGACCAGAAGACTCCCTTTTCAATAGTTGTAGGGGAGGGCGATACTCCTTTCCCAGGATTGCTCCACTTTATCCTTGATACATACCTTATATTGTTGAGTGTTAAGCAAGGAGATATCAAGTACTATTTTTAAAGTCTTTGGTATGACGCAACCTAGGATTGAACTCCAGTCTCTCGGACCACTGACAAAAACTCTACCCTCTAGGCCAATGAGTTGACCCATCGATAGAACCCTATCAAGTGCTACCACTCCAGGTCTAAGTGGACTTGGGAGTGATGGCAACGAAGGGGTACTCTGCATTCTCTAAAGCTCCAGCATTACTGGCACCTCACTATCAGATTGTTTAGTGTCATATACCAGGACACTCATTTTGGGGGGGGGGTCTTACCCGTCTGCTGAGAAGCAGTCGGTGTATTGTGGTGAGGAAATATGACACCCTCATACATTCACCAGGTTATGGGGAAAGGAGGTGCAACACGCTGGCCATTAGCCGACTATAGTCGTAACCAAGAATAGTGGCAGTGGAGAGGCCGTCTCTCTTCAACCCTCCCATATAAGCATTAGGTGACATGGTCATGAGAGAACCTCACTCTCTATTAGCCATGTATGCATCAGCAGAGAGAGGCTGACAGCGACCATGATTGGTGCAGAGGAATAAACGCCAAAAAGCCAACACATAGTCATTTTTCAAACTACGGAAACTAAGCAGTTGCCGTTTATTTGTCAGAGAGCGAAGACATAATTTGGGATATAGAAGAAACCCAGATTCCAAAGTCATGCCATACAGAGGTATGAGGGGCCTCATTAAACAAATACCTAAAGACAGAGACTTATCCACAAGGAAAGAGATAGTATTTGAGAGGGAAAGCTAGCCAGTTAGCTGTCTTGACTTTTAATAATTCACCTATAACCCACCTAGTGTCTTTAAAATGTGGTTCAGCTAGGGAGTTGGTGATATCTGTAGTATTAAATGTAGTATTGGCAAACCACAGCCCACGTGTGTGCCCTGCTTTAACTGGTGGACTTGACGGGAACGAACGGCACCCTGCAAGCCCGCGGGGCACATGGCGGTGTAACAGTATTCTACAGCCCCAGCCAAGTGACCAACATGGTTTGAAAGTTAATATGACAAATTGTTATTACTGTAGAGAACTCTATGCTCATTGCGTACCCAAGTTTTGCCAGATTTAAGGAAAGCTTAGTAAAAATTTAAGACGCTACTGTAAATTAGGATTTTGCAAGCTAGTTTTACAGATGATTTCTATTTCAGTGGGTTTGATCCATTTGAAGGTAACTTGCAAATGTAGTCTTGAGCCAGACACAGTTAAGCAAAATAAATATATAGTATTTGAAGACCCTCACAACTTCACCATCCTCAAAATAACTAAAACAAAAACAAACAAAACAAACATCAAGGTTTTATATGCAAAGCAGTGGTAACTAGTAGGCTAATGTAGACAGCAGGTAATTGTAATACTATTAGGTGTCAACCATATTTGGCTTTGCAGGCTGAATTTAGGCAATCATTCCCAAAAATAAACAAACCAAAAAAAAAACTGGCACATCGGAACCAGATAAGTCCAGTCAGGAAAAAAAAAATTTTAATTTTTTTTCACAACTAATTTCTAGTGCTTTACATTCAGAAGAGTTCTCTTCTTAGGCATAGCCCAGTCAGTTAGGGTTGTAGAATACACTGACTCCTTCTCTACAGAGGAGTAAGACCCCCTCCCCTCTGCAACAAGTGTCTTAGATATGACACTAAACACTCTGATTGTGAGGCTTCAGTCTTGGAGCTTTCGGAAATGTAAAGCACCCCTTCCTTACTCCCAGGTCCACTCTGACCTGAAGTAGTAGTACCTGTTAGGGTCCCATTTATGGGTCAAATAGAACTGTTAAACTTTAATAGGGTTCAAATAAATGACTGATATTAAATTGAAGTGTTAAATAGCAATACTTAAAAACATTTAACTTTGTACAAATAAATGAGCTCTGGCTCACTTAAAAACGTTATCTATAAATTATTCACGTACAAATCATATCAATTCAAAATATGTATGTATCAACAGGATTTGGCATTAAACAACTTACAAGGGTTGATATGGCATAAAACCCAATCAATGTACTTAGGCAATCTATTAGATTTGAAATGATTTTAGAAGGAGTGTCTTGTTTTTGATATAAATACTGTTGAAATGATCTCTGACTTTCCACTATGCATATACACTAATTACTGTTTTATTTACAAATGTTGAAATGATCTCTGACTATCCGGTATGCATATATGCCAGTTATCGTTCCTTTGGTTTTATTTACAAACATCAACTTCAAAATAGTGCTCACTTTATTGAAACTTGGGTCCTAAAAGTTATCTTCCACTCTTACTATTAAGGATTTTCCATCTCTTATTCTGAAGGAATAATAAAAACAAGAAAGATAATTTGGGTACATGCTTATCAGAAAGTCTGAGATTGTTTTAACATTGTATTCATATTATAAATAGGACTCTCCTGTCTAAAACCTTGAAAAAAAAAAAAAAAAAAAGAAAAAAATCAATATTTTTCAAATTTTGATAAATTGCCTAGTTAGAGAAAGGTCTTCTGAAGGTTAAACAACGAAAAATTAGTTGTAAAAAAATGTTTTTCTTTTTTTGTTTCAGCATTGTTGAGTTGTGTTTCATGGCATATCAAACCTTGTGGGTTATTTAATACCAAATCCTGTTTATGCATATATATATATATTTCAAAGTGAATATGTCCACTAAGAGATTTGTATTTCTTTTAGAATTATTTATTTTGTTCTGACATATATCTTTCCAGCTTGTTGCTTTCATCAAAGAACATATGTGGTACAGGGCCATATGAATGGGGCACCCAGTGAAACTCGAACTCACTCATGTTGATTTGTTAGTTGAATGTTTTTTCAGGTTTTGTATCGGCTTATATAGCAGTCACTGTTTTGTGTTAGATTTCTCTTTCTTAGAGTGGACCTACTGGTCTGTCTTGTTGGATATATTAACCCAACTAGTTTTTGATATTTGATATATTACAAAGTTCTTTGCTGCACTACTCTGGGTCACTGTACATGTTTGTACATATACATATGCACAATAAACCAAAAACATAGAACAACAACTACAAACATAATCCCCTCACACAAACAACCACATACAAAAGAAAAATTAATCCCCCGAAATACCAAACACATGCAAGTTGGCCTAAACACCCAAGAACACCTTCCAGTAAAAAAATACTTTCCTGACAAAAATAAAAAATGAAAATAAAAGAATCCCCTTATCAACCATTCCACACAAGGTTGGCCAAAGTACTACACATATGAAGAACAATTCTCTAGAAAAAAATAAAGTAAACCCATTCTTATACAGTAGAAGCCGTCCTATAAACAACAACACAAGAAATCTTTTTTTTTTTTGACAATACAAAAATCATTTTTTAGGGAATACAAGCAAAAACCATTTTTTAAACAACACAAACCAGAGGAAAAAACCAGTATAAAAAAAATGAAACTAATGTTAAACCCAAAATTATAAATTTATCAACATACAAATTGAATAAAGACCAAATAAACCTACTTGGTCAAATTTTGCCCCACTTCAAAAAGCAACATAGAAGAACTAAAAAAAGAGCTAAGAGGATTTGAAAGAAAATTTAGGCTAATAGGAAAATTTCAGAATAAAAAGAGATACAGATGACTCCCAAGTAAAGAATAAGACCAAATTCTTCCTAGACAAAAAAACAAAACAATAGTGAACTAATCACATTCTTCGAAAAATTATGTAATATTAACCTAAAAGAAAAAGCAACAAAAAACAACCTCTCACAAAAACAAAAACAAACCTTAAAAATATTCAGGAAAACGAAAACATAATTATAAAAGAAGCAGACAAAGGAAGCGCCATAGTCATCTTAGATAAAACAGACTACAAAACAAAAATCCAAGAGATATCAAAAGATGAAACTAACTACAAACTAATAGATACCAAACACAGACAATAATGATATCAAAAATCACAAATTTCTGCAAAATACACTATAAACCTCTAACTAAAAAAGAAAAAGACTTTACAAATCATATCCCCAAAACTACTAATTTCTACAGACTACCGAAAAATTCACTAGTCCAAACAAATAAGAAAAGCCAGAGAAACACAAAAATCTGAATATATAGAAATTCCAAACTCCAGTGACCTCAAATTTAAACCCATAGTAGCAGGCCCGTCATGCATGACTAATAAACTTAGCAAACTAATAGGCATTTTACTATGACCTTTTCTCAACAAAATAAAAAGCTATATTAGAGACAACACACATTTTTTAAATTCCATACAACAAAACATTGATCCAGACACAGTCATAGTCACATTTGATGTCACAAACCTATGCAGTAATATCCCCAATGAATTAGGAAAACAAGCCATCTCATTTTGGATAGATAAATACCCAGACACATTACACCCAAGATTTAACAAAAAATCTAACATAGAGAGTATAGAACTAATCCTTAGTAATAACTTCATCCAATTTAATAACAGTAATTACATCCAAACCCTAGGAACAGCTATGGGAACTAAAATGGTACCAACATACACCAGCCTAACCTTAGCATATTTAGAAGAAAATTAATATGAAATTATAGGTAAAATATATGGCAACAAAATAAAAGGAGAATTTACTAAGTCATGGAAAAGACATTTAGATGATTGTTTCATATTCTGGAAATGCCCATGAGGAGACATTAATGAATTACACAACCTACTCCAAAACCTACACCCCAAAATAAAATTCACTATGGAACACAGCTCAAAAGAACTACCATTTTTAGACATCCTCATAAAAAAAGAAATTGGCCAAATCATCACAGATATTTACCACAAACCCACAGACACCCAACAATACCTCCACTTTAATAGCCACCACCCCAAAAACTGTATAAAATCCATCCCTTACACTCTAACACGTAGAATATGCACCATAATCACTGATAAAACCTAAAAAAAAAAAAATCGCCTTAAAGAACTACAGGGTGGAACGATAAAAGTGTCGCCCTAGAAAAGACGACATGATTCCATTTCCATTTAATGAAAACCAGTTTTCTTTCTTTGTTGCAGACCATCTACTAGTTGGCCAGTTGTGTACAAATCCCAAGAGCGATAGGAGCCTTCTATCATGTCTGAAAGTGACACAATGTTCAACGAGCGAGATCAGAGATGCGCAGCTGTACAACTCATGCACTCTAACAATCCAAGTTATGACAACAGGACCATTGCCAGCACCCTCAAAATGCAAATCTGGATTGCCACGAATAACAGGGACATGCCCAGGGTGATGAAAACAAAGTTTCCGACTACGGTTATGGTCTTTGGTGTGGTTTCAAGTGAGGGCCACATCATGCCACCTCACATCTTCGAAGTCAGCTTGAAAGTCAACACCAAAGTGTACCTGGATGTGCTGAAGAGTGTGGTGATCCCCTGGTGCAATCAGGTGGCCGGTGGCAGACCCTGGGTGTGGCAGCAGGACTCGGCGCTGGCCCACAAGTCCAAGAGACCCAGGCTTGGCTTCAGAAGGAGTGCTACGACTTTGTACCCTTCTCTCACTGGCCCCCCTCCTCCCCCAATCTGAACCCGCTGGACTTTGTTTTATCATATGTTGAGAACATCACCAACATTACCTCCCACAACACCAAAGCCAGCCTGATCGCCGCCATCCGCCAAGTATTTGCCGAGCTCCCGCCGATGCTTGTGGAAAAGACATGCTCCCAGTTCCGGATCTGTATCAAGGCGGTGATTGAGGCTGAAGGCGGCTACATTGAATAGATGTCAGCTCTACTACATAATCAAGTTACCTGAATTGATTTTTTCAATAAAAGTTTTAAAATAAAGCTGTAGTGTTGTTTTCTTTAGGATGACAATTTTATCGTTCCACCCTGTACACACAACCCTACACAAGAGAAGATACTCAATAACACTGATAAATAAGGGATTCAAATTAGTAGAAAAAGTACCACAAAAAGAACTATGAAACCTGAAAAATCTCCTAACATATGTCACAATCTACAACAAAAACAACCCAGAACTATTCAAAGAAATAATAAAAAAATCTCAAAGAACTTAAAAACAATGACAAAATCAAAGAAATACTAGACACAACCAAAGTTATTAAAAGCCAGAGATAACCCAAAAATCTTTAAAGAATATTCACCTCTTCTACATTTGGGAAAAAGACATGCAAGAATAAAGATGTGGAGTATGTGATATAATTATAGAATGAAAATTCTATACCTTTAAAAACCCAGAAACAAAATTTAGAGTAAATAAAGATTTAAGCTGCCACTCAAGAAACGTAGTCTACATAATTGAATATAACAAATGTAAAGAAGTATACATAGGATCAATACAAGCCCTCAAGACAAGAATATCACTCTATAAAAGCAATATTGAAATACCAGAAAATAGAAAATTTTATGTATCTAAACACCTATATGAATAGAAAATTCAAAATCATGCCCATATATCAAATTAATGATTACACATTACTTCAAATAAAAGAAAAAGACTCTATATAAGTTCAAGCCCACATTGAATAAAACATGAATTATACACACACACATACACACAAACAGAAACAAACATCCACGCACACACACACACACACACACACATATACATGTATATATATATATATATACACACACACACACACACAAATAGTAAAAAGTAATTGCTAGTAAATTTTGAAACACTACTTCAAAAGAAAAAAATCAAGCCCAAAACTACACCTACACACATAGACACACACAGAGGAATAAATACACATATATAAAAGAAAGAGTAGCTGTTAGTGGAATTCAAAACCACATCAAAAAAAAAATGAACAATAAACTTTATAACATATCAACTAAACACACATGCACAACAACCCAGAGTAGTGCAGCAAAACAGTGGCCTTGATATAAAGATACAAAACTTTAAAAAACATTTGACTAACAAACCTACACAAATGAGTTTGAGTCTCATTGGGTGCCCCATTCATATGGCCTTGTACCACATGTTCTCTGACGAAAGCAACAAGCTAGAAAGATACATGTATGTAAGAACAAAATAAATAATTCTAAAAAATACAAATCTCTTAGGGGACCAATCTTGTCAATGCAGACAAGACGGAATATATGTGCTTTTATGAAAGAGCCAATAAGCCCACACTAAATAGTGGTTCTCTTAAATTAGTGGACAAGTTCACCTACCTAGGTAGCAGTGTCTCATCAACCGAGAAAGACATCAACTTGTGACTAGAAAAGGCATGGACAGCTATTGATAGGCTATCGGTCATATTGAAGTCAGACCAGACCGATAAAATAAAACGCAGTTTTTTTCAAGCAGCAGTCATGTCAATACTGCTACATGGATGCTAACTAAACATATGGAGAAAAAGCTTGACGGCAATTACACAAGAATGCTGCAAGTAATATTGAACAAGTCCTGGAGGCAGCACCCCACAAAATAGCAGCTGTACGGACACCTACCACTCATCACGAAAACTATCAAAGTTATACGAACCAAACATGTAGGACACTGCTGGAGAAGTAAGGACAAACTCATAAGTGACATACTCCTGTGGACCCCATCGCATGGACAAGCAAAGGCAGGGCGACCAGCAAGACCCTATTTACAACAGCTCTGTGCCGATACAGGATATAGCCTTGAAGACCTCCCAGGAGCAATGAACGATAGAGACAAGTGGTGAGAGAGGGTCGGAGAGATCTGTGCTAGCAGTGCGATATGATGATGATGATGAGTGGACCTATTCCTTTTGAAATACTTACTTTTTTCCCTCTTTGGACCAACAACAAAAAGAAGGAAAAAAATTTTGCATACTCATTGGCCTAGTGAGTAGAGTGTTCACCAATGGTCAGGGAGACCTGGGTTCAATCTCGGGTCGCGTCATACCCAAAACTTTAAAAATGATACTTGATGCCTCCTTGCAATATAAAGTATGTATTAAGTATGTATTGCAATATAAAGTATGTATTAAGAGTAAAGTGGAGCAATCCAGGAAAAGGAGTAGTGCCCTCCCCTACACCTTGATGTAATAGCTATTCAAAAGGGAGCCTACTGGTTGCCCTCGACACTTTACTTTTATTCATATTATATGATTTGTAATTGAATAGTTTGAAGGTCTATTTAATACCAAATCCTCTTTAAACAGTCCGTCTGTGGATGACAGTATATATGCTCCTCCCACCGTGGGTTGAGTACTCAAGTGGAAGAATTGCCATTGGCCCGGGAGACCTGGGTTCAATCCCAGGTCGAGTCATACCAAAGACTTTAAAAATGGTACTTGATACCACCTTGCTTAACACTCAGCATTATAAGGTACGGTTCAAGGGTAAAGTGGAGCAATCCTGGGAATGGAGTAGCGCCCTCCCCTACACCTTGGTGTAGTAGCTATCGAAAAGGGAGCCTTCGGGTCACCCTCGACTATGGTCGCTAACTTTACTTACATATGCGTAAATGCAAAGCGCTTCTCATGAATTGAGCACTCTGGCAGCCAATAAGCATATATGTAAATAAATATATATATACGTAAAAATTCCTTTGCTTACACTGAGAGGGACAATAGCTTTGGGGTAAGATATTCAACTGACATAAAGTCACCCAGGTTTCGATCCCTGCTTGAAGAATCTCACATGTCTAGCCATACTGAAGAGTTGTGATACAATAAAACAGTCTGTCTGTGGATGACAATATACATACATACAAACATATATATATATATACACTATATGATTTGTAAGTAAATAGTTTATCAGCAGCATTTTTAAATGTGTCAGAGCTCCTTTGTTTGCATACAATAGTTATTTAACACTAATAGTTCTATTTCCACACAGTTAAATGGTTTTAAGTATTACTATTTATTGTTAGTAATAGTTAAATGGTTTCAAGTATTGCTATTTAATACTAATAATTATTTTTCATATCAATCCTCTGTTTGTACACATAGTTGAATGGTTAAATAGTTCTATTTAACCCATAGATAAGATTCTAATTCGTACTACCACTCCAGGTCAGAGTGAATTTGGAAGTAATGCTAATGAAGGGGTACTCCACATTCCCCAAAGCTCCAGGACTAGAGCCTCACTATCAGACGGTTTGGTTTGGTTTGGTTTAGTTTCTTTGTTTTAATGGCATATCAACCTTTGTAGGTTATTTAATGCCAATGCCTTTCTTCTAGAAGAACAGTTGTGGTACTATTTAGCCCATCGCTGGGAGGATAAGGGGGCTCATACCTTTCCCAAGGGTATTTGTCCGAAAGGGGACATAATAGCGCTACTGGAGTTTAAACTCGCTTATTACGATCCCGTAGTCCATTGTTTTAACCATTACACTACGAGGACAACCCCCAGTTTGGTATCATATCTAGAACACTAGTTAGGGAAAAGTGGGGGGAAGGCTTTCTCCTCTGCAGAGGTACTGTTGATATATTCTACTCCCTCAGCTGACAGGGTGGTATTTTTTATTTTAAACAGGAACTATTTGGTTTAGATGTACCAAAACTTTATTAAGTTCTATTAAAATTCTGAATGACCAGCTTTTTCTGGAACAAATAAATGAACAAGATTTATTAGATTCACAAACTTAAACATGTATGCTTTTACACCCAATGCAATTAATTTAGTTTTGTGATAAGCGAATCTCTTTCTGGCCTTACAAGTACGGCTGCACAGTTCACAGATGGTCATTACTATTGTTTATTTCTGCTATTCTTTCATTCATACAATAAACCCAAGCTGATGGCAACATAATGCTAAATTGAAACATGATAATGTCCCAGTAAATAATGCTGGTATCTTGCATAAACACACGCATAGTTGAAGTGTTTCTTGTAGAAGCGTTTATCAGTCTTGATAAAGAAAGAGGTAACAAATGAATGAAATATAAATGACATCTTGAATATGAGATAACAGACATTCATTGTCATTGCAATTTGATTAGGTTCTGTTTGAAATAATAACAAATGATTGTCATTTACTAAGCTTAGCTTAGTTTGGCACAAGGCAAGAAGTATGGGTGGCCCATTAAGAATTGAACTCCAGCCTAGCTAGCTAATGATTACACTGTGCCTTGAAACTAAGCTATGTGAACTACACTAACTAAATCAACAAATCACAAAGTCAGTTGCAAATAAAACTCAGAATTCAATAAAAAAATCAACAAACCACAAAGTCAGTTAAAAATTCTAAATATGCCACTTGACTTTAATGTCTGGTTTTCACAAAACAAAAATGAATCATAAGGGATAAATCTTTAAATATTTATGGTATTATTTTGAAAAAAAATTGATGCCCTTTGGGATAGACCTGAAGTGAAATTGGCTGGAATAATGTTTCAATTCCTCTCTGATAGTAGGCTAGGATTTGTCAACCAAACACTCAAAAACCATTTAATTAGAAGTATCTTTCAATCTTAATTGACTAGAAAGACTGGGTTATTCCTGCCAATTTCATCTTAGGCCAATCTTGAAGGTTTTCAAATATATATTTTTTAATTTCACTATTTATCTACATCCATGTGAAAAGTAAATTCTGAATTATTACAATGCAATATTAATTGTTCTTATTTTATGGTCATTTAAAGTTTTAAGGAATTTTTAAAAATCTCACCATTTTGTTTATATTTGTATGAAAAATAAATCCTGAATATTACTGTGTAATATTAATTGTTCTATTTTTATGGTCATCTAAAGTTTTAGGGAATTTCCAAAAATTTCTGGTTTTTGAGTTTTTATTTTGGAGGCTTGTATTTTGAAACTGGGTTTGTTACAAGCCTTAGTAAAGTTGTTTTTCTTACCTCTATCCTAGTGTTTTAAAATCAGTTAGAACCAATTGTTTTAATCTAGATGCCTTTGAAAAATTCAGGAAAACATCTTTAAAAGAAAAACAACAACAAAAAAAAACAGTAGGCTTTGGGGGGGGTATTTTTAAAAAAATTCAAAGTCCCCATCTACTCCATTCAGATAGTAGGTCAAGATTTGTCACTCTAAAACCATTTGATTAAAAGTATCTTTTATTCTTAATGGGATGCTTAAAAATGCAAGAAAAACAAAAATCTGGAAAATATTGAATGTTTTTTGATTTGGGGATTTCAATAACTCATCATAGAAACATCAAAGCCATAAATATTCTTAAAGTACATTGAGAGCAAGTCTAGATTTTTTAAATTAAAATATTTACATCTTGCTTAATATTCAGTTTGGGCCCCTGAAAATTCAGAAATCATAAAAATCTCCCAACTGCAAGGATCTGGATTTCTTTGTGCAACAATTTCAGACTTTGAAAGTTACCTCAAAATATTGATGGGTCAACTCTATAATAACAATTATGTCATTGGTAAATGGGTCCTTGCATTTTGAGAACAATTTTCTTGATTCTTAGAGTACAGAAAAAAACCTATGGGTGCTCATGTACTATCTATATGAGTCAAACCCAAAGTTGATATTTTACCGATCAAAGGTTTATATATCTCTCTATATCAAGACAGTTTTTGTTCACAAAATAGTCTATTACTTAGTAATTTTTGGCCTACTTATCAATTTTATAAGAAAAATTTAAAATGTCAATCCATGACCTAAATTTCTACTTTTAGACTGCCCCCATTGTAATCAATATCCGAGATCTGAATGACAATTTTTATTGAATGTTATCTTTAATATATATTTATTTGTCTTTAGATATTATAATTATGAATAACATATGATTATATAATTATAATTTATAATTAATGGTTGTGTAGTGAAATTGAAAGTCAGAACCTACAGATGGCTGCCTCCGATGAGCCAACCAGGGTTCATCATTCAAAGAGACAACAAGTGGCATGCTGCATATGCAGGCAGAACAGCCGATGTTTATGTGAATTCAGCAACCGTCCACAGCTGGATAAAAAACAGGTGGTGATCTGAGTGAACAAGAGAAATGAAATGTGACAACAAAGCTGTGGGAATTGAATTCCTTTCATAGCAACACCAAAAGAAAGAAACAAGAAGTGACGAGCAAAATGGCCTACCTCAAAGTTCCAAAATGGCGTAAATGTGTCTTGCGTGTAGAATACCAGAAATATAGAAAAACGGAAGTATGAGCATTGTTGAGAGTGCAATTTGTAGGTCACGCGTCTCGTTTCTGGTGGGACGGGGTTTGCGATATATGCAAATTTTGGTCAGCCAGAACCGGTATAAAAGAAGCATTGTGGGAAGGGGCATTTGTTACTTCACAGCAGAATTGTGCAAACCAGTGTACTGATGCGGCAAGTAGGAGAAAGAGAGAGAGAGAGAGAGAGGACTGTACTGGACTGGTAGTGAGCAGTTAAAAGGTTTCAGGTTGGTCTCAAAAAGGAACATTTTGTGCTCTTTAAGACAAAAGAAAGTATGGCATTGAAAATTGTGTTCCATTGTAGTGATAGAATAATGATAGAATAGATCTTATTAATAATGTATGCATATATTTTTAGAGATATTCAAGTATTATATCAACATGTTTCTCCCCATACATATAAAGTAGTTCCAAAACTTAATGTGGTTACTTACACCCCTTAAAAAGAGCTTATCTATCCCTTAAGGAAATCGCCCAGTTGGCTGGTTGCCCAGTCAACTGAGGCTGTAGAATACACTGACTGCAAGACCCCCCCCCTAACGAGTGTCCTGGATATGACACTAAACAATCTGATGGTGAGGTTCCAGCAGTGCTGGAGCTTTGGGGAATGCGGAGTACCCTTCATTGCCATCGCTCTCAGGTTCACTCTGGCCCGGAGTGGTAGCACCTGATAGGGCCCTATTTATGGGCTAAATAGAACTAACAGCATACTTATGCTAAACTGAATTGAGTAAACTGAATAGCTTGAAATAGAAACGTTTTTGACAATTAAACAGTACTTACACTTAAACTGTGTGCTTATGCTTAACTGAATTATTTCAAATAGAACTGTTTTTCGACATTAAAACTGTATTTACACTTAACTGAATTATTACATATAACTGCTTGAATAGTTTGAAATGGAAATGTTTTTGACAATTAAACTGTGTACTTATGCTAAACTTAACTGTTTTCAATAGAACAGATTATTTACATAAAAATGGATTTGGCGTTAAATAACCTATAAAGGTTGATATGCCATAAAACCAAAAAACCATACCAGTTGGCTGGGGCAGTAGAATATACCAGCTACACCTCCTCCCCAACGAGTGTCTTGGATATGACACTAAACAATCTGATGGTGAGGTTTCAGTAATGCTGGAGCTTTGGGGAATTCAGAGTATGTCTTTCATTACCATAGCTCCCAGGTCCACTCTGGCCCAGAGGGGTAGCACCTGATAGGGTCCTATCTATGGGTCAAATAGAACTAAATTGTGTACTTATGTAAAACTGAATTGTCTGAAACAGAACTGTTTTTGACATTGAAACTGTAATTAGGCTAAACTGAATTGTTTGAAATAGAACTGTCCGGAAGACCGGGATTCAATCCCAGGTCGAGTCATACCAAAGATTTTAAACATGGTACTTGATACCTTCTTGCTTAACACTCAGCAATGTAAGGTATGTATCAAGGATAAAGTGGAGCAATCCAGGGAAAGAAGTAGCGCCCTCCCCTACACCTTGGTGTAGTAGCTATTGAAAAGGGAGCCTTCTGGTTGCCCTCGATTACGGTCACCAACTTTACTATTACTTTGACTGTTGCAAATTTTCAAAACAATGGAAAAATCTGAATTTCGTTTGTTGATAAAGCATTGCTGTCTGATGGGGAAAATACTGTTCAAGCAAAGCAATGGCTTGATAAGTGTTATTCAGACTCTGCTCTGTTGGAAACAATGGTTAAGAGGTGGTATGTTGACCTTAAACATGGTCATACAGACACAAATCATGCTGAACGCTCAAGTCGCTCAAATTTGACAGTTGTCCTGGAAAACACCAAAAAAAGTCCACAAACCCATTTTGACCAATCATAAATTGAAGTTGCAAGAGATAGAAGAGGAGTTGAAGATATCAGAAGGCAGTGGATTCACCATTTTGCATGAACATTTGTCAAGCTGTGTTCAAAGTAGGTGCCACATTTGCTCACAGTCAATCAAAAACGTGTCAGTGATTCAGAGCATTGTTTGCAACAGTTTCAACACAACAAAAAGGAGTTTTTTTGTAAATATGTGACAATGGATGAAACATGGATCTACCACTTTATTCCGGAGTCAAATTGGCAGTCAGCAGGTGAAAGCCATCCAAAGATGCAAACATCAGCAGGTAAAGTTTTGGCCTCTATATTTTGGGATGCGCAAGGTATTTTCTTCATTAATTACCTTAAGAAAGGAAGAACCATCAAAAGTGAATATCATATAGCATTATTGGTGTGTGAAGGAAGAAATCGCCAAAAAACAGCCACAAATGAAGAAGAAAAAAGTGTTTTTTCACCAAGATGATGCACTGTGTCACAAATCAATCAAAAAGATTGCAAAACTACATGAATTGCACTTCAAATTGCTTCTACACCCACCCTATTCTTCAGATCTGGCTGTTTGCAGACCTCAAAAAAATTCTCCAAGGAAAGAGATTTGGCTCCAATGAATAATATCAGAAACTGAGGTGTATTTTGGGATCATAGACAAATTGTTCTACAAAAAAGTCATCAAATTGTTTGAGAACCATTGGAATAAGTATATCACTCTAGAAGGAGACTATGTTGATAAATAAAGTCAAATTTTGCCTATAAGTTGTTTTATTAGTTAGGCCCGGGACTTATTGAGTGATATGTTATACAATAAAAGTCTAACTATAAAATGTTAAAATTAATTTGTATAAAATGAATTGATTAAAATAAAATAATCAAAAACACTTTATTAAAATAAAATGAATGAAATTTTATTTCTAAATTAATGAAATGAAATAGTAAAATAAGAGAATAATTAAAATAAAATCATTTTTTAATTAACAGTAAAATAAAAACAATTCATTTTTAAATTAATGAAATGAAATAATAAAATTAAAATAATTTTTTAAATAATAAAATGTAATAGTGAAATTTAAAAAGATAATTTACTTTTTTTTAAATCAATTAAATTAGAAAAAACGATTATTTATTTCATTTTAATTATTTTTATCTTACTATTATAGTAAGATAAAAAATAATTAAAATGAAATAATCGTTTTTTTTTAATTAATAAAATGAATTTTTTTAAAAATTAAAATAAAATGAATGAAATTTTGTTTTAAAGTAAAGCAGATGAAATAGAAAAATAAAATAAGATATAAAAAAATATATATATATATTCAAGCAGATATGAATTCAACTTCTTTTTAGATTGAACTAATTACCAATATACATAATTACTGCAACCATGTTAATAGGTTTCTATTGTTGGAAAATAATATTTTAGACTATATATTTAACCTGAAATGAGATTTGTAGTGTTTCTATTGGAAAATCTCCAATTGTCTTTTCCTGGTAATGAAAGCCAATTTTAGACCCAGTTCATAAATTGGCCGAGTAAAGGCAATGTACAAATTCAACTTTTAAAAATAACTTATTTTAGGTTTTAATGTATATCAATATGAATATAAAAAAATAATAAAAATGAAGCATTTTTTTTGTTGTCATTTAAAATATGAAGTTACCACAGAGTTCAAATAATCTTCTTTTCATGTGAATTTCTGAGTCAAAGGATTCTTACCATTATACATTGATTCTTCTGGACCAGTTTCTTCAACTTTATCTTGCCCAGCTGGCTGGGGCTGTAGAATACACCGACTGCTTCTATGCAGAGGGGTAAAACTCCCCCAACAAGTGTCCTAGATATGACATTCACCATCTGATGGTGAGGCACCAGTAATGCTGGAGCTTTGGGGAATGTGGAGTACCCCTTTACTGTCATTGCTCCCAGCTCGACTCTGGCCCGGAATGGTAGCACCTGATAGGGTCCTATCAATGGGTCAAATAGAACTAAACTGTGTACTTATGCTAAACTGAATTGCTTGAAATAGAACTGTTTTGATATTTAATCGTTTGTAAACAAAAACTATACTTATACTAAACTGAATTGTTTGAAATTTAATTTGGCATTAAATGACCCAAAAAGTGTTGCTAAAATAAAACCAACCAACCAACCAATCATCTTTATCATAACATCCTGGCCACTGTAACTCTTGACTTTCTTCTTATACAAATTTCTCAAGCAATGTGTTCTTGCATTGATTCCTTATCTTACCTTTATCAGAATTTAGTGACTTTACCCAGTGACCTTCAAGTATCAGTATAAATTTACCCTGTCAGTTAAATATGGAAACCCCCTCCTCCCAGGTAGGCAGGTGCAAAAATTGTTCTAGTCCTACTGTTATTCCCTCTTTAGGGGGTGTCTCAGGCATTAAACAATAAACATAGACCTTAACCTTTTAGACAATGGGGCTAGGTACTGCCTGAAAGAATGGCCCCTTTGAGAGTGGAAAAGTTGTTTTTAATGTAAACTGAAGCATGTATTTTTTTTTTTTCTTTTCTTTTGGTCTGGCCACCTTCAAGTGTCTACTGCAATCAAGGAATATCCAATAGAAATCTCTATTTGATCCATTGGGATATATTGTTCTCATCCCTTTAACTGTCACATCTAGTGTCCTTCCTAGTGTCATAGTGGTTAATGACCCAGATTGGAACATCACAGAAGAAAGTTTCAGAACTATTACTCTCCTTGTCTTACAAACCACAAGGAAAACCCAAGTCCTGAAGTGGATAGAGAAAAGATATGTAAGAAAATATACATGGTGTATTGGTCATCATTGTAGTAATTTACTAAGCTTTTTGCTTAGATGTGGTACAAGGCCATATAAATGGAGCACTCAATGAGACTTGAACTCACTCATGTAGGTTTGCTAGTCTAGCTTGATAACCATTGCAGCACCCTAGGCAGTGATTATCATTGTAAACAAATAAGACTCATGTTATTTTCGAATCCTGGGAAAAATATGAATACTTATCTTCCTCCAGCTAGAGGTTAATAGTATGGCAGACTGGGTTTTTCTTTTTCGTAGACCAGTTGCCATTTCATGACTAGAGTGCTCAGTCTGCTTATCTACTCACAGCTAAGGAGAGAAAAGATAGATTCATGTCTCCCAAAGGCATTTGTGAGAAGTGTGTGTGTGTATATATATATATATATATATATATATATATATATATATATATATATATATAAAAAAGAAAAGAAAATCGAGCATTGAGTAACACCTATCATCATATAAATAAATTGACTCAACAAAGATGTTTATGTTTCACTTCACTCTGATGTCCATGGGAAAGGCATGAATCCATCTTTTCTCTCCCTACCTCAGCTAAATAAATAATAGTGCAGACTGGGCCCTTTAGCTTTAGTAAAGCAACCAGTCGAGGAGAAGGAAAAACTCTAAATTTAAAACCTGATGAGTGTTGTTCAGGAAAATCTGTGGCACATTGACACACGATTCTTAAGTTATTAGCTTCTCCAAAATGTGTGGCTGGTCCAACACAAACCACACCGCTATAAACGAATTTTCCATGAAGGTAGTTCAATTGGTCACATCTTTAACTGAACTGCTGGGCCTTTATATGTCAAGATCATCAAGAGAGTCCATCATCATATTGTTATTTATTTTTATTATGCTACTGCTACTTGATGCATGCTTGCTTAACACTCAGCATGATATGGTAATGATCAAGGGTAAGTGGAGCATTCCGGGGAAAGCAGGAGCACCCTCCCTTACACTTTAGTGTAGTAGCTATTGAAAAAGGAGCTTTTGGGTCACGTTGGCTAACTTATTACTTTACTACGACAACAGCCACATAGAAATTAAGCAAATAAGTAAAGTTGGTGACCATAATCAAGGGAGACCCGAAGGCTCCCTTTTCAATAGCTACTACACCAGGTGTAGGGGAGGGCGCTACTCCTTTCCCAGGATTGACCTACTTTACCCTTGATCCTTACCTTATAATTCTGAGAGTTAAGCAAGGAGTCATCAAGTACCATTTTTTGAGTCTTTGGTATGACTTGACCTAGGATTGAACCCAGGTCTCCCGGGCCATTGGTGAACACTCTAACCATTATGTCAGGTTTAAAATTGATTATGCCTCCCCATCCTAAAATCAAAACTCAGTTTCTTCTGTGCTGGTTGGGAGTACCTATCCCTACAAAACTATCAAAGACTTAGCAGTATAATGTTCTGTTCTTTTAAAGTCAGTTTTAGAAACCTAACATTGAGTGTTAGCAGATGGTTTTTATGAGCACACACCTATTTGCCCTCATCCTATGAGTGAGGCTTAGAATATGCTGACAGTATCCACTGGGTGTCCTGCATATGACACTAAGTTGCATATGATGGTGAGGCTCCAGTTCTAAAGATCTGAGATGTATGAAGTACCCCTTCATTGCCATTACTCCCAGATCCACTCTAAGCCAGACTGGTAGTACCTGTTAAGAACCCATTTATGGATCAAATAGATGTATCTGAAATCTATTTGTATTAGATAGTAATACTAGATAAAATATAACTGTAGATTATTTGTATTAAAAATATTTACTTGAAACTAAGTATTGAAACTCTATAACTGAGGGCAAAAAAAATTATTATCATTAAATAAGAATAGTTAATTGAAATGATATAAACTATTGATGTTAGATAGGAATACTTGAAACCCTGCAACAGTATGCAAATTATTCTTATTAGAGTGAAGTCCTTGATTCGATATATAACTGTATGCAAAAAAACTCAACAACTATGCAAAAATTTAAATGCAAATTTACAATGAATGCAATTCCTTAAACTCAAGACATAAAAAGTTTGACATACCATTAAAAATTAATCATCACTTATCTCTATTACTAAAAGTTTCAGGTGTCAGATTTGATACACTTATGATTTTATCCAGTTCAACACATGAAATTTTTAATAACAGGATAATAGGTAAGTAATCTTTTTTTTAGTTTTTATCCAGCTCTGCTTGCTAGCTTCTGAACACTTGAATTTTTATTGTCAATATTTCTACCATATAACTTCTTATTGTTAGCATTATCAAATAATTTTTGAGAATAACCTTCCGATAATTTTATATTAAGATCCACATTTGGTACTGCAATTGTTGGTGTTATCAATTGAAATGTATTGAAGGATTTAAAAATAGAATGTACCTAGTGAAGATTTTCCACCTTTAGTAAAATCAAGTTTTGTGCTACTTAACTTCCACATATGGTGGAGACCCACTCTTAAAATCACTGAATTAATTTTTCTCGCCTTTAGGAATGGAATTTTACTAAGGATTATTATTATTATTAGTTACTTGAAACCATACAACTGTGTGCAAATTATTTTTATGAGATAGGAATACTTGATTTGATATAACTGTGACTTAACTTACATATATGGTGAAGACCGACTTCAAAAATAACTGAATTAATTTCTGTAACTTTTAAGAATGGAATGTTACAAATGAGTTTGGTTGGGTTTCCATGGCATATCAAACCTTGTAGGTTATTTAATGTCAAATCCTGTTTTATATATATATATATATATATATGTGTGTATGTGTGTGTGTGTGTGTATTATTATATATGATTTGTAAACATATTTTGTAGATAACATTTCTAAACAAGCCAGAGCTTATTTGTTTGCACACAGTTAAATAGTTTCAAGTATTTCTGTCTTACACAAACAATTCTATTTAACGTTGATCATATTTTGAACACAGTTAAATGCTTTCAAGCATTCTTATCTAACACAAATGATTATATTTAGTATTAATCCTTTGTTTGCACACAGTTAAATGGTTTCAAGTATTTTGCACAAATAGTTTTATTTGCACACAGTTAAATGGTTCTAAGTATTGAGATGTAATACCAATAATCCAATTTAGGCACTCAAAGGGTTTCAAGTATTGCTATTTAACACTGATTATTCTATTCAACATTATTCATTCATCTGCACACCGTTAAATGGTTCCAAGTATTGCTATGTAACACTAACAATTACTTTTAACATCAGTCTTTTTTTTTTTTTTTGACACAGTCAATATTGGTTGGTTGTTTGGGTTTTATGGCATATCAACCTTTGGAGGTTATTTAACGCCAAATCCATTTCAGCATAAGTACGCAGTTTAAATGTAAGTACTTGTGAAAAACATTTCTATTTCAAGCTATTCAGTTTAGTCAAGCAGTTCTAATTCAGCTAATTCAGTTTAATATAAGTACAGATTTCGTTTACACTCAGTTAAATGTCAGAACAGTTCTTTATTAAACAATTCAGTTTAGTGTAAGTACAGTTTCAATGTCAAAAAACAGTTCCATTTCAAACAGTTCAGTTTAGCATAAGCATACAGTTTAAATATAAGTACAGTTTGTCAAAAAAATTTCTATTTCAAGCTATTCAATTTAGTCAAACAGTTCTAATTCAAACAATTCAGTTTAGCATAAGTATGAAGTTTGGTTCTATTTAACCCATAGATAGGACCCTATCAGGTGCTACCACGAGCAATGGCAATGAAGAGGTACTCCACATTTCCCAAAGCTCCAGCATCACTGAAACCTCACCATCAGATTGTTTAGTGTCATATTTTGGACACTCATTGGGGGGGGGAGACAGAGGTACAGTCGGTGTATTCTACAGCCCCAGCCGACTGGGCAATTACACCGTTAAATTAGTCAAACAGTTCTATATGACCCATAGATGGGACCCTATCAACTACTACCACTCCGGGTCAGAATGGCCCTGAGAGTAATTGCACTGACGGGGTACTTCACATTCCACTAATCTCTAGGACGGAAGTCTCATCATCAGATGCAGTTTAGTGCCATACCAAGGACATATTGCATATGAGTGATCACGGACAACACAGTTTGTCAGCAGTGTAATGAGAAACAGATTTATTTATTTATTATTAGTTCCTTATGTCACGTGGTCTACCACTGAGAGGAGAGAAATAAGTAATTTCCCCTACCTCTTCGTGTTTGAATTAACAGGCCGCCAAAGACTGACTGTTAAAAAGAGGAATAGGAATGTAGGTCAATTCCTCGCGGCCGAAGTAACAAATCCAAGTCAGAATGAAAGCCAACAGATGTTTGTACTCTGTGACCGGATGGATAAAGGGGGTATATGGACATATAGTAGTCCAAACGAATCGCCTGACAGGGTGAAGGAAGAAGAAAGAGGCCGAATGATTGGCCAGTACTCTAAAGAGGAAGTAGCACCCTTTTCGTCAGCGGAAATAGGGATAAGGAAATCAGTTTTATGACAGCAGTTGGGGTGACAAGATGTGTGGACACTGTGGCCAAGACTCCGGGTGAAGAAGCGAAATAGAGCTCTTGAACAAGAAGATGACAGACGCCTTCAAGCCAAGCTATATATAAAATCCTGCTAGCCCGTAAAAAAGAAAATACTCTCAGAAGAAACCCGTCGTCGAAAAGCTAAGTAAACCTTAAAGCTGTTTTCTCTCTCCACCCTTCTAAGTATTGCAATTACATACTCTCTCTCTCTCTCTCTCAATTTAAAGAAGGAAGAAAGAAAAGAATAAGGAAGAAAGACAATTGTATATTTGATATTATCCGCTGATGATATAACCGACACGTATGTCCACATGTATTAAAAACCTCGTTATATTTTATATCTCTCCTCGTGTTGAAATTTATTCATTGTGTTGTCTGCCTATCAAGTTGTCTATTGCATGTTCCTTTTCAGCTTCATTCGCCTCATGTTATTCTCGCTAAATGTCCTACTCGCCTTTAAAAATATTACACGGGAAACTGGAATTGTCGACTACGATAATTAATATTATTATATCTAAACCTAGAGGCCCATATCTTCCATTATCCTTGGGTAGGAAGAAGTAGTGGTCTGGTGGGTGTGTGTGTAATGTAAAATTTGGAAACCCTTTGCCAATGGCGGTCAGTCTAGCCCCAAATTAACCCCCACATTATCTGCCAGTTTCTATATGCCTGAGAAAGGACTCTTAACTAGGACTTATTCTGCGAGGGATCAAGTGCCAGGCTGCCCCGTCTTCACAAGTGCGAAAAATAAACTCCCGTCTTGGGATAAAAATTTTTATGCCGCGTCACACTTAATTTATATTAACCCAGGGTTAAAAGCATGGTAAAGGTAACCCAACACTTTGGCCTGTTCACACAAACTTTTCTCGTTCTCCAATGATACCTGCATTGGAAAAATAAGGTCAAAAAATGTTTGACTGAGTAATTGCCTATTCGGCTGGGGCTGTAGAATACATCAACTATTTCTCTGCAGAAGGGTAACCCCCCCACCCCAATGAGTGTCCTGGATATGACATTAAACAATCTGATGGTGAGGTCCTAGCAATGCTGGAGTTTTGGGGAAAGCAGAGTACCCCTTTATTGCTATTGCTTCCAGGTCCACTCTGGCCCAGCATGATAGCACCTGATAGGGCCCTATCTATGGGTTAAATAGAACTTATGGCATACTTATGCTCAACTGAATTGTTTGACTAAACTAAATAGCTTGAAATAAATGTTTTTTACAATTAAACCATACTTGCATTTAAACTGCGTGCATATACTAAACTGAATTATTTGAAATGGAACTGTTTTTTTGACAAACTGTGCTTACACTAAACTGATTTGTTTAATATTTAACTGTTTTGACATTTTAACTGTGTGTAAACAAAATCTGTACTTATACTTAGCTGAATTAGAACTGCTTGATTAAACTGAATAGCTTGAAATAGAAGTGTTTTTCCCAATTAAACTCTACTTACATTTAAACGGCATACTTATCCTAAACTGAATTGTTTGAAATAGAACTATTTTCATAAACTGTATTTACATTTAAACTACGTACTTATGCTTAAATGAATTGTTTGAAATAGAATTATTTTCATAAAAATAGATTTAGTGCTAAATACTCTACAAAGGTTGATATGTCATAAAACCAACCAACCAATCCAATGATACCTGCATTGGAAAAATAAGGTTTAAAAACATTTAACTTCAGGTTACTCTAGCTCATATATTGAAACTTTCTTTGTTCACCAATGATACTAGCATGGGAAAAATAAGGTTTAAAAAATGTTTGGCAATGAGTTACCCTTAAAGCACTTTTAATCTGGACTATATAAGTTTTTCTACGTACCTTGAAAAATGCTAAATTGCTAAAAGTTTTAGACTGAAATTTAGAATACGAGTAAATAAGTTTGGATATACAGGGTGAGACAGTATTCATGGGGAAGTCAGTAACTGCATAATATTATGAAGAGGTACTGAAAAGTTCTCAGCTCAACAAGGAACAGAACTACTTTTTATTTATTTATTTAAGAAACAATGAGCTGTGGATATTGATTCTTGATTTATTTGTCTCTGCCTGCCACCAGACTCTTGAGATGAATATGGGAAATAATCAAGGCCAGTGCTAGGGTCTCATACCCCTCCCCTCCTGAGCCTATGATACAGGACCCTACTCTACTACAGTCAATTTTCACAAGTAGTATTCATAGAAAATATATAAAATTCGCCCACAAGAAGGTTTACCGCCAGGTCGTGGGTGTTCGAGAGTAGTACGAGCTTAGTTATCCATTTTTGATCACGCCCAAAACTTTTCGCTTACCCCAGTTATTTTTAACGCATACACGTTGGGCAGAGGGGGGGGTAGAAGTAACAAAAATAACTTTTAAAATTTGTAAAAAATTAGCACAAAAGATTCGGCTGGATATAAAAAAGATAAATAAATAAATAAAAAAAAACGAAAAACAAACAAAACAAGAGTTTGAATGATTTTGATATGTTTATTTGTTTTATGTTTTATTTTCTAAGTTATGAGATTCATCAAATTTACGACACTTCAAATAAGAAAAATCGGTAAATGTGGAGAATTGAGAGTTATAAAAACGTACTAATTTTTTAAAAAATTAATTTAAAAAAAAAAAAAAATCTTCCTGACATCGAAATTAAATTTAAAGCTTTTTTTTCAAATTAAAAACAAACCCCTCTTCTCTCATCGTCTTTTCCCTAACTTCTGTTGAAATTGATTTTTTTGAATGAGTAATTTCAATCATCATTCTCAGATTTAAATTTTTTTATATTTGATTGGATATGACGAGGGAGGCATAATTTAAGAAAACGCGCGCGTATTATTATCTGAAGAAAAAGATGAGTTGAGGAAAAAAAAATAATCAAATTTATGCAAATAAACAATTTATACATACAAAAAAATCGTTGTACGAGTCTTTATTTTATTTATTTTTTGAAAGAGATGAAAATAAAACGAATGTCGTTGGAGATCTGACAAGAGAATCGATAACATTACAGTTTTAGCAAGGGAAACGGTAGGTAATACTGGGTTACGTTTTTATTGAGAAGATACATCAAACTGACTGCGAAAACTACTTATCATCGCGGCATGCTAGTGACAAAACCATCAGTCAAGCTGACTGGCGATAGGACGGAACGTCTAGAGATTTGATTTCATTCCTTCTCCCAAAAACGACAGGAGTGCGAAAGGGATATCGTATCGGTTCGAATTCCAAAACATCCCGTTGACACTGTATTTTTGAGTTTTATAACTTAGCCACCACCTCGTAGCAATAACATTGAAAACAAAAGAAAATGGCACTCTTTCTTCCTTGATGCTTATCTACAGCACTGTTTACAACAATATGATCACGTGTCTCCTGAGTGAGTCAAGATCCTGTCAATGTTACAGGTATCTTGCTTTTAAAATGAATGCTTTCTTTCTAAGACGACCTCACTTGAAAAATTAAAAAAAAATAGTTCTTTATTTTCAAAACGATAAAAAAAGTAAATAGTTATTTCTGAGCTTAGATGGGGCACAAGGCTAAAAATATAGAGCACCTCATGAGAAATACCCAGTGTCAAATACTGACAGACAAAAATAGCTGTCACCTTATATTTTAAAATTTTTATTTGAATAGTTATTTTCCCAGGTTACCTTAGTATGGTGAATCGAACTCCCTAATCTAGCTTGCAAACCATTTTACTACGTGAGGTGTCGAAGTTGTATTTGAATACATATTGTATTCAAATGAACCGATAAAGAATAAAAAAAAAATGTAAAAGCTTTTTTTATCATCTGTTAATCATTAAAAATAAATAAAAAAAATTTAATATAAGGACGTTATTGCATTTTGAAAACATCTTTTACTAAAAGAAACATTTTTTTAAAGAGATTTAAAAATAAAGCTAAAAATTTATTTTCCAAAAATTAAAATAAAATTTTAAAAAGATGCCATTTGAATGTTCCGAATTTAAATAAAAAAAGAATACGCGTATTTCATAGAATTTCCAGGTCGAACTTCTTATCTTTTTTTTTTTCAATAGAATATCGATTTTAAAAAAATATTTATGTATTTTCAACACAGAAGTGAAGTGATGTGAAGAAACAATGAAGGAAGGATCGATGTGATCATTATTTTCTTAAAAAAAAAAAAAAAATTGCGGTTATTACTTTTTTTCCCCTTCAGGTTTTGTTCACAGACAAACAATACATTATGCAGAAAACTATTGGGTACAAACCCCCTCCTCCTTGAAAAAAAATATCAATTAACTTAAAACTCTTAAAGTGGAAAAGATCGGAACCCACTAATCCCCCAAAGAAGTAGAGGCTTCTTTTTTCAAGTAAATTATATTCCTTTTTCTTCCATTCATTTTATTTATTATTCATTTAAAAAAATAAACAAAAACAAACTTTTTGTAAAGTCTTCAATTTATATAACACACATCTTAAATTAACGATTTTGAAGACAAATTTTCACCCCAAAATGTACTAAAATCTTATATATATATATATATATATATATATATAGTTAGTGGCTACTTTCTTTCAATAAATAGAGATTAAATTATTAATAAAAATCAAGTTACATTCTGGACGAGATCAGATATTAAGATTTTAAAAATAAAAAAATCATTTATTGAAATTTACAAAATTTAAACAAAATAAACGTAAAAAGATGGATGGATATTTATAATACCTGATCCCATATTGTGAATTTAAACAAAATTTCAGCTATTAAATATAATATATTTATCGGAAAGTTAAAAAAGATTGTAGAAAAAATATCTTTGTTAATGCAATGGATTAAATCTAAAATTAAGAAGAAAAAATACTAACAAAAAAAATTCATAATTTGTTCATTCAATTCAATAAATTAATGATTTTTATGACATGATTATCTATATCTGGCATAAAAAGTTGGGATAAAAAATTAAAAAAAAAATTTATTATAAAAAATTTCAGTGTGTCTTTAAAATTTATATGCATTACTTTAATTAATTTACATTTTACGAATGTTGAGAGATTCTTTTATGACTATTTTTTTCATATAATTTATACATGAAAAAAAAAACGTTAACGGTTATAGAAAAAAAAGACATCTTTATTAAAAGAAGTGACAATATTGAGATATCAAACGACGGAGATTGAAAGTTTGATGAACCAATTAAAAAAAATGATTAATATTTACTTATTTTATTAGTTAAAGAAATCTATAAACATATTGATTTTAAGTTTATACACCATGTTAGATTTTATGAACATGTTTCATTTCCTAAACCCTTCTGGGGGTAATTTTACTTGTTTAATTAGTGTAAAGTTTGTTTTTATAATGTGAAAATACAGTTATATACATTTAAATCTCACATTGAAAAAGGAAGTTATTAACGGATCTAAAAAATAGGTGTGTGAGATTGTTTTATTTTTCACATTTGCAAATCAATAGGTTGGTGTGTGTGTGTGTGTTTCTTAATCTGTTTTGTAAAGTTCAAATTGGGCTTGAGTTACTTTCCAAAAGATTTTTTCAGTTCTCTCACATACACTTTTTATTGTACCTTTTTAAAAATAAATATTCATATTGAAAAATGTGTGTATTCTATTACATATGTAAAAAAAAAAAAAAAAAAAAAAGGTAAAATTACGTTTTATCATTAAAAAAAGCAAAACATTTCATTTTAAGGATGGTAGATTAACTGTAGAGGTATTTACGGGCATTCAAATCCCATATTTAAAAAAGTGAAAATAAATTTTGACGTGTGAACTTTAGCACCGAGATTCAATCACATAAAAAATTTTAATTGTTTTATCATTTAAAAAATATAAAATATTTAATTTTAAGGGTAATAAATTAATTGTAGATATATTTACAATTATATACATTTAAATCCATATTTTTAAAAAGTTACAGCTTATTTAAAAACAGGTATGTGGGATATATATATATATATATATATATATATATATATATATATATATATATATATGATTTCTTTTATTCTTCTTGGCGTTTTGATTTTCGATTTTTAAAAAATGATAAACATAAGAGACCAAAAATTGTTGAATGTACCTTTTTCCTCCGCGATTTCGATTTCTTCGCAACCACATTTGAAGACTGGAGAATTTCCTCGACATGATTTTGTCCGGAAGACTTGTTGGAAGATTGATGTAGCAATTGGTTAATTTTCCTGTAATCTTCATCGCTATCCCGACGTTTGGAAGCAGCAGTGGCCGAAGAATTGTCAATAGAAATTATCTCAATACGGTCCGCTTCTTCCTGGACGAGACGATAGGAGGGTCTCTTAGAAGCAAACGGAATGGCATGTTTTAAATCCGTCACCGCCGAAGCCTTCAGACAAGAAGACCCTTTAAATGCTGTGTCCTTTGGGCACTGGGCATCGCTAGTATCCCCATTCTGGACAGTCTCCAGTACAGGGAAGGTGATCGCAGGTCTGTAAAAACCTGCATCGACTTCGTCAAATTCTTCATGTTTCAAAGAACCAGGAAACGAAGTTGTGTTGGTAAATTTATTTACACAAGCACTACCATAGTGAACAACCTGCGAATTGGTGGTTATGTGGGGTCGATCTCCGCCGTTTATATATATTTCTTCTTCTATCTCCCCATCGTCATCAACAGCTTCTTGGAGCTTATTATAATGAACCCTAATCCAAACTGGTCGGATATACCTTTGATGGAAACTGGCAGCTGTATCCCAAATTTTGTGCCACATTTTCAAATAAAAGGATGTTCCTTTTTTGGCTATTGTTTTGAAAAAGTATGCGAGTAAATACTTGAAATATATACTATCTTCCAGATTTTTAATTATATATATATATATATATATATATATATTATAATAATCTGAAATTAAATCCCTGTTAAATGTCGATGGTAGTTAAATAAAGGTGCCATTTCGATTTTTCTAAATCAATAAATCCAAAACAGTCATTAATTTAAAAAATAAATTTAATATCCTTTATGGCTTATCTACGTCTTTTTTAGTATAGAGAAATAGTTAACATCCTTAGTAAAGATAAAAAGAAGATTGTTTAATGTTTGTTTATAAATCAACCTGGCTGTCTAAGACTCCAGGTTCCACTGTTTTTTTCTTCAGTGCTTTTTATTCTTTCGTTTTCTTGCATCAGTCTCTCTAATCATTAGATAGAAAAGAAGATTTTTAAGAAATTAGAGTGGGAGAAGAAACGTTGAAAAATAATCCTCCAGGAAGAAAAATCCTGTTCTATAGTTGCAAAGGAACTTGTTCTTTTTCTTTTAAAAGCAAAGGTAAAGAGCTGTATATATAGTATTTCTCTTTCTTTCTATCTAGCAGTAGCAAAACAAGATATTAGTATGCTACCACACGTGTATTTATTTTATCACCATCTGAGTGAGTCGTACGAATGTAATGGGAGGGTGAGATTGTGTAATTATTTTTTTTTACGATGTTTGTGATGGATAGAGAGAAGGAAAAAAAGAGTTTGTTTTGGGTTTGTTTGTTGTTTTTTTTTAAATATCTCTCTCTCTATATATATATTTTTTCTTTTTTACTTTTAGAGAGAGAGAGAGACAGAGAAAGAAAGATAGTCTCAAAACAACACTTACAAACACAGGTGTGTGCAGACATAAAAACTCAAAACATATTCCTGTTTGGTTATCTTAGATTTCAGTGTTTGTTGAACCTTTTTAAAAGATCCCGATCTGGTTCTATCTTTTAAAAAAATTATGAATGAACAAATTGGGGGTAGGATAAAGACCCCGCTACATTTAAGAGTAAGAGACAACAACAACACGTTCCTACTTCGCTTTTGGATTATGTATGACTACAATCAATTACGTAGCTCCGCCCATTTTCTATTTAGATAGTTTTATTATTACTATTATTTTTTTATGTGATGCTTTTTTTTAATTAAAAAATAAATATTGGTTTCACTTATGTATATAATTATTCACAAGCTTTATCAATTTAAAAAAAAATTGATTTAAAGATGAATAACCTGGCCACATAGAGAAGTTTAAATTCCAAATATAACCGGAGAGAGAGAGAGAGACAGACAGACAGACAGACTGACTACGCGCCTTTTGCTTGGTCAATATTTACGTATGAATGAATGCATTGGTATGTAGATACAACTGGATTTGGGAGGTAGCATTTTGTCTATTGTAAGTACTAGGAGTTTATTTGTTACCCATATGTATGTCAAAGAAAACAAAAGAGAGATGAATAAAAACAGACCTTTCTTTTCGATTTTTTAAAGGAATCTGTGGTAGCTATCTAAATAAAATTATTATTTCTAAAAAAAAAAAAGCTTTGGATATTCCATTTTGTGTTTCTTTTTCACATTGCAACGCGACTAATCAGTTGTTTTTTTTGTGTGTTCATTTACTAAGCTTTGCTTAGTTGTGACACAAGGCCAGTAGAATGAGACTTGAACTCGCTAACCATTTCACCACGCGAGGATGTTTATTAATGATTTTATTTTTATATGTGTATGTGCATTTTATTTTGTGTTTTTTAATTAATAATTTTGTGTGAGTGCTTCTTATTTTTATTTATGCATGTTTTATTTTTATTTTCACACGCACATAACTTTTATTGTACCTTTTTATTTGTCTATTTTTAAATTAACCATTCATATTCAAAATATTAATGGAAAAATTTTCAGGTCTAACACTAACGTCTTTTTTTACTGATTAAAAAAATTTTATAAAAAAACAAAATAAGTAGTGACATAGTTAACCAGCTCAGTTAGCAGATTAGAGTTCGATTCTCACTATGACTACTTCATCTTAGTCCGACGGAATGATTGGGTACCCAGTGAGGATCGAAGTCACTACTCTCAGGCCTGTGACAAGCTTGCTTGCTAAACATTATCCACACGATGGTGTTAAACCCCTGAAAATCTGTTTTAAAAAGAAAATGATGAACGACCATTTTATTGTCTTTAATTGGAATCATTTTGAGATGAGGCTTCTTAATCTGAGAATTAATTTTTATTTATTGAGGACTTTTGTCCTCATCTTGGTAGATTTGTGTGTGTGTGTGTTGTTTCTTCTTTCACTACGTTTCGGCCAAATTTCACCTCTGGCCTTCTTCAGGTGATTTACCGCGACCCCGGATTTTATTGTATAACTTAGTTTTGTTTTATATATTTTTTATTAACCATGAACCGGAAATTATCATCTTACTAAAGAATACTTTAAGGTTTATCAAAAATTTAAATTCTTGTTAATGATGTATGAGTGCTTAGCTTGAAAAAAAAAAATTCCGTCGAACAGCGGTTAGCAAGCAAGTATCGTGCACCATTATTACCGCAGTGATTTCGATCTTGATTGGGTGCCATTTAGTGAATGTCTATAAGAATTTTTTTTTTTTTTTAATCACTCTGAGTACTGGTGATCTATTTCCCTGACAATACCACCTCATTGCCCTGTAACTTGGGGTGTTAATGTTTAATTAACACTTTAAAACTAAGTTTTTAAATATTTTTTTTACTTTTGGTATTAAATTAGGTTACCACATGCCTATATATGAATCAATTTTTTTTAATGTAAGGTTAATTTTCTTTTAAACCAAAGATACCAGGATTGTATTATTTCCAGGGGAAGATTATACAATCAAAATGGATATTATTATTTTTATAATCAAACACTAGAGCACTGAAATTCTGTAACCAAAAATAAACTGCATATATATGTATAAGAACATCCCTAATATATATAAGCACACCCCTAATGTGTATATATATATATATATATATATATATATATATATATATATATATATATATATATATATATATATATGTATATTTAGGCAGCATTTCTTCGTTAATGCAAATTTCATTAAACATAATAGACATTTTATGTCTACATATTTTCTTTTGGATCCGTTCGAATTCCCGTATTACTTTTATTGTATTCTGGGGGAATTGATTTATGTATTGTCCATAGTTGCATGTATCCCTAGTACTTTCTGCCCGACTTTGGGCCATCATCAGGGGAGGATCTACTACAAAAGTGATGTAACTTTTGTTTTAGCATATTACAACTGTGTAAGGGCGTCTTTGCCGTTGAAGGTTTTTGGCGTTTGTTTTTGAATGTGATTCTATATTTAGTGCCAGTAGCTAAAGACATTTATGTACATTAGCACTGGTTTGAAAATTAATTCTATTAAGTGTTGGCTGCAGGTTTCTGATATGTAATGCTTCGAGAATCTGAAGTTTTTGTTTATTATTTTGATGTTCTAATATTGTTGTGTTGTCGGTGAGAATTTTCCGTAGCTGTGCCGTTGGGCATGAATGTTTTTTTAAATGCTGAGCTATTGAACTTGTGTCTGAAAGGTGCATTGTAAGTCTCCTCGACAGGGTAGTTGAGGTTAAACCAACATATATATTATTATTATCAGAGATACAATCTCCTAAAGGACATTTAAATTTATATATAACGTTGGTTTTTTGCAAAACTCCAATCGAGGGAGAGGAATTATTTCTAATGACTAGATTCGAGGTTTTAAACTTATTATAATATATAACGAGTTTTATTTTTTTATTAGGATCAGTGGGGAGTATGTTTTTGTGAATCAATGTTTTCAAGATTTTTTCATCGGATTTGTAATTGTAGTGCATTTGGTTACGATAAAAAAGTTTGATATATGTTTGTTGGCTGGATGGAGTAGTACACTGTTTATTTTGTTGGTTAACATTTTTGATCATACGTTTAATTTGTTCATCAACAATATAGTTAGGAAACCCATTGTTGATGAGAGCCTGTTTTATGTTTTCTACCTCTTTATAAAATATTGTTTTGGAGGAGGAGATTAGTTTGGCACGGGATATTAGATTATGAATAATTGCTTTTTTATATCTGAAGGGGCATTCACTTTTAAAGTTGAGGGTACAGGAGTTGTTACTAGAGGGTTTTTTGTAAGTGGAGGTAGTGAAGTTATTATTGTTGTTAGCATCAATAAGAACATCTAAAAAGGAAATTTTATTGTTTTTGTTTACTTCATGAGTAAAGTTAAGGACTGAATTGTTTTGGAAGGTGTCTTGTAGTATGTTGATTTCGTTAATATTATTAGTAAGAATAAGGATGTCATCAACATATCTTAGGTATATTGGAGGTTTTTTTGTGCTATTAAAAATTCTATTTTCGAGATCGGACATGTAGAAATTACTGAAAATTGGGCCTAGGACAGACCCCATAGATACGCCATCAGTCTGAACGTAAATATTTCCAAGATGGTCATAAAATGGAACTTCAGTAGTACATGTTAAGAGTAGTTTTCGAAGTATATTAGAGTTGATTTTAAGAGGAGGAAGAGATGGGTTATTATAAATATTATTTATAATAATATCAATTGATATTATTATAAATAATATTTATAATAACCCATCTCTTCCTCCTCTTAAAATCAACTCTAATATACTTCGAAAACTACTCTTAACATGTACTACTGAAGTTCCATTTTATGACCATCTTGGAAATATTTACGTTCAGACTGATGGCGTATCTATGGGGTCTGTCCTAGGCCCAATTTTCAGTAATTTCTACATGTCCGATCTCGAAAATAGAATTTTTAATAGCACAAAAAAACCTCCAATATACCTAAGATATGTTGATGACATCCTTATTCTTACTAATAATATTAACGAAATCAACATACTACAAGACACCTTCCAAAACAATTCAGTCCTTAACTTTACTCATGAAGTAAACAAAAACAATAAAATTTCCTTTTTAGATGTTCTTATTGATGCTAACAACAATAATAACTTCACTACCTCCACTTACAAAAAACCCTCTAGTAACAACTCCTGTACCCTCAACTTTAAAAGTGAATGCCCCTTCAGATATAAAAAAGCAATTATTCATAATCTAATATCCCGTGCCAAACTAATCTCCTCCTCCAAAACAATATTTTATAAAGAGGTAGAAAACATAAAACAGGCTCTCATCAACAATGGGTTTCCTAACTATATTGTTGATGAACAAATTAAACGTATGATCAAAAATGTTAACCAACAAAATAAACAGTGTACTACTCCATCCAGCCAACAAACATATATCAAACTTTTTTATCGTAACCAAATGCACTACAATTACAAATCCGATGAAAAAATCTTGAAAACATTGATTCACAAAAACATACTCCCCACTGATCCTAATAAAAAAATAAAACTCGTTATATATTATAATAAGTTTAAAACCTCGAATCTAGTCATTAGAAATAATTCCTCTCCCTCGATTGGAGTTTTGCAAAAAACCAACGTTATATATAAATTTAAATGTCCTTTAGGAGATTGTATCTCTGATAATAATAATATATATGTTGGTTTAACCTCAACTACCCTGTCGAGGAGACTTACAATGCACCTTTCAGACACAAGTTCAATAGCTCAGCATTTAAAAAAACATTCATGCCCAACGGCACAGCTACGGAAAATTCTCACCGACAACACAACAATATTAGAACATCAAAATAATAAACAAAAACTTCAGATTCTCGAAGCATTACATATCAGAAACCTGCAGCCAACACTTAATAGAATTAATTTTCAAACCAGTGCTAATGTACTTAAATGTCTTTAGCTACTGGCACTAAATATAGAATCACATTCAAAAACAAACGCCAAAAACCTTCAACGGCAAAGACGCCCTTACACAGTTGTAATATGCTAAAACAAAAGTTACATCACTTTTGTAGTAGATCCTCCCCTGATGATGGCCCAAAGTCGGGCAGAAAGTACTAGGGATACATGCAACTATGGACAATACATAAATCAATTCCCCCAGAATACAATAAAAGTAATACGGGAATTCGAACGGATCCAAAAGAAAATATGTAGACATAAAATGTCTATTATGTTTAATGAAATTTGCATATATATATATATATATATATATATAAGCACACCCTATTTTATATATATATATATATATATTTGGGATGTGTATATATATATATATATATATATATACATACACACACACACAGACAAGCACATCCCTTATATATATATTTAAATATTCCATATTTCTTGATAATATTCTATTTATGTGAACAGTGTTCCATTTTTTAATTCATCAGCATCTCAGTTTTATCCAACTCTGCATTTACGTAATTTTGTTATGTTATAAAAAAACACCCTAAAAACTTTCAAAACTCTTTAAAAACACTCTTTACACATGCAAGCAATCCTTGATGATGGCTGATGAAAGGTTCGAAAGCACTCAGGACAATTTTGGTAAATTTTCCATAAATTCAAACCTGAAACCAAGATGCTTACCAGGAAACTTGAAAGGATCTTAATAAAATTATATCGACAAAATGTGTCTTTATTATTTAATCAAACATGCTTAGATGAAAGACTGCTGCCTAACTATATATATATATATATATATATATATATATATATATATATGGAACACTGTTTATTATTTTTGATTTTATTTTTTCAAGTCTCCTTCTTATTTTTCTTCAGAAAAATAACAAAAAAAACTTGAATAATAACTTTTTACCTAAATATACACTTTTCAAAAACAAAAATATATATATACATATATATGACACGTACACATACATAAAAGCACACCCCTTTTATTTTTTTTTTTCATATATATATATATCAGCCCATTGTTTTTGTAGGTAGAGCGTTTGCCAATGGCTCAGGAGATCGGGGTTCAATCACAGGTTGAGTCATACTAAAGACTCAAAAAATGGTACTTGATACCTTTTTGCTTAACACTCATCATTATAAGGTATGGATCAAGGGTAAAGTGGAGCAATCCAAGGAAAGAAGTAGCGTCCTCCCCTACATCTCGATATAGTAGCTATTAAAAAGAGTCTTCAAGTCACCCTTGATTATGGTTGACAACTTTACTTTTTACTTATATATATTAGCCTACCCCTTTTATTTATATATATATATATATATATATATATATATATATATATATATCCCACCCCTCATATATAAAGGGATGTGTTGTTTTTTTAGACTGCTTCTTAATTACAAAGTTTCAATTCTGTTAAGTTTGGTAATGAATATCTTATTTGACTGTATAATGTTTCTATAGATTTTTATTTTTTAATTCTTGTCATCTTTAGTTCAGGAGAAAATTAACTTTTTCTTTTTTTTAATAAAATTATTAGGAGTGCATTTATTTATGGGAAATACTGTAACTAATTCATGTTGAATTCAAGTAAAAAGTATAAATTGATGTTGGTAGCTGCATCTAGCTTTCCTAACTTAGTAGTTTCTTACAAGGTTAGTAACCATTTCATTTCTCTCCGGCTTCCCAATCTCACAATGATCACTTAAAGCAGGAATGGGGAATCTGTGACCTTAAGTACATGTTTGGCTTTTCAAAAGTGTACAAAGAGCAGCCATCCATGTCCTTTTGGTAAAAACAATTGAAATTCAAAACCTTCAATTTAGAACCGAATGTCTCAGTGAGTGCCCCATTTTTCTGGCCTTGTGCCACAATTAGACAAAGCTTAGAAAATATCTAATGTCTCAGTGCTTTCTCAAACATGGTTTTCTTCTAAACCCAGGGTTTTATTTTTTTTTGTGGTACATTTGTTGCTAAAGTTTGTAAAGTTTTTATTTTGTTTTTAATAGTAGTATATTAAATTTGAATTAAAGGTGAGTCAAAAGTTTTGCAATATTTTGGTACGTGCTAATTTGCTCATCATATATCACGCGATCAAACCACTTCAAGCCATGAAAGTTACCTAGTGTGGTTGGTAGTATAGTGATAGTTGGTGTGCTGACATGTGCATTGCTTCACTCTGTGTATGATTTGAAAGCCACACAGAGGAATGTGCAATGTTGTCTGATTCAGGAACATGACATAACACTTTGAAAGTTGTTGGCGACCGTAGTTGAGAGTGACCCGAAAGCTCCCTTTTCGATAGCTGCCACACCAAGGTGTAGGGGAGGGTGCTACTCCTTTCCCAGGATTGACCCACTTTACCCGTGATCCGTACCTTATAATGCTGAGTGTTAAACAAGGAGGCATCAAGTACCATTTTTTGAGTCTTTGGTATGACTTGACCTGGGATTGAACCCAGGTCTCCTGGGCCATTGGCGAACACTCTAACCATTATGCCAATATCTGGTATAACACTATGAGAGCAACCAAAAATATTTGTGAAGGCACACTTAATCACTGTACAGTAACCAAATAGTTCAAGAAATTTTGCTCAAGTTGCAAAAATCTTGATGATCAAGCCAGGTCAAGTAGGCCTAAAAGCATGGATTCCAAAGCCATGCTCAAAGCCAGAGAGGCAAATCCACCAAGTAGCACTCAAGCTCAAAGCCATGGAAGCAAAACCACCAAGCAGCACTCAAGCTCAATGTCATAGCGGCAAATCCACCAAATAGCACTCAAGCTCAAAGCCATAGAGGCAAATCCTCAACTACAGTCACCAACTTTACTTTTTATATAGGTATACATGAAACCATTTAACCGTGGGAAATTATTTATGTTAAGAATAGTTACTTGAAGCTATAATTGTGTACTAAGGATTATTATTATTATTATTATTATTACTTGAAACCATGTAATTGCTAGCAAATTATAGGTGTTAAACAGGAATATTTGAAACCATATAACCATGTGCAAACAAATTATTATTTAAAAGGAATAGTTACTTTAAACCATATAAATCTATGACATATTTTTTTGTGTAGCATTTTCTTACTTTTTTTTTTTTTTTTTGGCAAATGGTCTACTCTGGATCAGGAGTAATGGTAATGAAGGAGTACTGCACACACTCCTGATCTGTATTTATCATAGAATTTTGTCGATTATTATACATGTCAACAGCTGTCATACCAGATGAAAAATGTAAAACAAGATGTCGCCAGTAATTGATTAAAAATTTAAAAAAATAATAATAATAATGACGGTTTATTATTTTCAATATGTTTATGTAAACAACTCAGCTCTAGTACATATCAGTTTTTAAATGTGCCATATTTTATGGTCTGTAAAAGGCAAGCAGCCTAGGAAAAGAAAAAACTGAATACAAAATCAGGGGATGTGGGCAAGCAACTAAAACCATAAAAAAACCTAACTAAAAGGCAACCGGTCTAGGTGAAGAAAAAAAACTAAATTGAAAATCACAGGAAAAAAAAAACTACCTCATGGCAACCAATCTAGAAGCAAAAAACTCTGAATTCAAAATCAGATGTGGGCCTAGCAACTCCAACTCATAAAAATCTTGTTACAAATCCACACCACCATTACAGAAAAGTTGTCGCTGAGGCTGCAACTGTGTTCTTTGAAAGGTGTTAAACATTTGCATACACATGGACAAATCTAACATAAAAAAAATCATGAGTTTTACTCAATAATGGTCTCAAAATGCAAGAATAGTGATGGTGGTAATTTTGTGATATCAACAATCTTTAGAATTCTTCATTTAGGTAAAAAGGGGGAAAGTTTTCGACTTAATAGGGAAATTGATCTTATCATATTTGACTTACTGTCATTTTTTGTATATAAGGCACTCTATTTTTCAAGATTTTTAAACTGAAAAGTTATTGGTGTGTATTGTATATGAGATCTATATAATTAACCTTTTTCCGGCTACATGGTTCACCATATTCAGAACAGGATGACCAAAAAGTAAGTTATATCTATAATCCAAACTAATGCATATTACACCATTACAGAGACATATCCACTGAAATATGTTTGTTTATAATTTTGTTTCTCTTTGTTACAAAAATACATGTGAACATGTCTGGGTGTCTGATCTAAATACTGTGTAAATTTTATGTTTTAAGATATAATTTAAACTATACAAATTCTTATTTTTAGTCAGTATTAACTAATAAAAAGTTGAACAAATTCTAAAAAGTCTGATCAGCTTTATTCAACATATATATATTGAAGCTCTTTATATAAAGATTAACAAACTTTCCTTAAACAAAACTTGCCCAGTCAGCTGGGGCTGTAGAATACACCGACTACACTTCTACAGAGGGGTAAACCCCCACCAATGAGTGTCCTGAATATGAGACTGAACAATCTGATGGTGAGGCTCCAGTGATGCTGGGGTTTTGGGGAATGTGGAGCACCCCTTCATTGCCATTGCTCCCAGGTCCACTCTGGCCCAGAATGGTAGCACCTGATAGGGCCCTACTTATGGGTTAAATAGAACTAACAGCATACTTATGCTAAACTGAATTGTTTGACTAAACTAGATAGCTTGAAGTAGAAATGTTTTTGACAATCAAACTGTACTTACATTTAAATAGTGTGCTTATGCTAAACTGAATTATTTGAAATGGAACTGTTTTTAGACATTGAAACTGTACTTACACTAAACTGAATTGTTTAATATAGAACTGTTTGACATTTAACTGTGTGTAAACAAAATCTGTACTTATACTAAACTGAATTAGCTGAAATAGAACTGCCTGACTAAACTGAATAGTTTGAAATAGAAATGTTTTTCACAATTAAACTGTACTTACATTTAAACTGTGTACTTATGCTAAGCTGAATTGTTTGAAATAGAACTATTTTCATAAAAATGGATTTGGCGTTAAATAACCTACAAAGGTTGATATGCCATAAAACCCAAACAACCAACCAACCTAAAACAAGACGCAAGAATTTTTTTTTAATTATTTCATAGACTCAAGTTTAGGGTGTGTGTTATACATGAATAATTATAGTAATCAGGAATTGGTCCAATTATATTTACTTTTAAAATTATAGTATTATAGACTTAGGCTAGGTTCTCAAACATATTTCATTATTTTTAAAAGGTTTTGATATATTAAAATCTTTTTAAAATTATAAGATGAATATATATATATATATGTATATATATATATATACATATGTGTGTGTGTGTGTGTGTGTGATTAATGCAGACAGATACTTTGTTTCAGCTTATTTTTGTTCCTTTCAAATCTTCATATAAGTCATATGACATCTGGATGAAATGAATTCAGAAAGGTGCCATATTTTCCCAAGTACTTTCTGCCCCAACTGGAGCCATATTCAATGGAGTGAATAATGAAATGACAAACACAAGGACAAGTCATATATATATATATATATATATATATATATATATATATAAAGTTAGAGGGAGAATAAGTGCTAGAGGAATTTACTGAAGAAAAAAATTTTACTGGAGGTAAGAAGAAAAATTAGCAGGAAAAGTGTTAAAGGCATTTTAGAATGTGGCTGCAATATTCAAAGTTGATCTTGTTTAACGAAAGTTTCTTAATCTTTTTGTAAAGAGCTTCAATATATATATATATATATATATATATATATATATATATGCTGATAAAGCTGAGCAGACTTGTTCTGGTCTGCTTAGTTTGACTTGTCGGTCAAGGCTACTTTACGTGGGTGCCAGGAAAGCCTAGCATTCATGTCACATGGCTAAAACTGACACTTCTTGGACCTCAGGGCGCTATCCCCCCAGGTTTTCACCTGCTCCAGCAGGTCTTGGTTTATCAGCTGGCGCCTGAGGTGCCCCTTTGTAAGGGAATGCTGATGGGACCTAATGTATTTCTGGAGCCACCAGGTGTCTCTGAGCTTTGTTCAGCAGCCAAATCCCACATTAACAAAAGTCTTGTGCTGCTGTTGGAATTTTTCTGTAGTAGGGGCATGAATGAGTTTTGAAGTGTTGAGAGATAGAACTCATGTCTGACAGGTGAAGTGATAAACATCAAGACAGAAGACTTGAAAAGATCAAAGACAGAATAAGCAGAAATGAAGTGTCTGTCCTATTTAATCAAACATGCTTAAAAGAGAAAATGCTACCAATATATATATATATATATATATATATAGTGAGAGAGATGGTAGATTTTGGTAAATCTGACAAGATGATAAAAATAAGTGGATAAACCAACACTCACAACAGCTTCAGCAATTTGGGTATTTCCTTCTTTATTGAAAAGAAAATTTCTTCAGAATGAAAATGGATTTTTTCCAAAGTTTAGCAGTTGAAGTAAATAGATAAAATAAAGATAAAAACATAAAAGGAGGGAAGGGTCTAAAGAGACAGAAAAGGAAAGAAAGGGAGAGAAATAGATGTAGGTTACAGTGATCGTTGCAGGGGTTCTTGGTTTTGACTGTGACCATCTTTAGACCTTTCCTTCCTTTTATATTTTATCTTTGTTTTCTTTATTTCCTCAGTCGCTGAACTTTAGACAAACCCATTTTCATTTTGAAAAAGTTCTTTTTTCAATAAAGAATGAAATATCAAAATAGCTGAATACATTGTTAGAGTTGGTTTATAAACATTTCCACTGATTTTTATCATATATATTATATAAGTTATAAAACAGGTTATCTTTAAACATAAACGTTTCAAGTTAAATCCTGTAACACTTGCAAATTCAGCTCTGTGGGGAAAGGCAAATATTTGTGCCCCTTTTGTAACTGTGGAGCTGTGTTAACATAATAGAAAGAATGCATCTCATGAACATCCCAGTTTATGTAATGGAAAGAATGCACCTCACGCACATCCCAGTTTACGTAATGGAAAGAATGCACCACACGCACATTCCAGTTTACATGGTGGAAAGAATGCACCTCACGAATGTCCAAGTTTACGTAATGGAAAGAATGCACCTCATGCACATCCCAGTTTATGTAGTGGAAAAAATGCCCCTCACGCACATCCCAGTTTATGTAATGGAAGAATGCACTGCACGCACATCCCAGTTTACATGGTGGAAAGAATGCACCTCACGAATATCCCAGTTTACATGGTGGAAAGAATGCACCTCACAAACATCCCAGTTTATGTAATGGAAAGAATGCACCACACGCACATCCCAGTTTATGTAATGGAAAGAATGCACCTCACAAACATCCCAGTTTATGTAATGGAAAGAATGCACCTTGCGCACATCCCAGTTTATGTAATGGAAAGAATGCACTTCACACATATCCCAGTTTATATAATGGAAAGAATGCACCTCATGCACATCCCAGTTTATGTAATGGAAAGAATGCACTTCATGCACATCCCAGTTTATGTAATGGAAAGAATGCACTTCACACATATCCCAGTTTATCTCATGGAAAGAATGCACCTCATGCACATCCGAGTTTATGTAATGGAAAGAATGCACTTCACAAATATCGCAGTTTATATAATGGAAAGAATGCACCTCATGCACATCCCAGTTTATGTAATGGAAAGAATGCACCTCATGCACATCCAAGTTTATGTAATGGAAAGAATGCACTTCACACATATCCCAGTTTATATAATGGAAAGAATGCACCTCATGCACATCCCAGTTTATGTAATGGAAAGAATGCACTTCACACATATCCCAGTTTATATCATGGAAAGAATGCACCTCATGCACATCCCAGTTTATATGGTGGAAAGAATGCACCTCATGCACATCCCAGTTTATGTAATGGAAAGAATGCACCTCATGCACATCCCAGTTTATGTAATGGAAAGAATGCACTTCACACATATCCCAGTTTATATAATGGAAAGAATGCACCTCATGCACATCCCAGTTTATATAATGGAAAGAATGCACCTCATGCACATCCCAGTTTATGTAATGGAAAGAATGCACTTCACACATATCCCAGTTTATATCATGGAAAGAATGCACCTCATGCACATCCCAGTTTATGTAATGGAAAGAATGCACTTCACAAATATCACAGTTTATATAATGGAAAGAATGCACCTCATGCACATCCCAGTTTATGTAATGGAAAGAATGCACTTCACACATATCACAGTTTATATAATGGAAAGAATGCACCTCATGCACATCCCAGTTTATATAATGGAAAGAATGCACCTCATGCACATCCCAGTTTATGTAATGGAAAGAATGCACTTCACAAATATCGCAGTTTATCTCATGGAAAGAATGCACCTCATGCACATCCCAGTTTATGTAATGGAAATAATGCATCTCATCCACATTCCAGTTTATGTAATGGAAAGAATGCACTTCACACATATCCCAGTTTATATAATGGAAAGAATGCACCTCATGCACATCCCAGTTTATATAATGGAAAGAATGCACCTCACAAACATCCCAGTTTATGTAATGGAAAGAATGCACCTCATGCACATCCCAGTTTACATGGTGGAAAGAATGCACTTTATGCACATCCCAGTTTACGTAATGGAAAGAATGCACCACACGCACATCCCAGTTTATATAATGGAAAGAATGCCCCACACACACGTCCCAGTTTACGTAATGGAAAGAATGCACCTCATGCACATCCCAGTTTATGTAGTGGAAAAAATGCACCTCACACACATCCCAGTTTATGTAATGGAAAGAATGCACCTCACACACATCCCAGTTTACATGGTGGAAAGAATGCACTTCATGCACATCCCAGTCAATCCTGTTTATTTTTTTCCGTGATAGTTTACTGCTTTCTCTAAAGTTAATTTTAGAAATTTTTTTATATAAATTTTTTTTTGTTTACCTAATCCCAATATACCAAAGCAAGAAAAGTTGATGGTGAATGCAAAATGGTGTAAAATAATAATGCAATTATAGTTTTTTTTTATCAAATTAGATTTACTTTGGCTAACACTATCAATAAAAGCTTTTAGGAATAAATGTCCTTATTTTGTTTATGCTTCAATCTGTCCTACAAAGTCAAACAAGATTGACACTCCTGGTCTCCAGTGTTAGGGTTAACATTATCTTAAAAATAGCCTCAACTTGGTATGATTTTATTTACCCATCACTAATAGAAGAGGACACGGATTTATGCCTTTTCCAAAAGAGTTAGAGTGTAATGAAATACGTACAGCCTTGTCTAGGATTTGAACTCGGGTCACTGAAACTATTTTCTAAGACACTAACTCTTACACCTCGTATGCTTCTGATTAATGAAATGCTGTAAGTGATCATAACTTATTTCTTCTTTAGGGTGAATATGACAGAAGGTTTACTCATATATATCCAGGAACAAACATGTATATATTGTGAGTAAAAACAAAACTGGCTTCTTCTTGTGGCTAACGCTACTGTGGCATCAGATCAATCCACGAACTTTGCTCATATATATGTGGGACAAAAATGCATATATTATGAGTAAAAAAAGACTGGTTCTTTCTTATTGCCTGTGCAACTAAGGCATAAGATCAATCCACAAACTTTACTCATCCGGGAGACCTAGGTTCAGTTCCAAGTCACGTCATACCAAAGACTTTAAAAATGGTACTTGATACCTCCTTGCTTAACACTCAGTGATATAAGGTATACATTAAGGGTAAAGTGGAGCAATCCAAGGAAAGGAATAGTGCCGTCCCCGACACCTCGGTGTAGTAGCTATTGAAAATGGAGCCTTCCGATCGCCCTCGACTACGGTTGCCAACTTTACTTTTATGTGGGACAAAAATGCATACAAGGCTCATTAAATAAGTTTCCAGACTTTTTTCGTATGGGCACTTTTATTGGTAGAACACACATGAAACTCAAGTCCCCTTCAAAGTAATCTCTTCGAGCTACAATGCCCTTGTTGTACAATTCCAACAACTTCTGAAAGGCCCCATGGAAGCCCTCTTGTGTGAGCATGTCAATGACCTTCATCACAGCCTCTTTCATCTCCTCAGTTGTCGTATAACGACAGCCTCTGGGCTTAGGGAGTAACCAAAAGTCATAGGGAGCAAGGTATGGACTATAGGGAGGATGAGAAACTGTCTTGATACCCATCTTGCTCAAATAGTCTATGACGAGAATGGAGTTGTGGACTGGTGTATTGTCCTCGTGGAAATGCCACTCACCCGATTTGAAGAGTGCTGGCCTCTTCCGATGGAATCTCTTCCTGAACTCCCTTAAAACCTCAACATAGTAACCCTAACCCTTTGGCCCATCAACTCTGGTGTTCTGACTTCCTTACTCCTCCCACACCTCTCATCATCCCTCACAGACTCCCTGAGTTCCTTGAATCTCTTATGCCACTCAAAAACTGATGCTCAATTCATGTAAGATGCTCCAAAAGCAGTCTGAAGCATTCCATATGTTTCTGTGGCATTTTTTCCAAGTTTAAAACAGAATTTTATAGCATATCGTTCTTCTAAAGTGTCCTCACATTCAGATTGCATTTTTGAAATTCACCAGCTGTGACAATTAGGCTTTAGTAGGGTGTATTCCAATTGCTGTTGTAGCTGTTCATTTTAACCTGAAATCATAAAAATTAGTCAGTCATCTCATAAGATCTATAGCAATAACATACTGAATTTCAAGTGTCTATGACAATTTTAAATGCTTGTACAAAGAAAAAAGGCTGGAAACTTATTAAATGCACCACATATATTAAGAGTAAAAAAAGACTGGCTCTTTCTTGTTGCCTGTGTTAGTGAGGCATCAGATCAATCCACAAACTTTACTCACATATATGTGGGACAACATGTATATATTGTGTGAAGAAAAAGACGGGTTCCTTCTTCTAACTTGTGCTACTGAGGTATCAGATTAATCCATAACCTTCCACTTTTAATATATTGGGATGTGTTGCCTTGAAGTGGGATATACAATTGCAGCCATAAGTTAAGGAACAGAACAACAAATATTTAGAAGTTTTTTACTTTAAAAAATTTGCAAGTACGTTTATGAAATTTTCACAAAATTTACTTGGAATATATAAGCATTTATTAAATATAAAGTTTTCTAAAAATTTTTTTACTGTAAATTAATTGTGAACTAAATAAAACAAAAATATACATTTTACCCTGATCAAAAGTTAAGGAACTCTGTTGAATTATAATAATTTAGGTAATTTTTAAACAACTTGATTGCTAATTTTGATTTATAGTCAATTGTCATACATCATTGGAACTATTTTTAAGCAAGATAGAGGCGAAAGTATGTAATTGTTTAACTCGAGGAGAAAAAAGCTCATTTTAGCAAATCATGAAGAAAACAAATTGTATTCTGATATTGCTGGCTTCATACGAAGGTCAAAAAGCATTGTTTATCGTGTAATCTGTAGATATAAGGCTGACAAAACACTTGAACCAAAACTGAGAACTAGCAGGCCTCCAATGACTACCAAACAGGAAGATTGGATGATTGTTAAAATGTTTTTAAAAGACCATTTCAATACAGCAACATCTATTTCTTGTGCATTTTGTGAGCAAATGGGAAAGCCAATCTCTAGAAAAACTGTTTCTCGTGGGAAAAATTTGTGGCTCGGATTCCATGTTGCAAACTTTTGATTTCAAAGAAAAATCACAAGGTTCATCATAACTTCACCACTGAGCAGATCCTGTGGATCGAGGAACAATGGAATATTGTTCACTTTAGTGATGAATCTAAATTCAACTTGTTTGGATCTGATGGTAAGAGGTTTGTAAGATGTAAAAATGGGGAACACTTATCTCCTCAGTATGTTAAGAAAACTGTGAAATTTGGAGGGGGTAATGTAATGGTGTGGGGGATGAGTTCTTCAGCAGGAGTAGGACCCATTGTTTGTTTTCATGGTAATATTGATGCCAGTGTTTATAAAGAACTTCTTCACCAGCATTTCCTAATTTACGCAAAGGGACAGTTGAAACTCCCATATTTATGCAAGACAATGCACCTTGCCACAAAGCTAAAACTGTGTTAAGTTTTCTTGAAAAGGAAGGAATAGCTGTTATGAAGTGGCCACCACAAAGCCCAGATATAAATCCTATAGCGAATGTATGGAAAATCAGAGGAGAGAAAGCTCAGAACAGAAATCCTCAAAATATTGATGATTTATGGGGTTTTCTGAAAGGAGAATGAGAAAGTGTCACTACCACCTTTTTTAAGAAGTTAATTGGCACATGTGATCAAAGATACAATGAGGTAATTCAATGCAAAGGAAAATTCACTAAACATTGAATTTTTCTTTAGTTTATATATTGATCTAACAGGGATTTATGATGCGTTCCTTAACTTTTGATCAGGGCAACATGTATATTTTTGTTTTTTCAGTTGCCTATTAATTTACTGAAAAAGAGAATTTAGAAAACTTTATATGTAATAAATGCATATATGTTCCAAGTATATTTGGTGAAAATTTCATAAACATATATGCAAATTTTTTCAAGTAAAAATCATTTAATTATTTGTTGTTGTTCCGTTCCATAACTTATGGCCACGAGTGTACTTTTCATTATGGTTGTTTTGTTCTATTTTATTATTAAAATAATACTACGTTACTTTCTCTCCATGGGGCAATTTTCTGATTAAAGTAGTTAGAGAGAAAAAACGAAGCCCAATAATTTAAAAAAAATGAAGCGTGTATCAATCCCAGAGTAATGTGATAAAAAGTAACTCTAATAATATGTATGAAACCAAGAATTAGGAATAATCTATTGATCCAGGGTATTGTGATAAAAAAAAACTCAATAAGATTGGAAATAAAACTAGTAATAGAATAATAGTAATAATAATAATAATAGTGTGGAAGGCAATCCCCTAGGAATTGTGCAAGAAGTTTAAACTTGATCATACAAACAAATGGTATAGGCACAACCCAGAATCCATCCTAAAAAATGAGATTCACAAAATTCTTGGGATTTTGAGATACAAATGGATCATCTAATCTCGGTCAGATGACCAGATAGTCAACAATAAAAAGAGAATCTGCTGAAAAGTGGACTTTGCCATTCCAGCTGACCATAGGGTAAAACTGAAAGAAAGCAAAAACAGAGATAAGTACCTAGACCTTGCTAGAGAACTGAAAAATATGGAGCATGAAGGTGGCAGTGAAACCATTTGTAATCAGTGTGCTTTGTACGGTCACCAAAGGATTGATACAGAGACTGGAGGACTTGGAAATAAGAGGACAAGTGGAGGCCATCCAAACAGCAGTATTATTAAGATTGGCCAGAATACTGAGAAGAGTCCTGGGAACTTGAGATTTGCTATCACTCAAACTCCAGTGGAAGACCATCAGCTAATACTGGTATGAAAAACTCTCAAAGGAATATAAATAATACTAATGATAATTATGAACTGTGTATCAACCCAGAGTACTGATATAAAAAGCAACAATAAGATAAAATAAAACCAATAGTGATGAAGAGAGTATTGTCCCAGAGTGTTGATTTAAAAAAAAATTATAATGGTTGGTTGGTTGTTTATGTTTTATAGCATATCAATCTTTGTGGGTTATTTATTGCCAAATCAATTTTTATCCAAATAGTTCTATTTTAAACAATTCAGTTTATCATGAGTACACAGTTTAATTTTCAAAAACGTTTCTGTTTCAAGCTATTCAGTTTATTCAAACAATTCTAATTCAGCTAATTCAGTTTAGTATAAGTACAGATTTTGTTTACACACAGTTAAATGTCAGAACAGTTCTTTATTAAATAATTCAGTTTAGTGTAAGTAGAGTTTCAATGTCAAAAACAGTTCCATTTCAAACAATTCAGTTTAGCATAAGCACACAGTTTAAATGCAAGTACAGTTTTATTGTCAAAAACATTTCTATTTCAAGCTATTCAGTTTAGTCAAAAAGTCCTAATTCAAACAATTCAGTTTAGCATAAGTATGCAGTTAGTTCTATTTAACCCATAGATAGGGCTCTATCAGGTGCTACCATTCTGGGCCAGAGTGGACCTAGGAGCAATGGCAATGAAGGGATGCTCTGCATTCCCCATAGAACCCAGCATCATTGGAACCTCACCATCAGATTGTTTAGTGGCATATCCAGAACTCTCATTGGGGGGGTCTTAGCCCTCTGCAGAGGTGCAGTCAGTGTATTCTACAGCCCCCCAAAAAATTATAAGAAAATTAATAATAATGATAATAATTATAATAAATATAAGGAAGAGTATATAGACCCAGAATATTGAGATAAAAAGCAATAAGTTAGAAAAAACTAGTAATAAAATAATTGTAATAATGCAAAAAGTATTGAATCAGTACGTTGTCATAAGAAGGAACAATAAAAACTAATCTGAAAGACTAGATTTCTAACCATAACACCATGATGGAATATTTCTTGGTTTGGTTTGATAGTATATGAACCACTGTAGGTTATTTAATGCCAAATCCTCTTTATAGATATTATATATAATTTTGTAAGTACATAGTTTATAGACAGCATTTTTAAACAAGTTAAAAGGCTATACATATGATTCCTAAGGCAATAGTGAGGGGATGTCCTTGTGGTGTAATGGTTAAAGTGATGGACTGCAGAATCGTTGTAAGTGAGTTTGAATTCCAGTCACATTATTATGTTCACTTTGGGATGAATACCCTTGGGAAAGGTATGAACCCCCTTGTCCTACCAGCTATGGGTTAAATACCAACACTGCTGTTCTTCTAGAAGGATAGATTTGGTATTAAATAACCTACAAAGGTTGATATGCCATTAAACAAAGAAACCAAACCTAAGGCAATAGTTTGTTGATGGTGGTGGTGGTAGCAGTGGCAGTACCACCTTAGCCACTAAAACTTTGGCATCACCACTGGATGGTGGCTGATGAGGACAGGGTATCGCACTTGTTCTCACATGTTGTATGATTAAAATACAAAAATATGATTAGTAAGCCAATAGTTTGTTTGTAATCTTTTTTTTTAATGAGTCAGAGCTAATTTGTTTGCATACAAGTATTACTGTTGTTTGCACTCAGTTAAATTGTTCCAAATGTTCTAACACAAATAGATCTATTTAGTATTAATCATTTGTTTGCACTCACTTAAATAGTTTAAAATATTCCCTACATTAATAGTTTTATTTGCATACAGTTAAATGGTTTCAAGTATCACAATATAATACTAACAATTCAAGTTAGAGTTTCAAGTATTTCTAATCAACACTAATAATTCTATTCAACATAACTCATTTGTTAGCACAAAGTTAAATTTTTCCAAGTATGACTATATATCTCTAACAATTCAATTAAACATGTCATTTGTTTACACACAGTTAAATGGTTAATCAGTTCTATTTGAAACAATTTGATTTAACATAAGTCATTTGTTTGTATACAGTTTAAATGTCAAACTGTTCTATCTGACCCATAGATATGATCCCATCAGGTGCTACCACTCCAGCCCAGAGTGGAACTTGGAGTGATGGCAATGAAGAGGTAGTCTGCATTCCCCAAAGATTGTTTAGTGTCATATCCAGGATACTCATTAGGGGTTCTCACTCCTCTGCAGTGATGCAGTTGGTGTATTCTACAGCTCCAGCCGACTAGGTTAGGAGTCTGAGCATCCCATTGTTTACTTTGAATGAAACAAGTTAGCTGGTTTTGTAGACCATTACTACAGTACAAATATCTGTATATCAGGTCACCAAAGTTAAGGTAGTGATGAAGCTGTTCAGTAGTTAGGTGGGCGACCACTTGTAATACACGCACTGTAAGCAATCCGATGTCCCTGTGCCAGATTAAGCAATTCTTAGTAAAAAAAGCACCACACATGGTGTAAAAGCCAGTGAGCTAGACTAGTAGACACATTCTAACGAGTTTGATTCTTGCTAAGTGTAACGAAAAGAATAACTTACTGCAGAATCCAAAACGGGCGAGAACGTGTTTCGCATGTGAAGTAGGGAAACATTCCTGAGGGTGAGGGTGTTGTGGAGCACATCGACCCCGCAAATGAGTTATACGGTTAAATGTGTGAATGAGAACAGCCAAAATACAATGAAGGGACAAAGGCGAGATAACAATTATAACAAGAGACAATTTATTTGTCGTATTTACAAGTGTGTATGTAAATGTCCGTGGCGGTTGTATGTAGTCTTCAGCTAGGATGGGTTACGTCGTTAGCTGATATGTAGCGTTGTAGATGTTCGCAGCTGGATGTTCGACGAGGGTAACTGGCGTAGGTCGAGTCGTGGAGATACAGCTGGATGTTTGATGCTGGTAAGCTTAGATTCGGTCGGGTCGTTGGATACCATTGGACAGTCGTCGCGGGCAGCTGAGGTCGGTCGAGGTTGGTAGATCGATATTCCCGGTTATGACGGTATGTTGGGTTAACCAAGGGTGTGTCGATCCGGTGGCTAGCTCGTACGGTGGGTCGTACGTGAGCCAGGTGTTGCAGTGGTAGAACGGTCCGTAAGAGCGAGTCGTTACGTGGACTGCGTTGTACCTTGCAAGAGCGTCGAGGTCGAGTTCGGTTATGGCAGCTTGGTCATGTAGTGTCGGGCGAGCTAGTGACTAAGACTGAGCCGTGTCTTAGTGTTATGGACCAAGTCAAAGGTCTAAGACCGAGATTAAGGTTTGCCGGACCTTAGTACGGGCAAGATCGAGCGAACGAGTCAAGGAAAGGCTAGGGCTTTGTCGTGCCCCCTAGCCGTGCGGACGTATCGGACGGGAGCGAAGGCTTTGCCGTGTCAAAGCCGTGAGGACAATGGCTATGGCTGGGTTGCGCCAAAGCCGTGCGGACAGGCCAGGAGGCCAAGGTTAAGATGGGCGTTATCTTAGCGCTGCGCAGATATCGAAGCGGTAGCTAAAGGCTGGACCGTGCCATTAGCGCTGCGCAGCTTATCGGACTATCGGAACCGAGCGAGGGTTAAGACCGGCTGGTCTTAGAATCCGTCTTCGTGTTTGCCTCCAGGCCGTCTATTTCGACTGGTCATTAATGACCGCCAGAGATGCTCTGACCCGCAGACAGAGACCTCTTATGGTCCTAAAAAGGACCTTTGTGCATACCTATGTAGGTAGAAGAAAGGCAGATCTACCACGAGAAGTGGGACCAACGCCAGAAGGTAAGGTGAATGCGACCGCACAAAATGCAGGATTCCTCCTTAAATGAGCTTTGCCAAGAGCATGCCGATATTTGTCGCTGCCTCCCACCAGACTCGACTTGACACAAGGTCAAAAGCCCGAAGGCCGATTAAAGTGGGGATAAAGGGGAGGGGAGATCGGGAACGAGCCGAGACTCGAACCCTGCTTGTCTGTGCTGCTCATCGGCTCACTTAGTCCAATGTGAGCCTGATGAGGCAAGCAGTTTCACGAACCCAAATGTGGGACCGGGCACGTATGCCAGTTTGCGGCTTAAACTAGACACATGGTCTAGTGCCGTACAAGGGGGACAAAGGAGACAAAAATGCAGCTTGCCCACCCGAAGGTAGGTGCCTAATGAAAGGCCCCAAGTCTGCCATTGTTCCATTTCCAGAGCCACGCTCTGGACCGAAATCCAGAACAGGACCCGGGGCGCTTTGCCAAGAGCGTGCCGAATATTTGTCGCTGCCTCCCACCAGACACGACTTGACAGAAGGTCAAAAGCCCGAAGGCCGATTAAAGTGGGGATAAAGGGGAGGGGAGGTCGGGAACGAACCGAGACCCGAACCTTGCTTGTCTGTGCTGCTCATCGGCTCACTTAGTGCAATGTGAGCATGATGAGGCAAGCAGTTTCACGAACCCAAATGTGGGTCCGGGCACGTATGCCAGTTTGCGGCTTAAACTAGACGCATGGTCTAGTGCCGTACAAGGGGGACAAAGGAGACAAAAATGCAGCTCGCCCACCCGAAGGTAGCCTAGTCGAAACTAGGTGCCTAATTAAAGGCCCCAAGTCTGCCATTGTTCCATTTCCAGAGCCACGCTCCGGACCGAAGTCCAGAACAGGCCCCGGGGCGCTTTAACAAGGGCGTGCCGAATATTTGTCGCTGCCTCCCACCAGACACGACTTGACAGAAGGTCAAAAGCCCGAAGGCCGATTAAAGTGGGGATAAAGGGGAGGGGAGGTCGGGAACGAGCCGAGACCCGAACCTTGCTTGTCTGTGCTGCTCATCGGCTCACTTAGTGCAATGTGAGCCTGATGAGGCAAGCAGTTTCACGAACCCAAATGTGGGTCCGGGCACATATGCCAGTTTGCGGCTTAAACTAGACACATGGTCTAGTGCCGTACAAGGGGGACAAAGGAGACAAAAATGCAGCTCGCCCACCCGAAGGTAGCCTAGTCGAAACTAGGTGCCTAATTAAAGGCCCCAAGTCTGCCATTGTTCCATTTCCAGAGCCACGCTCCAGACCAAAGTCCAGAAAAGGACCCGGGGCGCTTTGCCAAGAGCGTGCCGAATATTTGTCGCTGCCTCCCACCAGACACAACTTGACAGAAGGTCAAAAGCCCGAAGGCCGATTAAAGTGGGGATAAAGGGGAGGGGAGGTCGGGAACGAGCCGAGACCCGAACCTTGCTTGTCTGTGCTGCTCATCGGCTCACTTAGTGCAATGTGAGCATGATGAGGCAAGCAGTTTCACGAACCCAAATGTGGGTCCGGGCACGTATGCCAGTTTGCGGCTTAAACTAGACGCATGGTCTAGTGCCGTACAAGGGGGACAAAGGAGACAAAAATGCAGCTCGCCCACCCTCTGGACTGAAGTCCAGAACAGGCCCCGGGGCGCTCGCCAAGAGCGTGCCGATATTTGTCGCTCCCTCCCACCAGACACGACTTGACACAAGGTCAAAAACCTGAACGCGCTCGCCAGTGCCGATATTTGTCGCTGCCTCCCGATGAACGTTGAAAAGGGCTTGTTGATATTATGAAGGTGCTGTGACACACAGCTCCAGCCGCATTAATATAAAATTCTTTGATAAAAAATGAGTGTAGCCATTAAGTATTTTCTTTACCTACTATAAGCTGGCGACGACTATTAGTTCCAGTTTTATCACGTTATTTTTGGCCGAAGTGCTTTGTGAATATTGTTAATTTTAATTCATCCTTTTCTTTTCGCTGTCATGAGGTGTCAAGGTCGTTAGAAAGAAAAAGGCCTTAGTCAGTTCCGGCCGTACCCGGATATAATTGTCCTACAGCAGGCATGTAACTTGATCTGTTTATGTTTATCGGCAGGTCGCGGCAAGGGTGCAATTTGTAGAATGTAGAGATGCTCTCATGCAAATTTTGGCCAGTCTGGACAGAGATAAAAACAGCAGCATTAGCGTAGCTGGCATTTCTCTTGTTGTGACGAAAAGAGAGCAAGAAGTGACTTCCGGTCAGACTTGGTTTATTACGAAGATTACCAATCGAGCTTGCGAGTGACAAGAGACTTACGGTCGGATTTGGGTTTTTTTGTGTTTGTTACGAAGATTACCAATCAAGCTTGCAAGTAAGGAGAGACTTACGGTCGGGCTTATTTTGTTTTTTATTGGATGACCAATTGGACTTGCCAGTGAAAGAGACAGACAGACTCTACTGATGTGTCTGAGATTTCCGTTAGTGACAAGAAGGAAGCAAGCCTTAAAAAAATTTCTTTGTACTTCACTAAGCACCTTTTTTCTGGTCTTGTGCCCCTTTTTCTGGTCCTGTGCCCCTTTTTTCTGGCCCTGTGCCAGACTAACCTAAACTTGGAAACATACTGAATGAAACAATTATTGTCATAGGAAAGGAAATTAGCAACTTGAGTTCCAATCTTCAAAGCTGTTTGGATTTCCTTTCATGCTAATGCCCTAGCTAATGGCAGGAATCCATGTATTTTCCCACCAAACATGGATAAATAGTAGGGCAGTTTTTATCTTTACTCGTATTTATGCATGTGGTTGGTGTAGAGGCTAACATGCTGGACTGCAATATTATAGTAAGCAAGTTCAAATTTCAGTCATGCTATTATGTTCACTTTTCGACTAATAACCTTGAAAAAGGTATGAACTTTCTTATCCGCCCCCAGCAATGGGTAAATTGTACCACAACTGTTCTTCTATACGAATGGCTTTAGCATTAAATATCCCATGAAAGTTTATAGGCCATTAAACAAATTAAACAAACCTAACTTGTTTAATATTGGCTCTGAAGAGGGGATAATTAAAGATCACTTACAGGATTTCATATATCGGACATGCGTTGCATAGTAGTTATGAACCAGTCTAGTGTGATGAAAAGTAATAAGAATGCTGAATCTTAATTAGGGCTACTACCTATGCTTTTTTTTCAACTTAAACTGGCAGCAAAATAGTGTCAGTCTTAAAAGTTTTTATAGTTTTTATTGCACTCATTACATGGTTCCCATTGTTATGGTCTCTTCTCCCCTCCTGAAAAAAAGGGGGGTAGTGTCAACATTAAGGACTCCTTCCATATTGATTGAGAGGTTTTGATGCTCAATTTGATCTTGTTAGCTCCCTTTTGACCCCCATTTTATTGCCTTCATTATGGCACATCCTAATGTCACCCTCCTTTATATGAACTTGGTTTTCCTTATTTGTCTAATTTGAAGCGTAGGTTTTCTTTGTTCTCTAGTAAGAGAACATTGGAGATTTCTGAACTTAAGGTGCGAAATCATAAATTGACATTGTAGACTTCCATCTGTCGGGATAGGCACCTCAGGTCGGGAAAGGGCTAGCAAGCCCTTAATGAGTGAGTTTGAGTCTCATTGAGTGCCCCATTCATTCAGACTTCCATCCGTCAGGATATCTAATGTTTGCTGTATTGATAAGGCAACCAATCTAGAAGAAAGAAAACTCCCAATTTAAAACAAATGTACTCTGCTTGAATATTGACCTTATGTCTGATTCTATTTGTAGCAGAAGGATTGGATAAATACTCAGCAGTAATTGGTGTTTTAGAATTGTTAATTGTTACACCAAGAAAAATAAAATAAGAAAAAGAGATTTTTGACATTTGTCTTTCTGCAAACTGTTATATACCTATGAACATTAATGAGTATGTCCCAATCCTTATAAATACATTGGACACTATTATAAGAAGGGGTAATATGCTGACTAAGTAGTTCTCCACTAGCAGTGGGTTACCTTTTTCACACCGCTGACAAGTATTGTATTTTGTTAATGTTATAAAGATTTCCATTTCATTTCCAATCTCCGTTAGCTCAAATGACAAAAACTACTAAAATGCAAACAAACACTATAAATAGCGACATTTAACGTAAGAACCTTAAATAGAATAGGACAACTACCAGAGCAAATCGCATCGGCCGTAGAACATAAGATTGACATAATATGCATACAAGAACACAGATACACACACACCGAAGATATCAAATATCACGAAACTGGCAATGGATGGTCGCTAGTCACTGCATCGGCATGGAAAAACTCCGCAGTAGGAGGGGTAGGATTGCTTATAGGACCTAGAGCATTAAAAACGCTAAATAGCATTGAGAAAATGCAACCTATAATGATGGCAGCTACTTTTAACGGCAACCCCAGAGCAACAATCATCTCCTGCTACAGCCCTACCAATGTTAGCGAAGAAACTGAACTAGTCACCTTCTACGATGAGCTATCCTCATTAGCGCGTAGCATCCCGAAACACAACATGTTAGTCATTGGCGGAGACATGAATGCCCAAATCGGGAAAAACGGAAACAACAAATACAGCCTCCAAAACACGTCAAATATTTCATGATAGAAAATAGATTAGCATGCCTCAATACAAACTACCAAAAAAGGGAGGGCAAACTATGGACATACACGTACGCGAACAATACTAAAGCTCAGATAGACTACGTCCTTATAAACAAGAAATGGAAAAATAGTGCATGAATTGCGAGGCATACTCCTCTTTCGAGGGTGTGTCCACCGATCACCGAATAGTCACGGCGAAAATACGGCTAAGCCTACGAAAAAATGCCAAACGAACAGCGACCACCAAACACTATGACTGGGCCCTTTTGAACAACAGAGATATAAGAGATAAATACGTATTAGAATTAAGAAACAGATTTGAAACACTACAAGAAAAGACGGAAAAAAGTACACCAAACGACGAATATGAAAATTTCGTCAATGCACACCTTGAGGCAGCAGCGAAATGCATTCCAACAAAACTCAAAACTAAATATAGAGTCCCATGGGAAACTTTAGCGGTGAGAGAAAAACTAAAAACAGCCTCCAAAAACTATCGAAAAAACCCAACAAACACAAATGCCTTAAAACTAAAAACGGCACAATATCAATTAGCAGGCATATATATAAAGGAACAGACAGAATACATTCAAAATCAGATAGATAAGATTAGGGACTCGGTGGAAGATAGACAATCTAGGATAGCCTGGCAAACAATAAACGAAGTGAGTAGAAGAAAGAACACAGCCAAAGCAAAACTGAAAGCTGCAAACCAACAAGAAAGAATAAAACAGTGGAAACAGCACTTCGAAAACCTACTAGGAAACCCAACAAAAATAACACATGGACCAATCACCAGAATAATTAGTAAACAATTAGACATTAAACTAGGACCGTTCACACAAGAAGAACTCGACTCGGTTCTCAGAAAAATTAAAAATAGGAAAGCTGCAGGGCTGGACGAGATTCCCCCAGAAGTATGGAAGACCAGACAATTCGACGACATACTGCTCCGACACTGCAACGCAGTATACAATCAAAATCCGATAGATGGATGAAGGGATGCATACTCTCCTTCCCTAAAAAGGGGGACCTCAGATTAGCCAAAAACTACCGAGGCATAACACTTACATCCATAGCAGCCAAAATCTACAATGCCCTACTACGAAACCGCGTAGAACCCAAAATCGACAACATACTTAGGAAAAACTAAAATGGCTTCCAAAGAAATAGATCCACAACCTCACAAACATTAACCATCCGTAGAATCCTTGAAGGTGTACGGGCAAAAAACCTACAAGCGACACTAATATTTGTTGACTTTACCAAGGCCTTCGATTCCATTCACAGAGGAAAGATGGAACAAATCCTACTAGCATACGGCATACCTAAAGAAACAGTAGCAGCAATAACGATTCTCTATAGAAACACCAAAGTAAAAGTACGATCACCAGATGGAGACACGGAATACTTCGACATTGTAGCAGGAGTACTACAACGAGACACACTCCATACCTCTTTATCATTTGTCTAGACTACGTACTTAGAACATCGATTGACAAAATCAGAGAGAATGGCTTCAAGCTGACGAAGAGAAGAAGGAGAAGGTACCCCGCAAAAACAATTACCGACGCTGACTACACCGATGACATAGCGATACTGGCAAATACACCCGACCAAGCCGAAACACTACTGCATAGCTTGGAACGAGCAGTCGCAGGCATAGGCCTCTATGTTAATGCACACAAAACGGAATATATGTGCTATAATCAAAAGGGGGACATCTCCACTCTAGACGGAAGCCCTCTTAAACTAGTAGACAAATTCACTTACCTCGGAAGCAGCGTCGAATCAACCGAAAAGGACATCGACACGAGGTTAACGAAAGCATGGACAGCTATCAATAGGCTATTGATTATATGGAAATCAGACCTAACCGATAAAATGAAACGCAGTTTCTTCCAGGCAGCGGTCACATCGATACTGCTATATGGGTGCACTACATGGACTTTAACAAAACAGCTGGAGAAGAAGCTAGACGGCAATTACACAAGAATGCTGCATGCAATCTTGAACAAGTCCTGGCGGCAACACCCCACAAGACACCAACTGTACGGCCACCAGCCTCCTATCACGAAAACTATTCAAGTTAGACGAACCAGACATGCAGAGAAGCAGGGACGAACTCATAAGTGATGTACTCTTATGGACCCCCACACATGGCCGTGCAAAAGCAGGACGACCAGCACGAACATACATTCAACAGCTATGTGATGATACGGGATGTTGTCCTGAAGACCTGCCTGGGGCGATGAACGATAGGGAGGAGTGGCGAGAGAGGGTCAGGGATATCCGTGCTACCAGCGCGATATGATGATGATGAGGTTACAATATAAACATTTTTTGTCTGTGATTCAACTCATGACCCATTGTAGATGAGTACATCAGCTAGAGCTGTACTAATTTAAACTAAGTAAAAATGTTTTCTTGCTGCAAACATAAGTAAGTAGGTATGTCTTGTATGTTTACACTTGTCTTGTGGATGAGGTGACCTTTCTAAATTTGTATTTGATAATGTCATCTGATACAGTTTTCTGTTACAAAATATTGCGCAGTAATATGTTCATGCAAAAAAGCACAATATTCATGATATGATGTCAGGATTCTGCCTACTACAGGGTTTGGGAAGAGAGGCAATAATTGAACTTGTAAAGCATAAGTTCCCAAAGTAGACTACATTGTTGGTGTGCCACAAACTAGTAAAATATTGCAAACCTTTTGACTCACATATATATTACTATGGTGATTTCTTGTTATAAATCTTACCTATGAACATTAATGGGTAGGTCCCATTCCTAATAAATACATTGGACACTGTTGTGAGGGTGGGGAAATATACTCAGTAAGTAGTTACCACTAGCAGCAGTTACCTTCTTCACGCTGCTGGCAAATATGGTATTTTATTCATGTTATAAAGATTTCCATTTCATTTCCAACCTCCATTTTGGTTATTTCTCATTCAGTAACCTTTTGTTAGGTTACAAAATTTCTTAAAGAGTTTATCCTATTTGAACCTTAGAGAGTTTTTTTAATCCAAAGAGAATTTAACAATTATTGTGTGTTGTCGGTGGGGCTTAGAATACACTGACTGTATTCTCTGAAGAAAGAATCCTCTCCCCTGATAAAAAAAAAAGTGGGGGAAAGTGTTGTCCTGAGTGTAACACTAAACTGCATGTCATGGTGAAGCACCAGTTCTGGATATGTAGAGTGTGTGGAGTAGCCTTTCATTGCCATTACTCCCAGATCCACTCTGACTTGGAGTTGTTGTACCTGTTAGGGTTTCTACCTATGGGTCAAGTAGATTATTCATTTTCAATAGTGTTATGATGCTGACAAAAAAAAAAGACACAGGGATCACAAAAAGGGTTGATAGAAAAACATGTATATCCAAATAACAGAAACAAGATACAAATGAACCTGGTTAAACAGTAGTTAGTGGATAGGAAGCTGAGAGTCCAGTGGAGTAGTGACTATTTGTCCACTACGCAAATGGTATCACACGTGATTGTGTCACACTGATTGGTGAACACCATCTGATTCTCTCGTTGATGTGTATTTACAGAGGAGGGTGAGTCCATTATGTAGGGAGTTCAACAAATAGGATCTTGTATTTACTAATAAGCAAGTTTAAATTCCTGATATGGGGAGTCTAGTCGCCTTGGGCTGTAGAATATACCAACTGCATCTCTGCAGAGAGTTAACCCTCCCCACCCCTATGTGTGTCCTGGATATAACACTAAACAATCTGATGGTGATACTCCAGTAATGTTGGAGCTTTGGGGAATGCAGACTACTCCTTCATTGCCATCACTCCCAGTTCCACTCTGGCCCAGAGTGGTAGCACCTGATAGGGTCCTATCTATGGGTCAAATAGAACTGTTTGACATTTAAAATGAATGCAAACAACTGACATGCTAAATTGAATCGTTAGAAATAGAACTGTTGGATCATGTAACTGTATGTATCTATAAAATGTGTTAACAAATCATATATTTAATATATGTGTAAGAACAGAATTTGGCATTAAATATCCTACAATAGTTGATATGCCATAAAACCCAACCAAACCAAATCCTATAGATTTAATATATATTTATAAAGAAGATTTGGCATTAAATAACCAACAATGGTTGATATGCCATAAAACCCAATCAAACCAAATCCTATATATTCAATATATATGTATAAAGAGGATTTGGTATTAAATAAACAACAATGGTTGATATGCCATAACCTCTTCCTCAGTTATGGGTTAAATAGTACCACTACTGTTCTTTTACAAGGCTGGTTCTAGCATTAAATAACCCATGAAGGTGGATAAATTGAATGCAGAAACCTATAAACAAGAGTCTCAAGTTAATATTTTGCATAAATTTTCTTGCAGAAACAAATAAGTTATTAAAAAAATCTATTCACTCTGTTTATATGCAAAGTGTACTATGGAAATGTTGACATCTGATTACTTTTGATGTAAGCTTTTGGTATTTGCTGTGTCATTATATATATATACAACCATAAAAAAAAACAGATGAAAATTTTTATGTTTGTTTACAACCTCTGGTATCATAGATAAGATAAAAACTAATTTTCAAATTATTTGCAATGAATTGCTAAAAAAAAAAGAAAAATAATTTCCAATTAATTTTTATTATAAATAATTTCCAGTGAATTTCAATTATCATTTCAAATCATTTCTATAATGAATAACTTCAACTGCATTTCTATTATAATTTCCAACAAATTTTTATAATAAATAATTTTCAATGAATTTCTATGATAAATATTTTCCAATGTATTTCTATCATAAATGATTTTCATTGGATTTCTGTAATAAAATAATTTCCAAAACATTTCTATAATAAATAACTTTCAAAGCGTTTCTCTAATGATATAATTTCTAATGAACTTCTATCGCAGATACTTTCTAATACATATCTTTAATAATCAATTCCCAATGAACATCTACATAGTAGGATCTTGTTATCAAAGTAGATAGTTTCTAAGACTGTCAGTGCATTGTAAAATAGGCCGCAGAATATATAAACAACATTGTTTTCACAAATTGTTATTTTTGTTGCTCACAAATTTTCATACTCATTGAAGATTGTATCTCCAACATCAATGAAAAAACAGAAAAAATATTTCATTTATATATCAATCACATAATCACCTCCTTATCTTGTAGACTTACATACCACTCCTTGAATCTTACCACAAATCAATAGATTTCCAGTAATGTTTTCTGCCTTTCCTTATTTTCCAACCATTTCCAAATGTATCCTTGTTTGTTATTAAAATACACAAAGTGTCTTGGATATGATGCTAAACTGTATTCAATGGTGAGGCTTCAGTTCCAGGGCCTTAACAAGACTGGGCCATTGGCCAAATGAGCAGAGTGTTCGCCAATGGATTGGGAGACCGGGGTTCAATCCCAGGTTGAGTCATACCAAAGACTCAAAAAATGGTACTTGATGCTGCTTTGCTTAACACTCAGCATCATAAGGTAAGGATCAAGGGTAAAGTGGAGCAATCCAGGGAATAGAGTAGCGCCCTCCCATACACCTTGGTGTGGTAGCTATTGAAAATGGAGCCTTCGATTCGCCAAGGTTGCCAACTTGACTTACTTTACATCTCAGATGTAAGTGGATGTATCTATTGGAACCTCATCTTTGAGTCAAATAGAACTGTTTGAGATAATATTTAAATTGGTTTTAAATGATAGTAGTACATTGACCCTGAAAACATATTGTAGCTATGAATTTTTACCAGTTTAAAATGATTGTGAATTCTATTTATGCTTTGACTCTACAAACATTGATATTGCAACATTACTCACATGAAAATATTTCTGGCAGTTTTCTTCCTTTCTATCTTCTCATTTTTCTTTGCATGCTTTCATCTAGATTTTCCATCCTCCCCTTCTATTCTCTCATCTTTCTTCCTTTCTTCTTATGCTTTCTTACTTCATTTCTTTCTGAGGGTTTGTTACTTTCTCTCTTTCTTTCTATTCTTTCTTCCTTTCATTTTTTTTTCCTATCTATGGTTTCTTCTTTGCTTGCTTTCTCCTTCACTTTCTTCTCATGCTTTCTTCCTTTCCATGAATTCTTCCTTTTTATGCTTCCATACTTTCTTCCCATGCATTCTACTTTTCTTTCTTCTCATCTTTCATCCTTTCTTTCTTTCTTCATTTCTTTCTTTCCAAGCTTTTGTCCTTTCTTTCACTCTGTCAGCTGGAGGTATAGAATACACTGACTGCACCTCTGCAGTGGGGTAAGAACCCCAAATGAGGTCACCTATTGATTATAAGTGGCGACTCATGATCCTGGTGGTTGAGCTATACTTAGTTCGGCAACTGAGTGGTCAAGTCACTTACAACACACCACTTTGGCCCTTACAGGGCTAGATGGGCAGTCAGATAGGCCCAATCCAATCAATCAGCTGGTTGTGTCAAGCCCTAGGTCCTATATGTTTTATCCTGACTGTACTTTTCACTGTGTACTTACAGCAAATTCCCAACCCTTATCTTTTAGGTGCTAGAGTCACTTGCATTGACAGAATAGGAATTTGAGCACTGCTGAAAACCTGAAATTGACAAGGGCTAGAAAACCTATTCCCATTTCAAGTATACTAGTCATGTATCCTAGTCTCAACCAAGGTGAATGGATTTCCGCCTTGGTACATTCCCAACACAAGTTGGACTCCATGGTGGGTGGTGGAGCAACAGGGCCAGCAAAAAATAAACATCCCCATGACATCTTTTAACAAATGAAATTTATCTGAATCAGACTCAGAGAATGAGGCAGCAGACTAGATTCTAGATTCATTGTTATTGAATCTTTGAGGGGAATTTGCCTGGCTAAGTTCTTTCCTTTCCTCATAGAAAAGGGTTATCGTAACAAGGGCTACCCCAAAATACATAAAGAAAACAGGGAATGGAAACTTGCTTGTTGAGGTGGACAGCTGGAGGCAGGCAGAAAACATTCTCAAAATAAAAAGTTTACACACTACAAACTGCATAGCATATCCAGACGAAAGACTAGACCCTTCCAAAGGAATTATCAGAAGTAGGGAATTGGCATTGGCTACAGTAGAGGAAATGTCAGCAGCCCAGGAAAACGGGGAGTGACAAACATCAGAAAAATTACCATAAGAAAGGATAGAGAGCAAATCAAAACCAACACCTACATCCTGGCATTCACTCAGCACCATATTCTCTAGGAAGTGAAGATTGCCTATTGTCTTGAGAGGGTTGAACAATATGTCCCAGCATCTCTGAGGTGCTTCAAATGTAAAAAATATATGCATAGGATGACAGACATGTGCCAAATGCAGTGAAAAGGACCCAAATCACATGGAGGAAGATTGCTTGAAGGAAATTAGATGTCTAAACTGCCGACAAGACCATCTGGCTTATGCAAGATCTTATGACGTTTATAAAAAAGAAAAGGAAATAATTGAAGTAAAACATAAGAGGAATATGTCCTTCCTGGAAGCAAGGAAAATAGTAAGAGAAAACACCTATGCCTTTGTTATACAAAGAGTGGATCCAAGAAAATAAATACAGAGCTCTTGTGGAGAAACTAATCCACTTAGATCCAAATGATTGGCCCAAGTTTCTGGAGCACCGGAAAAAATAACACTCGGGTGAATTTCAATGAGCACAAATTCAACAACACTAAGTTAAAAATAAAGAGAAAAACACACAGAGAATCTACCACTCAAACATGAACCACTCCTCCTAAAAGTGGAAAATCTCCAACAAAACAGCTTTTACATAAGTCTCTGATCTGTCCACCAAAAACCATGAAAGACAAACTAAATGTGTGCAAACAAATGACTGATGTTAAAATGTTACTGTTACATAGCAATACTTGAAACCATTTAACTGTGAGCAAACAAATGGTTAAAAGTAAATAGAATGATTCATATTTGATAGAAATACTTGAAATCATTTAACTGAAGAAAAATGAGCTCAGGCCTGTTTAAAAATGTTATTTGCAAAATGTTTACAAATCATATGTATAACCATTTAACTGTTCAAAATTGTTAGTGTTATATAACAATACTTGAAACCATTTGTGTGCAAACAAAAGAGCACTTGTTCATTTTAATTATTATCTACTAAGTATTCGTTTAGAAATCTTTAGCTTAATATATGTAAGACCAAAATTTGCTTTAAATAACCTACAAAGGTTGATATGCCATAAAACCCAACAAACCAAGCCTTTCTTTGTTGTCATCTTTCTTCTGTTCTTACTTTTCATTCTTTTTTCCTTTCTGTGATTCTCCTTTTTTTTATTTGCATGCTTTCTTTGGTTCTTTCTTTTTATGCTTTCTACCTTTCTTTCTTATTATCCTTCACTCTTTTCTTCTCTTCACACTTTCTTCATTTCTTTTTTTTTTGCCTGATTTCTTTGGTTCTATCTTTTCCTGCTTTCTACCTTTCTTCCATCTCATACTTTCTTCCTTTCTTTCTTCACATCCTTCATCCTTTTCTTCTCTTCACACTTTCTTCATTTCTTTTTTTGCCTGCTTTCTTGGGTTATTTCTCTCATGCTTTCTTCTTTTCATTCTTTCTTCCTTTCTTTTTCCATGCTTTCCTCCTTTCTTTCTTCTCATGCTTTCTTCCTCCATTTCTTATATGCTTTTCCCTTTCTTTCTTCTTATGCTGATTTTTTCTTTTTTTCATGCTTTCTTTCTTTCTTTGCATGATTTTGTCAGTTCTATCTTCTCTTGCTTTCTTCTATCCTTTCTTTTCACCGTTCTTTTTTCCATACTTTCTTCCTCTCCATGCTTTTCTCCTTCCTTTCTTTGCATACTTCTCTTCCTTTCCTTCTTCACAGGTATTCTTCCTTTCTCTCTTCTCATTGTTCTTCTTTTTTTTCTCCTTATGCTTTCTTCTTTCATTCTTTCTTCATTTCTTTCTGCTCATGTTTTCTTCCTTTCTGTCTCTGCATACTTTCCTCCTTTCTTTCTTTCCATGCTATCTACCATTCTTACTTCTCATGCTTTCTTCCTTTCATCCTTTCATCTCATGCGTTCTTCAGTTCTTCATTTTCCTTCTTTTATGTCTTTCCATGATTTCTTCTTTTCTTTCTTCTATGCTTTCTTACTTTCTTTTCATGCTTTCTTCCATTCTTTCTTGTTTTTTTTTCTTTCTTGCTATGTCTTCTATCTTTTCATGTTTACCTTTTTATTTATCTTGTGACACTTTCTTTTTTTTTTTTCTTACTCTTTATTTTATTTTTTTTTTCCTTTTTTCTTCTCATTTTTCTTTTCACACTCTGTTTCTTTATTTCCATCTTCCCATGCTTTTTTGTTTTTTATATTTCTTTTTATTTACTTGAGTAATTTGAAAGGATTTCAGTCAACTAATCCTTATGAATTCTCAACTGATATCACCCCCTCAAACTTATAGAGAAGCAGAAATACCAATTCATATGTAAATAATCTTATATGTTACTTATAAACAAACAGTGACAGCATCAGTTCTTTAAGGAAAATCTATTTGATAAACAAATATTAAGAACATGAAATATAATTTTTTTTTGTTTTTGTTTAATCCTTTCACTGTGTGAGGAAAATTAAAGGTGTCTTCTCACAAGTTTTCACAAGATTTTATCCTTTATTTTAGATGCAATTTGAGAGACACGTATGGCTCTCAAAGCACTGAAAAGGTTAAAGTGTAATGTTACCCCCTCTCGCCCCCACATACGTTGCCTCATTCTCTTCTAACCATGTCCCTTCTTGGCCGGCCGGTGATCAACTAGTGGTTCCGAGGGGGGTAACGCACATTTCTTGCCACTACAAGAATACGATTGGGGGGACAGGAGAAAATAAAACAGCCGAACAAACACAAACAATGCTGGGGGTTAACTCAGAGCAGAAGGAGAGTATGCAACACTACATTTCCGATAGCATATATGGACTAACGCTAGCATGGATTACTAGCGAAAATTCCACAAAGCAACTGGAATGCCAACATCTTGACTTGATCTTCTTCGCTGGACCCTATCTTCTCTGCTACTGTCTCACCGCTCCGGTGTCCGGTGTCAACTGCCCCTGTCCGTGGTTCCACACCAACTGCCTGTCAGCTCCTTTCTCCAACCAACTCTCTTTCGCGTCCCCTTACCACTTCCGGATACGGCGAGATTTCAGGTCCAAAAACCCTTTGTCTGGTTTCGCGCCAAAATAGACAAAGGAATCATCTGCTTGGCGGGCCACCTATATAGTGTTACAAAAGAAATACATAGCAGGAATTGTAACATTGCAGTACAGCAGTATAAGAGAATCTGGTTGTGTCTAGCCTGCCGAGAGAGATAGAATTCACCTCCTTCGAAATGCAGAAACACAATTTAAACATGCTATGGGAGACATGGTTTGATTCTGGTGCCCAGATGTACAAAAAGTTGCATGGGCTTTGAGGTGAATAAATTGACTGGCCAGAAGAGAGTTTGACCGGTTTTTCAGCTCATGGGGTTATCTACCGGAATCACCTGTTCCCAGGGGGCCATCGCCCCAGGCAGTACCTGCTTTGCAGGGCTGAGTTCATAGCTTGGCATCTGAAATGCCAAAGGAACCAAGCATTTTTTGTGACAATCACACCTGAGTCTTGATTTATATTAAGATGACCTTGTGTCACATCCTGACTTCGTGGGTTGTCAGTTAAATACTGTTTTCTCAGCAGGAGTCTCGTGTTGTGGATAGTAGAATTTTTGAGGACTGTTTGTGGAAAGCTATTGGATTGTTGTTGCAGATTTCAGTGCTGGATTCATGAGTCTTGGATCTGTTTGGTTTGGTTTTATAGCATATAAATCATCGTAGGTTATTTAATGCCAAATTCATTTTTATACATATAAACAGTTCTATTTCAAACAATTCAGTTTGGCATAAGGACACAGTTTAGTTCTATTGACCCATAGATAGGATCCTATCAGGTGCTAACAATCCGGGTCAGAGTGGACCTGGGAGTGATAGCAATAAAGGGGTACTCTGCATTCCCCAAAGCTTCAGCATTACTAGAGCCTCACCATCAGATTGTTTCTTGTCATCCAGGACACTCATTTCAGGGAGTCTTACCCCTCAGTAGAGATGCAGTCAGTATATTCAACAGCTCCAGATGACTGGGCATTCTTGGATCTGATATTGGTTCCTTGGATCAGTTCTCACAACAGAGAAGGTTATTTTTACTTACCACTTTCAAAAGTTGAATGGAAATGGAAGTCAATAAATTTTTTTCCGTATTTCAAATCTCTCAAAATTTTAGTAATGAATAAAAGAGAAGAATTTGTTTAAAAATATTCTCACTGAGATGCATCAATATTTGAAATATATTGCGGAACAAAAAACTTTCATGGCTCCTGACAACATTGATATTATGTTGCTGGTTTGATACAATTTTTTTTTTTTTTTTTATAAATCTTAGAATTTACTGAATGACTGTCTGTACAGCAAAGGCACCACCAGTTTTGGTTGGTTAGTTGGTTGGGTTTTATAGCATATCAACCTTTGTAGGTTATTTAATGCTAAATCCATTTTTATACAAACAAACAGTTCTATTTCAAACAATTTAGTTTAGCATGAGTACACAGTTTAATTTTCAAAACCATTTCTATTTCAAGCTATTCAGTTTAAACACTTCTAATTCAGTTTAGTATAAGAACAGATTTTGTTTACATACAGTTAAATGTCAAAACAGTTCTCTATTAAACAATTCAGTTTAGTGTAAGTACTATTTCAATGTCAAAAACGGTTCCATTTCAAACAATTCAGTTTAGCATAAGCACGCAGTTTAATTGTCAAAAACATTTCTATTTCAAGCTATTCAGTTTAGTCAAACAGTGCTAATTCAAACAATTCAGTTTAGCGTAAGTATGCAGTTAGTTCTATTTAACCCATAGATAGGACCCTATCAGGTGCTACCATTTTGGGCTAGATTGGACCTGGGAGCAATGGCAATGAAGAGATGCTCTGCATTCCCCAAAGCTCCAGCATCACTACCAGTTTTGGTCTGATTTCAGTAAGTGTATTCATTTAATTATAGCTGATAGTGGAGATATGAAGATTACTAAGACATATTGGTTGGCAGTAATATTACAATATTATAATTCATCATCTCTGTTTTCCCTCAGCAAGGAGTAAATAATAAGCAGACAGGGTTCTTTATGCATGGTTAGACCTTTCCTTTTCATTCTGGGTTAAGTGTCAAGCTGCTAAGAGGGAATTCTTTTTAGTCTGGAACAAATCAATTTAAATTACATCGATTTGAATTGAAAAAAATTGATTTGCATTGAATTTGATGAACAGGACCCCACCACACACACAAAGGAAACAATTTGGGATATAAGGTACCACTGTATATCAAAAGATCATTTTTCTATACCAAACATTATACAGCCCAGTCGGCTGGGACTGTAGAATTTACCAACTGCATCTCTGCAGAGGAGTAAGACCCCGCCAAGAGTATCCTAGATGTGCCAAATAAAATTGTTATCGCATCTCTCAACGACCAAAAACTTCCTTTCCGTATTCAGTAGTTCTCTTCACCCTGTCTCTTTAAACTGAACTCTGTTTCTCCTCTAATCAACTCTTGTCCAAAGCAAAAGACTGTCACAAAAGCAAAGCAAAAAATAACTCGTACTCCTGACCCACGTTTGTTCTTTTTATGTCCTTTTCTGCCTGCCCTTATTTGCATGTGCCTCTTCACTCTCCATGGTTTTATGTGATTGCTGGCATGAAGATGTGTGACCATTTGCAATAAAAGCTCACTCAGGGCAGTCATGTTTTTTTCTAGTCAAAGAAATGGATCTTGCACCCGGAGCATGTGCGCTGACGCTTTCACTGGGGTGAGTGCCGATTTTCTTCCCAATTTTCACTACACTAGATATGACATTAAACAATCTGATGGTAAGGCTCAATCCTTGGAGCTTTGGAGAATGCTAAGTACTCCTTCATTGCCATTGTTCCCGGAGCCACTCTGACCTGGAGTAGTAGCACCTGATAGGGTCCTATCTATGTGTCAAATAGAACAAACTATGTGTGCAAACAAATGACTGATGTTGTGACTTTTATAATACTTGAGATCATTCAACTGTGTGCTAAAGAGCTCTTCCTCATTTAAGAATGTTATCTACAAAATTTTTGGAAATTTTATTGGTCCTGATTGGAATTATTCCCTACTCCGGATTTACTGGATTGAATAATATCTTATGTTCAATATATATACATATATATATATGTATATATATATATATATATATATATAAATAAACAGGATCTGGCATTAAATAACCTATGGTAGATATACCATTAAACCAAACTAAACCAATCAAACATTATAACAAAATTTTGCCTATAACTAAAAAAAAATTAAAAAGAAAAAATATTATTTACCTTATCATAGTTTCCATCATCTTCTTCAAAGTAATTTTCTTGTTTTCTGCCTGCAGGCTGACTCACAAAAGGTATCAATATATCAGTAGGGTTTATAATAGGCTGACTGTATCCCCTGAAAAGGGGTAAGACTCTCTCCTAAAGGGGTATCCTGGGTGAGACACTAAACTCCATTTGATGGTGAGGCTTCAGTTCTGGAGATCTGGGAAGTGTGGAGTATCACTTCACTGTAATTACTCCCAGGTCCACTCTGATTCAGAGTGCTAGTACCTGTTAGCATCCCATATATGGGTTAAGTAGATCCATTTGAAAATTATTTGCACTGGGTAAGAATGTTTATCATCTCTTTGGTCCCATGAAAGAGGGTTTAAGAGGCAAACATGATGCCAGTGATGTGGAATTGGAAACAGCAGTGGCTCAAAAAACAGTCAATAGAATTTTACGAGGCAGGAATACATGCTCTCATTCGAAGTTGGAACATTGCTATTGAGAGAAATGGTGACTATGTTGAGAAGTAGGGATGTGATCCACAGAGAACCAGCTTCATTTTCATGTATGATACATGTTTCTGTATCTGTAATTATTCCTGTACTAAAGAAAAAAGCATTACTTTTTGACTTACCCTCATACATACTTAATTACTTCGAAAATCTGACTTTGGTATCTAATAAGCCAACAAGGGTTGTCATGTTGTAAAACCAGTCAACTTATCTACACAATAATGTATACATCAAAAGTATTGATTATACAGTGAATAATTTGTGACCCAACAGACCTGTTGTATACATCTTTTTATTTGTTGATAGCATGGTGATCTGTTTGGTTGAGAAAAGCAAATTAACAACAGGACCTGTAGTGAAAATTGGGAAGAAAATCAGCACTCACCCCAGCAAAAACGTCAGCGCATATGCTCCGCGTACAAGATCTATTTCTTTGACTAGAAAAAACATGGCTGCCCTGAGCAAGCTTTTATTGCAAATGATCACGTATTTTCACGCTGGCAGTCATGTAAAACCATGGAGAGTGAAGATGTGCATGCAAATGAGGGCAGGCAGAAAAGAACATAAAAACAACAGACGTTGTCACTCGGGGTCTTTTTTTGCTTTTGCGTTGGAAACAAATTGATTGGAGGAGAAGCAGTGATCAGTTTAAATAGAGGAAAGAGACGAGAACAATCAAATACTAAAAGGAGGTGTTGGCTAGTGATTGCAGGTTTTTGCAGTTGAGAAACGCAGTGGCAGCTCTACCAAGTACAGGACCCTTGGTAATTGAAAAAGACAGAATGCCAAATCTTTTTTATACATATTTATTAGATATATATATGATTTGTAAATACATTTTGTTGATAACATTTTTAAACAAGTCTAAGCTCATTTTACTTGCCTGAGCTATTTTGCTCGCTGTTAAATGTTTTCTAGTATTGCTATATAACAGTCTCTGTTTAACATCAATCATATGTTTGCACTCATAGTTTTTAGGTATTTTGATTTTTAAACGAGTAAGAAGTAATTTGTTCATACACTCGTATTGCTATTGTTTCTACACAGTAAAATGGTATCCATTATTGCTATCTAACACTAATAATTCTAATCACTTGAGATGAAAATATATCTTTCACACCAGAGATATTGTATTTTTAAAACAAACTTATAGCTAGTTTTTTTTTTTTTTTTTTGGATGATCTTTTTTCTTCCACATTTCTCTCTGACTCTCTGGTCTGACAATATAGCTTCTTACTGAATTCTGACCTCCGCCTATCACTCAAGGCTTAGACTATCCAATTCTCTCCTTTTCCCATCCTGGTTTCTGACACCGACATTTTCATTTGACCAAATCTTCCAGCCCATATGCAGTATCAACTATAAATAAGTACTCACCAACCAATTTTTTGTAAAAAGTTCATTTCCTTCTAAAACCAAAGTGCCAGGATTTTAAAAGATTTCTCATGGAATAATGTACAATCAAAATGAATATCATTAGGTAATATTTATGACTAAACTCTACAGCATTAAAGCTCTGTAACCAAAAATTATTCAGCCCAGTCAGCTGGGGATGTAGAATAAAATGACTGTATCTTTGCATAGAGGTAAGACCCCTACCTTGATATGACAACAAAACCATCTGATGATGAGGCTCCACTCTAGGGGCTTTGGGAAATGTGGAGTACCCCTTCTACTGTTCTTTTACAAAGATGGCTTTGGCATTAAATAAGCCACAAAGGTTAATATGCCTTTAAACAACCCCCCATAAAAATATAAATAGTAGCCCCAAAATAAGTACACCAAATATATATATATATATATATATATATATATATATATATATAGGTGTGTACATGCATATATATATATATATATATATATATATATATATATATATATATATCCATCCAATTTTATTTTTGGTTAAAAAGATGTTGCAATTTTATTCTTTGTTACAGAGCTTCAGTTAATGATTAATATAAAACAATATCAGTTTTGATCATATAATCTTTTACAAGAAATGATAAATTCCTGGTATCTTTGGTTTAGAAGAAAATCAACTTTTTATAAAAAGGTATTTACTAATTTATAGGTGATACTGAAATTACATATTTAGCCAATCCCTTTTTATAAAAAGTTAATTTTCTTCAAAACCAAAGCTACCAGAGTCTTATTATTTCTAGTGAAGCATTATATGATTAGCCATCGATCTTTGTTTCTATCTATCTTCTATATTATCCATAAGTAGTTACTTGAAGCAATAATTGTTTACAAAGGCTTACTGTAATTTTCACTCTGGGTCTGCAGAGGAGTAAGACTCCCCAAAATGAGAGTCGTAGATATAACACTAAACAATTTGATGGTGATGTTCCAGTAATGCTGGAGTTTTGGGGAATGCAGAGTACCCCTTCATTGCCATTGCTACCAGGTGCACTCTGGTCCTGAGTGGTAGTATCTGATAGAGTCCTATCTATGGATCAAATAGAACTGTTTGACATTCAAAATGAATTCAAACAAATGACTTATGCTAAGTTGAATTGTTAGAAATAGAACTGTTTGATCATTTACCTGTGTATAAACAAATGAGTGATGTTTAATTGAATTATCACTGATACATAGCAATACTTAAAACAATTGAACTTTGTGGACATGTAAAACTAAATTGTTTGAAATAGAACTGTTTGATCATTTAACTGTGTAAATCAACAAAATTTGTTTACAAATATGTAAAAACAGGATTTGGCATTAGATAACTAACAATTGTTGATATGCCAAAAACCAAACCAATGCTCAACAGACTGAATGCTGTTAACTTGCTCAAATAAATTTTAAAATGATTTGGTGATTAAATCATCACATTCTGCTTTTTAAGTACTATTACTAGGGTGAGTCAAAAGTTTTGTAATATTTTTCTAATGTGAAAAACAATTCTACATTTAAATTGAGTGCAAACAAATGACTTATGCTGAATTGAATTGTTAGAAATAGAACTGTTTGATCATCAAAAAAATGTGGAAACAAATAGCTATTTAACTTAATTGTTAGTGATACATACCAATACTCTGAACCATTTGACTGCAGGCAGGAAGGTGATGAATGGTAGATGGAAATATTCATGGTAGATAGAAAGAAGTATTTGAAGCCATTTAACTTTGTACAAAAGAAAGCACTCAGACTCGTGTAAAAATGTAGCGACAAAATGAGTTCACAAATCATTTGATATATGTAAAAACAATAAATAACCAACAATGGTTGATATGCCATAAAACCCAACAAAACCTATAATTTTCAGTTACTTGAAACCATATCACTGAAAATTGCTTGTATTAAGAATGGTTACTTGAAGCTATAATTCTTTACAAAGGATTATTATTATTAGTTACTTGAAACCATATAAGTTGTTAAGTTGGCAACTGTAGTCGAGGGTGACCAGAAGGCTCCCTTTCCAATAGCTTCTACACTGAGGTGTAGGGGAGGGCGCTACTCCTTTCCCTGGATCGTTCCACTTTACCCTGATAAGTACCTTATATTGCTGAGTGTTAAGCAAGAAGGTATCAAGTACCATTTTTAAAGTCTTTGGTATGACGTGATCTGGGATTGAACCCAGGTCTCCCAGGCCATTGGTGAACACTAACTAAAACCATATAATTGTATGCAAATTATTAGTATTTGACACCACATAACTGTGCAAATGAATTGTTATTATCATTATCCTCATTAAATACGAATAGTTACTTGAAATCGTGATTGTCTATGAATTATTGGTACTAAGAATAGTTACTTGAAGTTATAATTGTTTACAAAAAATTATTAGTCACTTGAAACCATATAAGTAAAGTTGGCGATCATAGTCGAGGGTGACCCGAAGGCTCCCTTTTCAATGTCTATTACACCGAGGTGTAGGGGAGGGTACTACTCCATTCCCTGGATTGCACCACTTTACCCTCGATCTGTACCTTATAATGCTGAGTGTTAAGCAAGGCAGCATCAAGTACCATTTTTTGAGACTTTGGTATGACGTCAAGTCATACCAGGATTGAACCCTGGTCTCCCGGACAATTGGCAAACACTCTACCCATTAGGCAATGAAACCATATAATTGTTTAAAAAAAAAAAAAAGAAAAAAAAAAAAGATTGATATCAAATAACCCAACAAGGTTGACATGCTATAAAACCAACAAAGATTGAGCTTGTGACAAACAAAGCTAAGCTAAGGAAATGACTATTTCCTGTGATATAATACTGCTTTTCTCAAAATTCATACTAAAAATGTTATGTTTAGTGATAAGCCTATGGGTTGAGGAGACTGGTACTTTCCTGCCTGCATTGTCTGTGAAAATGGCTCCTGAATGATTTCAAGAAGAAGTACATCTTGTGCATTATATGTGTGAAAATACAATGTTTCCTTTTTCAATTTTGTTTTGAAAGTTGATAAATAAGATGTAAGCTGAATGATTTTTTTTTGTAGAGTTTTATTTCAACAAAATTGCTAAAAAAAAATCCAAGTATCTCATAACAAAACTAATGTCCTAAGGACAAACTATATATATATATATATATATATATATATATATAAAACACATTTGTCTTGGAAAAATGTATAGACACCAAGAAGGTTTTTAAAAAAATACAAAATAATGCAAATTACTGGTTACAAAATCTATTTTAAGGACCTTGAAGGTTTCTTCAAGAACAAAAACAAAATACCAACAAACATTCTTCATATTAAGAATGTTTTGAATATTATTGTATTTCAAGTTCATTCGTATTAACTTCCTCATCTTTTTTATCTCACTTTATTTTAAAAAATTGTTTTTAACCAGATTTTAGCCACTACATTCTCTGGCTTTCCTTGAATATGTTTTGGAATGTAGAACCTCATTTTCAGAGATTGTGCACTTCTTTTTCCCCATACACATTATATCCACTGATGACCTTTTGGAACGGTCCTTTTTAGACCCTCAACAGTGACAATCAGGTGAACTATGTGAATTTTACTTGCAATCCTTTTTTTGAAACTTCAAATTTCAAGTTTAGACCAATGATTAGATTTTCTCAGTATAACATGCATACTGATTCCTTTAACTATATTTTCCAATTCTGTTCTGTTTCAATAAGGCAATTAGTTCGAATGAACTAAAATACAATGAATACAACACCTTGCCTAAAAAAATTCAGGCAAGAATACATCAGGATATATTTGGAATTTCTTGAGTGAAAGGAATGTTCTGGTAATTCTACAGTAATTCAGGTAAAAGGAATTATCACACAAATATTGTAGTGTACAATATATAGACTTCCCACCCACCCCTAAAAAATGCATACAGATTTTATAAACCCAGAATTCAGTAATATCTTTGTCAAGAACTAACTTTGTGGCAATTGGAATCTTTTTACTTAAGTAGAAATTGAAGCATGAAAAAAAATACAACCAAAGTTCACACAGTTATTAAAAACTAGAAAAAGACAAGTGTTTTTGTTGAAAGAGTCTAAATATAATTGTGCTCAAACAAATAATTAACTCAACTTTCAAATATTAGCAATAACAGTATATGTGAGAGAGAGTATATACTTGTGTAAATTTTTAAGACCAATTTTTCACCTCAAAAACCAAGGTGTCATCCATTACACTAGATATGCTTTTGGACACTGCAAGCTTACCTCAATCATTACAGCAATATATGATGAAAACACCTTACTGGTCATTCATTGCACAAGTATATAAGGTAGTTGTGTGTGTGAGTGTACACACACACAACCTAAAGAATTATCAAATTACAACCCTTGCAGTACTTCTGTTTCTTAATTTCATTTATCACTATACTCATCAAATGGAAAAAAAAAGATAAAAATGGACACAATTTTGTTGAAGGGTTCTAAATATACAGTCATTAATAAATAAAGTGTGTATCTTCGATGTTATTTACCTCAACTTCTTTCTATAGGCAGGTTCAATACAAGATCCTTTTTTTTCTTTTTAAAAAGTGAAGATCGTCTTCTATAAGCAGGTGTGCATGGCCAAAAATAGCATAGCTCTTTCTGCATCCCCCTTTTTAGAGATACCTAATTCCTACCCACTTGTAGACAATGGGGGTGCATGTTAACTTTGGGGAGTGGTTGGGAGATAGCTCCTTGAAGTTCAGCTTGTTAATTTTACTCAATTACTGTCAAGGAAGGATGTGCTTACTTGTATGATAAACTATTATCTTTTTTATTTGTACATAAGTAAAAAGTAAAGTTGGTGACCATAGTCGAGGGTAACCCGAAGGCTCCCTTTTCGATAGCTACTACACCAATGTGTAGGGGAGGGCGCTACTCCTTTCCTGGTATTTGTACATAAAAAGTTTCCTTAAGAATTATCATGTGTTTTTACTTTGCTTTTTCACAATCTGCATGTTTTTCGATATGCTTTCATTTTTTTAAAGCAAAGACTAGTAAATACAGGTGGGCTGTGTCAAAAAATAGCTTAGCTCTATCAGCAGTTTCCCTTTTTAGTGATGCTTTAGGCAACAAACCTGATTCTATCCTTTTTAGATAATAAAGGTAGATTCTGTTTGGGAGGATGGCTCTTTATCTATTTCACCTTGCTGGTGCCTGGGAAGTATATAAGTGTGCATCATCAGGATGGAATAGAAATAATAGGGCTATCAATAACAACTTAAGTAAATATTATATATATGTATGCTCCCCTACCCCCATGAGCTTGACCTCTCTAGCAAAGGAAGTAATGGTTGCCACTCGTGTAATGCAAGGCTCTTCAAATGAATTGAGCTCTCGGTAGCCATTAAGCAGATAAATGTGATACGCAAGTGTTTGAAATTCCTTCACTTATACTAGTTTCCTCGTGGCTGTGCGGTAGAATCTTGGATTGAAGTTTGAGTCAGCCGGGTTTCGATCACAGTTTCAAGAATCTAGCCACACTGAAGAATTGTGATACAACAAAACAGTCCATCTGTGTATGAATATATATATATATATATATATATATATATTTAAAAATTTTTTTTTTTTTTTTTTTTTTTTTAAATTTCTCCTATCTATTAAACCTTCAAGTAACCATAAGTAGCAAAAATTTACTGGATTGAATAATATTATATATATATATATATATATATATATATAAAATAAAATACTATTCAATCCAGTATATTTGGGTCGAAGACCAGGTAGGCTCATCAGGCCCACATTGCACTAAGTGGGCCGATGACCAGCATAGACCAGCAGGTTTCGAGCCTTGGCTCCTTCCTGACCTTCCCTTCCCCTAAATCCCCATTATAATCGACCTTTGGGTTATTGACCGTGTGTTGAGTCCTGTCTGGTGGGAGGCAGTGACAAATATTTTATATATATATGAGAGAGAGAGAGAAAGAGAATGCCTTGTCTCAACATTAACTATTCATTATCCCATTATTGTAATTAACTTATTAACTACAAAATCAGTCAGTTTGTTTTTTTTTAACTTTGATGACATGATTTAGTTAAAGTTAACAATAACACCATTTGAATATTAGCATTAACAGCTAAAATCTTTTAAGGACATGCCCAAAGTATTCTTTTTGCCACTCACAGTTTTAGGAGTTAGAATGATCAACAAATGGATTTAAAATTTTTTTACAATTTTAGGTTTTAAACTTAAAATGGTTAAAAAAATTTTTTTTTCCAGCTTTGCTCTAAAAGTATAGAGCTCTTTTAAACTCACTTTTCAAAAACAATTTGTTATACATGTGTGTGTGTATGTGTGTATATATTTCTACATGGAGATATATATGTATGTGTCTCTCTCTCTCTATATTTTTATATGTATGTGTGGATATATACATGCGTGTGTGTGTGTGTGTGTGTATATTTTTATATATATGTGTGGATATATATATATATATATATATATATATATATATATATATATATATATATGATCAACCAAATTTATATAGGTAAAATGAAACTTTATATTCTATATACTAATCAAAATTTTATGAATATTATGACATTGTATATGCATGTGTGTTCTTACTCTTGCATTGGTTGGAGTGAAAATGTGAAAATGCTCCCCATTTTTTGAGACCCTCAAAAGCAATATAAATAGTAGTTTACCAGTAGAATTTCTACTGACATTATATAATAACATATTTCATCAAATGTTGAAGGGAACTCTACCTTCCCATGAAGACAAACTAATCAGCCATAGTCCTCAAATCTTTTGCTATGTCCCTGGTAGTTCATTTTTCAATGAAAACTAATTCTAGTTCATTTTTAAAATTTCACTATTTAACCAACTATATTCTAGTGTTTATTTTCTTAAAGATTTGTGGTTATTTTAGATATTAACATTTTCCTAAATATCATGAACTCAAAAGCATAACATTAATAGTGTGCATGGGTGTGTGTGTGTGTGTATATATATATATATATATATATGTTTGTGTGTGTTTATATGCATGTATCTATGCATGTGTGTTTGCATGTGATCAATCAAAATTATCTAGGTAAAATAAGACTTATTACAATTTTTTGTCTTTTATATAACAGAACACTCCTAATACCATATCTTACTACTAACTAGAAATTAGAATATTTTTTAGACTGAATCAACATTGACAAACAGTCAATTATATGGAGCCCTATGAACATATTTATAAGTCTTGAAATATTTCAACATATAACACAAGCAAAAATGAATCATTTCACTTAGATTGTTTAAAGATGTTGAAAACATCAATTTTTAAAATGAATTCTAAGTTATGATGTGTTATAGTTGTTTGAGTGAACTAAAATTTCAATTTGTAAAAAAAATATATATATTCTAAGAAAAGCAATAGTAGCATTGTCTGATAAAATTAAATGTCTTTATTTATGGGTTCTGAAAAATAAAGTAGAAATAAATCACTTCATTTATGGCATGTATTTACCCAACCCCTCCACGATGAGCAGGATGTGACACAACTGGTTCGAATTCAGAGTTTTATTTCTCTTAGACCGCTTGCCAAAACAAGGTTGAAGAACTCAGTCGGTCCTATAATTTATCCATAGCTAGAGGATTCATACCTTTCCTGAGGGTATTAGCATGATGTGAAATTAAAACAGCCTCATCCAGGAATTGAACTCAGGTCCCCAAGTTCATTTCCAAAAACGTTAACCATCACATTATGAGTACCTGTACAAGTGCCAGTAAGTAAGTTACTTTTTCAATTTTGTTTGGCAATTTCAGTATATAGAAAATATTAACAAAAATTGAACTTTCATACACAAATTCTAAATATTTAATATACTGCTTGTGCTTGTTATGTGAACACTATTATATTATTATATTGCTTATGACAACATTAATATCAATTGAGTGATAAAATAATCATCTACTCAAATACAGATATAACCTTGCCTCTCATCTACAACAACTTCCAAACAATCATATGGAGGAGTTTCTGCTACAACCAGGGTTACCAGACCCACTCTAAATAGCTTGTGAGATTAACTAACTAAGGCTTAATATGATAACCTGGAAATAATCTGGTATGACCTGAAAATAACCCTGATGCCTTCTGGCGCATGTTGAGGATGTGCTGGTATTATTAAAGACACCTGGAAAGAAGTTGGAGAGTAAGCAATGTGTCTTGTATTGGCATAAATATAGACCCTACATGCTAGGGATAGAGATTCACTCACAGAACAGCATTGGAGGGTCTATGAATCTTTTGTTGTAGAGCTCTGTTTACCCCACAGAATGCACACGCCCCCACCCCAAGTTAATCCTGTTTATTCTTCTCAGTGACAGTTTACCATTTTCACTAAAGGTAATTCTAGTTTTACAAATCATTTTATGCATTTTTTTTATCTACCTAACTACACAATGCCAAAGCAAAAGAAAATTTGATATTGAATGTAAAATAGGAAAAAAAAATATGGAGAGATTTATGGGTTTTTGTCGAATTGGATAAATTGTCCTAATCTCTACCCAAAAGATTTAGTTTATAATTCAATCCAACCTGCTAAAGCCAAACAAAGTTGGACACTTCTTTTCTAAGTGGATTGTGATTTAAAGACCCTCCCTATTACTGCAAATAATATTGACTATTTCAATGTATAATCACACACCTACTCAAAAAAACAAAAAAAACACATATGGTTTTATTGTATAAGCCATCATTTTTTTTTATAGTAGGCTATACTGTCCCTGAAAAAAAAACCCAACAAAAACAATCTATGCTTCTGGGGTTCCCCTAGCAATTATGGAGGCTTAAGGAACTTCTTATATTATTTGTACATCAGACAGAATCTACCCAAATGATTGAATACAACATTTTAATCATTTTATTTTCAGTAAGCTATTAATTGTATAGAAGTTTAGTACTAGAACTGTTGGAAACTGTAAGATCCCTCTCCATCTTGTGTTTGACCTGCCACACTTTTTTCCCTCAAGACTCAATGGCCCTTTTGTGTCTTTGAATTTGAGACTCTTGAGGCAGAGAGAAATATTTTGCTGATCAAAAAATTAAATTTATTAAGTAAAAATAATTTTTTTTCAGTATTAACCTTATTAAACAAAATATTTAGTTTTATCTCACTATCTTCTAGCATCTTTTAGACCCCTCCCACCAAAGAATGTTTTTATTCTTCTCAGCAAAGAACAGCTTAAAGTACATAATATGCTAAAAATATTGCTTTTTTTTTCTCAACTTCAATAATAGAATCAGCAAACAAAAATAGGTCAATCTTGACAATTCATTTTTTTCACATGACAATCAAAAGCAGTCATTTGGAATATAGGTAAATCTAAACACTCCATTATGCTAAAAAAAACAATTGTCAACTCAACTTCCACAAACACCATAAACAAATTTACTGAGTAAAAATTTACTTACTGGAAATATGGAATACGGTAATGATCATTAGTAAGGAAAATGGAAGGAATTGATGAACTAACTTTGAATTTTGGAGTGGGTCACAAGAGGTGTGATAATTTGCCAATGAGAGACTTGGAATTGTCAAATTCAGGAAAAAGTTAGAGCACCGTGTTCAAATATTTTAGAAATTTTTATGGGCGAAAATAAATAAACAAAACTGACTGCCAATTTTGAAGGTAAGAATGTTTGGGAATAGACATGACAGGGGAGGACCCTGACACACACAAAAAAAACCTCTAATAATTATAATGACATGTAGGGAGACAAGAAATAGTTATCTTCCCTTGGATTGGAGATCATGTAAGAATTGAAAATTCTTTTTTTTTTTTAAATTCTGGATCTTTGAACCAATCAGATCTTTTTGCAGCTCTGTTCATAAAACAGATTTGGTCTCACTATTTGGCAAATGACATTGTCTTTGTATCACTTTTGAGATGAAAGCCACTAAAGAACATAAGTAATATATTTTCACCAATTTTGTGAAGGTTGGAGTATCCCTTCATTGCCATTACTCCCAGTTCCACTCTGACCCAGAGTGGTAGTATCTGTTAGGGTCCTATAGATGGGTCAAATAGATCTATTCAACAATTATTCATATTCGATAGGACCATGTGCAAAAAAGAAACCTCTTAAGAAGTAAATACACAAAAATGTAAATAGGAACGAACAATAAAGACAATTCCTTAACCTCAAGGCATAAAATAACCCTAGACTGGTTGACATGCCACTAAAATCAATCAATCATTTTCACCAATTTGGTATGCTTTCTGTATATACTGCTTGTTATGAAACACAATGCACATTTTATCTGTTTGGGACACGTTTGTGTACTGTTATAATATTCCTGTTATACATACACATTAAGTGTCTTATATATTTATGAGTTTATCTCATTTTTCCTTTTGACTTATTCAGTCTATGTGTATCAATGGGTATACTAATGCTAATATTGGACCTTGATGAGTAGGAATACAACTAAATATCTGCCCTGGGACCAAATATCAGTAATGTCTCTAATAACTGGTAATAATTCTGATAAATACAATGATATCACAGTTATGGATAACCACCGCAAGCATTGGCTGTCTGAAATCAAGAAAATTTGAAGTTGATGTAAGAAAATTTCAATGTTCAAGTACTATCATTTTGCAATGAAAAAAATGTTCAATAAACTATTATATACAAAGTTTTTTTTTGTTGTTTTTTTTAAAGTCTTTTTACAATTGGGGAACCAATCTTGACTTTTGGCCAAGGTTGCTTATATTTCCTTTGCATTAAAGCCAAAGTAGAAGGCATGAATTTATTTTACTTTGCTCTTTTTTCACACAGTCCAATATTTTCACAAAATATCTTGACACTAGCATGTCATGATGGTTGATGGAGAAGAGTGAGTGTATAAGAACTTGGGGTAATGTAGTTCATTATTTTCCCCCAAAAAATAAAAAAAGAAAAGAAAAAGATTAATACTCAAATATTGTTGTAAAATAAAAACAAAGTGTTCAATATACTGTTAGATAAAAAAAAAAAAAAAAAAAAAAGATCCATAAACTATTGTAAAAAAACAAAAACAAAACAACAGAAGCAAAAAAAACAAACTATTCCTCTTTTTCAATGCTTTGCATTTGGGAAAAAAATCATTTAAACATACCATTTGGCAAAGAAAAACACAGAATGGTTTGCTGATTACTGTCTCTGTCCCATAAAAATTACTACAATTGCATAGAAATTTCATCCACTAAATGGGACAGATATAGTAATTTTGTTTTTTAAAAAATGCAAGATAAACATTGATTTTTATTTCATAGAAAAGAGTCTATACTTAACATTAGATAATTTTTTAAATGACAGAAAGCATATACAACAAAATCTAAGAGAAAATTCAAAATTCGTCACATTTCTACTGTAATTCTTGTAAAGATTTTTTCAACAAGCAGGATATATTTTAACAAAAGAAAACATCAACAATGTTAACATCTTTTTACAATAATGTAATACATAGATATGTAAATGATGATTGGTTAACTTTTAAACTTTAGTTGTTTGTGCTTAATGCAGTTATATATATATATATATATATATATATATATATATGTTTAAATATGACAAAAATTCAAACATTCAAAGTTAGTAAATTTTAAATTTAATATCACTTAAAAATAAAACTATGATGAGAGAAATTATCTTTTACTCTTTAACTCACATACTAGGGTTATTCAATAAGTAAGGTGAATTTTGAAGACAGTGGCAATAGGAGGCATTGTTTACAGCTGCACCTTTTTCAAGGAAATAAATAGTGATGGGTCCTTTCATGACCCAGAAGAGTGTCAACACGACTTTCTTTACTGACTGCTGTGCCTGGAACCTTTTCTTCACCAGAAAGTCAATGTATTTCCACCCCATGGACTGTTTTTTTGGCTCAGGCTCATAGTAGCAAACCTGTTTTTAACACATTTGTAAACATTTCTTTAACTAAAACATGCTTTACTGTGCATATCACACATTCTTCTGTAAATTTCACATGGTTTGCACTTTGCAGACACCAAAAATTTGATGACGGTATTCTGATTTGTGACCATTTTGTATAGCCTCAAAACAAATGGTTTTGCTATAAACCAATTCCAAACAATGTAGAAAAAAAAAGTATTTTGGGTTTTTTAAAAAAATTCCCTATATTTATTGAATGCCTCCTTATATATATATATATATATATATATATATATAAGGAGGCATTCAATAAATATAGGGAATTTTTAAAAAACTGTTGTTGGTTGTCACTAAATCACTTTGTGGGTTTGTGGCGAACCAAGTGTGTGGGGGGGGTCCTCGTGGTGTAATGGTTAAAGCGATGGACTGCGGAATTTTAGTAAGCGAGTTCGTACTCCAGTCGCGCTATTACGTTCACTTTCGGGCAAATACCCTTGGGAAAGGTATAAACCCCCTCATCCTCCCAGCTATGGGTTAAATAGTACCACAACTGTTTTTCTAGGAGAATGGCATTGGCATTAAATAACCTACAAAGGTGGATATGCCATTAAACAAAGAAACCAAACCAAACCAAACTGAACCAAGTGCAATATAATATGGAGTGCTCAATATCTTGGATATAGCTATTATATAATATCAATAAATAAATATATATTAGATATATATATTTAATGCCATTTATATATATATCTATCGGGACATTGGCCCAGCGGTTAGAGTGTTCGCCAATGGCCCGGGAGACCTGGGTTCAATCCCAGGTCAAGTCATACCAAAGACTTTAAAAATGGTACTTGATACCACCTTGCTTAACACTCAGCATTATAAGGTACGGTTCAAGGGTAAAGTGGAGCAATCCTGGGAATGGAGTAGCGCCCTCCCCTACACCTTGGTGTAGTAGCTATCGAAAAGGGAGCCTTCGGGTCACCCTCGACTCTGGTCGCTAACTTTAACTAAAATATATATATCTAATATATATTTATTTATTATTGTCTTCTAGCCTGTATTGGATTGAAACTAAATTCCATGCCATTATATATATATATATATATATATATATATATATACGCACACACACACACACACACAGAGTATTTTTTTTAAGTATGAAGTATGTATAAAACAGTACAAGAACTCATGACTCAGAGTTTCACATTATCAGTAAGCTTATATTCAACATGTCTGATGAATACTTGTCTGCTGATAAATACTTGATCGATAAAGTGAAACTTTGAGTTGTGAGTTTTTATCCTGTTTTATACTTATTTTATCTTATTTTATACTTGAAATATATTTTATCTTATTTTATACTTGAAATATATTGTAATATTGCTCTGCATTTTCACACATTAAAAATGCTTTTGCCATTAAATTTTAATCATATATACACACACATATATATATATATATATAATAGGATTTAATAAATTCAATTAAAATGTACTGTTTAAATATATACTAAAAAAATCTAGCTACAAATTATTCAAAGTTCCTAGCTTAATATCGTTTTTTAAAAATTGGTAAAATAGTGACTTTTTTAAATTCTTTTATTCATAAGTATAAAACAATGGTTCTCTAATAGGAGTTAGTTGGCTCCCTGAAAAAGAATTTTAAAACTAAGGGGAAGAATTTTAATCATATATACCAATCAAAACTATAATAGCAAAAAAAGAAAGAAAAAAAGTAAAGATTATTAAAAATAGGGGCATTATTGAGGATACCGGGGCTCAAAGAAGGAAAAGAATGTGACTTGGGTTTCTGAGAAGTATATAACTAAATTGGAGGAGAGTGAGAGAGAGAGAGGGTAATCTTTGTATCTTGTGAGATGGTGGTAGATGCAAATTATGTTTAAAAATTTCAGTACAACTTATTAATAGTTTCCATTCATCCAGTTGTCATTGTAACAACTTCTATGACAATTTTCCTTTATATTCAAAAAATAAAAAAAAGAAATTGATTGCTGTTCAAAATATATACGTTTTTTTTTCCAAAGGAAAACTTGGCAAATAATGCGTACATACATACATCCATACATATATATTTTTTTGCCCTGTTCTTTGTTTCTGGAAACAACATGCAGTTATCAATAACTGTTTCGTTTCAACATTTGGCAGATTTATTTGTAAGTTTGTAAAACTGAAAATTGTGTCACTTGAGGATTAATGGTGAATGTACTGGCTGAAATGTTAAGACAGAAAGAACAAAACAAAGGATAATCCAAAGGTGTTAAATGTATACATGTATATGTACATTACACACACACAAATATACATACATAAGCATTTGCACACATATAACTACTGTTTAAAAAAATGGGGAAGGTGAGAATTAGGTGTATTTGTGTATTGATTTTTTGTCTGTAATACTCCCAAATCCATCAAATATTAAAATATATACATCATACATACAAATATACATACATAAACATTTGCACACAACTACAAAAAAATATGCGAAGGCTTGAAATCAGATGTATTTGTATATGGATTTTTTGTCTGTGATATCCCAAATCAATCAAATATTAAAAATATTTCTAGATGTTCACTCTATCATGGATTCTGAGAATTTCCTGAATAGAAGTAAGAACAATAAAATATCAATTTCATATACACTCATTTTTTTTTTGACAGCATTAATACAAAAAAAAGTGAAACATGAATACAAATACATGCACCCACACATGCAAACTTTTTTCTCTCTTTTCCTTTTTCCACTTGAAGACTGGTTTTTGTTTTACATTAGAATTCAAAAAATTCTTTAATCATTTGCCATTAAAAAATGGACGGAAAATTAGTCTTGATCACTGTTTGAACCTTTAGCTTTGCCTTCATATAGTCAAAGGTCAGGTCTTCTTTCATAAACAATGATAGAAGAGTCAGTCAATATTCATAAAACCACTGCTGCCTTCCTTTACATTCTTTGCTGAAAATCAACATTGAAATCAGTAGGAGCATAAGGTGAATGATTTTCTGATTGGCTTTAAAACTGACCTTATTAACACAGTATAAGATGCTATAAAATTATCTTAATTAGAAATCCTGAATCTGCTTTGCCAACAACTTTAATTGATATCATTAGTAATGATAATACTCATTTAACATTTTACATTCAAAATGGTCCAAGAGAAAAATGTTTTCTTTTTAGAGATGTTACATTAGAACTATTTACAAATTCAGAAATTTTAGAAATAAACAGGAGTTAAGAAAAAAAAAGCATCACTTATGTTTAAATAATCATTTACTAAACCTAGCACAAGACGAAAAGTTCAATGTACTCAGTGATAATCAAATTCACGAGCAATTGTCTTCTAGTCTGTATTGGATTGAAACTAACACAGACTACAGTAAATAAAGTAATTGGGTTGATAGTAGTCATTTACTCAGCTTAGCTAAGTCTGGCACAAGGTCATAAATATGGTGTATCTAGGAAGAATCCAAACTAATGAGCAATGGCCTGCTAGTCTAGTTCACTAATCCTTACATTATGAGAGGCACCTGCCAGTCAGCTGGTGCTGTAGAATACACCAACTGCATTTCTGCAGAGGGGTAAGAGTCCCACCCTCAATGAGTATTCTAGATATGACACTAAACAACTGTTGGTGAGGCTCCAGTAATGCTGGGGCTTTGGGGAATGTGGAACACCCCTTCATTATCATCACTCCCAGGTCCACTTTGGCCCAGAGTGGTAACATCTGATAGGGTCCTATCTATGGGTCAAATAGAACTGTTTGACATTTAAACTGTGTCCAAACAAATGACTTATGCTCAATTGAATTGTTAGAAATAAAACTGACCATTTAACTGTGTGCAAACAAATGACTGATATTTAATTGAATTGTTAGATACACAGCAATACTTAGTACCATTTAACTGTGTTCGAACAAATGATTAATAGTAAATAAAATTATTCATGTTTGATAGAAATACTTGAAACCATTTAACTGTGTGCCAAAAAAATGAGCTCAGGCTCATTTAAAAATGTTATCAACAAAATGTGTTTACAAATTATATTTAATATATATATGTAAAAAGGATTTGGCATTGAATAACCTACAATGGTAGATATGCCATAAAACCAAACCAAACCAATCAAATAATAAGATAATATATCTGTTCAATGAAATTTGTTTATAACAATAAAATAAAGAGATGGAGATCTAATAGAGAGATCATTTGGTGTAATTAGGTAGAGATTTTAGACAACAGAAAAACGATCACTTCCTTTTCCTCATCTCTTTGGATACGGTATAAAGCAAGAAGCTGGTGGCATATAGATTACCGATATGGGAAATAGAAGCACTGGGACTGTTAACATTTACTTTGTGTTAATAGTTTTGAGAAAGACATGAATCCATGTCTCTGCTTTCTAGCTCTAGGTAAAATACTAAAACAGATCAGCTTATCTTGCCTTGGTGGCATCTAGTTTAAGACAAGAGCAAATAACAGAGAGGTAGGAGGAAATTGAGCTAGGTACTGATGGAGAGGTATTAGAGATAGAAAGATTGTGTTGTATGAATTTCCTGGGAGAGGGTATAGGTCTGCCAGCCTTGTAGTTCAGCATTTAAAATCCTTACTGATTTGCTATGGCTCAAACATTGACCTTTGGTACCAATGAGAAACATATATTTCTTAGTTTCAAGATAAATCATGAGTATTGACCAAAATTTCTATTTAAGTTGGTTTTATTTTTATTTTATTTTTTTAATATAAATATTTTACCTTAGTTGTAAAAAGACATCCAATTTGTATTGGCAAACAAAAAAATTAGATAAATTTAAAAAAATTCAAAATGAAGTACATTCATAATTGAATATAAGTTTTCATCAACATTTTGTTTTTTTCTTTTTCTTAACAAAATATAAAATGGAAGCAAAAAAGAAAAAGAAATCTCTCCAAATTGTTTCAGCCCTCTGTAAATTACTTTCAAATAACCTGTTTGAATTCATTGTACCCAAAAAGAGCTTTAAAGTGTAAATGAAACTAGACAATTTCTCAATATTCATAGAAATCATTATAAAAAATAACTTATATAATCCTAACCAAGCTATTTCACATGGAATTATCAAGATAAATTACTTCAAATGTGATCAGATTATGTCTAAAAGAGAGATAAATGATTTTTTTATCATGTAATAAATCAGATACAACAGAAGCCTGTGGCACAAAAAAAATCTGCCCATGAAAAATAGACATTGTCAAATCTAAATTTAGCATTTAAGAATTTAGCTTAAAGCAAAGAATAACAATGATAAGAGAAAGAACTATGACATTTTCTCTGTTTATAATGTTAAAGGCATTTTGTTCCTTGCCAAAGGGCAGATCTGCTAAAAAAACAAAAAACAAAAACACAGTCAACATCTAAGTGAGCAAACCATTGTTTGTGAGTTTAATTCTCATCAATAATGGACTGCTAGCCTTAGATGCTAACCATTAAACTAAGTGAGGCATCCAAGGTCAGTGGTTATAATGTATGCAAAAAAACAAAAACAAAAAACAATCCAAAGATTTTAATCAAGTGGTTTGTTTGATGTTAGTAATACATTTACTATGTCATCAGGGTTTAGAATATATCAGCTGTATTCCCTGCTGGAAGTAAGACTACACCACCACAACCACCAAAAGGGCTGTCCTGGGTATGACACTAAAATGCATCTGGTGGCAAGGCTCAAATTCTGAAAACACTAGAAATGTGTTCAAGTTATTTGTATTAGATAGGAATATCATACAATTGTGTCCAAAGACAAAAAAGGGCAATTTTAAAAAATATAATAGAACATTGAAAATATAAAAATGATTACAATTAAACATTTATGAGTAAATCAAATTTCAGTATTAAATAACCCATATGGAGTTGATATGCTGTTAAATAAACCAAACTATATAACTGTAAAAATTATTAGTTTTAGTTAGATGGTATCAAGTATACCAATGTACAAATAAATAGTTTTTGTTATTATACACAAAAAAATTGACTAAAAAAATATTACAAAGGAATGTCGAAAATATAAATAGATATGATCCTAATCAAACATAGATAAATCAAATTTCAGCATTAAATAACCGATTAGGAATTGATATACTGTTAAAGAAATAAATCAAATCAAACCTTACACACACAAGATAATTCCAGGTAATTACAACATTGATTTCATAATTATCCTTAAGCTTGAATGATTTTGTTTCAAAGCCCAAAATTAAATTTCCAGCTATTTCCAAATATCCAGAAGCTTGACAAATAACGAAAAAACAAATAATTGTATAGAATTTTTTGTTTTAAAGGAAAATAACTTATTAACAGCGAAAGCAAAAGTTATTCCCCTTGAATTCTTCTTCGCCCTTTATATCTAAGTCAATGTGATTTTCTTCAATAATTCCAAGAATTAATTTTTAAAACTGAAATAATCCCCGAGTTTACCTTTATCATCATAGTTTTAGAAAAAAATGTTTTTTACAATTATATATACAAGTAAAAAGTTGGCAACTGTAGTCGAGAGTGACCAAAGGCTCCCTTTTCAATAGCTACTACACCAAGATGTAGGGGGGGTGCTATTCCATTCCTTGGATTGCTCCACTTTACCCTTGATCCTCACCTTATAATGCTGAGTGTTAAGCAAGGCGGCATCAAGTACCATTTTTTGAGACCATTGGCGAACAATATACTCATTAGGCTAATGGCCCAGTTATTATATATATAATAGCACTATTATTTCTATCAGTGATTCTTGCCTTAATTCTTGACCACCAACAATATTTTCTTCCATGTACAGCTTGACGACGTAAATATACTCAAATTTCATATCTAAATTCTGTGATTTTCTAGTGTAAATAATTTCTAATGAATTTTAATGTCCTAAACCTCTGATAACATAAATTCCTATGTAATTTGGTAGTAAAATAATTTCCAAAATCTTTAGATTTCATTCATAAGGGCTATATGTGATTTTTAATTGTACCTTGCTCTGTGAATAACATATAAAGACTAACATTTAACAAAAAAGTTAATACAAATTCTTACAGGAGGTAGGCAAGATAAAATTTTGACAAGTTTTCTAAAAGGTAATAGTAAAGTATTAAATAATAACATTTTTTATTTATTGATATGAAAAATGTACTATAGAAATTTAGGCCCCTGCTTATTTCTGATATATGTTTTTAGCTTTATCCCTAATCATTAGAGTGAATTAAAATTTTGACAAATTTGTTTAATAAATCTCAACCAACCATAGCACAGATTACATAAACAGCTAGTATTAAAATTAAATATTGAATATTAAATGAATTTCTATATATGCTTTTAGTATTTGTTGTATCCCTACATATGTAATCATTATAGCAAATAAAATCTTTCACACATTTGTTTGGAGAGAATCTTCATAGTGTAGTGGCTAATGTGCTTAACTGCAACATCATAGTAAGTGAGCTTGAACTCGAGTTATGCTGTTATGTTCACTATTAGATTAATACCCTTAAAAAAGGATGAACATCCTAATCCTCATGACTATGAGTTAAATAATACCACTACTATTCTTCTACAAGGATGGCTTTGATATTAAATAACACATGAAAGTTGATATGCCATTAAACAACAACAAAAAAAAAAAAACAACCTAAAACTCTATTAGTTTAACAAATCTGTGAGGTATATAAATTCAAACATACCTGTTATTTTTTCGCATGTAGAAACTAGTATTAAAATAATTTGTAATGCACTTCTATAGTGATATAATTTACAATAAATTTCTATATAAATTTTTGGTTTGGTTTCTTTGTTTTAATGGCATATCAACCTTTGTAGCTTATTTAATACCAAAGCCATCCTTGTGGAAAAACAGCAGTGATACTATTTAATCCATTGCTGGGAGGATAAGAGGGTTCACACCTTTTCCAAATGTCCTAAAGTGAATGTAATAGCACAACTGAAGTTTGAACTCACTTACTTTGAGTTTGCAGTCTAGCACTTTAGCCAGACACTCCCAATAACTTTTTATTATGTGTTGTGGCATTATATAAAGTGAATGAAAGCTTTTAATGTATTTTTTAAAATAAAGTCTATCTGTGGGATCAAAAAGTTCAAGTATATTCTTTATATCAATATCTCCAATCTATGCAATTCCAAACTGTTGTAGAATGGCACAAGTGAGTCACAATAGAAAGCAATTAAAAATTAAATGATGAAAAAAACAACTTATCAACTAATCTCAGCCAGACGACCAGACCTTATAATAATCAACAACAAAAAAAGAGAACTTGCAGAATTGTGGACTTTGCTGTCTCAGCTGACTACAGAGTAAAATTAAAAGAAAGCGAAAAGAAGGATGAGTACCTGGACCTTGCTAGGAATTGAAAAAAAACAAAAAACAGTGGAACGTAAAAGTGATGGTTATACCAATTGTAACTGGTGTTCTTGGTACAGTCACCAAAGGTACAAGGACTGGAGGACTTAGAAATAAGAGGACGAGTGGAGACCATCCAAACTACAGCATTATTGAGATCAGCCAGAATACTGTGAAGAGTCCTGGAGACTTGTTGTCACTCAAACTCCAGTGAAAGACCATCAGCTAACACTGATGTGAAAAACTCTTAAAGAGTAAAATAATGTTTCCTTTCTCAAAATTAGAGGAGGAATTGGTTTTTAGTTTAGGCAATAGATTGTCTCATTAAGATGATTTAAAAAAAAACATTGTAAACCCCTAGACTTAGATATATTTGTGGAAAAATTATGAGTGTGGCTCCCACCCAGTATCCACTGACTGTTGTAGCAGTTACCATATATACTTGAGTACCATCTGAGCCAATCACCAAAAGACGATTTCATCATATATCCCATGTATCATGTGAATTTGGTTTTTAGTAGACTAGGCTAAGGTTCATTTATATTTTTTGATTTTCCATAATTTTTTGAGCCTTTGAATGAAAATACAGCACTATGGCTATATAAACACAGCTGATGAGATACTGGAATGTGAGCCATCTAGTGGCTAACAAATAAACCACTTATAGATAGGTTAAGCAGTGGCGACAAACAAACTCTGGTAAGGAAAGGTTTTGAAAGTTTGTATCTTGCATATGGCATGACCCCTCCCCCTTCCCCAATATTTGGCTAAAATTTAGGTCTCAAAAGGTCAGATGATATGCAAATATATACAGTACTTGTTTAAACAAATAAATGAAATTGTCAAAATATTACATTCAAGTATATGACACCCATTTCTAGCCCACCAAATTTGGCTTCTGATTTTTGTATCTCAAATTTCTTGACATGAATAAAAATGGTTAGTCTGTAATATTTTTGTAATGAAAGTTTTCTTAAACCAACTCATTTTAATGCAGAGCCACAATATTTGGAAATAAAAAATTCCATAAACATCACTACCACAAATGTTTAACTTTTTTCTTTTTATCCAAAGTATTGTTCATTTTTCTCAGATTTCCTTTTTAATTTTGGAGGGGGTTGCATATTTTTTCTGGGGGTTGAGGGGATCAAAAAGAGAGAGATAGAAAATTATTCAAGATTTTAGTCTCTATTAACCATACAAAATAAATTTAAATGTACAGTTTCCTCTTTTCAAAGATACTTGATATGAGGCAAGGACATGGCAAGATTGGACAGAATTAGTATTGACAAAATAGAAAGTATTTTTTTATATATATATATATGGAAGCACCTTAGTGGTACATGCAGCCATTTTCATTTTAGGTTCTTTTATGTATATGGAAGTACCTAATGTTACAAGCAGCCATTTTCATTTTTTTAATGAATACCTAATGCTTATATAAAAGACAAATTACATTTTCCATAAAACAACTCCAAATTTTTCTTTGCTTTTATTCTTTTTGAGATAATTTACTTTAAAAAATGAGAGGTGATACAATCAATCCTATATATTTCTATATGAATTAGTTGTCAAAATGTAATCAGTAATGTTTGCAATGCTAATGCCTATTTTAAAGTGGTAGGGGGTATTTTCTATTCATTTGTCAGTGCAAAAGGGAGCAATGTTTGGCATTAATAATGCCTTACTTATTTTTAGATAATGCATCATCAGTTATTATAATTATTATTAATTTTGACTTGTATTTTCTTTCATCTTTTAATTTCAATGACATTTTCTTATTCAGGTAGTTTTAAAGAGTGAAGTGTAGGTGTGATCTAAGCTTCTGCAAACCTGTGGCTCTTGTAGCTTAGTTGGTAAATCAGCTGGTGTGTGGCAAGAAGAAGCATAAGTACAAGACTCACCAAGAGCTTATCCTTTAATATAGTCTCCAATTTGTGATGTTCCTGATGAACAAAATGGATTATAATAAAATAGACAAAATCAAAATTAAATGATGAGAGAAAATACTAATAAAAATTAATATTATTTGGTGATGTTGTATACAAAAGGGAATACATCAGAAAAATCATTGTTCCAAGCACCATAAAACAGTAAAAACACCTACTACTATTAAGATATCTTATTGGGAGCTTCTGTTAAGGTTACTCATGTAAATAATATTGAATTGGATGAAGCTCCTAAAAAGCATACAAGTCATATCTTGCAAATAACAAATAAGGAGAGGACTTTTCTTTTATCATGGTATTTTTACTAGAGTGTAAAATGTTTTGTCTGTATTCTATATAACCCATTTAGTTGTTAATGTGTTACAAAGTCATTAACCGATTTTTGCAGCCTACTTTTTTTTTCAGAAGAAAAAACAGTTGCCTTTCTTTTTTGTCAAGTCAATTGTCTGCAAATCTTAAAGGTCTACTTCAAAATGTCAACAAAGAAAACATTAAATCAAATTTCATCAGTAGCTTTTTATGTATACATACATACATACCTACCTACCTACATACATACATGTGTGTGTCAATAAGTCTGAAGTCTAATGATGATAAAGCATTTATCTTAGATGAGAAATATTAAAATTTTAAAATAATCTCCTCTGTCAATGCACTTTCTATGAATAACAGAGATCAAACTTTGCACAGCTAGCATTTCAGATCAAACTAATCACTTTCAGACCACTGACATATTTATTGATCAAACTTATATATATATATATATATATATATATATATATATATATAAAATGTAGCTTGCCGTATTCATAAATAAAGTGCTCAATATCACTGATAAAGCTGACACATCAAGC
>OY757935.1:46096991-46171991 GCA_963585895.1 Sepioteuthis lessoniana | reverse complement strand
AGCAGAGTAAAGCTAGTTTGAATTCAGAGGTTTCCTTCGTAAAACAACCAGTATAGACTGGTTGTTTTACGAAGGTTAAAGAACCAGCCTGCCCTACTATTTCCCCATAGCACCTCAGGTAGTGTCATGGTTAGCAAGCTTGACTAGCAAACCTGCAAGAATGAGTTCAAGTCTCATTGGGTACCACATTCACTCGGCCTTGTGCCACATCTAAGCAAAAACGCTTAGTAAATTACTATTTCCTCATAGCTGGAGGAAGGAGAATAGATGGATTCATGCCTTTCCCTCTAGAAGTTTCACATATTAACAATCATTAAGTCATTAGATTCTTATAAGTGGGATGAGAGGGTGATACATAGAAAGCAAGGAATATAAAACAAAATTTGATTTGCATTACAGAAGATCTGAAGATGACTCATTAAAGATCATTTTGGAAAACTTCAATGTAAGCTATAATTTACTAAAATATTCAAAATTTCTTACATTAGAGGGTTAGATTTTAAATGATGCATTAAGTGGTATAGCAAAATTTTATTTTCATGCCAGCATTCGGATACTAATTCTGAGCTTTTATTTGAAAGCTTTTGATAATTTGAAAATGTTTCAGACAATTTTTCCTTCAAAGATAGGATTTCTTTGTTACACTTCCTACATATATACATACACACACCCTCACTCACACAGTAGTACAAAAGACACTTAAAATTTAATAACTTTTGAATAAGAAAATGATTAAGAAGTGTTTCTTTTAATTAGATTTACTTTGACTCTTCAAAATTACTTTGAACTAATTGGGAAATATGAAATAGATTATAAATAAAGAAGTTTTGCTTCTTTTTTTTTTAAAATGGTAAGTGACTTTTGCCCCATCCTATATAAATACATCGGGATTAGATATATATATATGATATAGTTTGGTTTATTTATTATCATTCTAATTGTTTTGAATGTGTCTGTGATGATTTGAATACCATTTTTTTTTAAAATAACACATCCCAAACAATTAGGAACATTATAAGCCAGACAATGAAACTACAGGCTGGTATTTATGTTTATGGTGATATGTCCCAATCTCTAAAGAAACTATATATATATATATATATATATATATATATTGTTTATGCTGCTGGTCTTTACTAAAAGAGCAACAATATGAAAGTTGGTATTGACTCAGAGCCAAAAATAATCTGTATGGGTTTGGGGAAAGTAAATGAAAGGGCTAGGCAGATAATGTTGCACCACTCTTCTTTGTAGAAAAGAGCCGTTTGCCATCAAAATAATCATTCAAAACTCTGGCTTTTTTTAAAGCTGGCCTCAAACACTGACCACTGGTGCCAATGCAAAATGCAACCATCTCAAACATGAGGCTGGCCTCAAACACTATCATCAAATGTTATTTGACATATCACACATGAACATAAAAGCCATTTTTTATGAGTATTTTTTCTTGTCTATTACGCAACAATTTTTTTTTCTTTTTTTACCCATTAAAAATGTCCCTCTTTTTCAAAAATTCAATTTCAATTTTTCATTGGTCAAGTGTTATTGTTGATGCTATACTAATAGTACAGTACACTGGTGATTTCTTTCCATTTTTTTTTATGCTGATGTTGTCATTGATAAATAAATATGTCCTAATAGGCTTGCTCTTCATTCGGTGGGTGCTTCTGTCTTTTGTAATAATAAGAGGATTGGGTAGTGAAGATCCTTTTCATAGACACTAGAAGATTGGGAAAGCATCTGGAAAAAAGAAAAGAAAAAGAAAATTATTAAAAACAAATGTATATACACACATTTTTCTGCACAATACTTCATTTTCTCAAAATTACTCATTTCTATGGATTATTTCAAAAATGTAACAGAAATGAAAATTTATGTTAAGTTTAAACTTGATAAATTAAAATCCATAATTATTCAAGGCTGAATGTAGAACATTTTTGTTATGTATTAGAAGTTGAACAGTCTATTATTTTCAACTTGTTTAATAAAACATCAAATTAATTTGTACCTTAGATTATTTTTGTTGTTTGATTGACAGATTAATTTTAACTGCATGTCAATCTGATTAGGGAATTGCATTTATTGAATATTCATATTTATATTTTTTGTATAGTTATTTCTTAACAATTTTTTTTTGTTGCATACAGTCCTATCAAATATAATAATGTTCAAACATATCTCTTTGACCCATAGATAGGAATTTAACATACTACCATTCCGGGTCAAAGCGAACCTGGGAGTAATGGCAATGAAGAGATACTTTAAATGCAAATCTTTTGTTGGAGTGATTGACAGATGGTAGGTTAAGGTTTGTTGTGGGAAATTATGAATATGCTTATAGACAGTCATGTACACATTAGAAGAGATAGATTTTAAAAATTTAAGGATTTGATTTTTAGATGCCAAGGGAAACAGATGTATATATTGGAGCTTAAGCAAAAACTCCACCTCCTTAGGGTGAAAGCTACAACATATGAGAGAATGAATCTTTTCTCCACTAACTGAACAAAAACCACCTCACATTTTACTATCAACAAAACCAGTTCAGTAAGATCTGAAATAAATGTTTATCTGCTTGCACATCACCTCAACTCTTTGTCACATCAGTCTCACTTCAATAACTTTTGAATGTACTAACAATATTACATCTCCCTCAAATCTCAACAACAACCATTTCAACTGTATGGAATCATTTCAGGGGTCTCGACAAAACTGTGCTGTGGATGCAGTAAAACATTGAAACTATTTCTGGAGTAGAGTTTTCTTTGGGACCCAACAAGATGACACTTATTATCTCAAAGAAACTGACGCAGCCATAATGATGCTATATAAAAACACAAAAGTAAAAGTCCACTTCCTGGATAGAGACACAGATTACTTCAACATTGTAGCAGATGTGCTGCAAGGAAACACATTAGCCCCATACCTGATTATCATCTGCCTAGACTACATGCTTAGAACATCTATTGATATAATGGAAGATAACGGTTTCAAGCTGGAAAAGGAAAGAAGCAGAAGATACCTTGCACAAACAATTATGGACGCGGACTACGCCGATGACATAGCACTTCTGGCAAATACACCCACCAAGTCAAAACCCTGCTATATAGTCTGGAATGAGCAGCTGCTGGCATAGACCTCCATAGACGGAATACATGTACTTTAATCAAAGAGGCAACATCTCCACACTAAAAGGTAGTTCTCTGAAACTAGTAGGCAAGTTCACCTACCTAGGAAGCAGAGTCTCATTAACCTAGAAAGACATTAACACATGACTAGCAAAGGCATGGACAGCTATCGATAGGCTATCAGTCATATAGAAGTCATATCTGACCGATAAAATAAAATGCAGTTTTTTCCAAGCAGCAGTTGTGTCAGTACTGCTATATGGATGCACTACATGGACACTAACTAAAAGTATGGAGAAAAAGCTTGACAGCAATTACACAAGAATGCTGCAATCAATATTAAATGTCCTGGAGGCAACACCCCACAAAACCGCTGCTGTATGGCCATCTACGACCCATCATGAAAACTAAGTTAGACGAACCAGACATGTGGGACACTGCTGGAGAAGTAAGAATGAACTCATAAGTGACATACTCCTGTGGACCCCTTCACATAGACGAGCAAAGGCAAGACGACCAGCTAGAACCTATATACAACAACTCTGTGCTGATACAGGATGTAACCTGGAAGACCTGCCAGGAGCGATCAACGATAGAGACAGGTGGTGAAAGAGGGTTAGAGAGATCCATGCTGGCAGTGCAACATGATGATGATAATTATCCCAACTTCTCATGGCTCATTTCATGATTTCAGATCAAGTTGATTATGCCTATCTGTCACTTACGTTTTGAATATCTCATTTTTTGATATTGTGGGTAAACTAGTTAATTGAGAATATTTCAGAATTGAACTAAGACTAAGCATTTTAATATTAATTTTTTATGACTACTTCTCCCCTACATTTCGGTGTAGTAGCTATGGAAAAGGGAGCCTTCAGATAACCCTCGACTAAGGTCGCCAACAATAACTTACTTATCTTTTAGCTTATTATTGCTTTTTATTACAAGACACAAAGTTAGTGGTTCCAAAACTTTTTTCTCAGGGAATCCTTAAAATAAAAATATGATTTTTCCAGTAGTCAGAAACTCAGAATAGCATTCTTTTTCAGACAAACCCTAACACATTAATTTCAATAAGACATTAAATGATGCAAAAATTATTTAAAAAAATATCTGAAACAAAAATTTATTCATGGAAAAAAAACAAAACAAACAGTTTTTTCTTTCAAATAAAAAAAAATAAACAAAAAAAAACATGGAACACTAAAATAAAAATATCTGCAAAAATAAATATGATTCATTCAATTTTAGGGAAAAAAAAAAAAAAAAAAATCAAAATTATTTTTTTAAATAGTGACTATACATCTTATAAGGTATATTTGATTAAATTTTCATTAAAAAGACACCTGACTTTGAGGAATCCCAGGATTTTTCAACAGAATACACTTTAGGAAATATGGACAGATGAACAAAGAAAGAAAATAACAGAAGAGTCACACCTTGTGTGTGTGTGTGTGTGTATATATATATATATATATATATATATATACACACACACACACACACACACACACACATACATACATACATAACTCACACACACAGAATTTTTCATGTATTAGGTAAAGATTGGTAGAATTAGTAAGTGTAATTAGTATATTTAGTAATTAGATGGCATAACAAACAGGCGTGTTCATTAAATTCAATTGTAGAGTGAATGCAAAGTTAGTAGCTAAGAAATAATTGGTAGATAAAAACAACTCTTTGAAATCAGTATTATAATCATTTATAATGGAAGATAATAATGAAGATGATGAGAATAATAGATGCAGAAAGACACAAGCTTTTTATGATTGATCAAAACTTTCAAGGCTGGGTGGGTTGGTTGGTTGGTTGGTTGGTTTTGCAGCATATCAATTATTTTCAGGTCATTTGGTGCCAAATCAAGTCATTTTGATAGAAACTTTGGTTTGGTTTTATGGCATATCAACCATTGTATTTAATGCCAAATCCATTTTTATACATAAACAGTTCTATTTCAAACAATTCAGTTTGGCATATGTACAGTTTGTTTTGTTTACACAGAGCTAAATGTAAAAACAGTTCTAAAACAATTCAGTTTAGCATAAGTACACAGTTTAAATGTGAAAAACTTCTATTTCAAACTGTTCAGTTTGGTCAAAGTTAAATGGTTCCAAGTACTGAACAATTCAATCAAACAATTCAATCACTAACAAACAATTCAAATCACCAACAAACAATTCAAATCACTAACAAACAATTCAATCAAACAATTCAATCACTAACAATTCAATCAAACATCAGTTTTTTATTGACACACATTTAAATGTAAAAACAGTTCTATTTCAAACAATTCAGTTTAGCATAAGCACACAGTATAGTTCTTTTTGACCCATAGGTGCTACCACTCCAGATAAGAGTGGACCTGGGAGTGATGGCAATAAAAGGGTACCCCACATTTCCCAATGTGTTACTGGAGCCTCACCATCAGATTGTTTAGTGTTGTATTCAGGACACTCATGGGGGGGGGGGGGTCTTACCCCTCTGCAGAGATGCAATTGGTGTATTCTACAGCCTTAGCTGACTGGGCCAAAAGGCTTGGTATTTTAGATGGATTGGTTTGATGTGGAAGGCAAGGCTCAGTCAGAATGATGATGATGATGACAGATACACAAACAATAAAAATAATGATCATCATCATCATAATATACACAAAAAGATGATGGTAATAGATACACAGATTAAAAAGTCTTGTTGCCACAAATATTAAAAATCTAATAACTCAATGTGTATTATTATTATTATCATCATTATTTACTCGTTTGAGAGTTTTTCACACCAGCATTAGTTGATGGTTTCTTACTGGAGTCTGAGAGACAGTAAGTCTCCTCAAGTCTCCAAGACTCTTCTCAGTATTCTGGTCAATCTTAATACTGTAGTCTGAATGGTCTGTATTTATTTCAAAGTCTTCCAGCTTTTTTACCAATCTTTTGGGGATTGTTCCATGTGCACCAACCTCAATTGGTATTATTGTCACCTTCATGTTCCATAGGTTTTTTAGTTCTCTTGCAAGGTCTAGGTACTTATCTCTCTTTTCATTTTCTTTTATTTGCATTCTGTGATCTGCCACAGTCCACTATTTAGCAGGTTCTCTTTTTTTTCACTAGGTCTGGCAGAGATTAGGTAATCCATTTATATCCCAAAATCCGAGAGAAGTTTGTGCGTCTCACTCTCCAGGATGGATTCTGGGTTGTGCATATACCACTTGTTTGTATGGTCAAAAGCAAATGCAGAAAATTAGCACAAAAAGAGTATAAGACTAGACATGACTAGGTGGGGAATGTAATCCACTAGTTGTGTAAAAGTTAAATCTTTTACACAACTAGTGGATTACATTCCCCACCTAGTCATGTCTAGTCTTATACTCTTTTTGTGCTAATTTTCTGCATTTGCTTATTATATGATTGATCATTTCATTCATCACCACATTTACTATTTTGTTGTATCTTGTCTATTTTTGCTTTAACATATTTGGTCTTTATGGCATTGTTCTGTGTTGCTATTGGAAGAAATTCAGTTTCTCTCTTAAGGTTTCCCTTTCTTAATGTCCAAGTCTTCTTGTGTGAGATTTCACTTGTTTGTTGCTTGAAATGTCCATACAATTGCTTTTCTACCCATTTTTGTTTTCTAGTTATTGTTGTTCTGTTGATCCTTGTGTTTGCTGTAATCAGTCTTTCTTAGCTAAAAAGAGCTAAGTAGTCTTTGAGTTGTCTCATCAATGTACTGATGCTATCTTCAATGTTAGCAAGCCCTCTTATTATAATAATAATACTTCACCACACTACACAATGTAATGGGTCAGCAGTTTAAAAATAAAGAAAACAACAGAATGGATTATCAAAGACAGATCAGCCATCATCTTAAAGATGATGAAACAGAAACTACAGATCAATCATGTGTCTACCTTTAATTTGGAAAATCTTGACAGTACAAATAACAGTGTCACCAATAAATCAAAACAGCCTCCACCAATTTTTATAAAAAATTAATTTTCTTCTAAACCAAATAAACCAGAATTTTATTTCTGGTGAAACATTATACAATCAAAAATAGATATCAATAATTATTATTGTACCATATTCACAATTAACACTATGTGCGAAATGGACATATAATGTTCATAACGATAGAACACAGGAATCTCGGAATTCGAAAACACATAATGACTTCTTGTTCAGGTACAAAACCTTTTTATTAACTTTGAGTTAAAGGTTTCGACATAAGGAGGAGAGACACAATCTTCTATGCTGTCTTATTCATTTGGCCCCCATTTCGTGCGGCCCCCATAGGGTGCACGTTCGCCTCGCGTCTGCGAGCTCCAAAAGTTGACCGTCTTCGTCCAGTGTCTAATCTCAACTCTCTCTTTCTTCAGATTCTCACACAAACCTCCACGTGCTTCCGGTGCTTGACATCACCCACACCCTGTCACCACGTTTCATCTCTGACTATTATGACATCTGAGTGACACCTCCATCCGCCCGTGCGTGCCCGCGTTAACACCTGCCTCAATGTTGCACCCAACTAACCCATGTGCTGAGCTGAAAGGTTCTCAGCCTAACTAAACTCAAAGGCATGAACTGAAATCCCTCGGCTATTATATAACATACCTATCCAACCACAAATAAGATCATTTTTCATCGATGATGACAAATTATTTTCTTAAACTATTGTGCCACTCCTCCTCATGTCGAACTGAGCAACAAAATCTTCAGCAATACAATTTTAACAAAATAATACAACAAAAAACATGTGTCAGTCCCAAGCTCAAAAGTCACTGAAATAAAAATAAAAAGTGTTCGTATTGTCCTTCGTTTGCTTTTTTTTCATTTTTTTTTTTCTTTTTCCGACCACATTTTCTGGTTCTTTTTTTAAAATTTTTTTCAACAGTCACTTATTCAGCATGTATATGTTTTCAGTCTTTAATTTGTTCTCTTGTTTTTCTTATTTTTTTAAATCTCAGGTCAATTGCTCATTATGTCTTTTGCACTTTTCCCTTCCTTCTACGTCCGTACTCATTACTTCTAACTTTATATCTCCTCCTCATGTAATCTCTGTCATTAATTAATATACACATTTTAACCTTTTACAACCAAGCGTAGCTCGTAATCAAACCAAGATACATGTTTCCCCGTTTTTTCCAACTTTTGACCACCGTCAAACAGTCTATCTCACATCTTTTCAACAGCTTACGAGTACCCTTCTTTCTTATCTTCTTTCTTTCTTTCGCCCTTAAAATACCGAGTGTTCTTTTCTAAACCACCCAAACCTTTATCAGCTCACTCAATAAAATTTCTCCCTTGACACAGCTCAAAATCGAGTCCGTGAATTTTCCAAACACATCCAATGAGATCACCAGAACTCCGCTCACATCTTAAATATCCAATCTCCAAACGCTTTTTTTTTCCGAACATCTTCCCCAACAAAACTTCACAGTCCCACCCCAGGGGGGAACTTACAAAATAACCGTCTGCCCTGTCAGACACAAAAAAACATCCGTCTCCTCGTTGCTCTGCCTCTATGGCGAGATATCCGAGACAATTTTCCAGTCGATACAGACAACAAAACGTCCAAAGCATTCAACTGTGCGTCCGACTTAGTCGGACTCGACAACTTAAACAAAAACCCGGCCTGATTTCTTCAGTGCCCAAAATATCGATTCTCCAACATCGAAACCTGTCCCAAAGGTCCTAACTACAGATATGCAAAATTTTTCCGGCAATCCCATCAATGAGTGAAATCTCCAAGGTCTCAAATCAAAATTCTAATCTCCAAATATTATTAGCCCGGACCACCAACAAGTTACTACAAATTTTCATTTATAAAAAACGTTATTTACTAAAAACTTCACCCACAATGACCCCGTCTATCATAAAATTCATTCATAAAAATATTGTTTATTAAGGCTGTCCATCATGTGTGCGACACAATCCTCTGTCCACACAGCGACCATCTTTCTTTCTTCTTCTCTGTCACTGCTAGCTTAATTCTCTGTTACTCTTTCTTTCTCTCCCCCCACCACGGTACAAAGTCACATACAGTAGTAATCATAATTTTCTATGCTACCAATGATTCTTTTTTTTTAATTTTAGAATTATTTCCAAAACAATTCAAACTCTATTCGTAAATTAAACTCTGACAGACGTAAATGAGCGAATACCTTCTTATTCTTTTTCTTTTCTTCATGCCTTTTTTTCTTCGAGTTGAGTTGTTTTACTTCTCTTTTTCTTTTTTTTTTTTCTTTTCACGCCTTCTTTTTTTTTTCTTTTGGGGTTGCTCTGCTTTTCTTCTTCTCTTTTCGGTGTTGGACTTTTCTCCTTTTTCTTTCTGGGGGGTGCCAAATTTGTTCTTCTTGTTTTTGGTCTCTTTTCCTTGTTTCTTATTTTCTGGGGGCCTTGTGTTTTCTCTCTCTCACCTTCGATCGCCTGAACAAGCCACTCCGAAATAGATTTCTAATTGTTCTCAGCCGCTTCTCTGATCGTCTCCGTGGAACCATGGTAACCCAGTCGTACTATACCCATGATATGGATATGCCTAGCTCTGGCTCCAAATAATCATATGTACCATATTCACAATTAACACTATGTGCAAAATGGACATATAATGTTCATAACGATAGAACACAGAAATCTCGGAATTCGAAAACATGTAACGACTTCTTGTTCAGGTACAAAACCTTTTTATTAACTTTGACTTAAAGGTTTCGACATAAGGAGGAGAGACACAATCTTCTATGCTGTCTTATTCATTTGGCCCCCATTTCGTGCAGCCCCCATAGGGTGCATGTTCGCCTCGTGTCTGCGAGCTCCAAAAGTTGACCGTCTTCGTCCAGTGTCTAATCTCAACTCTCTCTTTCTTCAGATTCTCACACAAACCTCCGCGCGCTACCGGTGCGTGATGTCACCCGCACCCTGTCACCCAGTATCGTCTCAGACTATTATGACATCTGAGTGACACCTCCATCCGCCCGTGCGTGCCCACGTTAACACCTGCTTAAATGTTGCACCCAACTAACCCATGTGCTGAGCTGAAAGGTTCTCAGCCTAACTAAACTCAAAGGCATGAACCGAAATCCCTCGGCTATTATATAACATTATGTACTATAAAATTCTGAAACTGACCCAAAATATGAAAATGTAGCTGTACATTTTTTTTTTTTAAAGAGTGCAGATGGAATTTGCAAGACACACTCAGGTTAATTGGCTACTTAATTACCATGACTAGTTAATTTGATGTCATTTGTTTGCGATATGGATTGGTGTCTCAGTCGTAGAGTTTCAGCTCTGCCATCTGTGGTCGCTGGTTTGATCTCCAGTGGTGGAGATCATGGTATATACTGCTGATGAGACCTAATAAGATCAAAACAGCTGTCCAGTGTTTCCATATGTTGTGTGTAAGTGTTCGCAGGATTTTCTGGTCATAGTAATTCAATTCACGAAAATGTAGCTGTCCAAAATAAGTACCTCCCCGCAAAAGAAATTTTCTAAATAAAAAAAAGGTAAATTTCTACAAAACCAAAGATACTGGGATTTGATTATTTGTAGAAGAAGAGTATAGAATCAAACAGATATTATTAGGCATTATTCGGTACCAAAATCTACAGCATTGAAATTTAGTAAGCAAAAATAAAGTTGTGTAAATATATATAAGGGGTGTACTTATATTTAGACTGCTATATATTCATAATTTTAGTTATAGAGTTTAAATGCTGAAGAGTTTTGTAATAAATGACAACCTAATAATATCTGTTTTGATTGTATACTGTCTCATAAAAAATAATTAAACTTTGACATCTTTAGTTTAAAAGAAAATTAACTTTTTATATTAAAAAAATGGTAGTGTTTACTTATCATTTACGGGGGATACTATATTTGTTATTGAAAATGGTACATCATTTTTAGAAGGTATGAGGTGCCTTCAATAAGTTTCCAGACTTTTTTGCACAGGCATTTAAAATGGTTGTAAACTCTTGAAAATTCAGTATGTTATTGTTATACATCTTATGAAATGACTGACCAATTTTTATGATTTCAGGTTCAAATGAACTGCTACAGCAGGAATCGGAATACACCCTACTAAAGCCTGATTGTCACACCTTGTGAATTTCAAAAATACAATCTGGACGTGAAGACACTTTAAAAGAAAGATATGCAATAAAATTCTGTTTTAAACTTGGAAAAAATGACACAGAAACATATGGAATGCTTCAGACTGCTTTTTGACCATCTTGCATGAATTGAGCATCAGTTTTTGAGTGGCATAAGAGATTCAAGGAAGGCAGGGAGTCTGTGAGGGATGATGAGAGTGATTTCGGTTCATGCCTTTGAGTTTAGTTAGGCTGAGAACCTTTCGGCTCAGCACATGGGTTAGTTAGGTACAACATTGAAGCAGGTGTTAACGCGGGTGCGCGCGGGCGGATGGAGGTGTCACTCAGATGTCATAATAGTCTGAGACGATACTGGGTGACAAGGTGCGGGTGACGTCACGCACTGGAAGCACGTGGAAGTTTGTGTGAGAATTTGAAGAAAATATGAGTTGGGTACTAGACGCCAAATGAGAAGGATCGATTTTTGGAGCTCGCAGGCGCGAGGCGAACGTGCACCCTATGGGGGCCGCTCGAGTTGGGGGCCAAATTAATAAGACAGCTTAAAAGATTGTGTCTCTCCTCCTTATGTCGAAACCTTTAACTCAAAGTTAATAAAAAGGTTTCGTACCTGAACAAGAAGTCGTTACGTGTTTCCGAATTCTAAGATTCCTATGTTCTATCATTATGAACATTATATGTCAATTTCGCACATAGCGTTAATTGTGAATATGGTAAAAGAGGTGTGGGAGGAGTAAGGAAGTCAGAACACTAGAGTTGATTGGCCAAATAAAGAATTCATGGATAAGGACCGTTGTGTGTCTATAGAGACAATAAGTGCATAGTTTGATGTCAGTGTGGGAACTGTACACACAATTATTCGCGAGGAACTGAAGATGTGAAAGATTTGTGCAAAGTTTGTCCCAAAGGTGCTCAGAGAAGATCAGAAAGAAAGACGTTGTCATGACAGCAGGGAGATGGTCGAGCTGATCAGTTCAGATCCTGCAGTTCTTGAGGCTCTGGTGACCTGCGAAGAAAGCTGGATTTACTGCTATGACCCAGAGACCAAGAGACAGAGTTCCCAGTGGAAGCATGTTGGCTTTCCCAGACCCAAGAAGGCCAGACAGAGCAAATCCACCCACAAACTTTTGATGATCCCTTTTTTTGACAGCACTGGCATGATCTATATGCACTGTGTTCCCACTGGAAAGACAGTCAACAAGGAATACTATGTTGAGGTTTTAAGGGAGTTCAGGAAGAGATTCCGTCGGAAGAGGCCAGCACTCTTCAAATCGGGTCAGTAGCATTTCCACCAGGACAATGCACCAATCCACAACTCCATCCTTGTCACAGACTATTTGACCAAGATGGGTATCAAGACGGTTCCTCAGCCTCTCTGTAGTCCAGACCGTGCTCCTTGTGACTTTTGGTTATTCCCTAAGCTCAGAGGCTGTCGTTATGAGAATTGAGGAGATGAAAGAAGCTGTGATGAAGGTCATTGACATGTTCACACAAGAGGACTTCCATGGGGCGTTCCAGAAGTTGTTGGAAAGGTACAACAAGTACATTGCAGCCAGAGGAGATTACTTCGAAGGGGACTAGAGTTTCATGTGTGTTCTATCAAGAAAAGTGCCCATATGAAAAAAGTCTGGAAACTTATTTAACAAGCCTTGTAGATTAAAAATAAGAGAAATAAGCTAAAATCTCACCACCAGAAAGATCAAAAGTAATGTTAACAGTATTATAAGGGAATTTTCTAAGTGTAGTGCAGCTTTGTTTTAAGTCCTGAAGGTGACATGGTTACTTCACAACATACTTGTTAGGAATGATCAAAATTTTCAAGGCTTGGTATTTTAGAATGGACTGGTTTGGAAGGCAAGGCAAAATTCACTTTATCTATTGAATGACCTTCATATATAGATAATAATCATCTTCATTTAAGGTCTAGACATACACGGGAATTTCTAGTGTCCACCTTCTAATTCTAAATTGACTAAAAGAGAAGTTGAACCCTCTATTGCTGGAATATCTATTATTTTTAGTAGCTGTTAAATTGAATTAGAAAAAAAAATTGAAGGACTTTGCTTTTTGTGATATAGAACTGCACCAAGCTATAAATTAACTTAGTGTTTGAAAAGGGGTGTATCACCAGTAAAACAGATAATGATTTGATGTCATATAGGTGACAAACGTGATAAATTGCAGTGAAGAGGACTTTTTTTTAAATCAAGAATATCAGCCTGACAAATATTTTCAAAAAATAATGATTTAACTATATATATATATATATATATATATATATATATATATATATATATAGAGAGAGAGAGAGAGAGAGAGAAAGAGAGAGTTAAAAGAAAAAAGAAAAAAAACATTAGTATTATAAATGGGAATCTAAAATGATGTCAAAAGAAGCTATACCGTATCTGGAGTTCTAATCAAGGCAGAAAAAGACTTATCACAAATGAGATTTAAAACATAATTGGGATGGGTCTGCCTCACAAACTGGATTCAAAAGATGATGGGTGTGGACCCACTTCACAAATGAGATTCTAAAGATAGATAAAAGATTCAGCACCCTAAATGAGATTCAAGAGATGGTGATCTGGTATCAGTCCTACAAATGGAGTTCTTAAGACAAGTAATTACCAAGAGGTCTGCACCACAAATAGAATTCAAATGATGAGGTCTTTACCACAGCAAAATTTCGAGGTCAAACATGGACGACTTACCTCTAGGTGACTCTTCCAAACAACATCATCATATTTTTCAACAACAGAACAAAAAAATACTGAAGATGCTAATTGGAGAAATTCATTAAAACTGTTTTTTCTGGTTGGAGCAAAAACCAGAGCTTCACCCTAAAAAGAGAAGAAAATAAAGGTTTGTTTTTCACATGCAAGCAATTACTCAGAACTAATGCAATGAGTTACATGTTAATCAAGCCAAGATGCACCTTAGAAACCAACCGATTATAGATTAGACGGAGAAAAAAGATTTTACAAGGTGGTGTTCACTTGATATATTGGTCTGGGTTCCAGAAAACCAAAGAGAGGACTGTGAACTTTAGATGGCATCTTCACACACACACATTGTTTTACAATTGTTGAAACAAAGCAACTGTTTCTGTGATCTTCCCTGTTGACTTTATTCTCTTTCTCTTTTCAGATTATTGCCGGGAAATAGTAAACATTTTGATATATTCAACCAAATATCGTGAAATGATGCCTTGAATGATGGAGCAGAAGATTTTTTGTGTGAAGACATGACGAAACTAAGTCTTTCAAGATTGTTCATGTAAGATACAGAAGAAAGTTTGGTTTGGTTTAGTTTGGTTTTATGACGTACCAACCATTGTAGGTTATTTAATGCCAAATCCATTTTTTATACAGATAACAGTTCTATTTCAAGCAATTCAGTCGAGCATAAGTATGCTGCTTAGTTCTATTTAACCCAGAGATAGGACCCTATCAGTTGCAACCACTCTGGGCCAGAGTGGATCTGGGAGCGATGGCAATGAAGGGGTACTCTGCATTCCTCAAAGCTTCAGCATGACTGGAACCTCACCATCAGATTTAGTATCATATCCAGGACATTCATTGGAGGAGTCTTACTTTTCTGCAGAGATGCAGTTGGTGTATTTTGCAGCCCCAGTTGAGTGGGTCATACAGAAGAAAGTTCAATTTCAATACATTTCCAAGCAGGAGTCAGATTTTCAAATTAATCAAGAACTTTGAAGCACATGGCACTTGTGAAAATCGTAGAATAACAGGTTCCATACCATCTAGGCTTCTGATAACAATCTGACTCCTATTTGAAAATGCATTGAAATTGAACTTCCTTCTGTATCTTGCATGAACAATCTTGAAAGATTTAAGTTTTATAATATGTCTTCACACAAAAGATCTTCTGCACTATCATCCAAGACATGGTTTTACTGCATTTGGTTGAATATATCAAATTGTTAACTATTTCCCAGCAATAATCTGAAAAGATGAAAAGAATGAAATCAAAAGAGAAGATTGGAGTGGCCACTGCTTTATTTCAACAATTGTTTGAGTTTGAGTTTTGCTTAACGGCATATCAACCCCTGTGGGTCATTTAATACCAAAAAGGTTATTTTGAATTTCAGTCATTAAAGTAGCGGTTCTATAGAGATGTTTGATTATATCTTGCTGAAAAAGTTGCTTTTTTTTAGAAAATTAAAAATGTTTTCAGGGTTTGTATTCTTAAAGATGTCCCTCAGGTTTCTTGCTTGATAGTACTTAGTATGGATATAATTAAAGTTGTTACAATTTAGAAGGATATGTTTGGTTGTGAGTTGTACTTTGCATGATGGGCACACTGGGGCATCCTCCCCTTTTAACAGGTGTGAATGAGTAATGTGGGTGTGCCCAATACGCAATCTAGCAAGTATTACTTCTTCTCTTCTGATACTTCTGTAGCCTGTTGGCCACTCTCCGATAGCTTCTTGTATTTCATGGAGTTTGTTTTGGGTCTGATTGTCCCATGATTTCTGCCATTTGTCTGATATAAATTTCTTTATGGTTGGTTTTAGATCTGTATATGGGATTTTTGATTTGCACATATCAATTTGAAGAGCTTTTTTTGCAGCTTTGTCTGCTTTTTCATTTCCTTGGATGCCAATGTGACTTGGTATCCAGGTGAATATGATGTTATTATTTTTAAAGAGGGTGTTTAGTTTGTGAAATGAGTTGACACGACGGGTTTCCTTAATAAGGCTTTATTCTACAAAAACCTTCCCTGACTAAGCAAATTCGCCAACTAACGATTGCAAGCAAGGGAGGTAACTTACCATACAAAATGCCAAGGGCAGACAAAACATAGTACATTCTCCCCCTCCCATTTAAAATTTTTTTTTTTTTTTTTTTTTTTACAGTTCTTCATACCTCTTTGGCTTACGAATTTCTCGTTGGGATCGTCTGGGTATATCAGGAGTTCTTAACATTACATGAGGGCGAGTAATACTTAGATCACTTGGAGAAGATACAATTTCTGGGTTAACACTAGTTTGTGAGTCGTTACCATCTACTTCTTTTTCCTTGGGATTTTCATTAGTGTCTGTAGAATCTTTTAATTCTTCCTGGATGTTATCATTTAGAACATCCTTACTTTGTAATATGTTCCTTGCTGGTGCTAGGTCACTTACAGAGACTGTAGATTCACGACCATTAGTGAATTTTATGTGAGCATATTGGGGGTTTGCTTCAAGTAATTCTACTTCGTCAACTAATGGTTCATACTTACTGGTTCGGACATGACGACGCAAAAGAACAGGCCCTGGAGTAGATAACCAAGTAGGTAAGGAATAACCACTGGGAGTTCGCCGTTGATATGAAAAGAGTCTTTCGTGTGGTGTGGCATTAGTAGCAGTACAAAGAAGAGATCTTATGGAGTGTAGCACTTCAGGCAAAACGGTTTCCCATTGGGATTCCCTAAGATTTCTTGAGGCTAGGGCCAATAATGTGTGTTTCCATATAATTCCATTATACCGTTCACACTGACCATTTCCTTGAGGGTGATAAGGTGTTGTCCGGCTAGTAGCAATCCCAAGATTGGTGAGATATTCACGCACTTCCTTTGATAAGAAGGATGTACCCCTGTCTGAATGGATATAGGACGGCATGCCAAATACTATGAATATTTGCGTTAGACTCTGTATTACAGAATCTGTATTTGTGCTTGTGCATGCAAAAGCGAAAGGAAAGCGCGAATATTCATCTATAACTGTTAGTAGGTAACGGTTTTTCGAATTTGAAGGGAGGGGCCCCTTAAAGTCAATGCTGAGTCGTTCCATGGGTTGTGTTGCTTTGACTAGACGTCCTGCTTCGGGTGTATAGAAGCGTGGTTTCCATCTAGCACACACGGCACATGCTGTACACACTCTCTTAACATCTTCAATAGAGTATGGAAGATTCCTTACTTTAACAAAATGAGCCAACCTGGTTATACCCGGATGACAAAGATTTTCATGTATTTCATGTAGTCTTCCCATACTGTTGAGTGCATTGCACTGGGCACGTGAGAGTGTATCGGCTGGGATATTGTTTTTTCCTGGTCGGTACATGATGTCATACTCGTAACATCCCAACTCCATTCTCCATCTTTCGATTTTGCTATTCTTGATTTTTCCATGTCTTCTTGCATCGAACATGAAATTCACAGCTTGTTGATCTGTGACTATCACAAAACGTCGCGCTGATAGGTAATGTGACCACTTTTTGACTGATTCTACTATTGCACAAGCCTCCTTTTCTACGGAAGAATGTTTTTGTTCTGTAGTCGTAAGTGTGCATGAAAAGAATGCCACTGGACGGCCTGCTTGATTCAGAGTGGCTGCAATAGCAGTATCAGAGGCATCAGTTTCTACCACGAGAGGTATTTTTTCGTCGACTGAGTGCAATAAGGCCTTCTCAATTTCCTCCTTGAAGTTTTCGAATGTTTTTATCGATTCTGGATCCAAGGGGAATGAGTTAGCTGTTATTAAGGGTCTAATTTTGTCAGAGAACTTGGGTATCCACTGGGAATAGTAAGAGAATAATCCAAGCACTCGACGCAGCGAGGTTTTGTTCTGAGGAACAGGTAGTTCTCTTAGTGGTCATAGACGTTCTGCATCAGGTCTAAGTAAGCCCTGTGATATATTATAGCCCAGAAAATCAATGGATGTTTTAGAGAACACAGACTTATCTTCATTGAGAGTGAGGTTATACTGTGTAGTAATCCTTTTAAATTTTTCTAAGTTCTCATCATGGTCTTGTTGATTTTTGCCAACTACGACTATATTGTCTACATAGGCATACACACCCTTTAGATTATTTTCTTCAATAATCTTATCTATTACCCTTTGGAAGCATGCAACACCATTAGTAACACCAAAAGGAATTCTACAGAATTGGTAGAGTTTACCATTAGCTTCAAATGCTGTATAGGGCTTATCTTCTTCTTTTATTGGTATCTGGTGATATGCACTCTTCAAATCCAATGAGCTATAAATTTTAAATTTTGATATTTCCTGAGCTAAGTCATCCATTCTCGGTAATGGATAAGCATCTAATCTTGTAAATCTGTTAATTGTTCTACTATAATCGACTACTAGTCTCTTTCTTTGACGTTCATTTGTTACTATTAAGACCTGAGCCCTCCAAGGGGAAGTACTTTCCTCAATTACACCCTCCTTGATCATTTTTTCAATCTCTGTCTGTATGAAGAGCCTGTCACCTTCTCCACTTCTCTTAGATTTAGTTGTAATAGGTTTACAGTCCGGATCAATATTGGAAAATAAAGATGGTGTGTCCACTAAAGCAGAGGGTACACTACAAGAGATAGGATGAGAGATTACAAGATCTTTCTTAGAACCGCCAAATGCAAAAGATATGGTGGAATGTTGTGACATAAAATCTTGGCCAAGGATAATATCAGAGCAGAGGTTAGGTAGAACTGAAAGTTTTACATCTGGATACCACTCACCTAGAAGGTTCAAATCCACTGTACATTGTCCCTTGATAGAGGCTCTCAGTGAAGATGACGCCATGGATACATTACCAGCAGCTGGTTTCATATATAGTCTGTGTTTCCTCACATAACCGAGAGAGATAAAAGACCCAGAGCTCCCTGTATCCATTAGTGCTGTTCCGGCGCCATATTTTCCGACTAACACGTATAATGCCGCCTGTTTTAGAGGTCCTAACGAAGCAGAAGTAGTATTCGTTATCAACATTGTCGCGAGTCTGTGAGAGCACGTTGCAGCAGATGTTATTTTTGGGTTCGAATGACACATTTTTGAGAAATGACCTCTTTTACATTTAAAACAAATAGCATTTCTTGCTGCACACACGCTTCTATTATGACGAGGCCCTCCACAGAAGAAACACGAATTTTTAGCAGTAGTCGCACAACAAGTGTTGACGAGGTCTGTTGGCTGGAAACTGTTAGTAGTATTTTCCTGAGAAACAGCACCTACAATAGGTGTTTGAGTATGTGTGTATGCTTCTGAATTTTTTTGAGCTGTATGTAGTGCTCTAGCTTGGTCAATTGCTACATTTAACTGCAGTGTTTTGTTTTCGAGTAGCCGTTGTCGAATAACATTTGAACGTAAACCCGAAATAAAAGCATCTCTAACACAGTCGTCGCGGTTTTGAACTGCATCAACAGGTTTAAAGTTACATTCTTTCGCCAGTAACTGAAGTCTTTGGACGTATTCGTCGATGTTTTCCTCTTCTTTTTGACAGCAAGTAGCAAGTAAATGTTGAGCAAAAATTTCGTTCGGGGGTTTTATGTACAGTTCTTTTAAACAGTTAACGGCAGTGTCGAAAGTATCACACTCAGCAATGTATTCATATACATCAGGGGAAACACAATTAATCAGGGTATCAAGTTTATCTAAGTCAGAATGGATGTTAGGATCAATAATTTTTCGTAGAAACGATGAGAAGCTTCTAAACCAGTGGTTAAAATTCTTACTTATAATGGTGTATTAGGAGGAGTGTCCAAACGTTCCGGCTTCAAGTATTTCTCCATACTGTTGAATTGGTTTTGTAGAATAAATTGAAATGAGTTGACACGACGGGTTTCCTTAATAAGGCTTTATTCTACAAAAACCTTCCCTGACTAAGCAAATTCGCCAACTAACGATTGCAAGCAAGGGAGGTAACTTACCATACAAAATGCCAAGGGCAGACAAAACATAGTACAGTTTGTTTAGGAGCTTTGTAATCAAGGGGGATGATGTATCTCTGTTCTGTAGTGCTAGCAGGACTGATTTGGAGTCTGTGTATATGATAAATTTGGAAGCTTTATGATTTGCTATGATATTCATAGCTAGATCAATGGCTGTGGTTTCTGCACTGTAAATTGAAGCTTCATTAGGTAGGCGTTTTAGGGTTTCTTTTTTTTGAGAAATAGCAGCACAACATACTTTTTTTCCTTGTTTGGATCCGTCTGTATAGATGTGATAGTGATCTGGGAACTTATTTTGTATTTTTATGAGTTTCTCTTGATAAGTGATGGGGTGGGTTTTTGTTTTGGGTAACTTAGCCAATTCTAAGTTTATAGTTGGTTGCCTTATGGTCCATGGTGCCGTTTTGGAGAGTATGGTATGGTGTACTATTTTAGTGTTGATTTTGATTTCGTTGAGGAGGTCACTTATTCTTAAGCTAAAAGGTCTGATTTTTTTGGGGTTATTTTGATACAGGTTTTCATATTTTGTTTTGCCGGTGTAGTCATAAGCAGGATTTTGTGGACAGGAGATGAGTTTGATGTAGTACTGTAGTGCTAATTTTTGTCTTCTTAAATAGAGAGGGGGTTCGTTTGCTTCTCTGTATAGACTTTCCTTTGGGGAAGTATTAAAGGCCCCTAAAGTGAGGCGAAGTCCTTGGTGGTGTATTGTTTCCAGTCGTTGTAAGTAGGATTTTCTGGCTGCTCCGTATATGAAGCAGCCATAGTCAAATTTTGATCTTATTAGAGATCTATATAGCTTGATAAGGGTCTTTCTATCAGCACCCCAGTCTGTGTGGGCTATGGCTCTCAATAGTTGCATGGCTTGATTGCATTTTATTCTTAGCTTTTTTATATGTGGGATAAATGATAATTTAGAGTCAAAGATAATGCCAAGGAATTTATGTTCATCTGTTATGGGTATTTCAGTGTTATTTAATGTAAGTTTAGGGTGGTTGTGCATCTTGTGGATTTGACAGAAGTGTACACATTTTGTTTTATTATTTGAAATTGTAAATCCATTTTCTGTGGTCCATTTTTGGATTTTATTTATGCATTGTTGTATTTTCCTTTCTATGGTTGTCATGTTTTTGGAATAATAGCAGCTGAGGAAGTCATCTACATATAATGACCCTTTGATTTCTGGAGGGAGGCAGGATGTTATGCTGTTTATTTTTATTATAAATAGGGATACTGATAAAATACTGCCCTGAGGAACTCCCACCTCTTGTGGCTTCGAATCAGAGTATGTGCTGCCAATCAGTGTCCTGAAAGATCAGTCTTCAAGAAAATTTTGGATGAAGATGGGAAGTCTACCTTGTAACCCAAAGTTTTTAAGGTCTTTGAGAATTCCATATGGCCACGTTGTGTCATAGGCCTTTTCAAGATCAAAGAAGACTGCCACCAGGTGTTCCTTTTTTATGCATGTTTCTCTGATTAGGGTTTCTATATGAACCACCTGGTCCATTGTGCTTCTTTTTGTTCTGAAACCTGCTTATAGGTTTGAGAGCAGTTTATTTGATTCGAGAAACCATATTAGTCTTTGGTTTATCATTCTTTCTAAAGTTTTGCATACACAACTAGTTAGGGCTATGGGCCTATAACTGGTGGGATTTGTTGGGTCTTTTTGTTTTTTGAGGATGGGGATGATTGTAGCTTGCTTCCATAAAGCAGGGATATTGCCTGAGATCTAGATATTGTTATATATGTTTAGGAGATATTTCTGGGAAATTGTAGGTAATTCTTTAAGAAATGTGTAGTGAATTTCATCTGGACCAGCAGCTGAGTTATTGGATTTGGATAATGAATTTTGGAGTTCATCTAGGGTGAAAAGTTGGTTGTAGCATTTAGTATCGTCAGAGGTGAACTTTATTTTGTTCTTTTCTTCTTTGATTCTGATGGAGTTGAATTTGTTGGAATATTTTCTGGTAGATGATGCTTGGGCAAAGTTTTCTGCCATCAGATTAGCTATTTGTTTTTCACTCAAAGCTTTTGTGCTTCCTAGGGAGAGATGATTTATAGGAGTGTGGACAGTTTTATTTGATATTTTCTTTACAAAGTTCCAAATTGTTTTGGGATTAGTATTTGAGTTTATTTTTGCAGTGAAGTTTCTCCAGGAGGACCTTTTAGCTTCTTTAATTGTGCATCTAGTTTTAGCTCTTTGTTGTCTATATTTGTCTAGATTTTCTGATGAAGGGTTGGTTTTAAATTTCCTGAGGATTCTTTGGCGTTCTCTGATCATAGTTTTGCACTCCTCTGTAAACCAGGGATTGTTATGTTTTGGGGATGTTGTAGTTTTAGGTATGGTTTTGTTTGTTATATTAATTAGGGTGTTTGTGAAATGTATTATAGGTTCTTCTTGGTTTGTATTTGTTTCTGGGATTAGGGTGTCAAGGCATAGTTTTTTGTAGGCTTGCCAGTTTGCTTTTTTGAAGTTCCATCGTGGGGTTTTTGAGACTGTTTGTGGGTCTGATTTTCCTGGTTTAGTATTTTCTATTATGATTGGAAAGTGGTCACTGCCGCAGGAATCTTCATGTACCCTCCAGTTATATTCTATAAAGGTGGCTGGATCGCTGAGTGTTAGATCTATAGCAGAGAATGTACCTAAGGATGAGCTTAGGTGGGTTTGAGCTTTCCGATTGTGGAGACATAGGTTGTTGTTATTAATGATTTTTTCAAGGGTATGACCTCTTTTGTTTGTTGTCCTGCTTCCCCACAAAATGTTGTGGCTATTGAAATCTCCCATCAATGTATATGGTTTAGGGAGTTGATTTATTAAGTTATTTAGCTGTTCTTCGTTTATAGGGTCTTGAGGTGGAATGTATATAGAGCAGATGGCGGTGGTTTTGTGTAAAGTTGCTGAAATTGCTACTGCTTGTAGGTGGGGGTGCTGATGTTGATTTTGCTTTGGGGGATGTTTTTCCTTATTAGGATTGATACACCACCCGAAGCTCTTAGTCCCGTGTCATGTATCTAGTCGTATTGCTCATAATTTTTCATGTTTGTTTTATCATTGCTTTTTTTTAATGTTTCTTGGAGACATATAATGGTAGGATTTTGTTCAGTTATTAACAGCTGGAGTTCGTTGTAATTTGCCTTGTAGCCACGACAGTTCCATTGGATTATCTTGTGGGTATTTTGGTATTTGGCCATAACTATTTATGCAGTATGTGTCTTGGGTTTGAGGTGTATTATTTAATTTTTGTATTTTCAATTTTAGGTGTCGAGTTCATTTCAGTTTCCATACTTTCTATGTTTCTGGATTTATTTTTGGTTTTTGTAGGGGTGTGTTGAGTAGGTTTTTGTTTTTCTTCTTTTTCTCTGGTTCTTGAGGTTGATCGGTTTCTGTTTTTGATTGTTAGCGTTTCATTTTTTTGGCTAGAGGTTAGTTGTACATTGGGTATAATAGTTTTAAGGGTTTTGATTAGTTCATGTAGGTCATTTATTAAATTTGTTAATTCTTCTTCTATTTTTATTGTTTTTATTTGTGTTTTTGCTTCGTTTTCTACTTGGTTTGAGGGAGTCCTGGTTACCTGAGAGATAGTTAATTTGTTAAAGGGATTTTCTATGAGTCTTCTTGCTTCAGGGAAGGTAATGTTTTTGGTGATTTTCATTTTGATAATTTCCTTTTCCCTTTCCCAGATTTTGCAGTACTTTGAGTCCGCTCTATGATTCCCTTTGCAATTGTTACATTTTAGGCTGTTTTTGCAGGATTCCTCTATGTGGTTTGGTTCCTGCTCTCCACATTTAACACACACTTGTTTTCTTGTGCAGTGCTGCTTCAAGTGTCCATATTTCTGGCAGTTATGACATCTTCTGGGATTTGGGATATATGTCTCAACTTTAACCACTGTATAGCCTATTTTTATTTCTAAAGGGGTTTTCGTTCCCAAGATAACTACTTCCCCAGGGACAGAAAGGACTACGAGTCTTTCCACAGCATGATTGACCCTACAGTCATCGTCCTCATTTAGATTTTAAAAAAAAAAAAATCTAAGAGAGTACTGTCATGACCAGCCGATTGATCGGATCGGGCCTCTCCGACCGCCCATCTAGCCCAGTAAGGGCCAAAGTGGTGTGTTGCAAGAGACTTGACCACTCGATTTTCAGGCCAAGTACTGCTCAACCACCAGGATCCCGTCCTTAAGCATCACGGGTCGCCACCCACGGCCAACAGGTAGCCTCGTTGGGGGGGGGGTTCACCCCTCTGCAGAGGTGCAGTCAGCGTATTCTACAGCCCCAGCTGACAGGGCGATTCAACAATTGTGAAACACCCTATAATTCAAGGTAGTGTAGACACAGAGTCAGTGGCACTTGATGATTGTCAGTTTCTCACCAATGTCATCATTAGACCAAGTGGTTTCCACATGGTGGGTATCCCTTTATATACTGTTGTGGGGCATGAAAACCCAAAATAATAAATTATTAAAGTGAATATTTATTTGAATTATATTTTGATAATCATTTTCATCAAGTTATGCTGATATCACAGAATCCTTTGATTCTCTCACCATCTGTCTATCAGCCATCGCTCTTGGCAAGTCCTCTAGACGGCATCCAGTGTCCATACAGAGCTAATGAATGTAATTTGTTGCCTGTTGGCTAACTCTAGTGTGTCCATATGTAGGAGTTCACAGAAGAATATTGCTTACAAGTTCATCCCTACTTTTTGGGCAGTGCCAAAGGTTTACAAAAACCTTTTTTTCTATTGAAAAAGTTTGTTTTCTTGATCGATAGTAACCATAAGATAATATATGATACTAAAAATTGTTATTATCGAAGGGAATGGACATAATGACGTGTTCAAATACTTGATGAGACTGCATTTCACATGGTGCTAATACCCTTGGTAAAGTTATGAATCCAATTATTCTCCTTCCAGCTATGATTAAATAGTAGGGCAGACTGATTTCTTTAGCTTTGGTTAGGCTACCAATCTAGGAGAAGGAAAATTATGAATTCAAACCTGTTAAAGTCCATTTAAAAATTGATCTTGTATTACATCCTGCCTGTTCGGAGGGGTTGGTAAATATCTACAATACTGAACATTCTCAAACATTACCATTAATTAATTAGAGATCGAAGAAACAATACCAACCTTCTACTCTCTGCTTTTAAAAGTAAAACTAAAACTGTTTAAAGTAAGTAAAGTTGGCGAATATAGTCGAGGGTAACCCAAAGGCTCCCTTTTCAATAGCTACTACACCGAGGTGTAGGAGAGGGCGCTATTCCATTCCCTGGATTGCTTCACTTTACCCTTGACCCTTACCTTTTAATGCAGAGTTAAGCAAGGTGGCATCAAGTACCATTTTTTGAGTCTTTGGTATGACTCGACCTAGGATTGACTCCCGGTCTCCCAGACCATTGGCAAACACTCTACTCATAATTCAGTTTAATAATCAGGTGTATATTAATGTGCTTGTTGGCACCTGCATACCTAGCATTCATGTGTGTCACACTTTCAGTAATAAACATACATGCAGTGTCGATTGCATTTGGGGAGAGTCCCTGCAGTGTAATGGCTAACATACTGGACTATAATATGGTAGTGAGTTTGAACTCCAGTCACTCTTGCATTCACTTTTGAACCTCTACCCTTGGGAAAGGTATGAACTTCCTTATTCCTCCAGCTATGGGTTAGATAGTACCACTACCATTCTTCTACAAGGATAGATTTCACATTATATAACCCATAAAAGTTGATATGCCATTAAACAGAGAAATCAAACCAAACAATTGTCAACACATTGAATGCAATACAACCCACCTGTGGAGTGTGTAATATTTTTTGTTAGTGCAATCCAACTCACTGGTGGATCATATATTGAACGTGCTAAAACTAAATGCTCTAACAAAGTCTAAGAGTGTAGCAAGATGAGGGGAGATTTTAGATATGCTGGCATGGAGAAAAGGAAGGTACAAAAGGAAAAATGAGAGGGAGGAGAGTAAAAAGGGATGAAGAAAGTTTGGTTTTGGTTTCTTTGTTTAATGGCATATCAACCTTCATGGATTATTTAATTCCAAAGACATCTTTGTAGAAGAACAGTAATAATACTATTTAACACATAACTGGGGGGGATATGAAGTTTCATGCTTTTCCCAAGGGTATTAGTTTGAAAGTGAACATAACAGCGCAACTGGGATCTGAATTTTCTTACTTTAATGCCTCAGTCCCGTGCTTTAGCTATGATACCATAGAGATTCCCCTGGTGAAGAAAGAAATGATTAAAAATTGCCAAAATTTTTAAAAATAGAGTAATTGAGTTGGGGTTTTTTTTTCCAACAAATTTTGTTCTGTTATAACTACAAGATTATCATAAGTTGATATTTTATTATTTGTGTTAGGTATTCATGCAATTATGAATGTACTTCGTGAAATTTCCAAGAGCCCAGCTAGTCATTACAGATATTGCGCGGCTTAACACAAGGCATATTGTCAAGTTTCTTCATTCAATAGTGTCATAAAAAGATTTTTTTAAAAAGTAGATAAAAGTTGGGCAGGAGCACATTTAGTAAGTGCTAAGTAAGTTACAATACATGCATTTTTATTTTATACATTCCAACATTTGAACATTCACGTGTAAATATTTATCAAAAATGTTATCCATCATATTAAATGCAAGAAAATGTTAAAAACTGATAAGAGTTACGTCCCTTAGTTCGTCCAGCCAAAATTAAAGATTTTCATTCGGTTTTAAGAGAGAGATAGTCAGTGTTCAAGAATGAAAGCCATTATATAGGGTGTTTAAAAAAAAAAATAATGCAAGAGTTTAGTTTATTTTTGTTGTGATAACTTTTATTCAAACTATTTTAAAGACAGATATTACAAAAATATGCTAATTACATATACTTTAAAATCAATGAAAGTTATTTCTTTTAACTTAACAGATGTGTAGCTATTTCATAACATTTGCAGCCAACTTTTGTAATGTTTATTCACTTAAATTGACACGCTCATAGTGTAATAGTTATCATCATAGGAGGTGGACTTGGCTACCCAAGTTCAAATCCTGAATTAGGCTGTTTGCATTTCACATAGAGCTAATACTCTTGGGAAAGGTATGAATCTATCTATTCTTCTTTCAGCTATGGGTAAACAGAAGGGCAGACTGAGCTCTTTAACCATTGCTTGGCAACAAGTCTAGGAGAAAGAAAACTCAGACTTCGAACTACTAGTAAACCTGGAAAAGGATGGGCTACACAAAGTTATTCCAGTCCAAGATATGCTAGTAGCCTGGCTATCAAACTAGGTTACATGATAAGTCTAAGTCTCTTTCATTCACTTCTACCTAAAATCTCCCTTTCAATGTTAACCTTCAAAAGTTAAAGATTGTTCGAACCACTACACCTTTTTAAAAATACCTAAGGAAAAGATTTCAAAGCTTTATATGTGAAATATGTCTCACGAATGAAGTGAGTGGTTTTAACAGCATGTTAACCCATCTAGGATTATTTTATGCCAAGAGGTTAGGGAATTGCTTTTATGTTTGTTCATATTTACATTTTTGTGTAATTGTTTCTTAAGATTGATTGATTGGTTTTAAGGCATTTTGATCCATCTAGGGTTATTTTATGCTGAGAGGTTAGTTGGTTATTTGGTTTTTATAGCATATCAACCTTGGTGAGAAGTTAGGGAATTGCATTTATTGTTTCTTCATATTTACATTTTTGCATAATTGTTTCTTAAAAGTTCTTTTATTTTTTTCAACACATGGCCCTTAAAAATAATTTTGCATAATTGTTTCTTAAAAGTTCTTTTATTTTTTTCAACACATGGCCCTTAAAAATAATTTTCAGACATATCTATTTGATTAATAGATTGGACCCAAACAGGCACAACCACTCTGAGTCAGTGTGGATCTAGGAGTAATAAAAATGAAAAGGTACTCCACATTCCTCAAAGCTCCAAGACTGAAGCCTCTCCATCATATGCAGTTTAGTGTCATATCCAGGGCACACCCTTTTTTGCGGGGAGGTCTTGCCCCTATTCAGGGGATATAATCAGCATATTCTAAGTTCTTCTGAAAGACTAGAATGAACACATGTTCATTGGAAAACAAGATACCACATAAGAGAACAAATGCTCAAATGAGGTTAGTCCATGACAATCCTTTCAACTACTGAATACAATGTTATCATATGACTAATAGTGTAGCATAGAATTTACATGTGCAGAAATTCTAATGTCTTATCTTTAGGGGAGCCTTTTTCATGAAACCCCTGGTATTTATGAAGTGTATTCAAAAAGTACTGAGAATGAAACTGTATCTATTAAGACAGAAGTGAACAATGAATGAAACATTGATTTTTTTTAAAAATTGTCCCCTTGGCATTCAACACACTGATTCCAGTAAGATTTTTATTGGTTGAAGCACTTCTGAAATGTCATTTTTATATCTTCCATGTCCTGTTTAGGAAACAGAAAATAGTGACACTAAGCTAGAGGGTCTGAACACTATAGAAACCAAGATGAATATAGCAGTCCACAATATGTAGAGAATAAAAAGAAAAGAGTTTAAAAAATTTTACAAAATGTTCAGAGTTCTAAAATTTTAGCACAAATACAGAAAAAAGTGCAAAAAAAAACAAAAACAAGTTATAGAAGTTAAGTATTAAAATCAATCAAAAATAATTTTATGATACACCAAATTCCCAATTGGCTGTACAAACATTCAGAAATTGTTTGACTCATACCTGAAAATATTTTAAACTATACTAGGAGATCTGGCTCAGACTAGTTTTTAGGAGAGATCTGTCTTTCACTCTTTATATCTTACTATCCCTCTTTCTGTAAAAGAGACCCAGAATCAGTAACCCATTTTTTTGGTAATCTTTATGAAAAGTAGAGGGCTCTTTATCTCAACTCTATAGACACTTAGCACCTTGACACCTAGCCATAACAGAGAAGGTATCATTTCAATGGCTGCCTGACCTCAACCTCTCTTAACCCTATCCCTTCATGTTAGGAAAATAATTGAATTACATATTCATTTGAAATATTAATTTTTAAGGGTTTTCCAGGATATCTGAGATCTCCAAACAAACATGTACCTGCCTTCCATACGTCATGCTTGGTGCAAACAAAGTAATCACCCATAATAAATAAAAGATTAAAATGAATAAAACATCCTTTAAATATGAATAATTATCCTAAACTTTAATAATTTTCATAATATGACCATCTTACAACCCATGTGTAATATGAGTAAGTACTGCAAGTAAACCTTAATAAAATCAACTCTGTCTTATTTCTCATAATGATTATCTTATAACTTATATGTACTGTTAATGTTCAAAGAAGCAATGTAATCTTGCAAAATGCATAAGCCAAGATGTTAAATGTGAAAAAAATAAAAAATAAATAAAAACTTACGCCAGGTTTTAACAAGAAGTCAATTGTATCAATCAAATCCATTCGGCCTTCTTCAAAGAATAAACTGCAAAAATTAAAAAGACAAAAAAGTCATGAACCATAAAAAATCCCCCTTTTCAGTCAAGAATGTTTAAGACAAAAAGAATTCAGTGTATTTTATTCAGTTGTTATTTCTGATACTAGGTGCTTCATCAAAATTTCTGGAAATTTAACTATGATTGCATATGGCAGTGAAAGGGTGAAAGTTCAGATTAAAAGTACAGTAAGGTCAACGTGAAGCTAAATTTTTTTTTACCTTATTTTTCTGATGCAGGTATCATTGGGGAACAAGAAAAGTTTGGTTTCACATTAACCTTACTGTGCTTTTAAACAGGTTGTTGGTTGGTTTTTATGGCATATCAACCTTTGTAGATTATTTAACGTCAAATCCATTTTTATGCAAATAGTCAGCTCTATTTCAAATAATTTGGTTTAGCATGAGTACACAGTTTAATTGTCAAAACAGTTTTAATTCAGTTTAGTATAAGTACAGATTTTGTTTACACACAGTTAAATGTCAAAACAGTTCTATATTAAAGAATTCAATTTAGTGTAAGTAGAGTTTCAATGTCAAAAACAGTTTCATTTCAAACAATTCAGTTTAGCATAAGTATGCAGTTTAGATGTAAGTACAGTTCAACTGTCAAAAACATTTTTATTTCAAGCTATTCAGTTTAGCATAAGTCTGCTGTTTAGTTCTATTTAATCCATAGATAGGACCCTTATCAGGAGCTACCATTCCAGGCCAGAGTGGACCTGGAAGCAATGATAATGAAGGGGTGCTCTGCATTCCCCAAAGCTCCAACATCACTGAAACCTCACCATCAGATTGTTTAGTGTCATTACCAGGACATTCATTGGGTTTTTTTTTTACTCCTCTGCAGAGATGCAGTCAGTGTATTCTACAGCCCCAGCCAACTGAGCAACTTTTAACCAGGACTCTTAAGGAAATCAATTAAATAAAACAAACCAAATGATAAAATGTTCTTTGCAATATACATAAATTTGAACATTGACACAACCTAATCAGTTTTTTGGAATAATTTTTTTTTTAAATTCAATGAACTTGAACAATATCACTTAAGCATTAAACATACTTAATGGCATTTAATTTAAAAACATTTTGGTCTTAATTCTAAAAAATGATTACTACTTATAAAAATAAAATTTTTAAAATACTAAACATTTAGTGGTGTTAGATTTTATTGAATAAATAGAGAAAAGAAAAAAAACAAAAACTTACCAATCAGCACTTAGTATGTAGTCAAATTTTTCTAGATGTTTACAACTATCCAGGTCAGTACCCCACCGCAAGCACCTAGGAAAATAATTTTTACAAAGTATTAAAGTACTGAAGTACCGCTATCCCAAAAAGTGAGCTTATTTTCGGCATCACACACCTGTGTCATGGCCTCCGCGATATATATTACCAAGACCTGTCATATGATTAAAGTTAACTTGCTGACGTCACTACTAGCATTGACTCAATTTCAGAACCAAACATGCCTTCCCCTTGTGTAGTACCAAAGTGCAAAGGGAATTATAAAAATGGTCCGAAAGTTCCTTGTTTTCGTTTCCAAAAAGTAAACATTTATTTGATAAATGGAAACATGCCTTTAAAAGGGAGAATTTTACCCCAAGTCCATTTAGCAAATCACCATTTATTTCAACAGGTGATATAATCAAAATTTGTTAAAAAATTAGTTTTGCCATAGCACAAGAAAGGGTGTGATCAGGTAAAGCATGTTCCTCAAGGGTTTACAGACCAATAGGCATGGTAACAGAAACTTAATGGAAAAAATGAGAAACACATTGTTAATAAATATTTTTGTGTGGTCTATTTTAGGTGGTTTGCTGCATGCGAGTCAGATTGTGATACATTTGGATGTATTGTTATTTTATAGAATTGTGATGCAATGTTTTGGGCCATGGTTTTTGTGGATTTATGAGGAACGTTTTGGGCCTTGAAGATATTTTTTTTAGTGTGGAATTCTCCAGTTACTCCAGGTAGGAACCTGTGGAGTGAAGGACTGGAGTCTGGTCATAAGGAATCCAGGTGAAATGTATTGCTGGAATGACCAGGGTCACTAGGTTTGTGACCAGGATCTAGGACCAGAGTATGGTCCTATTATGGTTTTGAGATTCTTCAAGGAATTGCAGAGGGCCCAATTGTGTTTGGGAGGATGAAAGATGCATCCGTATTGTGCTGTGATGCACGCATGTCAGGATGGCCAAACACACAAAGGATAGTATGAAATAAATTTAAGTAATAATTAGCCTGGGCAAGTGTTACATAGAGTGTTACATGGAGACGGATGGGAAGAAAAATTCCACATGTGGAATTTTGAAAAATAAGTATGGGATGATTGTTATATATTGACCCTCGACCGAACCGTCAATCAAGAGATGCACCTGTGTAAATAAGCCGAGGAACAGCGGAAGCAGGTGGGTATGAGACAATTATATAACCAGGTGCCACAGGCAGCATGGGTCAGTTCCAGTTCCAGTTGGAGTCAGTTGGGGACAAGATGCCCGCGTGAGAACCAGTGGCAGACAGAGGGCTTTGGACCCTCAGTGATCCACGGTTGAGCAACCCAGCCAAGATGAGAAAGAAGTGCTGCTATTGTCAGAAGAACTTTGGGTCAATATGTAGCAGTCTGTCCCCATCTCCAACTCACCTCTCACACACAACCAACATCAACCCTTTCGAGAATAAAGTGTGAGAGGTATATTTTTTATAAAGAAGTGTGTTCATTGAAGTCGTCATTATTGTTGACTATGCTTCTGCATATATTTGTATATGTATGTGGCGATACAACATAAGTTTTGAATTTATTTGAAACATAAAGGTTTAAATCACTCCACCACACTTGAATTTTAAAATATAATTTTAAAAATATCTCATTTTTAGAAAATATTTACCATAAAATGAACATGCTAACATGCTCAAAAAATATTTTCCAAACATTTTTTTCCTTTTTTGATAATTTCAATGTTTAACATCAATATTAATCCCTAGAAAAAATTGGAAATAAAAAAATTAGATATTTAACTCACGAATAATTTTTTTTAGGGTTATTAATTAGTAAGTAAAAACATTTAACCATAAAGAGTTTTGCAAAAAAATGATTTTTTATAATCAGTTTAACATCATAAATGAAAAAGAAACGTTAATTTTTACATTTTTTTCCCCCCATTTTTTACTATCAAAATATCTTTTAAATGCAATTGAATTACCAAATATCCTAGAATTTTTTAAGTGTATCTTTTTTGAATGGTAAAAATATCTTTTTATTTCCTCCAGGAGGATTAACAATGAATTAAAAATATTTCAAAATTCGAACACCATTGCTTTTTAGCAGAATTTCCCTAAAGACATTGTTTTTCTAATAAATGAAGATATATTTTAACTATAAATTAAAATAGGGAAATTCACTTGATTCAGTGGATAGCCGGATTTTGCAATAGTAATACGAAAGTTCGAATTCCAGTCTTACTGTTTATGTTCACATTTGGATAATATCCTTAGGAAAGGTACTTGAACTTAATTAGTTTGAATTAATTTGATTGAATTTAATTTGTTGCATTTTTAAATATTTTTAATTAATGATTTTTGCTTATTTATGGTTGCTTCTTGTTTGTTCCTAAATTCTAATGATACTATTGTTGATTGCTTGATTGCTATATTTGAGTGATTCTGATTTAAACATTCTTGCAATTAAAACAAAAGTGATTGTGATTTTTTCATAATTAAATTAAAAATATGAAAATTTAAGCAGTGTTTGTTAAATTGTTTTTAAGATTTAGACGAATAAACAAAAAATGTTGTCTTTAAAACCATGTTTATTTACAAACACGACCGACAATCAGTGTTGTTTATGTTCATATTTTCTTATTAATTATTGTTTTTATTAATTTCTTATTAATTATTGTTTTTATTAATTTTAATTAAAATTAATAAAAACCAGTATGAATCAAAACATGCCTCTTTCTTGTTACATTTAAAAAAATTTTAAAATCTCTATTAAAAAAACGACTTTGTGATTATAATTCCACGTTGTCATGAAGCAAGAGATTCATGGCTCCACTAGCGTGACGTCACATTTCATCGCGCAGGCTTGTGTATTAACGACGGCCACGCCTGATAGGCAAATCAATTCTCTTGATATATCTATCAGGTAATTAGAGTTACTTCCCTTGCATTGGTAACTCGTGTGATTAAGTAACTGATAAATATACTGTGGTTAGTTCATTCTAATAAACAATCGTGATAGTGAAAATGATTATCATACAATTTATATTAATAAAATTTCATATATTGTAAGATTTCTGTATGCTTGTACCCTCACTGCTGACCCCAGAGATGCATTGAAGCCCTTCAGATTAGTAGGATCTTTACTTATCATGCAGAGACTACAACACAAATGAGGAGATTTAGTTTAGTGTCTTTGTTTAATGGCATATCAACCATTTTGGGTAATCTAATGCCAAAGCCATCCTTGTAGGAAAACAGCAGTATTACTATTTAACCCATAGTGGGGGGATAAGGGGATTTATACCCAAATGAAGAGGTCAGAAAAAGAATAACAGTAGCCTTTGGGTCATATGACAGCCTACTTAACGTTGTAAAGAAAGAGAAATAATGTGGTATGGACATTTGATGTGATCATCAGGCCTGGCAAAAGTATCTTGCAAGGCACCATGCAGGGTGGAAAACAAAGTGGCAAACAGAGGAAGTGGGAAGATAACATCCAGCAATGGACAGGCTTGTCTTTCACTAAGTCGCATAATGCTGTTCAAGATTGCAATGGGTGATTGTCAGAGAATCAGCAGTGGTGCCTTGACAACAACCCTGGCTAGGGTTATAAGACTGATGATGATATTATAAGTAGGTAATTTAAAAAAAACAAAAACTACGTGCTTTAATGAAACTGACACATTTTTTTTTAAATTACAAATATTAAGAATTATTTTTACTTACCGTGCATGGACATTTGTATTACCAAATATATTCCTGGATCTATTGTGTTTCACTATGTGATAGACATCTAAAAAGGGAAAGAGTAAAAAAAAAGAATGAAGAAATATTTTAGACTGATAAAAGATAAATTAATTTTGAAAATGAAAGAAATGGTAAAAAGCAAAGAAAGATAATAACAATAAAAAAATGTAGTAAAAACAATGGTAAGAATAAAAAGAAATAGAAAAAATGGTAAAAAAAAAAAAAGAAACGGTTAAAAGGGTATATATGGTTTCTTTCTTTAATGGCATATAAACCTTCATTGGATATTCAATGCCAAAGTCATCTTTCTAGAACTGCAGTGATACTATTTGACCTCTAGCTGGCAGGAAAAGGAGGTTCAGGACCTTTCTCAAAGGTATAAGTCCAAAAGTGAAAGTAATAGTGTAACTGTGGTTCAAACTTGCTCACTTTGAGGTCCCAGTCCAGCTCTTTCACCATTACACCACAGGGACTCCTCCAAAAAGCAATATTACATGAATATTGAAATTATTGAAAAATTAACTTTAAAAAATTGAATATTATATGAATATAAATCAAATTAAAGGTAAATTTTCAAATGAAAACAGAGCAGTTGGTATGTAGTTAATGACTGAATGATTGAGTTTAATGGCATGTCACTCCATCTAGGGTTATTTTATGCTTAGAGGTTAGGGAATCTCATTCATTGTACATTCTTATTTATATTTTTTGTGTAGTTGTTTCCCTCTCTTTCTGTACACACACACACACACACATATATATACGTGTGTGTGTGTGTGTGTTTGGTGTATATGATTGATCGATCGATAAAGTTTAATGGCATGTCAATCCATCTAAGGTTATTTTTTACTCAAAGGTTAGAAAATCGCATTCATTGTACATTTCTTGTGTAATTCTTTCTTAATAGTTTTTTGCACAGTGATATATCAAGTAATCCTATTGAACACAAATAATTTGCATCCAGTTGTATGATTTCAAGTATTCCTATCTAATACTTATGGTTTCTTCCTATCTAATAATAATCATTTGTTTGTACACAGTTACATGGAGGCTAGTCAGCAGGAGCTCTAAATTATACTGACTGCATTTCTACAGAAGGGTAAGAGCATATGCCCCTAATGAGTGTCCTGGATATGACACTGAACTGCATCAGATGGTGAAGCTTCCGTCTTGGAGCTTTATGGAATGTGGAGTACCACTTCATTACCATTACTTCCAGGTCCATTTTGACAGAGAGAGGGAGAATCTGTTAGGATCCGATCTATGGGCCAAATAGAAGTGTTTATTTAACTGTGCTACAAACAAATGACAGATGTTAAATTGAATTGTTAATGTTATACAGGATAGAACAATAAAATTGTTGCCCTAGAAATGACGACATGATTCTATTTCCGTTTAATGAAAATCGGTTTTCTTTTTTTGAGTGATAGGAGCCTTCTATCACGTCTGAAAGTGACACAATGTTCAACAAGTGAGATCGGAGATGCGCTGCTGTACAACTCATGGTCTCTACCAATCCAAGTTATGACAACAGGACCATTGCCAGCACCCTCAAAATGCAAATCTGGATTGCCATGAATAACAGGGACATACCCAGGGTGATGAAAACAAAATTTTCCGGCTACAGTTGTGGTCTTTGGTGTGGTTTCAAGTGAGGGCCACATCATGCCACCTCACATCTTCGAAGTTGGCTTGAAAGTCAACACCAAAATATACCTGGATGTGCTGAAGAGTGTGGCAATCCCCTGGTGCAATCAGGTGACAGGTGGCAGACCATGGCTGTGGCAGCAGGACTCGACGCCGGCCCACAAGTCCAAAGAGACCCAGGCTTGGCTTCAGAAGGAGTGCTATGACTTTGTACCCTTCTCTCACTGGCCCTCCCCCGACCTGAACCCGCTGGACTACTTCGTTTGATCATACGTTGAGAACATCACCAACATGACCTCCCACAACACCAAAGCCACCCTGATTGCCGCCATCTGCCAGCGCTTGTGGAAAAGGCATGCTCCCAGTTCCGGATACGTATTGAAGCAGTGATTGAGGCTGAAGGTGGCTACATTGAATAGATGTCAGCTCTACTACATAATCAAGTTACCTGAATTGATTTTTTCAATAAAAGTTTTAAAATAAAGCTGTAGTGTTGTTTTCTTTAGGACGACAATTTTATCATTCCACCCTGTATAGCAATATTTCAAACCATTTAACTGTATGCAAACAAATGATTAATACTAAATAGAATTATTCATATTAGGAATACTTGAAATCATTTATCAATGAGCAAACATTAAATAGCAATACTTAAAACCACTTAACTTTGCAAACAAATGAGCTCTGGTTCATTTAAAATCAATATCTATAAACTATTCACTTACAAATCATATATATATATATATATATATATATATATATATATATATATATATATATATATATAAACAGGATTTGGCATTAAATAACCTACAAGGATTGATATACCATAAAACACAACCAAACCAAACAGATGGTTTGGTTGGGTTTATGGCATATCAACCATTGTTGATATGCCATAAATCAATCAACCATCAATCATATACACCACACACACATATATATTATGTGTGTGTGTGTGTGCAGAAAGAGAGGGAAACAACTACACAATGCCAAATCCTGTTTTTACATATATATCAAATATATGTTTTGTAAATTTATTTTGTTGATACGTTTTTAAATGAGCCTGAGCCCATTCTTTTGTATACAGTTAAATGCTTTCTATCTAATGCAAATATTTCTATTTACTATTAATCATTTGTTTGTGACGGTGTCTTTGCTATCCTAAATTAAATCTACATATGCTCTATCAATGATATTGAGCACTGTTTATCTATTAATATAGCAAACTATCTTTTATATATGTTTTATTTTTAACTAGATACACGTTTAGATTTTACTTACTTTTGATAGAATTTTCGTTTCCATCACTCAGCTCAACATGAGTTGCACTGCTAGCTGCAGCCACCTGCAAAAAAAAAAAAAATAAATAAATAAACAAGCAAATTATTATTGAGAAAACAAATCTGTTAGTTAAGCTATTGTTTAAGTAAAATGTGGTGACAGGATATAAAATCCAAGTTCGATACTTTTTCATTTATTTCATTCTCAAACTTGACAGTAAACTCAGAATGCGGCGATAAAAACTAACAATAAAAAGATGAAAAGATGAGTTAAAGATTAATAAGTAAAGTTGGCGACCTTAGTCGAGGATGACCCGAAGGCTCCCTTTCCAATAGCTACTACATCAAGATATAGGGGAGGGTGCAACTCCATTCCCTGGATTGCTCCACTTTATCCTTGATCCTTACCTTATAATGCTGAGTGTTAAGCAAGGTGGAATCAAGTATCATTTTTTGAGTCTTTGGTATGACTTGACCTGGGATTAAACCCCTGTCTCCTAGACCATTGGCGAACACTCTACTCATTAGGCCAATAGCCCGGTTTAAAGATTAATAATGAAACTAATTTATCCCCCAATTCAAACAACTTGGCAATGAATGGGGTATTTCATATTCCCAAAGCTCCACCATTACTGGAGCCTCACCATCAGATGGTTTAATGTCATATCCAGGACACTTGTTGGGGTGGGGGGGATCTTACCCCTCTGCAGAGTCATAGTTAGTGTATTCTACAGCCCTAGCTGACTGGGCTGGAATATGTACAAAGGACGCTCAATCCAAAATTAAAAATTCTTCCTACAGTTCATAAGTATATATTTACTGCAACCCTCCCCAAGCTTGTCAAAGTGACTTAGAATATGCTGACTGTATTCCCCTGCAGAAAAGTAAGACCTCCTCCAAAAAGAGGTCTCCTGTTTATAACACTAAATTGCATGTGATGGTGAGGCTCTAGTTCAGGAGATCTGAGTAGTGTGCAGTTCCTCCCTTCATTGGTCTGGACTAGTAGTACCTGTTAGGGTTCCATCTATAGGTCAAATAGATCTGTTTGAAAGTTATTTATATTTGATAGGATTGTATGAAAAAAATTTCTTTAACGACTAAACAAAAAAAGGAAAATATGAACATACAATGTATGAGATTACCCAACCTCCAGGGATAAAATAACCCAAGATGGGTTGACGTGCCATTAAAATCAACCAGTAAGACCTCTCCTACTGGCAGAATGTGACACTGAGTCAATTTTTAACCAGGGTAAAGCTGATTTGAATTCTGAGTTTGCCTTCTAAAACTGGTTGTGATACCAAGACTAAAGAACCCAGTCTGCCTTACTTTTTACCCATATATGGAGAGAGAACAGATGGACATGTTTTTTTTTCCCCAAAAGCATTAGTGCTAGGTGAAACACAAACAGCCTTGTTTAGGATTTTCTATGATGATACCCATTATTATACTAAATGTGTTTACAGTGCAAAAGTAGTTAAAAGTTTTTTTTTTAAGCTAATCAGCCCATCCACAGATATAGTCTTATAAAAAAATAATGAAATGAATTCTAGTACCATAATGAGTACACATAGTTTATTGATGATTTTATTGTTATTTCTTTGCCCTCCCCGCAACCACGTCTGACTCCGAAGAATAGAATAACATCATTACATCAGAAAATGAGTCATCTCAATAGAATTAGTCACCTGAGTTGATAACAACACAAATCCCATAACAAGACTGTAAATTAATTGAAACAATCCAGAGTTCTGCACAGGAGTACATAGGATTCGTTTGTTTATCAGTGTGGGATCACCAGTTTGAATTTTATTTTTTTGAAAATGAACTCTGTAGAACATCGTCTCGACTTTCCAATGATGTTATCATCTAGTCATATTATTTAAATTAACATCACTGAATTAACAAATTATTATTGACAGCTTCTACATTGACCTTGCACATGAAATTCTATTCTTGTTCTTGTTCTGTCATATACTGGTGTGTCATCTAATCAGTTAATTCAAATCTTACATTGAATTAATATTTCAGTGGTGGTAAGTTATGAATATAACAAAGGATTATATGAAGAATCAGCTTCTTGATTTGGCATTTTCATGTGGTTATATAGAAAATCAACAAAGTCTGATGCTATTATAAGATAATGCTGGGGCACTGTGATGTTTTGGCCCCAAAATATACCTGACTCCAAAGTCATCATCTGGTGAAGACTTTTTTTTGCAATATGTGTGTGTGTGTGTGTATATATATATATATATATATATATATATATATACACACACACACACACACATATATATATATAGGTTTCCAGATATCATGATTCTGAACCTCTCTCTCTCACCTGGATGGTTGGTTGGTTTTTATGGCATATCAACCTTTGTAGGTTATTTAACGCCAAATCCATTTTAATTTATTTTTGTCAAAACAGTTCTATATATATATATATATTCTTTAAGTAAAAAAACAAAGACCAGTTACTTTAGGATTATAAATTTATTTCCATCCTGTTTTGTGTTTCTGATGTAAACCAAAAACATGAAGAAAAATATAACAGGACTTCTTATAAACTGCATGAAATATTTAATAGAAAAACGTTAAAAATTAATTACTCTTGCACGAAAAATATTTTTCAAATAATCAATAATCATAATAAAGAGATAATTAAGGACTTTCTGGACCGAACAAATAATAATAATAACGGTATAAAAAACGAATGTAATAGTAAAACTTGAAACAATTGTCCTATGAATGGATTATGTAACTTAAATAATGTAGTATATCAAGGAATAATTTACCCAAAAGAGAATATAATGGATAGAAAAACTTATATCGGAATTTCCTCCACGAAATGGAAAGTGAGATATGCAAATCACAAATATTCTTTCTCCCACGAACATCTGAAACACCAAACAGCACTATCTAAGCAATTCTGGAGTTTGAAAAATAAAGGGTTAACCCCTGAGATTCAATGGTCTATATTGAAAAAGTCAAATACTCCAAAATGTTTTGATGGTAGATGTAACCTGTGCTTAGAAGAGAAGATACAAATAATGACTTATTCCGAGCCTGAAAAGTTATTAAATAAGAGATGTGAATTAATAGCAAGATGTAGACATAAGACTAAATTTAAACTATAGACTAATTATCATAAATAAAAGTTGTCCCTAAAAAAATAGAAATAAATTGAGAAATGAGGTAAATGAAATAAAATAAAATAAGAATAAAAAAAGAAAAAACGTTTCTGATATATGTACACGACAAAAAATAGGGAACTGAGGAAATAGACTCGAAATTAATATAAGTATTAATATTTCCCTTACAAAAAAGTTATTATTATAAAAAAAGTTAATTATCGAACTTAACTAAAAAAGAAAATAAATAAAATAAATAGCAGAAAAATAAAAAAGTTAAATTACTATCATTCCAAACGACAGTAAAATTAAATAAATAAAATAAATAAACAAATAAAAAAATGGAATTAAAAAAAATGAGGAGATAACTTTTCACCCCCCCCCTGTGTCTATTCTGATTTATTTTATCCATAAGATCTGAAGAAGTCCTGTTATATTTTTCTTTATGTTTTTGGTTTACATCAGAAACACAAAACAGGATGGAAATGAATTTATAATCCTAAAGTAACCGGTCTTTGTTTTTTTTCTTAAAGAAAGTATTGCTCTGTAATATTAGTTACATTGAGCTCTCTACCAGGAAAATTTAAATGTTTTTGAATGATTTTCTTGTCCTGAATGAATTACTCCCAACTCTGGTTTAACTAGACCAAATAATACACACCCACATATATATATATATATATATATATAACAATTCAGTTTAGTGTAAGTACAGTTTTACTGTAAAAAACAGTTCCATTTCAAGCAATTTAGTTTAGCATACGCACACAGTTTAAATGTAAGTACAGTTTAATTGATAAAAACATTTCTATTTCAAGCATTATTTCAAGCATTCGATTTCGTCAAACAATTCTAATTCAAACATTTCAGTTTGGTATAAATATGCAGGCAGTATAAATCATTCTATTTACTTTCCCACATTTGTTTGCACACAGTTAAATTATTACAAGAGTGGCCATATAACAATAGAAATTTAACAGTTATTTGTTAGCACACATTTAAATAGATATGTATGATATGTAAGAGATAATTTAAATAAGTACGCAGTTTTAATGTCAAAACAGTTCTATTTTAAATAATTCAGTTCAGCATAAATATGCAGTTCAAATGTATAAAAACAGTAAACACCAACCACCGTTTAGTTCTATTTAACCCATAGATAGGACCCTTATTAGGTGCTACCACTCCGAGCCAGAGTGAACCTGGGAGCGATGGCAATGAAGAGGTACTCCACATTCCATAAAGCTCCAGCATTGCTGGAACCTCACCATCAGATTGTTTAGTGTCATATCCAGGACACTCGTTGGGGGGGGTCTTACCCCTCTGCAGAGACACAGTCGGTGTATTCTACAGCCCCAGCTGACTGGGCAACTCACCTGGATGCTATCAAGCCTTATCAGTAAGGCTTAGAATACGACGACTGCATCCTCTTAAGAATTTAATTTGAAAAGGTAAGTGGCCATACAGCTGCTGTTTTGTAGGGTACTGTTTCCAGAATTTACTCAAAAAACATACAGCATTTTTATGTAGTTACTATCTAGCTTTTATCTAGGCATTTCATTAGAATCCAAGTGGTGCAACCATACAGTAATACCGATACAGCCACAGCTTGGAAGAATTCCTGTTTTATCTTATCAGAGAGATCAGATTTCCATATGGCTATTAACATGTTAATAGCAATCCATGTATTTCCTATATATAAGTTGACTTTGCTTTCAGTAGATGAGATATTGTTACCAAGGCATATGATATAAAGTATTAAAAAACATCACTTTTTATTTTATGTTTAAATAAACATATATAAACTTACACAAATTCCAGCGAGACAGGTCATTCCACCACCAAGCTCACAAATTCTTTTACCACTGAAATTCAAAGAAAATCAATCAAATTAGTTTTTTTGCCAACATGAATTAAGTTTTAAGGTATTTATCCACATAAAAATGAGGTGCCAGGATATTAAAATCCAAATTCAATTCTCTCAATGAATTATTTTTTTTATTCATTTTAATTTTCAAATTTAACTGTCAAGTGATATTTAACCCGGAATGTTGCAATAAAAGCTGACAATAATATGGAAGACATAATACAAGGTCATTTTTCAAGAGGACTACAGCTGGTTTGAATTCAGCATTCTCCTTCTTCTGGACAGGTTGCTATACTATAGCTGAGACAGTCTGACCTGCTATTTAACCTTAGCTGAAAAGAGAGAAAATGAAGGATTTGAACTCGGATCAACAAGTCCATTTCCTACAAAAATTGTTATACCATGTACTCCACCTTATTTTATCACTAATACCAAATAAATTCCTGACCACTGACCCTTTTCTTGACTCTCAATGCATTTCTGTAATAAATGTTCATCTACTGTGCCAAAAAAGAAGAGTAAAAAGTGGTAAAAAAAAGTCTTGTGGCTCATATCACAATTTGTTGGTTTCAGTTTAATGGCATATCAACCTTCATGGGCTATTTAATGCTAAAGCCATTCTTGTAAAAGAACTGTATTGGTACTATTTAACCCATAACTGGAGGGGGAGAGATGGGGGGGGTTGTACCTTTTCCAAAGGGCATTAGTCTGAAAGTGAACGTAACAGCACGACTGGAATTCGAATTTGCTTACTATGATGTTGCAGTCCAACATTTTAGCAATTATGCCATAGAAACTCCTCTATCACAATTTGTAATGATCAAGTCTATTTCTTACAATAACTGTTAAGCTCCTTATTTTATAACTAATGCTGAAGTTAAATCCTAACCCTTCACCATCTCTTTTTCTTGACTCATTGTATTTCTATAATAAATACTCATCTACTTGCCAGAGCAAGCTAAGCTTTGAAGATAACATGTCAACTCCTATATTTTCCAGTCTTGTGGCTCATATCACAATTTGTTCTTTTGGGAATAGAATAAAACATTTGGTATAAGTTGTAGATGTTTTTAAGATCCTTTTTGTAGTACACAACTCACAAATGAATTGTCTGTGGGCCTGAGAATACATTATTATTCTGATTGTCCTACATGACCTGCTCATATTTTCAGTAAAAGTTATGAAAAATGCACTCTTTTTAGGTAATATTTAACACAAATAAACAAACAAGGGACTAGTTATTTCCCTTGGACTTTTGTTTTTCAAGTTGGAGAGGGTGCATGGACCTTTTATTAATATTCCTTCCCAAGTTCCTGTAAGTCAGCCATGCTGAATAAATATATTTGTTACCATGTTTTTTAAACCATGATGATGTCTCATCTTGTTAATGCTTCTTGTATGAATATTTATTTTGTCACCACCCAAAAGGTTAAGGTAGGACATTTTCATTCTTTTATTTTACATGTGCTGGTCCTTATGGGTATTTTATTCAACAAAAGTATTATCTTAATTTTTACATATCTAAATCAGCGGTCCCCAATTTTATTTTTGCTCAAGAGCTACAAAGCTTAACACAGCAGAGTCCTGGGTTACAATCTTAAAAGTGTAGGAAAAAATAGTCAAATTCACTAGGTAACCATCATAATTTATTATTGAGACATCTGATATTGTTTGTAATCCCCAAAAGATGTAATATCAGGGTTAAATGAAGAGGTTGACAGAAGGAGCACATTAGACAAGTGATGATTTGACAGTTGCAAATACAGCATATTCTTGGCATGCTTCATTTTGGAGAATTGTTCACAGTGGTATGTTACTCCAAACATGCTCACTACTTACTGGATGTGGGTGATAAGATTAGAGAATCATCCAGTGGAAGCAAGTAGTTCTTATAGAAATTGAGGATGTGGCAAGCTAATAAGTTAGACTTCAAAATTTCTGAACAGTGTCGATCAATGAGTTCCATCTGCTCTAGTAATTCTTTACAGTCAACATCAAAAAGAGAAAAGACCAGATGAGCCTTGAGGCCCACAGGTTGGGGACTCATAATCTAAACAGCTCAAAAGTTTTTACTGGTTTTATTTTTATATTACTTAAAAAGGTCATAGCCTGGCAGGTATTATTAACTGAATTTGGATATGAAATAATGCAAATAACTATATAATTTTAACTAAAGCAATTATATTTATATGAAAATCTGCCCTATTATTTACTCATAATTGGGAACAGAATAGTTGGATTTATACCCTTCACAAGATTTGACTTCTGGATGCTAGATCCATTTCCAATGATAATAAATGTTATACTACAAGCTCCACCTAGATATAACCAATTACTTAATAGATATGTGAAAACATCTATTTAATATAAAATCATTTTTATATATAAAAAAGGTAGATTGATGATTATTTGTTAGATGACTTTGATAAGTCACCATTGTTTTTTGCTTTGCTTTTTTTTTACTACCCCTGGAAAAAATTATGGAATTAGCATACAAAGATGTTCACTTGTTTTTTTTTATAGAAAAAAATCATTTCAAATGCATTTTTATAGTAAAAATCATTTTCAATGTATTTTCATGATAAAAATCATTTTTGATGCATGGAAAAAATTGTGGAATTAACGTTCTTGAAGGATGTTCATTTAGATTTATTTTATTCTCAATATATTTTTATGGTACAAATAATTTCTAGTGCATTTTATAGTAAAAATCATTTCCAGTGCATTTTTATTGTAAAAATCATTTCTAAAGTATTCTTATAGTAAAAATATTTGTAATGTATTTTTATTACCCCTGGCAAAAATTATGGAATCAACACTCTTAAAGTATGCTCACCTAAGGTTTTTTATTTAGCAGTAAATAAACTAAAAACAGCTTTTCCTTTAATAGCTGAACATTCTGGCTTCATAAAATATACCTTAATATATATACCTTAATTAAAATTAGTGAAATCCATGACTGAAAGAATTAAGGATGTCATAAAAATTTGAGGAGGGGAAACTAAGTATTGATTCATTTTTTTTTTATTTGTTAATGAATTCCATAATTTTTTTCTCAACAATGGGTTATTCCATATTTTCCTATATATGGCTAGGAAAAGAATTGTGCCATTATTTTTAATGATTTGATCTAGCTTGTTTAAGGAATATTTTATGAAGCCAGGATATTCAGCTATTAAAGAAAAAATGTTTTACATCTTATCTGTTATTAGTTGGTTTACGGCTAAAAGAAATCTAAGTGAACATCTAAGGGCTTTACTTCCATAATTTTTAACAGTGGTAGTATATATAGCAAATAAAAGAGAGAAATGCTAAGGACTAGATCACCCTGTCAGCTGGGATTAGAATATGCTGACTGTATCCATTGCAGAAAGGTAAGACCTACCCCAACACCTAAAAAAGAACAGCACCTTGTGGTGAGGCCCTGGTTCTGGAGAGTGTGGTGTATCCATTCATCGCCATTACATCCAGGTCCACTCTGACCAGGGGTGGTAGTACTTGTTAGTGTTCAATCTATAGGTTGCAAATTGGTCTAGTTTTGTTTCTTTGTTTAATGGCATATCAACTTTTATGGGTTATCCTTGGAGAAAAACAATAGTGGTACAATTTAACCTAAAGCTGAGAGGATAAGGAAGTTCATGCCTTTCCCAAAGCTATTTGTCCAAAAGTGAACATAATAGTGTGACTGAAATTTGAACATGCTTCCCAGGATGTACCAGTCCATCATGTTAACCACTACACCAGAAGGACTTCTGTTTGCAAATTATTTATATTAGATGGAAATACTTGATAACATATTCCCTTGAGCAAAACAATTTATGGAAACAAATATTTTAAGAAATAATGTAAATATGAACATAAATTACACACAATTCCCTAACCTCTAGGCTTAAAATAACCCTGACAGATTAAGATGCAATCAAAATCAATCAATCTGGATAGCACACTTTGATCCTTTGCAGAATTCAAAGATACAACACTCTGGTCCTTAGCAGCTAAACACGCATTTAAACTACATTAATTTTATTAGCTTGGCATTTGAGAATTTGAACTTTAAATCTTGAACACCTGTGTTTCATTACCTTCAACAGGGGAAAATGATCTTAGAGAGAAACAGACTTATCTTTAAAAGTCTAAGTAGCTTGTGCCTGTAAAGAAATAAAAACTTGCATTTGTCTACAGATATATACTAATCTAAAATAAGAGACATGGACAAAGTCTGGTAACATCTGGTCTTCCTAAGAGACAATGACATGCAAGATCCGTAAGAACATATTGGGAGTATTTGCTATTTTTTTCTTTAAATGAATTTTAATATTTCAAATGATATTCTATGACTACCTAAATACCTATGTTTGTCCTTGATATGGTACTAAATAAGATCCAGTGGTGAGGCCCCAGTTCTGGAGATCTGGTAAGTGTAGAGTCATCTCTTCTTTGTCATTACTCCAAGGCCCATTCTGACCTTGTTATATCAGCGTATGGTTGCAAGGAAATAACCAAACATAGTTGCAAAACAAAGAACATGAAGGCACGTAAAAATTTTAACAATTGTATTGAAAACAAAGAAGTAAAAAGTTCAAATAACTGAGTTTGTATAAACATATTGATATGGAATTAAAGAAAGTAAAAATAATGTCCTATGCTTAATAGTAGTAGGATTGTTACATGCACGCAGTCAATCAGATGTTACGAGAGTGGAGAGGAGAGGACTGTTTGGTGATTTATGACTTTATCACTTCCTTCAAAGCAGAGAAGAAGAAAGTCAATGTGGGTGATGCGTGGTTTTGAGTTTTGTCTATCTCTCTCTCTCTCAGAGCTGGAGTTCTGGTCTGTGAGTGTTCAGAGTTGGAGTTCTGGTCTGTGAGTGTTGTTTGCCTTCTTTCGATCTGGCTCTCCTGTCGAGAAATTTGTCTTTTATAATGTTTTTGTCTTCCAATCGGATCAAATATGGTTTTCTTTGTTTTTTTACCGGAAGGTCATGGATTGGCCAAAAAATTACTTTACTTAAGCACAGAACCCCCTTTTTCCATTCTGAAGAAAGTCTCAGCACCAATAACATCTGGTGAATGCTCTCATGGACACTAATTGGAATCATTATTTTGTGTGGATGATAAATCAGAAGAGATCTTTTTTGGTCATATAACAACCTCGATTAGTAGTACCTGTTATGGTCCCATCTATGAGTTAAATAGATCTGTTTGACATAATATTTTCAATGATTTTGAACTGCATCAATACATTGTGGCTTTTAAAAGATTAATATTACAAGTAGGTATGAAGTGTTCATCTGTTCAAAATGATTGATAGATTTTAATGGCATCTCAGTTCATTTGAGGTTATTTTATGCCAAGAGATTAGGGAATTACATACTTTGTATGTTTATATTTATATTTTTTGTATAGTTTCTTTAGAGTTTTTTTTGCACAGTTTTAAATCAAGTATTCCTATCTAATACAAATATTTTGCAAGCATCTATTTGACTCATAGATGAGACCCTAATAGGTAGTACTATTCTGGGTCAGAGTGGAACTGGGAATAATGGTAATGACAGAGTACTCCACATTCCCCAAAGCTCCAAAACCAAATGCAATTTAGTGTCATATCCTGGATGGTCCTTTCTTTGGGGGAAGAGGGTCTTATCCTTCACCATCTTCTAAACCCTAACCAACAGGAAAATACCCAAAGATACATTTTTATACTGTATATAATGAGACCATGATTGTTAAACAGATTTCAGCATGAAATAACCCAACAAGGGTTAACATACCATAAAACCAACAAACCTAATAATTGCTTGCAAAGTATTAGTATTTGATAAGAACAATTGAAATCATAACTTTGTGTAAATTATTTTTGTATTAATAGTTATTTGAAACTATAAATGAATATCAAACAGGAAGTTACTTGAAACACTATAATTGCTTACAAAAATGTATGACTTTGGTGTTAATACCTATAGCGTTTTCTGTACACTTTCTAAATATGCAGGCTTAAATGTCATCATTTATATTACCTACTATATTATTCAGAAAGGGTGCCTAACAAGTCATTGTCACAGGGTTAGATTCTCATTGGATGCCCTATTCTTCTAGCCTTGTGCCAAATTATGTAAAGCTTAGTTAATGACTATCATGCAATCATAAATTATTAAAGACTAAAATTATCACCAGTATTTAGCCACCAACAATTTTGTTGTTTCTTTTTCTAATAAACATATAAGAGCTGAAGTAATTTAATTGAGCAAAGAGGAACAAGAACAGAAGAAAACCTATGTTTTTCAAAAAGAAATATTTTATGACTGAGAAGAGTTAACATTCCATGTTCTGATTGGACAATTAGAATTTTTTTTGTTGTTGATATTATTACCACAATTCTGCAGTCATGTAGGTTGTACAATAGAGAAAGAGAATGTGCTTCCTTCACCTTATTTTTACTTCATTTTTTTTAAGCCTAAAAGATAACAGGAAATGGCCACTACTATATCAACCTGGTTGAATCATTTCAACAACACAATGAATTATATTGTTTGTATATCTTGTATTACAGAAATAAATCAAAATAAATGTGTTTTTTTTTTGTTTGTTAAGGTCTTTGGGTTTTGGTTTTGAGAAGTGAAAATTATTTTTTGAAGTCACATTATGACAATACTTCCTCGAATAATAAAAAAAAAACTTTTTAATTGCATCCTCATGGGAAGGAAAAATAACTGATTTTCATGATGGTGGAGGAAGAAGATGAGGAAGAAGATGACAGCTGCCCATGCAGCAAGTCTCTACTCTCTGGCAATGTTGTTTAAAGGAAAGTCCAGAGCTGATGTATATATTTATCACACCCCTCTACCTCAAGCAGGATGTAACACAAGGTCAATTTTTAAGCAGTGTAAAAAAACTGGTTTAAATTCAGTTTTCCTTCTCCTAGACTGGTTGCCTAATCAAGGCTAAGAAACTCCATCTACTCTTACAATTTACCCATAGCTGGATGGAGAACAGATGGATTCATGCTTTTCCTAAGGGAAATATTGCATCATGAAACATAGCCTTGACCAAGATTTGAACTTGCCTTTCTGATTCAATTTTGTAGGGATTCTCTGTGCCATAATGGTTAACGTGTTGGACTGCAACATCATCGTAAGTGAGTTTGAACTCCAGTCATGGTATTATGTTCACTTTCAGACTAATACCCTTGGGAAAGGCATGAACTCACTCCCTACCCCCATCCTCAGTTATGTGTTAAATAGTTCAACAGACATGGCACCATCAAATCCAAGATGAGATTATATAAAAGTATTATTAGGACAACTGCAATACCATTGGTCTTGTAGCTTAGTGAGAAAAGCAGCTGCTACAGAAAACTAATCTTCCTTAAGGTATAAGAAGACATGAGTTCAAATATTACCAAGAGCTTATTCTTCATTTTTGTTGAGGGGAATCCTTGTTGTGTAGTGGCTAATATGATAGACAGCAACAATGTAGTAAATGAGTTCAAACTCCAGTCATGCTATTATGTTCACTTTCAGACTAATACCCTTGGGAAAGGCATAAACTCTAGAATCAAACAGTACCACTACTATTATTCTTTAAGGACGGCTTTAAATATCCTACAAAGGTTGATATTTTCAGTACTTATTCATTAACAGATGAAAATAAACTGAACATTACATCCAAACTTGTCTAATTTCCCTTATTTATTTATTTGTTTGTTTATCTGCATGGAAGTGAAATTTGTATGGGTACAGCTAGTTATTATTATTGCGTGAATTTATTATGTTGCGTGAATTTACCCAATCCCTCTGCCATGGTTAGGATGTAACACAAGGTCAATTTTGGCCTTACTAAGGTTAAAGAAACCCTCTATGTATAATGTATGCTATGGGTAAATAATGAATGGGGCATATTTGTATGTATTTACCCAACCCCTCCACCACAAGCAGAATGTGACACAAGATCAATTTTTAGCTGGTATGAATTCAGAGATTTTTTTTCTCATAGGCTGGTTGCCTTACCAAGGCCAAAGAACACAGTCTGCCCAACTATTTTCCCATAACAGGTGGGGGAACAAGAGATGGATTCATGCCTTTCCTACTGGTATAGTAAAATGCAAAAAGCTTTGTTCAGGATTTGAACTTGGGGTCACTGATTCAATTTCTTGATAATAACCATTATGCTAAGCACACCTCCTCATTTTTATAAAATTTGTATGTTGTTGTTGTTGTTGTTTTGTCTCATAGCCTTTTTAGGTTGTCAGGATGCCATGTGAAGTAATTCCCTTTCATGGATTCACACGAGGCAATCTGAGAGTCCTTTGGCAGTGTTTATCTCCTCTTCAAGTAACACACAACAGTTTGTACATAAATAAACCTTTTCAATCCTTAAAGTACAACTGGAAATGGACATGGTGAACTGAGTTCAAACTCTGGATGAGGCTATTTGTATTTAGAATAATACTAATACTCTTGGGAAAGGTATGAATCCAAATATTCCCTCTCCATCTATGAGTGAATAGTAGGACACAGTGTGGTTTTTAAACTTGGCATGACAACCAATGTAGGAGAAAGAAAACTTTTTCAAACCTGTTAAACTCTGCTTAAAAATTGACCTTGTGTTGCATCCTGTCTGTGGCAGAGGGGCTGGGTTAATATGTACTTCTAGGATATAATGCTTCAGGAGATATTCAACAGAATATCAGATGTAGAAGTATCTGAAATTCTAAAAAAACAATATAAAAAATTAATGTTACCTGAACATATTGCTGTGTTTCAAACAATAATATGCAAGCACTTCCTCAGATGGCCAAATACCTGCAAAACAGAAAAGAACATCATTTTATGTCATACCCATAAATCATATATATAAGTAAAGTCGGCAACTGTAGTCGAGGGTGACCTGAAGGCTCCCTTTTCAATAGATACTACACTGAGGTACAGGGGAGAGCACTACTCTTTTCCCTGGATTGTTTCACTTTACCCTTGATCCATACCTTATAATGCTGAGTGTTAAGTAAGGTGGCATCAAGTACCATTTTTTGAGTCTTTGGTAATAACCTGGGATTGAACCCCAGTCTCCTGGCCTATTAACAAACACTCTACCCACTAGGCCATTATATATATAAAACTTTTCACTATAATGTTATGGAGTTCTATAAAGAAGCTAAAATTCCATATGTACTGATGAACCTACAATATTGAGTAGCGTGATTATTTGCATTTATTTTTCCAGATTTTTCAGCCCAACAATAATTATCATTACTGTTACATCTGTGGGTGTCGAAACACCATAACTAATAATGTGTCTTACAGAAGATCTTTCCCTTTAGATGAATATGGTGGGTGGGTGTGTGTGTGTGTAACACATCGATGACAGACATAGTAGAAAAATGAATAGAGTACTCACAGTTGACTTGACTAGAACATTTATTTACTAGGACAAACTCATTTGGATGGTACACAATACATTTATCAATATGGGTTGAGCTGTGTGTCCACAGCTCCCTCGGGAAAAGGTAAATTAATTCCACATTTGTTTCCCGGATTTTAAAATCATCCTTTGTTGCCGCTGCTACACATAATCTCGTCCTGTTTTCGTGTATTTACACGAGAACTCAAAACAGTAGGGGTCAAAAGAGAGGAGGTAACTCCGCCTGAAACAGAAAAGGGTTTAGCTCCCTTTGACCGTGAAATCGTTCTAACAATTACAAAAAAATGGAGGCGTTTATAGTCTATGTATGCATGTGTATATGTATATAAACTTGTGTGTATGTGTGTGTAGTTGTTTTCCAAAATTTTATTGATGTGTTTCAAACAATTAAAAAATTAATTAAAGACATTTTCATAATAGATATGCTTTATCCACTCTTAAAAATATATGTACACTCTTTATAAAGTTATGTTGTCAAGGACAAAGTTTATACTACCATGAACTTCGTAACGGCTGAAAAAAGCTGGAAACTGACCTGAAACATCTTGAAATAAACAATGAAAAGATAAAGATAGTCCCAACCTAAAAAAAAAAAAAAGAAAGAAATATCCTAATCATTTTATATGTTTGTTCTTTTAGTTTGGTAGTTTGGGTTTTATGGCATATCAACCTTTGTAGGTTATTTAATGCCAAATCCATCTTTAAAAAAACAATCAGTTCTATTTCAAACAATTCAGTTTAGCATGAGTACGCAGTTTAATTGTCAAAACCATTTCTATTTCAAGCTATTCAGTTTAAAATAAGTATAGATTTTGTTTACACACAGTTAAATGTCAAAACAGTTCTTTATTAAACAATTCAGTTTAATGTAAGTACAGTTTCAATGTCAAAAACAGTTCCATTTAAAACAATTCAGTTTAGCATACGTACACAGTTTAATTGTGAAAAACATTTCTATTTCAAGCTATTTAGTTTAGTCAAACAGTTCTAATTCAAACAATTCAGTTTAGCATAAGTATGGAGTTTAGTTCTATTTGACCCATAGATAGGACCCTATCAGGTGCTATCATTCCAGGCCAGAGTGGACCTGGGAGCAATGGCAATGAAGGGGTGCTCCTCATTCCCCAAAACCCCAACATTACTGGAACCTCACCAACAGAGTGTTTAGTGTCATTTTCAGGACACTCGTGGTGGGGGTCTTACCCCTCTGCAGAGGTACAGTCAGTGTATTCTACAGCCCTAGCCGACTGGGCAATATTTGTTCTTTTAAAAGAAAATGACAGGATATTGGGTTATCTCTTCAGTCCTCTGCACCAGAGAACTTTTTTTTTTTTTTTTTACTTATGGACCCTTTTGATCCCCATTTCACTCAGGTGGACCCTCAAAGCCATCCAATATTTCAAAAATTCTATTGTATTCTTATCAATAACCCTTTTGCAAGCAGAGTGAAATTTTTGTCTTATTTGCAGTAGTTCAATGCAAGGCATTTTCCTACTGGCTGCTCATTGACCAATTCGGTATTAATATATAGAAACATTGCTAGGATGCCCCACTGTGATGTAGGACTGTTTAAAGATTGTTTTACAAAATATAATTAAAAGTGAGTGCATTATTATCATGTTATGTTTGTTTTATTTTTTTTTATATATAAGACTAATTGACTAGCTTGAACATACCTTGTACTTTTTTCTGAAAATAATTTTCCCACTCTACAAAGATTTAAAAAAGTGAAAGGGTCGAATATTATTAGGAATTGTAAGAAAAAAATTGTTAAAATATTTTCTATATTTTAGAAGTATAACTAATTTATTGCCCCTAAAATTTAACGTCTAACTAAATTTTACGGAGTCGGCAAACATAGTCGAGGGTGACCCGAAGGTTCCATTTTCAATAGCTACTACACCGAGATGTAGGGGATGGTGCTACTCCAGTCCCTGGATTACTCCACTTTACCTTAGATCCTTACCTTATAATGCTGAGTGTTAAGCAAGGCGGTATCAAGTACCATTTTTTGAGTCTTTGGTATGACTCGACCTGGGATTGAATCCCAAACTTCCAGACCATTGGCGAAAATAAATCATTAATATACTAGGATAAATTTATTAAAAAAAAAAAGATACTACTTTAATGTTAATTTATTCAATGCAAACCTTGTGGTTGATGCTGCTCTGTTAGTTTTATGATATTTGACATTTTCAATGATAAATCAAAGATCACCTTTTCTTACAATGTCAAGCTAGATTTTAGCTTTTGATAGTAAGTTAGAGTTGAAGGAAACGCAGTGATATACAATAATACATTCGTCTAAAACAAAATTTTTTCACTGACCACTAGAATACTATCTTGGCATTCCAATTTATCATATTGCTTGTGTGGACCTCAAAAAATTTTATATGAACCCTGGTTGAGAACCACTGCACAAGAGGTTATTGAACAGCATGTCTAAGAGTTATCACTTCAATAACTTAACAACAAAGCCGCTCACTGATGCTTGACATTCAACAAAGGAAATACATTTCATCAATGGAGGTCTTAAAAAAGAATTAAGCAAAGCATTCAAGTTGTTTCTGAAGCAACCATTTTACCCCCACCCCTCCAGCATTCATAAAAGGATTAGCAGTGTCTCTGGAGCTGCATTTCTAAGAAGATTATCAAGTGAGAATTAAACCATCAGATTAAGAAGTCAGTTTTATCTAATCTTCTTAGAATACATAAAGCACGATAACAAAGTTGAATACTATAGCACCACCCTTAGCAAATTCATTTAGAGATAGTTTCACAAATACAATGAGAGTAGTGTTTCTCCAGTGGCCTTGTGCCAGACTAATCTGAGTAAATAACTAATTCAACTAAAAACTCATACATTGTTATTCAGTAGAAAAAAAGAAAAACGATCAGCAATATATTTCAAGGGATGCTCCAAAATTAATGCCTCCTGTTTATTTCCATGGAAACTATAGGGAGCATGATAACATCATTGGTGCATTTGTAAACATGTTGCTCAGAAAGTAATGCTTCATTTTATTTTTATTCAACATGGTTGAAGATGGGTGTTAGTGGAAAGGTAGTAGAGGTTAAACATTCATGGCAATAACCCATAGTTTCTTTTTTCTTAGTTACAAACAACAGCTGAGTGACAAAATGGCATCTGATATGAAAGCAGAGGTGTTACATTAAATCCTACTACATGAATGAAATTGCATCAATTGACATTAACTGATGCTTGTTGAATGTTTATAGAAACTAAACAAGAGGGAGGCATTATTTTTAGAGCAACCATCATGTATACCTCTATACACAGTATAAAAATGCATGTGTACAAGAGAGGATCAATAATGTTCGAGTGAAAGGTGATCATTGCTTGCTATTAGTTATTGCTAAGTAGGACCCATTGCAAATTTTTCATGGTAACACTTGAATCTTAGAAATTCAATCTTGTAAATTCAAAAGCTACCACAGAAAGAGATGACCAACGAATAAAATTTTCTGCTCTTAGAGACAAAAAAAATCCCTGACAAACTTGGTTAAGGAGTTCAAAACTAGTGATGAAAAGACTATTTTAATGAACTATCACATCAAACCTCAAAGAAAATGGAATTATGTCAAAAATATATGCCTTTGTTATCAAAAAAAGAATATCAAGGACAGATTGCATTTTGCAGCAGAATATTCTAATTTTGATACAAAGTGCTTTGGTCAGATGAATCAAGATTTTGCTTTCATAGAGATTCTCTGGAACATCATTATAGAAGATCAAGTGAAAAATTATAGCTAGGATATGTGGAATAATGGTGTGGGAAGCTTTCTCATCATCTGAAGTTGGTAAACTAATTCAATGCAACAAGCATATTGATACAAAAGAGAAAGGATGACTACCAACTATTTTCTTTGGTAAATCAAGCAGATATTTTTCAACATGATAATGCAGCTCCTAAAACTGCTAAATTGACAGAAAGTAGCTTTCTAAAAACTCATTACTAGTGATGCTTTGGTCAGTACAAAAACCAGATTTAAATCCAATAGAAAATATTTAAAATTGATAAAATGAAAGTTATCAGGTAAGATGTTTTCTCATTAAGATACACTGTAAGTATCAATTAAGAAAGAGTGGAAAAACATTTCTTTTGAACAATGTAAGAAACTGACTGTATGCCTAAAAAATTACTTTGGTATAAAAAAAACAAACTAATAAAGCCATCCTATGTTAAAAAGGACTTATGTCTCCACATTAAATGTCTTGTTTGGTATTTTTCTTAATACATAAAACTATGAATATGACCCAGGCTCATTTTTTTTCTGCCTACCAGTTTAGATATTAATTAAATTGTGATCTGAAATGTTTACAGTATTTCATCTATATGATTAAGTGCATCAACAAAGAGAGAGATTATGTTGAAAATATTCGGGTGAGTTAAAAGTTTTACAATATTTTGGTATGTGCAATTTTATGGCTTGTATATCACATGACCGAAGCAGTTAAGGCTGTGGAAAGTACTATCATGGTAGTGGGTGCATTGACAAATTGGCCATCGCTTCACTTTGCATTTAGAAGCTGCACAAATAAATATGCAAGTTCAAACTGGGCCATGACACTATGGAAGCAACCCAAAATATTTGTTAATTTTAGAGGCATGCCCCTTAGAGTGGAGATGGCTCTTTTTTGTTTAAAACACATGAACTCTGTTTTATTTACATAGTGGCCAATGCCTTCTGTTGCTTGCTTTAGGCTATACAGTAAGGATTCTGCTTGATCTAATGTATTTGCAATAAGCACTAGATCATCTGCATAGTCTGCATCTGTCATAGTTTCTGTTGGTTGTTTGGTTGGTTTTGTTTTACGGCATATAAACCCTTTTTGGGTCATTTAACGCCTAATTAAATTTCAAACAATTCAGTTTAGTATAAGTAAAGTTTTTTGTTTACACACGGTTAAATATCAAAACAGTTCTCTTTCAAATAATTCAGTTTACCATAAGTACACAGTTTCAATGTCAAAAAAAGGTTCTATTTCAAACAATTTAGTTTAGCATAAGTATGCTATTTAGTTCTATTTGACCCATAGATAGAACTATCAGGTACTACCACTCCAGGTTAGAGTGGACCTGGGAGCGATGGCAATGAAGGGGTATTCTACATTCCCCAAAGCTTCTGCATGACTGGAACCTCACCATCAGATTGTTTAGTGTCATAACTAGGACACTCATTGGAGGGAGGGGTGTCTTACCCTTCTGCAGAGGTGCAGTCAGTGTATTCTACAGCCCTAGCCAACTGGACAACATAGTTTCTGCTTCTTGCATTTTTCAATATAAAAACATTTTCTTTTATTTGATCTATAGATGTTTGAAATACGTAATCTAGGCAGATTATAAACAAATATGGTGCTGATGTATCTCCCTGCAAGACTCCAGAGACAATGTCGAAGAAGTATTGTTTATTGTTGTCAATCAAATAAGGTTTTCTTCTCTCATGTCTTTCCAGGCTTTTAAGCACATGATGAAAATTGCTAGTTAGACTTATTTACGTATGTATATAGATATACTAGGCACATGTATAATGCATAATTACACAAATGAGACAGAAGGTTAATATTTATGAATTCCCAACAAAAGCTTTATTATGGTTAGAATACTTTATTTTTAATCAGCTTACTCAAAAAGACTTATTAATGGTGCAAGATTGTGTGTGAGCATAAATAAGTATGGCCGAAACAAATCTTTAATAAAAAGTAATTTTTCTTCTAAAGCAAAGACACCCTAATTTTATTATTTTTAGTGGAACATTATACAATCAAAATGAATATTATTAAGCTTTATTCATAATCAAACTTTACAGCTTTGAAACTCTATAACAAGAAATATAAATATGTACAATTTAGAAATAAGAACCCATTTTTTTTATTTATATATATGTATAAAACCAGCCCATTGGCATAATGGTTAAAGTGTTTGCCAATGGTTTGGGAGACCGAGGTTCAACTCCAGGCTGATCTATAACAAAGACTCAAAAGATGTTACTTGATGTCTCCTGGCTTAACACTCAGCATTATAAGGTATAGGTCAAAAGTGGAACAATCCAGGGAAAGGAGTCACACCTTGACCATGGTCAGCTAACTTACCATTTGGCTATTATAAATTTATTTCAGCAGCCACCTTTATAAAGGAGACCAGCTTCATCAGATAGGCATCATACACTGATGAAGCTGGCCTCCTTTATAGAGGTAGCAGCTGAAATAAATCTATAGTAGCCAAATGATGGTTTGTTGAGGTTTTCCAATTATATGTAAATTTGGCCTGTAATAAACTTAGTGATTTTCATACTTTGAGCACTCCTGGATTTTGTAAGAATCCTCAAATAAACTCATCTTCCATTGGATATTCTTATATATATATATATATATATATATATATATATATATATATATATGTGTGTGTGTGTGTGTGTGTGTAATTTTTTCTTCGTTACTGAGTTCCAATGCAATAGAATTTGACAATAGATATTACTTAATGATTTTTAATTGTATAAGGTTCCATTAGAAATGATAAAATCCTTGTATTGTTGGTTTAAAAGAAAATTTTTAAAGATATTAAGAGGTATATTTACTTATGGCATATAAGCCATTAACAACAAGCCTTGATATATATATATATATATATATATATAGATAGAGAGAGAGAGAGAGAGAGAGAGAGAGACACATGCATACATACATATGAGGTTCATTCAATAAATAAAGGGAATCTTTTTATAAAAGTGAAAGAATTTTTCTTTACAGAACTTTGTTCCATAAGTGCAAACTCTACATTTTTTGGAATTGGTTATTAGCAAAAACTATTTCATTCCCACAAAAGGTTATTCAAAATAGCAGCAAATAAAATAGAGTACTCCAGCCTTGAACAGAAGTCTATCATCAAATTTTTGGTGACTGAGAAGTGCAAACCAAGTGAAATTTATGGAACAATGTGGTATACATATGGAAATGCATGCTTTAGTAAAAAAAAAAAAAATGTTTGAAAATAGGCTAAAATTGTTTAAAGAGGGTCAAAATAGTATTCAAGATGAAGACGGGTCAGGCAGATTCTGGGAGTACAATATAAAAAATTTGTACATGATAACCTTGCTTTTTCTTAGGTCAGTTGTCATTAGGTTTCTCCAGGAAAATGCAATGCTTCTTACCTCAACGAGTGGAAACCATCACTCATTTTGATTGGGTTCACCTGCTACATCTTTCAGATCTGCCTCCCCTCCCGCCTCTGATTTCCACTTATTTGGATCACTCAAAGAATTTCTGCATGGAACAAAGCTTCCAAGCAATGGTGAAGTGAAGATCACCATGAGCAAAAAGTTGAAAACTCTATCTGAAGGAATACAAAAGCTTGTTTTTCTATGGGAAAATGTGTTTTAAATAATGGAGATTATTATATTGAAAAATAAAGCGACAATCTTCTCTTTGGATGAAATGTGAGTTGTTATATAGTAAAATTCATCTTATTTAGTGAATTATCCTCATACATACCTTCACATTGTGTGTATGTGTGTATGTATATATATATATATATATATATATATACCTTCACTCTCTGGTTTTCCAAAAACCAAAAAAATGTCCTACAATATTTTGCACACAACTAATAGATACACATGTATGTGTATGTTTATACATTCATAAATAAAGTATACTAATACATCCATATTATATATAATATACATCAGACATATACCAGTCTTTATACATTTGCAAGTTGAAAAATCATTTTTTCTGATTTAATAGAATCTTTGCTTCACCTATTTTGATGTTTTTGGTTCAATTTATCAGATAAAGAATCAAATTATCTGGAAGAATTCAGAGAAAAAATCCAAAGGAAAGTAAAGTGCTCTAAAATTTAAAGAAGAAATCTCTTAGGTCATCTACGCAGTGATCAGACAAAGGATAATTAAAAAAATCCATATTACATTCACTTCACATGGAGTTTAAAATGACCACATTTTAGAGTAGCACCTTCTATGTACATGTAGACATAAATATATATATATATATATATATAGACATGAATGACTTAAGTTAGGATTGCATAAATACAGGGTCAATGGTACTTGGCAACAGTCAGTTTCTCCAAGTTGGCCTGATGAACGCATGTGACACAATTGATATTAGTGTGGTGGTGTACAGACTTGGCCATGTTTATGTGTGGACACATGGGTAGGTGTGAGTAAAAGTATGTGTCTATGTATGTACATGCCAGTATATACTTGTGTAAGGTTGTGAGGTGACCATAGGTATGTATATGTGTGCGTCCATATAGGGGCTGAGACATATTTACATGGTTATGTTGAGTGTGTGTATGTGACCGTGTGTATTTTGTGCAGGAATCACTAATTCATCCCTGCAAATATAAGTAGAGATGATCAGATAAAAGCGGAGCTGCAACTTAAAAGATTTTATCATCACACCTTTTAGGGTTTTCTAGAGACATACAGTCAATATTTTTATGTCCACTCTATGGATGGCCCAAAATCTAGAAATAGGAATGTTCAGCCTTACATATATACAAGTAAAGTCAGTCTGCTAGAGAACAGAAGAGATACAGAGGAGTGGACCACAGAAGAGGTACAGAGATGCAGATAAGCTGAGATACATATGACCAGAGAATAGAGAGACATGCAAATAGGCTGAGAAGATAGAAGACTGACAAAAATAGAACGAAAGAGAAATACAGAAATATACAGAAAGAAACACAGATACAGAGAGCTGAAAACCTAGCAGTATTAGTTAAGGAAATTTTGCAGCAAAAGGAAAGGACTCCTCACACCATCATTTTGCAAAGTGTCTCACACACACACACACACACACACACACCTCCTCCTCCTCCTGTTAAACAATATTTATTCAGCTTTTTGTTTCTGCCTTTTCCTTCCTTTGAGGACCCGTCTCAGACTCATGCATTTCAACCTGAACCTGCAGAGAAAGACAATACAACGTGGTTGAGATATTATGCAGCAGGAAATTCATGAACCACAGATGAATTCCCTTACATATAGACAAGAAACTGAGAGTTGCCAAGTACCACTGACTTGTGTCTACACTATTCTAACTTGAATATATATATGTTCTATCAATGATATTGAACACTCTTTATTTATAAATATAGCAATCTACATCATCAATAATAATAATAAGAATACCAACCCATTGGCCTTGTGGGTCGAGAGTTCATCAACAGCCCAGAAAACCAGGGTTTAATCCCAGGTGGAGCCATACCAAAGACCCAAAAAATGGTACTTGATGCCACCTTGCTTAACACTCAGCATTAAAAGGGTAAAGTGAAACAATCCAGAGAAAGGAGTAGCACCCTTCTCTACACCTCAGTCAGAGTAGTACCTAATGAAAAGAGAGCCTTCGGGTCGCCCTTGACTACAGTCACCAACTTTACTTTTACTTTATATATATATATATATATATATAAAGATCAATCTTGGGAAAGCAAAATTAATTTTTTTTTTTTTCAGATTTTTTTCCCCCATAAATGTAAACTCTGCATTATTTGGAATTGGTTTTCTATGTTGCTGAGTGACATAAGATCAGACATAATGATGTTCACTGAACTGGAGTCTAGAAAAGTGACTTAAAGAATTTAACAATCTGAAATGGTGTAAAGCCGGGTATAACTCTGTGTGTGTGTGTGTGTGTGTGTGTAAACACACACACAGTTTGGTTTCTTTGTTTAATAGCATATCAACCTTCATAGGTTATTTAATGCCAAAGCAATCCTTGTAGTGGTACTATTTAACCGATAGCTGGAGGGATAAGAGGGTTCAATAGACGCACACATGCACAAATATATATATTTGTATATATGAATGAGCTATATTTGATCAGTAGTTTTTTTATAGACAGGTTTTTAGAGTTCCTTTTAATATCATTGCACAGATTTTTATCCTCGTCTTCAACCAAAAACTAATAAATAAGTCAAAGTAACTAAGCTTGAAGTCTGTACAAAAAATTGTTCAAAATTTTGTCCTTGAATGCTTTCAACAACTGCTGGTTATTACATAAAGTAAAATTGAGCTGTCATTGTTGTTAAATTTCAAGAAACCTTGATATATTTAAGTGTTATGGATAATTAATTATAATCAATATGGTATTTTATTTTATTTTTCTTATTTTAGTCCATTATATACATTTGATGCTTTCATAATTTTCTAACGGATTTGAATATTGTAAAAGCATGAATTCATTTAAATTAAGGAGTAAAAAAACATACTGCATTAATTGCATTTTATTCTAATTATTACTTAGTTCTATCTTAAATACTGACTGCTCTAAATATACAAACCAAAACAGAAGAGAGAGAGAGAGAGTGCGTGTGTGTGCATGTATGTATATATTTTAAAATAAATAGGTCCACAGAGAGATTTATTTATTTCATTCTCACATACATGTAGGTTTCCAGCTTGTTGCTTTCGTCAGAGAACATGAGTGAGTTCAAGTCTCACTGAGTACCCCATTCACAAGGCCTTGTGCCATATGTTTTCTGATGAAAGCATCAAGCTGGAAACATAGATGTTTGTCAGAACAAAATAAATAAATTTTAAAAAATACAAATCTCTTCTTGGACTTATTCATTTAAAAAAAATAATATATATATATATATATATATATATATATATATATATATATATATATATATATATATATATATATATATATATATATATATATATATATATATATATATATATATATATATAAAGGAGAAGTCTCTGTAGCATAATAGCTAACATATTGGACTACAACACCAGAGTAAGTGAGTTCAAACTCCAGTCACAGTATTATGTTCACATTCAGACTAATACCCTTGGGAAAGATATGAACCCCTTCATCCCCCCATCTATGAGTTAAATAGTATGACTACTGTTCTTCTAATAACCCATGAAGTTTGAAATGCCATCAAACAAAGAAACTCAACCATATATATATATATACATATATATATTTAGGGTAGCATAAACAGAATCAACATTGCTTGATGACTGTCAGTTTTTCATTTGTACAGGGTGGAATGATAAATTTGTCATCCTAAAGAAAACAACACTACAACTTTATTTTAAAACTTTTATTGAAAAAAATCAATTCAGGTAACTTGATTATGTAGTAGAGCTGACATCTATTCAATGTAGCCACCTTCAGCCTCAATCACTGCCTCGATATGGATCCGGAACTCGGAGCATGCTTTTTCCACAAGCGCCGGCAGGAGCTTGGCGAATACTTGGCGGATGGCGGTGATCAGGCTGGGTTTGGTGTTGTGGGAGGTCATGTTGGTGATGTTCTCAATGTATGATCAAACGAAGTAGTCCAGTGGGTTCAGGTCAGGGTATGAGGGAAGCCAGTAAGAGAAGGGTACAAAGTCGTAGCACTCCTTCTGAAGCCAAGCCTGGGTCTCTTTGGACTTGTGGGCCAGCGCCGAGTCCTACTGCCACAGCCAGGGTCTGCCACCGGCCACCTGATTGCACCAGGGGATCACCACACTCTTCAGCACATCCAGGTACACTTTGGTGTTGACTTTCAAGCCGACTTCGAAGATGTGAGGTGGCATGATGTGGCCCTCACTTGAAACCACACCAAAAACCATAACCGTAACCAGAAACTTTGTTTTCATCACCCTGGGCACATCCCTGTTATTCGTGGCAATCCAGATTTGCATTTTGAGGGTGCTGGCAATGGTACTGTTGTCATAACTTGAATCGGTAGAGAGCATGAGTTGTACAGTGGCGCATCTCTGATCTCGCTCGTTGAACATTGTGTCACTTTCAGACGTGATAGAAGGCTCCTATCGCTCTTGGGATTTGTACACAACTGGCAAACTTGTAGATGGTCTGTAACAAAAAAAGTAAACCAGTTTTCATTAAACGGAAATGGAATCATGTCGTCTTTTCTAGGATGACAATTTTATCGTTCCACCCAGTACAATCATCAAAATTGGTCTGATGATTGCATAGGTGAGAAAATTACATTCCCCAATCACCACTGATACTGGGTCAGGGTCTATGCTACCCTAACTTATATATACAAGGGTCATTCAATAAATAACGGGCTTAAAAATGAAAAAACAAAAAAAAATTTTCTGTCAGAATTTTTTCCATAAATGTAAACTCAGCATTGTTTGGAATTGGTTTAGAGCCAAAATTATTTTCTTCTCATAAAAATATTTGTTTTAAGGCTACTCAAAAATGGCAGTAAATCAAACAGAGTGCTCCAAGCTTCAACAGAGATCTGTCATCAAATTTTTGGTGGCTGAGAATTGCAAACCATGTGAAATTTACTACAGAAGAATGTGTGATGTGTATGGAGAAGCATGTTTTAGTAAAAAAAAAAAAAAAATTTTTTTTTCCCAATTGGCGAAACAAAGGATTGCCACTAAGAGCCTGAGTTGAAAATGATAGTCCATGGAGTGGAAACAAACTGACACTCCAGTAAAGAAAAAATTCCATGAACTGATGTCATGCTGACACAAAAGAACTCATTACTATTAGAATTTTACTAAGCTTCTTGCTCAGATGTGGCACAAGGCCATCGTATGAATGGGCCACCCAATAAAACTCAAACTCATTCGTGAAGGTTTGCTAGTCTAGTTGGCTAACCATTATATCATGAGGTGCCCTGGGGGGTCTCCTCGGGGTGTAATGGTTAAAGCGATGGACTGCGGAATCATAGTAAGTGAGTTTGTATTCCAGTCGTACTATTATGTTCACTTTCGGGCAAATACCCCTGGGAAAGGTATGAACCCCCTTATCCTTAAATAGTACCACAACTGTTCTTCTAGGAGAATGGCTTTGGCATTAAATAACCTACAACGGTTGATATGCCATTAAACAAAGAAACCAAACCAAACCTGAGGTACCCTGGACCCATTACTATTAATTTCTTTGCAAAATGTGCAACTGTAAACAGTGCTTCCTATTGCTAACTCCTTAAGCAAAATTCACCTCATTTATTGAATGACCCTCATATACATATATAAGAAGATCATGCTGACAATGTTCTGAGACATGGAAAGACCCAACACTATTGATTTCCTTGAAAAAAAGTACAACTGTAAACAGTGCTTCCTATTGCCACTCCTTAAGCAAAATTCACCTCATTTATTAAATGAGTCATATGAATTTTTCATATATAAACAGAGAGTTTGTTCCATATTGTAGCTGTTCTTGAGAAAAAGCTGTTTGTGCAGAGTTTGAGTCAAGAATGAGAGATATCAAGAAAGCATGGATGATATTTGAAGGAATTGGTGAAGTAAGTTTCAATTTCTAACCTCTTCTGTGGAAGTAATAATAGAAAAATAACTAATTAGCAACATTATACTGCTGAGATATTGGTTAAAAAATGAAACGATTTCTTCACCCACCACACCTTTCGTTTTCTTTGGTATCCTATTGTTATAGTAAAATACATCAAATCTCTTCTGATTCATCCACTTAACCCTTCACACACCTAACTACTAAAACACACAAAACACAGACCCACAGACATTGACACTGTAGAAGAAAATAACAGCTACTGGTCAGTGTCAAACAGAGAAAATCATGGCTTCAGTGCATAGGCTCCATGCATAGTCTATCCAAAATCTCCAGAAAATTCTCAGTTATAAAAAAAAAAGTCTATTTTTCAACCAATCATATTTTTTCCACAAGTAGCATTTTCTGGAGCCGGTGTTTGAAATTGGGAACACATAAATAGGCCAAACAGAGGTTACCCGCCAGTTGAATCATTGGCCGTCCTGCAAGCGTCACCTGACAACACCATCCAACCAGATCAAAGCAACCGCTTGTCGCCGAATAGACAACCCCCGCCAGCCGGCCAGATATTTCATCCGCTTGTTTATTTCATTTATTCAATAAACAAAATAAACTAAATCTCCTTGTCAGTCTTATTTTTCTTGCAACCACACGCTTGTATACAACACTATCAAGCATTGTTGGTTGGTTGGGTGGTTTTACTGTATGTCAACCCTTGATGAATTACTCAGTGCTGAACTTAACAGCTTTTTTGTAAGCAATGATATGGTTTCAAGTAACACATAATTTGTAAACAATTATAGCTTCAAGTAACTATTCTTAATACTAATAATACTATATAAGACAAATTTTGTTCCTGAATAAAATGTATTTTTTTTAATTGTTTATACAGTAAAAGTATAGAAAATGGCCATTATTCCTTTCAAACTTTACTTTTGTACCCTTTTGTGATATAAATTTTGTTCCTAAATAGTTTGCATTCTTTCTTAATTGCTTATGCTGTAAAACGGGCTATCATTTTCTTCAAACTTTGCTTTTGTGCTTTGGATGATAAAATTTTGAGAAAATCTATTTTTAATGTAAAAATGAGGAAATTTACACATTTTCATTGGCATAAGGTATGAATAAAACAATATATGAATCAAAAATGTTTAAGAGTGGTATCAAGCATTGTTCTTTAACAAGAAATCCCTAACTAAAATATATTCATCTATGGTCTGAAAATCTTGCAGACCAGTTTTAGCATGATGAGTATGGTTTTTATTGAGGGAAGTGAATATCTTTATATGAAGTTATGAATTCATAATCAAAACAGTAAGATAGATTTTCTCCCTTAACTCTCAAAATTAAGTTTGTATTTTCATTTTCATTTTTCAAGGATGGATTATATAAGAAATTATCTTAAAAAGAATCTTTTTGATGAAAAACATAATATTGATACTTACAGACATTTCCAGTGTTGTTGAACCCAAAAATGCTATCAAAGGAAACTTCTTTTGGCAATAATCTGTAAAAACAATAGATTTTAAAGATTGGTTCTTGTTTTAGAATTTCCTTCTAAAAACATTTAAACATCTTCATATAATTGTAGAGTGAAAATAACAATATCTAAATAACTGTAATTCTAATACAAATAACAATATCACTCTTTAAAAAAAAACTTTTCTATAAATTCACCCATTTCTGCCTAGGGAACAGTACTGGTAATATAGTATGAATAGAATTTCATGTAGTGTCAAAATTAATAAATAAATTCCCATAACTGTTCAATGGGGAATAGTCTATAATTTCTAAATTTTGGTTTGCTTTGGTTGGGTTTTATTGCATATCAACCACTGTAGATTATTCAATGCCAAATCCTCTTCATACATATGATTTGAAAATGTATAGTTTGTAGATAACATTTTTAAATGAGCCAGCGCTCATTTTTTTTGCATACAGCTAAACGTATGATTTGTAAATCAATAGTTTGTTGGTAATCTTATTTGTAAATGAATCAGAGTTAATTTGTTTGCACACAAATAATACTAATGTTTGCACACAGTTGAATAGTTTAAAATATTCTAACAGGAATAGTTCTATTTAGTATTAAACATTTGTTTGCACTCACTTTGTTTCACATATTGCTATCAAACAAATAGTTTTATTACCACACTGTAAAATGATTTCAAGCATCACTATGTAACACTGACAATTCAATTTAGGCACACAGTTTAAAGTGCTAATTAACACTAATAATTCTATTCAACATTACTCATTTGTTAGCACACAGCTAAATTGTTCCAAGTATTGCTATGTATCACTAACAATTTGGTTAAACATCAATCATTTGTTTACACACAGTTAAATGGTCAAACAGCTCTATTTCTAACAATTCAAATTAACACAAGTCATTTGTTTGCGTACTATTTAAATGTCAAACAGTTCTATTTAACCCATAAATAGGACCCTATCAGGTGCTATCACTCCAGGTTAGAGTGGACCTGGGAGCGATGGCAATGAAGGGGTACTCCATATTCTTCAAAGCTCCAGGGTTGGAGATTTACCATCAGATGGTTTAATATCATATCTAAGACACTCGGTTGGGAGGGGCGGAATTCTTACTCCTCTGCAGAGATGCAGTCAGTGTATTATTCTATAGCCCCAGTCAGCTGGGCTTTTTTGATTTGGAGTGGAATAAAATCTACTTTGGAGGTCTAAACCAGATCATTTTATAACATTGGTCATCAAAAAGTAGAACTTTTGATGAGATCTGCATGATATGAGAAAATACTTCATTAAGATTTCCCAAAGTGACAAGTATTTTGTGCAACAGACAACCAGAAATGCAGCATCATGTGCATTCATCAGACAAACTATTACACTTTGGGCAAAGAATTGGAGCATGCTCAAGAAATTCTTCAGCCAAGCAAGAAAGTAAGTGCATCCCAATTCTTGTGGGATGGGGTGAAGAACCCCACCCCTGTAAGAATTTAGATGAATTATCTGTAGATTGCATTCTAACCATTTTCAGTTGTTTATTTTTTTGGTTTTGTTTTAACTCTTGGTTAATCAAATTACTTCCAAGTTTTTCTTGTCTATGACAACATCAAGTACGGCAATGACACTTTCGAATATGTCATTAAGAAAATCCAAAGCTGTTATCAGTAAGTAAAAAAACCCCAAAAAAACCCCCAAAGTAGGTGTGAACATGAAAGATGCATTTGATGAAATTTGTTTTTTTTATTGTCTAAGTTCCTTAAAATACAGATTACATGCTTGTTTACCTACTTATGACCATAAAGGTTATAGAAAGTATTGCTCATAAGTATTTGAACAAGCACAAAATTTCAAATATCTAAAATTACTTTTTGTATAGCCTTTACATGCATTGCTTCTTCATAGAAAGTACTGCTCATAAGTATTTGAACATGCACATAATCTGTTTTTTATCACCTAAGGTTATAGGATCCATTAAGGATTTTGATTAATTGATGCCATATCTAATCACCTAAAGGTTATTTTATGTTTAGAGGTTAGGGAATCATATTCACTGTACATTTATATTTTTGATGTCGTTTTTGAAGAATTTTTGCATACAGTGTATGGGTGATACTTTACATACTATTCTATATGTTCATCCTAGTTCAACAAACATTGGTTCTCAAGTTTTTTTCCAGAAAATAAATAAGTATTTAAAAACAAACAAAAACAGATCATTCTATTCTTGAGCCGAGAAGATTTCAGCTTCCCTTCATATATATATATATATATGTATGTATGTATAGAGGAGTGTTGAAAAGTTCTGAGGACTGTCAGGTACACAAATACACACACACACATATATTTGAAAGTTAGAGATCATATTACATCCAACTGATTAAAAAATGAAAAACAATCTTGAAGATCCCCAAATCTAAGCAAGTCCTTGAGATTCAGACTGTTACATACTTATATGCATGCATGTATAAAGAATCATAACGATACAATAATAAAGACGAGCGACACCGTTCTTAGAAAAATATACCTCTCACTTCATTTCAAAGGTTTGTGTGTGAGAGGGAGTTGGAGACCGAACAGAACTGCAACATATTGACCTCCCCTCTTATGGCCATCAGCATTTCTTTCCCGTTTTCCAGGGCTGCTCAACCGGAGGCCCTGGGGCCCACTCAGCTGGGTGCTGGCTTTCTCTACCGCATCTAGTCTCCAACAAACTGGTCTGGTCTCCAAACTAACTGACTTCCTGTCCTCACCAAGTTATATAATAGTTCAATCGCCCACTCAATATCTTCCCATAACTGGCCATCGGAATGTGTCACTTCCGCCGTCTTTGGAATGGCATGTTTGACATTCATTGTGTGGAAATAACTGTCATGCAGTTCACAGGTCACTCTCTTCCAGTGCATCAGTCAGTGACTGTACCGTGGGATTTTAACCCTGTCCCATATTGTCAGCCAAGCTTGCCCACGCCAATGGAATATGCACTTCTGCTGTCTTTGGAATGGCATGTTTGGCGGGGTCGGAGGTCAATATACACTATGAAATACACAAATAATTTTCATTAGGGTCAGATTCTTTGTTGACTTCTTGTAAGCTGCGAAATTGCAATCTGCTTGGGAACATACTAATAATGACCCAACTAATGAGAGCATAAAATTCCATTTAGACCACATGAAAGTTTACAGTCAATCAAGGTCAAATGCAAAATACTTTTCCCGCAAAAGTCGCTGAACTTTCTAAAATGACCACTGAGTCATATTACCAGTGAGATGATTGCTGCCAGAAAATGTTATTGGAGAGCCAGCTATAACAAGCAGTGAGCCAGAAGCTAAGAGTAATTAAAGACTTAATAATGAGCTTTCACCTAACCTATAAATAGTAATTTCTGTTATTACTGCAGTGTTTATACTGCCTATGTTATTAAACTACGTGGGCCTTGGATATTTTTGTGCAAAATATTAGTAAAATATCTCATCAGTCAATCCAAGACAATAATTGGTGCCATTGATTTCTTTGCTGTTTATGAACAATAGGCACACGTGGTGTACTTATTCATGAAGGAAATGAACTCAGCAAGCAAAGTTCAAATTGTGGATGAGGCAGTTTGAATTTCACTTCTGACTAATGACAGGGTGGATCAACTTTTATGCGAAATAAGCATGTGCTTTGGGTATCAAGGAAACTGAGAATTTCTATTACACTGGTTTACAAAAATGAATTTTTGGTCTGAGGCAAGAATGGGGATAGGTGTTTTTCGTTAATTTAGGTGTGCTGAATTCAAATTTATAAATAGTTTTGCTCTATCATCTCTAGTTTTCTGGCTTTTAAATAGTCTCATTTTAGTATAAACAGAGAATATATGTGCATATTTCAAGAGTTGCAACAGTTTATAACAGATAAAACAGGATAGATAAAGAACACTGATTGAATCAATATACTTGGATGACACAATTACACAATTCATAGTACCACAGACAGTCAAAAGTGTGTTTTCTTAGAAGATCTGGTGTATTTTGCCTCCAGGATGTCACGCAAGAGCATCTAGCAGAAGTCTCCCATCATGCCGGGGTTCCATTTGCCTTGATAGTTGCTCTCCATCTTTGTAATGTCTTGGTGGAATCTTTCTCCATGCTCATCACTCACTGCTCCAAGGTTTGACGGGAAGAAGTGGAGGTGGGAATGGAGAAAATGAATCTTGAGTGACATTCAGCACCCCATATCCTTGTAAGACTTTAGCAACTTCTCAATATAAGCTTGGTAATCTGGTATGTGTGTGTTACCAAGGAAACCACAATAGACTGACTTGAATGCTTACCATGCTCTCAGTTCCTTTAAGTTAAGAAGCTCCTCAAAATCAGTATCCTTCGGCACTTCTTGGATCTGAGGTCCGACAAAGATGCCTTCTTTGAGCTTAGCAGCACTAAGACCTGGGAACACAGTAGATAATAGTTGGAAGGCAGCACCGTTTTTGTGCAATGCCTTCACGAAATTCTTCATCAAACCAAGCTTGATGTGAAGAGGAGGAAGAAGCACCTTATTCATGTTCACCAGAATATTCTCCTTGAGGCTGTGTTCGCCAGGAACAAAAGTGCTTCTAGACTCCCAGTCTTTCTGCTTGTAATACTGGGATACAGCTCAACTATCCCAGAGACAGAGAAAACAACAGTACTTTGTGAAGCACGCTTGCATACGCATAAGAAGACCAATGACCTTGAGGTCCCCACACAGACTCCATTGGTACTCGCTGTATTTAATGATATTTACCTAACCCCTCCACTCGGGCAGGATATGACACAAGGTCGATTTTTTAAGCGGAGTTTAACAGGTTTGAATTCAGAGTTTTTCTTCTCCTAGACTAGTCGCCTCACCAAGGCTAAAGAACCTAGTCTGCCCTACTATTTACCCATAGCTGGAGGGAGAATAATTGGATTCATACCTTTCACAAGGGTATTAGTGCTATGTGAAATGCAATCAGTCTCGTCCAGGATTTGAACTCGTATCGCCGTGTCCATTTCCTACGACGATAACCATTACTCCACGGGCACCTCACTATACTTAATAGCTTCTAAAAGAAGCTCCATATTGTCATAGGACTTCTTTAGATGGACAGAGTGTGCAATGGGAATGCTGGGATATTTATTCCCGTTGTGCAGAAGAACACCCTTGAGACTTCGCTTAGAAGAGTCTATGAAAAGATGCCAGTCGGCAGGATTATGTGGCAAACCAAGGGATGTAAACAAGCCAGGTATGTTTGTGCAGTGGCACAACTTGTTTTCCATGTCAAAAAAGGAAGCAAGGTCTTTGTTCCGATTCCTGTAACTGGTGATCCTTACATCTTCCTGGACTAGGTTCCACTGTTTAAGCCAAGAAGCCAAGAGCTCTGACTGCTGTTTTGACAGATACAAATCACGAGCAAGATCATTCAGGTCTTCTTGTGTGATCCAGAGTGGCTCATTGCCACTTGTTCCTGAATATGTAGACTCAATATCTTCCAAAGATATTGACTCAGCAGAATTCTCCCTTGAAGGCTTTTCTTCATCTAATGAGGAAAGAAGATCCTTATTTACTGGAGGTGTGGGTACAGGAAGATCATCTGAATGGGGAACAGGTCTCATAGCAGATCGAAGGTTGGGATATTTGATCTTTTTCCAAGAAGATGCATTGAAACCAGTTATATTAGTTAAACAAAAATAACAATCATCTGAGTGGTTTCGTGGCTCTCTCCAAACAAAGAAACCAAACCAAACCTATGCATATCTAAAAAAAACTAGAGGTGATGAATAAAAACGGATTTCAAATTTGAATTCAGCATCCTCAAATTAGGTGAAAACAGGTATTTTTGTGCTTGCCTCAATTTCATTGTAAACCAGTGTTATCAGATTTATTGTAGAGTAAATATAGCGCAGTTGAACCGAGGTTCACAAAAGGGTACTAACTATATATATATATATATATATATATATAGTTAATAACCTTATATATATATACATATATATATATTGTTGTATAGTGGCTTGTACTACGTTATTTCTGGTATCGTGTAAGTATAAAAGACGCCGTATCTTGAGAAGCTAGATGAGAAGTGAGACAGAGGAGCTCTGAAGGATGTCAGTTATAGAAGATCAACTTCGTAACACCCACAGCGAGAGACTTATAATACTAGTCAAACTGTACCACTAGGGTTAATAAATAATTAACTCTATTTCATTGTGTATCAGTTCCTTACTACAATACAACATATATACATATATATATATATATACATACATAAGTAAAGTTGGCAACCATAGTCAAGGGCGAAACAAAGGCTTCCTTTTCATTAGCTACAACACAGGTGTAGGGGAGAGCACTATTCTTTTGCCTGGATTGCTCCACTTTACCCTTGATCAGTACTTTGTAATGCTGAGTGTTAAGCAAGGAGGCATCAGTACCATTTTTTGAGTCTTTGATATACTCAACCTAGGATTGAACCTGGTTTCCAGGGCCATTGATGAACACTCTAACCATTAGGCCAATGGGCTGGTAATATAAATATATATATATATATATATATTTTCTAGAGGTTTATGGTTCTCACGAGCTCACTTGGTGAGGTAATAGAGGATAAAATATTACTGTATTATTAAATAGTTCTCAATATCAATGACAGAGATTTTATATATATATATATATATATAATTATTTTTATGATTAAGTAAAGATAATTGATATTATCAGGAAAGTATTTCAAGTGAATGAATGATTTTATTGTTTTCATGTAATGAATTTTATTAAAATTAAATGTGTTCCAACTCCACCCAAAATCTGCTGATATTATAATATAGTAGAGCACTATATTCTTCTAAGTACTTAGGGTCTCTACAAGACAATCTGGCCCAGTGTCCTGGAGTAGTAGCTTGGACGGTTAGTTGATAGGGTTTTATGGCATATCAATCCTTGTAGGTAATTTAATGTCAAATCCTGTTTATACATATGTGATTTGTAAACAAATAGTTTTTAGGTAACATTATTTTTAAATGAGCTAGAGCTCATTTGTTTGCACACACTTAAATGGTTTCAAGTAGAGTAAATGATTAAAAAGTTTTATACAACTGATAGATGGGACCCTAACAGGTACTACCAATCTGGGGTCAGAGTAGACTTGGAAGTAATGGCAATGAAGGGGTACTTCATTCTCCCTAAAGCTGTAGGACTGGTGTCTCATCATCAGATGCAGTTTAGTATCCTATACAGGACAATCATTATCCCTCTACTGAAATGCAGTTGACATATTCTACAGCCTCAGCCGATGGGACAATCTGGTGGGTGGTGGTAGTACCTGTCATAAATGCTTGAGTATATTGAATTAAAACAAATAGTTCAATGTGAATGAAAAAAAAATTTTAAAGAGGAACATTAATTTTTAATGAAAAGATCCAAATTTTTGGAAAATATGTATCTGAGACAGGCTTGCCCCATGGGTTTTATAAAGCATACTCCCCTCATTCAAACGGTATTCTATACAGAAACAGATGCAACAACTTTTACAATATGACAAAAAGAGACAACCAACCATCTGCAAAAATAGATACCATCTTTTTGGCTATCAGATAATCAGGCTCTACCTAAACCCGCGAGTATTAAGGCAATGCACTTAAATCAGGTATGCACAGAGAGCCATGTGACAGAAATACACACACGCACACCCTCCACCACTCTTAACTCCAGGGTTGATAGGTAGAGGAATAATTGACCTACTTTGGCACAATTCTTAGAATGGAACCTTCAGAATAAAATTAACATCTCTACTTCCTAGTTCACCAGAGAACATATATTATTGCAAAGGTTTAGACAACTGACGAACGCACAAACAAAAAAAAACATACCTGAGTGGAAAAAAAAGCTTACCTTGTAATAGGATGGTTGTATCATGATTACATATGGCTAAGAAACATGAAATAAATAACTCAAATTTAAATGAATTTGATATTAGTAAATCTACGAGGGAGTATCAGAGGGTTTTTTTTTTAAATAGATATTTACTACTCCAAAATATATTTCAAGTAATGTAACTATTACTACTACTAATATAATTACATATATATATATATTATGATATGTATATATATATTTTTTTTCATATATATACACAATTTATACTTATATGTATACATATATATACATACATATGTATATATATATATATATATATATTATATATATATATACACATATGTATATATATATATATACATATATATATATATATATATATATACATATACATATGTATATATATATATATATACATATGTATATATATATATATACATATACATATGTATATAAATATATACTATGTATATATATATAATATATACATATATATATATATATATATATATATGTATATATATATATATATATATATATATATATACATATATATATATATATATATATATATATACATATATATACATACATACAATACATATACATACATATATATATATACATATAAATACA
>OY757935.1:45555184-46096791 GCA_963585895.1 Sepioteuthis lessoniana | reverse complement strand
GCCGAAAGTAAACGCGTTTTTTAAATCACAAACTGCACTCAGAAAATGAAGATTAACGTCCAATGTAGTCTCTGCATTTAATTGATCTGGCGTATATATATATATATATATATATATATGATTCTCTTAATACCCTGTCCGGTGGCAAAAGCTGCTTGGTAGCGCCAGTGGTGGCAGTACCGCCTTGAGCTACCGAAACTGTGTTATCACCCCAGGATGGCAGCTGATGAGGATATAGTATCGCACGTGCTTTCCCACGTTGTATGATGAAAAAAAAAAAAAAAAAAAAATTATATATATATATAAAAAAAAAAATATATATATATATATATATGACATAGTGATACTGGCAAATACACCCGACCAAGCCGAAACACATCTGCATAGTTTGGAATGAGCAGCTGCAGGCATAGGCCTCTATGTTAATGCACACAAAATGGAATATATGTGCTATAATCAAACGGGGGACATCTCCCCTCTAGATGGACCCCCTCTTAAACTAGAAGACAAATTCTCTTACCTAGGAAGCAGCGTCGCATCAACCGAAAAGGACATCGACACGAGGTTAACAAAAGCATGGACAGCTATCAATAGGCTATCAATTATATGGAAATCAGACCTAACCGATAAAAAGAAACGCAGTTTCTTCCAGGCAGCAGTTACATCGATACTGCTATATGGGTGCACTACATGGATTCTAACAAAATGGCTGGAGAAGAAGCTAGACAGCAATTACACAAGAATGCTGCAAGCAATCTTGAACAAGTCCTGGCGGCAACACCCCACAAGACACCAACTGTACGGCCACCTGCCCCCTATCACGAAAACTATTCAAGTTAGACGAACCAGACATGCAGGACACTGCTGGAGAAGCAGGGACGAACTCATAAGAGATGTACTCTTATGGACCCCCGCACATGGCCGTGCAAAAGCAGGACAACCAGCACAAACATACATTTAGCAGCTATGTGAGGATACGGGATGTTGTTCTGAAGACCTGCCTAGGGCGATGAACGATAGGGAGGAGTGGCGAGAGAGGGTCAGGGATATCCGTGCTACCAGCACGACATGATGATGATGATGATAAATATATATATATATATGTATTACACACACATAACAAAAGTATATAGTGGTCACAATCTCACTTAGCGGGTTAGTGGCAGACCAAATATGGTTTAATTTAGAGAGTGCTCAATATCTGTGAGAGAGTTATTATATAAATAATAATGAATAAATATATATGAATGTTTTGTATATTCAATAGCATGGATGCATATCTATGATTACTGGTTTCATGCAATCATCAGGCAGGAAAAGCTTTAAAAATATTTTTAAAAATTCATATATATATATATATATATATAAGTTAGTTAGTTGGTGACTCTAAAGCTCTCTTTTCAATAGTTACTACTCCAAGGTTTAGGAAATGGCACTACTCCTTTCCCTGGATTGCTCCACTTTGCCCTTCATACATACCTTATAATGCCGAGTGTTAAGCAAGTAGGTATCAAGTAGCATTTTTTGAGTCTTTGGTATGATCGGATCTGACCTGGGATTTAACCCCAGTCACCCGGACCATTGCCAAACACTCTACCCACCAGGCTAATGGGCCAGTATATATATATATATATATATATATATATATATATATATATATACACACACACACACAAAGTAGTGTATATAATGTGTTCTTGGCATAATGATTATCGCGGTAACAAATAACCTCAATGACTTAAGTTTAAATCCTGGATGAGTCTATTTGTTTCACTTTGTGCTAATACCTTTGGGTAAATAATAGCGCAGATTGGGCTCTTTAAACTTAACTTAGCAACCAGTCTAGGAGAACAAAACCTTGAACTCAAAGTAGTTGCATTTCGTTTAAAAATTGAGCTCATGTCACATCCTCTTCACAAAAGAGGAGGCTTGGTTAATACATATATAAAAATCTGTCAACTAATCACAAGTCTTTTCTAAATTGTTAGGGTGTAATTATCCATGAGCAATACTGTATATATGTGTTACTGACAGACATTTCCGTCATTCACAGTTAAATAATAGAACTGCAATGATTGAACTTCCCACAATCTGCAGTTAATGGGTTAAGGAGATTATTCTAAATGAAGCAGAAATAAAAATGTACTTTGTGTATTTGTTTGTTCATTATCCAATAATTCATCACTTACGACAACTTAAGTAATTTTGTCTTCATTATCAGATAATACATCAAAGCTTGATTGATTGCTTTCACTACAAAGATATTCACAAAGCTTTGAGGAAGAAGAAAGAAAAATCACTTCTGGGCACCAATTGCTTGCAAAGAGTCCTTATTTGATGTCCTAACACACAGGTTGGGCCAAGTTGCAATTAAGCACAATAAAACAAAAATTTATTTCATTTGCATTGAGTTCTTATAAGTATTTGAACAAAAATTTTGGTTCTAACTGCTTGCTGCCCTGCTGGTGAGGCTTAGAATATGCTGACTATTCTTTGCAGAGTGGTAAAATCTCTCTCTTCAAAAAAGAGATGTCCTTGGATGAAAACTAAACTGCATCTAGTGATAATGTTCTAGTCTTGGAATGGTAGAAAGTATGGATTCACACCTTCATCACCATTACTCCCAGGTCCAATCTATTGATCAAATAGATCACTTGAAGATAATGAAATGTTTACCCGTTTTAAATGATACTGAAGATATAGGGTGTCTCAATATACATGGGACCCATGTGACTGCTAATAACTAATAATAATAATAATATTGAGTTCTTTTTTGTTTCAGATTTGAAAATAGTATACTATAACAACTATTAATCCTTGATCACAATGCCTTGGACAAGAGAGGAAAAAATATTTTGCATCACTATTTATTTGGAGACAAAATCATTCAAAACTGTCTCAAAATAGATACAACCCATTAATATGATAATGATTTATTAATGAGACAAGAAACTCCAAAAAAGATTGTATGTCCTGGAAGCTGATATAATTAAAAAGAAAATTTAGTTGATGTTTCTAGCTCAAAGGATGCATTTTTTACAGTATGTCTTCCAAATGGCTGCCATTGCGTGTGTCTCAGTAATAAATCATTATCATATTAATGGATTGCATCTATTTTGAGACACCCTGTATATTTTGTGCTGTATGTAATTGAAGACTATAATTGTTAAACTGGTTTTAGCATAAAATAACCTGACAAGGGTTGATATACCATAAATCAAATTACTGATTGCACCTGGCATCAATGCTGGGTGTTTAGCACCCATAAAAACATTTGGACGTGTGCTTCCTTTGGAGCACCCCAGACTAAACTGGCCTTGTGTCATATCTAGCCTAGTGAGGAGCAAAATATATCTATTAAAAACCAACTGACCAACCTAACAGCTTCATTTTGAGAGTTAAGAATAAGAATATTACACAAAAAGAAACCAAATGTTTTTCACCATCAGCTTAACAAGGCATGAATCTACTCAGATTTTGTGGTTTTGAAACAAAATTAACTTACAAATTGAAGCAACTCATCAATATAGTGACATGAATTGTACTTTTTCAATATTCTTGATCAATTCTGAACAAGATTTTAGAAGGAAAGAAAATTAAAATTTTTTTTTTCAATTTACTGTAAATTGTGGTAGTGTTTGCACAGAGGCTTTCATAAAATGTTTTTATAGAATTACCATAAATTGCAGCACATAAAGTCAACCTTTTAAGCCTGACAAAAAATTTTCCACAAAACTAGAAGTCAACTTTTAAACCTTTATGACAGATTGGTAAACCAGTGGTAAAGGTTTGGATTTTAGTCCTGCTGTAAAAGCTGACCTCTTGTTTTGTGGAGATTTTTTGTCAGGCTTAAAAGGTCGACTTATGGTAAATCCATAAAAACATATTTTCCCAGAAATTTAACATTCAGAGCCATAAAGCAGTACTAGATTCATAAATTATGTTGATTAAAAAAAAAAATGGTTCCTGTTGCATAACATGCAGGGTATTAGGTTGGTTGGTTCTATGGCATACCAACTTTTGTAGATTATTTAATGCCAAATCCTCTTTATACACACACACACAGACACACACAATTTGTAAATGAAAAGTTTGTAGGTAACATTTTTAAACAAGCCAGATCTCATTTGTTGCATACAATTAAATTATTTCAAGTACTCCTATTTATTGCTTGCACACAGTTAAATGGTTTCAAGCATTTCTATTTAGCACAAATAATTCTATTCAATATTAATAATAATCACTAGTAAAAGATTTCAAGTATTGCTATCTAACACAAATAATTCTATTCAACATTATTTATTACACAGAATACAGTTAAATGGTTTCAAATATTGCTATGTAATAGTAATAATTCAATTTAACATTAATCATTTGTTGGCTCACAGTTAAAGGGTTTCAAATCTAGTAGATAATTGAATAGTTTTGTTTCACTCATAGAGGGAACCCTAACAAGTACTGCTACTCCAGATTAGAGTGGACCTGGGAGTAATGGTAATGAAGGAGTACTCCCCATTCCCCAAAGCACCAGGACTGGAGCCTCACCCCAACCAGTAGGACTATCCTGGTTTTAACTTTCAAAGCCAAATAGAATCTGAATGCCTGTTTATTCAAATACTTTTATGATAAGTACTGCATGTGTGACTCATTTGAAGATAGTTAATCTGAACTTTCCACCATCTGCAGTTAATGGGGTAAGCTTAATCTCCACTGGTGGTTGACCTGCACTAGTAGCCTTGTACCAGACTAAGCTAACCTAAATAAGTAAATATCTTCATAGAAGATATTCTTAAAAACTACAGAATCCATTTTTTATGTAATGGTAAACTAAGTTAGGAAATAAATATTTTAACTTTTTTCACCAAAGTGTAAAATGATCTTACATTCATTTTTAACATTAATGAAAACATTAACATAATTATCAATAACAAAATAGAACTCTTTATTAAAGATATATATTGATCTTATTCTTAAATATAATAAGTTTAAATAAAGAATGCCATAAAATATCTAGAAAAAAAATGAAAAACAATTTCCTCCCTCACTTGAAAGATCCGCAGCTTAAAACTGATTTGAAAGCAAATAATTTTTTACTTCAAAAAATTAATAAAATAAAATAAAGTAAAATAAAATAATATCCTGGTGTACTGATTTTATTTTCAATGGCATACAGGGGAAAATATAATCATGAAATTTTGAATTTCTTAATTGTTTTAAAAAAGTCTGCTTCGTACCTTTTCCACGCAATGAAGGAAGAAAGAATAAAGAAAGAAAAGAAGGATAAAATTGATGAAACAAAAGGGTAGAAATACAAAAAAATAAAAGTCAATAAGAAAAAGAACACGAAGTTAGAAAAAAATAAAGATAAAGAAAAAAGAGAAGTAAAGAATAAAAGGGTAAAAATAGAGAAAAAACTTTAAAATGTTAAAAACAAAGAAAGGTCAAAAAGAAAAAGAGTTAAGAATAGAAAGAAAAAAGAAAGAAAAAGATAAGAAAAGATAAAAAAAATAAAAGAAAGGTCAAGGAAAAAGACAAGAAAAGAAAGATTAAAAAAAAGAGCCAAGAAAACAAAAATATAAGAATAAAGGTCAAGGAAAAGAGAAAAAGAATAGGAAGAAAAAAAGAAAGAACAAAGAAAAAGAAATATAAAAAGGAAAAAAAAAGAAAAAAGAGGGAATGGCTGAAATGAACACGAAAAGAAATTCAATTCTTTGTTAATCAATTCTTCAAAATACGTCTGCTTCTTTGAGGTTACCAACAAAAACAAAGAGAGAAAAAGGATGGCAGTCAAATGATAGAAATGCAGTTTCTTTAGTAATCAATTATTTATGGATTTTCTTTATACTTTCCAAGTGGAAAAAGAAAAATCATTTTTTTTAAAACTAAGTTGCATGATGGGTAACAAACACAGAAAGTTGCATGATGGTTAACAAACACAGAAAGGACAAAAATAGCAATTTGATTTACCCATCATTTTTATGTGACATAATTATTGAATTTTCTAAAAATAATGTCTTTAACAATCTAATGATTTGTTTGCATATACAAACATTTACCCAGTTTATCTAAGTATGACACAAGGCCACAATTATGAAATATCCAATGTGGATTAGACTCATCAACAATACCCTACGATCACTTCGTCAGTTGAGGCTTAGAATATGCTGACAGTATCTCCTGTAGAGGAGTATGACTGCCCTCCACCAAAAAAAAAAAAGAAAGAAAAGAGTGTCCTAGGTATGACACTACTGCATCTGATAGTGAGGCCCTAAGTTCTGGAGTACCCCTTCATAGCCATTTCTCCCAGGTTCATTCTGACCTAGAGCAGCTCAACCTGTTAGGATCTCATCTAAGATTCAAATAGATCTGGTTAAAAATGATTTGTATTTGATAAAACCATGTGCAAAAATACTACATACAAAAAAAATCTCTTAAGCAAAAACTACACAAAAAATATATATATGAACACAATTCCCTAAAATGTAGACATAAATTAACCCTAGACAGGTTAATATGCCATTAAAACCAATCAATCATTGAATAGCCTGCAGGACTAACAAATTAAGCAACACTCTTTTTTGGGAACCCATTAAGTTTTTGTGCATACATTATATACACTAATTGAAAGCCCAGTTGACTGGGGCTGTAGAATACACCAACTGCATCTCTGCAGAGAAGTAAGACTCCCATTCCCAACAAGTGTCTTGGATATGACAATATTCAATCTGATGGTGATGCTCCATTAATGCTGGAGCTTTGGAGAAAGTGTAGTACCCCTTCATTGCCATCACTTCCAGGTCCACTGTGTCCCACTGTGGTAGCACCTGACAGGGTCCTATATATGGGTCAAATAGGACTGTTTGACATTTAAACTGAGAGCAAACAGATGACTTATGTTACATTGACTTGTTTGAAAGAGAACTCTTTGATCATTTAACTGAGTCTATCCACAAATGATGTTTACTAATCATATATTTAATATACAATGTAAAACATGATTTGGCATTAAATAACCAACAATGGTTGATATGCTATAAAACTGACCCAAACCAAACTAACTGAAAACCTGCCATGGGGTGAGATTTTAGGCTAGTGACAGAACTATATTTGTGAAGATTTATAGGTAAATAAATGCCATTAAGAGGATGAAGTGGCCATTGTTCATACAATAAATATAAACAGATATAATATTTTTAAAGTTTTAATTTTCAGATGACTGAAAAAAGTTCAAAATGTCAAATGTTGGCTTGAAAAGATTCATATTCTTGGATACAAAACAAAAGTAATGATACCTGATAGTATCCATTATAATTGTGTAATATTCAATCAGAAATAATGAAATCTTGGTATCTTTGGTCTATAAAAAAATTAATCTTAAAAAAAAAAATAAAAATAAAAAAATTGGTAGGTTTCTTTGTTCAATGGCATATTTGTATCATGGGTTATTTAAAGCCAAAGTCATCCTTGTAGAAGAACAGATGTAGTATTATCTAACCCATAGCTGGAGGGGAAAATTAGTAGAAATAAACTCATTTATGGATTATATATATATATATATATATATATATATATATATATATATATATATATACACACATACACACACATACACACACAAATATAAATACACACACAAATACAAATAGCCCAGTCAGCTGGGGCTCTAGAATACACCATCTGCATCCCTGCAGAGGGTAAGACCCCCACAATGAGTATCCTGGATATATTAAACAATCTGATGGTGAGGCTCTGGGAATGTGGAGTACCCTTTCATTATCATTACTCCCAGGTCCATTCTGGCCCAGAGTGGTAACCCCCAATAGGGTCCTATCTATGGGTCAAATATAACCGTTTGACATTGAAATTGAGTCCAAATAAATGACTTATGCTAAATTAAATTATTTGAAATAGAACTGTTTGATCATTTAACTGTGTGTAAACAAATGACTGTTTAATTGAATTGTTAGTGATGTATAGCAATACTTTCAACTATTTAACTTTCTTGACTTAAGTTTACAAATCATATATATATGATATATGAATAAACCAAATTTAGCATTGAATAAAATAAAATGGTTGAAGACAAAAACCAAATCATAAAACACACACACACGAATAGATGCATACTCATACAAATAAAAATATCTGCACATATATGAATATATGTTGTATCATGGTAAGGAAGAGATACACAGTGAAATAAAGAGTTAATTATTTATTAACTGAAGTGGTACAATCCAACAAATATTATAAGTCTCGCGCTGTGGGTGTTATGTCCGAAGCTGGCCTTACTACTGACCAAGATCTTGCAAAACTCTTGTGCTAAAGAAACACATCTTTTATACCTCCGCGATACCAGAAGTCACATGGTACAAGCCACTATACAACAATATATATATATATATATATACACACACACACACACACACACACACAGAAATTTATCCACACTTACACATAAAGGCACAAACTTGGTAGATAAATATATACACAGATAGAATGCTCCTGTTTTCAAGTTTAATGAATTACCATTACTAGTTCAACTGCATAGTAAAATAGATTCTGATAGGACAAAAGTTACAATATATGGAATAAATTTCTTCTAACACAATAAATGAAATAAGTTTAATATAATTTACATCAGAAAAAATATTCTGAGGCACAAACTAAAGCAAATGATGTAGTCCCTAATTATGCCAGGTTTTTGTGGGAACCATTAGGTGCCAGGATGAAAAAGTAGTTTTGAGATCAAAATTTAAAATAACCATCAAGGTGCTGGTCATGGGAAAAAACAATGATAAATCAGCTAGAGGCCAGTGATCTTATAATATTGACCCTATGTCAGGACAAAGCTGAGCATCATTATGAACTGAAGTCATTTGAACTAAGTAAAAAAAAATATTTTTTAAAAAATACCCCCAAAATTGGAGAAAAAAATTACTTTTATTGCAATAAATCATTGTGTTATTAATAAATAGAATGAATGTAGAAAATTCAGATACAAAATTTGCTTCCAATGTTTAAAACAATTAGATATTTATTGTTTGACCTCTGTAGACATCAGATGACCTTTAATAACAACCTCACATATCCTATGACACAAATGGTGGTCTTGTGATTCTTCATACCAAAAAATGTCAATCAGCTGTGTTGATTTAGTATAAAAGAAGCATAGATATAGAAAGGAGAGGATCATTTATTGGTGTATATATATATATAACAGACACACACACACATATATATATACATACACACAGGTTTCATTACAAATCCCAGAGAAGGTTATTTTAAGCATTTTTTTAACTGATTTATTGTCTCACAAAAATTGTCCTAAATTTTCCCCACAATTGGTCATTATCAAGGGTATAATTGAGACTTTTTTAAATCCAGTGAAAATGTTGTCTTTAATATTTGAGATATTGTCTAGAGTGTTAAGAAGTTTTGAATATTTGTAGTTTTTCTATAACATTTTGTAATGTTAGAGTCTTTGAATTTATATCATCAAGTGTCAATGATATATTAATTAAAGAAAAAGTGTATATTTGGGTAGTGAATGATGGGACCATTGTATACTGTATAACATCTCAGTTATATCATTGAAAATGAATAATGATGACAAAAAGTACTTAGGTAGAAAATTTCATGCTATTCTTTTATAAAGTTAAATTAAAATTAAGAAATCTTGTTTGATGACAGGAATAAAAAAAAAATCAATAAAAATTTTTTCAGATTAAAAAAAAATTTAAAAGATTAAATAAATAAATTCAAAAAATGTGGTTTCCCAGGTGGCCTCTGACAGAAAGCAAAATCTACACATCCCTGAAAAGATGAGCCTCCTGGCACCAAAAGAGGAATCCTGTGATTAACCTGTTACCACTGCTATCAAAAGGACGCTTTTGCTTCAGCTACTAGCAAGGTAGCACATGTGCTCACCACGTACTGGACTTGCTAGCAGCCATCTCTGCTAAACATACCTCACTGAACACATCTACTGGACAAACTATAAACCTTCAATTCACCAAAAATGATTAATATATTTCAACACCTTGTCTGGGAAACACAACTACTTCTACTGGTTTAGGAAAACATTCCTTGCTACAGAATAGTAGTGAACCCCTAAATAAAGCTTTGAATATGAAAGTATCCTTGTCTTTTTCCTTCCGTTCTTAATTCTCTTGCAGCTTCCCACAGTCAAAAGAAGTCAACAAGTGAATGGGGTAAGAAAAAAAAAAAAAGAGTTTGATACAAAACTCAAAATCATCCCAACAGAACTCAACCAGACAACAGACAACCACCACAAACGAATGAAAAAATCTTCTAAACCCCATAAGAGAGAGAATCTTTTGATCTTGAACTATGTAGAATGTTACCTTAACTTTCCAACTTCAATAAAATTAATTTTGAATCTAGTTTTAATGTACTCAAATGTCTTAAGCTACTGTTGCCATTTATAGAACTAGATTTATAAAAAGAAAAAACCTACAACATTACACCAGAATAAATAAAATACTTAATGCTTAACGCATTGTACTTGCAAAGGTTGTATTTCTTTTGCAATATACACACTCACTAAAGATGCCCTTTAATGGATCTGAAATTACTTGGGAACAAATTAACTATGGAAAATTAATCAGCCAATACCAGCCAGATATTATAACATTCATACAGTGACTTGAACAGACCAAAATAAAAATATATAGACAAAAGACATCTATACTATTTATCCAAATACGTCTTAATGAAGAAATGCTGATGCTGCCTCATTACACACATTTTATATATATATATATATATATATATATATATATATATATATATATATATATATATATATATATATAGTGGCCTATTAGTCAAGTTGGTAAAATGTTTGCTAATGGCCTGGGAGACTGGGATTCAATCCCAGGTAGAATCATACCAAAATATTGAAAAATGGTACTTGAGGCTGTCTTGCTTAACACTCAGCATTATAAGGTACAGATCAAGGGTAAAGTGGAGCAATCCAGGGAAGCAGGAGCACCCACCCCTACACTTTGGTGTAGTAGCTAAGGGAGCTTTTAGGTCACCAATTTTACTTACTTATATATATTTGTGGAGAAAAAGAAAGAGAAAGAATCTTTTGAACTTGAACTATGTAGAATGTTATCTCAACTTTCCAATGGTAATATAATCTCATCATACAATTCAAATTAAAATCACTGACACTGACTTTGCACATGAATTTCACAGAAATTTTATTTTCATTCATGTTCAGTGTAATTGATGTGTCATCCTGTTAATTCAAATCTAATATCAATGAATTAACACTTCATTACTGGAAAGTTGTGAATATAATAAAAGATTATAAGAAGAGATTTCAACTTAATCTGGTATTCCCACGATGTGATGTAAATCTAACAAAGTCATTGTGGGTTAGTAGTAATGATGCTTTGGTGTTGAAACCAGGCCTGACCCCAGAGTCATCATCTAATGAAGATTTTCTTGGCCATACAATAGTTGTTTATGTAACAGTATATATATATATATATAAAGAAAAATTGATAACAAGGTAATCCAAGTAGAAGGACAGATTTATTGAGACGCAAAGTTGATACTATAGTAATGAACCATCATCAGGACTATGAGGGATGATATTACTGATGTTAAATCAATGATAGATGTTTAAAAGTGCAAAATACAAAAACCTAGGGAAGATTTTGTATAACAAGAAAAAGTTGTCCATTTAATTAGAGAACCAGTGTTTGTTTGCTTTAAATTACCTCATTTGACTTATTAGAAATATTGTATAGAATTTACGTTCCATTTGTTTATCAAAAGGTTTCGAATCAAAAGGAGGAAGAAAAAGAAAGACAAAAAGAAAAAGAGAAAGTATAAAACTATGATATATGTGGAATATATTGTAGCTATTTAAAAGAGATTTGCTCAAGTAAGGAGAAATATCATAAAAGCCAGGATGAGTATTTAGGGAATTACAGAGTGAAATAGCAGCGGCTTTGAAAATTCATCTTAGTCTTTTATAATGAATGTAAAAGAGCATCTTTGCAGAATTAAAATTGAAGTTATGATTAGTTTGAGAAATGTGTTGATATAGTGCATTGTTTAAGCTACCAATTCTTATGTCTCTTTTGTGTTCTTTCAAGTGAACATGAAGGTTCCGAGATGTTTCACCAATATATTTTAGTTTATAATTCTTACAAGGGATACAATAAACACCTGCATCTGAAACTATGTTACATTGAGAGCTAGAGTGTACTAATTCGCAGATAATTTTAGAAAGTAAAGATGTAGTTTTGATATTGAGTTTATTTAAATTGTTTATTATGTTGTGAGAGGAAGAATTGTTGGGCAAATAACAATGAATCTATGAGGGGAACTATTTTTATAAGATTGTGAGTGGGCATTAGTTTAAGATTGATTCTTATTGTGGATTTTGAGGGCTTTAGATTTAGTAAAGTGTATAAAAGATTTGAGGTATAGAAGGTTAAGGAAGGAGTTTTCTATGTGGATGAATTCATCATTTAAATATTTTAAGGAACAAATATGTAGAGCTCTGAGATAAAAACTTATGATGATACCGCTTTTGGTGTTGTTGTGATGTATATATATATATATATATATATATATATATATATATATATATATATATATATATATATAATAGGCTAAACTAAAATTAGCAAATACTTTTTTGCATTGTGTAATGTTACCAATATTCTGGCTAAATCACGTACACACACACATACATATATATATATATATATATATATATACATATATACATACACACACACACACACACACACACAGAAGGTGGCATAAAAGTCCCTATTTTGAAATTGAACAACTTTAAAAAATAAGAAAAAAGTTTTTTTAAATTATATTTATTTTGACTTTAGGAAATTATTTAGTATTTGTGGAATGTAATATATAAAAAATAAAATAGATTATAAATAACAATAAAAAAAATGTAATTTATTGGTGTTTTTACACTGCTCTATACAACCACACAAATAGATAAATAAACACAAACACACAAATAGAGTGTGTTTCACTTTTATGGTGTAATTAATTATCCATTTATTATAACTAGTAAAACTGGTATGAAATAATCTTCCACCTGCCTTCTTTCCTCCAATTTGGCTCTACTCCAAACTAAATCAAGCTTGGAAAATATTAGCAAAAACACAAATAGACATGTGTGCACATAAAATGTTATAGGTGGTCTTATCAGATTTTCTTTAATTTTTTTTTGTTCCTTTAAGTGCAATCAATTACTATTCATTATTATAATTGCAATTAATCAGTTTATGCACAAATCCTAATTCTGAGGTGTGTAGTGCAGGATATAAATTAGCTGTTACACCTAAATAAGATGTACTTATTTTTTAGTGTATTTCACTAATCAAAACATCAGCTTCTGTTCATTTTTATTCAAATAATTAATTAAGATTTGTTTACTGCAGAATTTAAAAAACAAACAAACTTGTAAACAGAATGATCTGGGTCATGTTGTATCCACTTAAACTCGAATTTTTTTCTTTTATCTATCCCAATTTTCCAGTTGGCATGTCAAACAATTGTACAGGGTTATTTCCTGCCAAGAGGTTAGGGAATCGCATTCATCATATGTTCATATTTACATTTTTTGGGTAGTTATATCTTAAGAGTTCTTTGGGTTTTTTTTTTTTTTACATATGATCCTATCAAATACAAATAATCTTTAAACAGATCTATTTGACCCATAAATGAGACCCTAACAAGTTCTTCTACTCCAGGTCAGAGTGAACCAAGGAGTAATAGCAATGAAGGAGTACTCCACACTTCCCAGACTTCCAGAACTGGAACCTCACTATCAGATGCAGTTTAGTGATACACCCAAGACATCCCATTTTTCTTTGCAAGGGGCAGTTGTACTCCTCCACAGACAGACACACACAAAAGCACAAAATTAGTAAGCTTAGTTGAAATTCGGGCTGTTTGCAGTCATTTCACACTAATGCTCTTAGGAAAAGCATGAATCCATCTTCTCAGCTATAGATAAAATAAAAGAGTACACTCAACTCCTTAAACTTGGTACACAACCAGTCTAGAAGGATATCCCCCCACTGCAATAATGTCATGGGCCAGCACGCCCATTACTCTTTCTGTCTTACAGACAAGGCTCAAATCCTGCACTGATGATGATTATAAATCAAAACAATAACAAGATAGGAGATTATATAATTGTTTTTCTGAGCTGCTAACAATTATGTCACCTGCATATCTACCCATTTAAGTATATGCGCATATTTTCCCTTATTATTTACCCATAGCTTGCAGAAGAGAAGTATTCAAGCCTTTCTCAAAATTATTATTGTGAAGTGAATTGCAAACAGTTGGATCCAGGATTTGAACTTGAATTCTCAAGTCAATTTCATTATGATGATATGTATATTGAGATTATATATACTTACCCAAACCCTCAATGATTGGGTAGATTTGACCAATAGTCAATTTTTAAGCAGATTAAAGCTGTTTGAATTCAGAGTTTTCCTTCTTCCAGATGAGTTGCTAAACCATGACTAAAGAACTCAGTATGGTCTACTATTACTCCATACCTAGGTTGAGAGGAAAAGAGATGGATTCATGCCTTTCCCAAATGCATTTGCATAAAGTGAAATGCAAACACACACACACACACACACACACACACACACACACACACAATGTTCAAGCAGTGTGGAAGCGGTCATTTTGACCCTTTCCTTTGACATTGCTACTTTTAACATCTGTCCATCTGGTGAGTGTGAAATGAAACTCAGAGTTGGAAGCTTTACAAAACAAGTTGTTCATCTTAACTAAATGTTAAGGAAACAAATTATTTACAATAATTTTGGTTATTAGTGTGTGTATATATATATATATATATATATATATATATATAAACTTATCAATTATGAAAATAGCTTACTGAAAGTAATTAGTTTTCAGCTTGTTTCCTTAACTTTAAAGCTATTTATATTAAGTTTGCTTCTGAATTACCAATTAATGAATGACTCATTTTTATTTCATTTTCTTTTTTGTGTCTTTCTTTCTTTTTTGTTTCATTCAGGCAAACTTGTTTTGTTTTGTTTTCTGCTCTCAATGAACGCTGCACTACATATGTATTTAGTTATGGGACAATTTGGCTATTTGAATTATTACCTGCCCAATCACCTGGGTTGTCAAGGCACATAAACACTACTCCTCACTAATGGACCTGATGAGGGTTGTGTCTGGGGGATGAGTTGTTGGGGTAGCAACTAATATTGGACTCAACATAATCAAGTTTAGCTTGCAGTGTTGTGATTTCATTTGTCATCATAGCCTTACAAGACAATCAATTCCTCCTTAGATTTAATGTATAAGGACATGTATTATTACTGAAGGCACCAACCGTAATCTGTATGGTTTTTATATATATATATATTATATATATATATATATATACACACACACATACCCATGTTATAAAGGTTACTATCATAGGAAATGGATACTGTGACCCAAGTTCAAATCCTGTATGATACTGTTTGCATTTCATATAGTGCTAACACCCTTGGGAAAGGTATAATTCGAACTATCTTCCTTTTGGCTATTGGCAAATAGGAGGGCAGACTGGGTTCTTTAGCCTTTGTATGGCAACCAGTCTAGGAGAAAGAAAACTGAATCCAAATCTGTTAAACCCTGCTTAAAAATAGACCATGTGTTGCATCCTGCTCATATGTAGAGGTTGGGTGTACACATACAAGCATGTGTGGCATAATGGGAAATGTTGTCAGGAAATGGATTTGATGAACTAAGTTCAAATCCTGGATAAAGTTATTTGCATTTAACTTTGCACTAATGTCCTTGGAAAACACATGAATCTTTCTCTTCTCTTCCAACTATGAATAAATAGTCAGGCAGATTGGAGTTCTCAAGCCTGAGTTGGACAACCAGTCTAGAAGAAAAAATTCAACACCTCAGCAGTGTTGTTCTGGAAAATTTGTAGCACACTTGTGCACCATTCTTCTATCATCAGCTCATCCAAAAGTGTGGCTAGTTCTATGCAAGCCTTCACCACTAAAATCAAATTACCTGTGTAGGCGTTTTCACCATTTCATATGTTTAACTGAACTGTTGAGTCCTCATACTACAAGATCAAAAGGAGAGTCCACTATATAAACACGTGTGAGTGTGTTTTATGATATAATCTAAATTGCTTTTACATTCTGGTTTATGAAAAAAATATATATATATATATTAACCTTTCACATGAGCAAGAATGTGATACAAGTCAATTTTTTTATCGGAGTTTCAATAGGTTTCAATTCAGTTCTCCTTCTCTTTAATTGGTTGCCATACTAAGGTTAAAGAATCCAGTCTGCCCTATTATTTACCAATAGTTGGAGAAAGAATAATTTGGATGCATACCTTTACCAAGGTTGTTAGCACTATGAGAAATGCAAACAACCTCATTCAGGATTTGAACTCAGGCTCCGATGTATAATATTGGGTCACAATATACAATAACAGCTCTATCATATATTGAGCAATCTAAAAAAAAATTAAGTTGAAAACCAAAAAAAAATAGAGAGAGTTATATAATACTGGCCCATTGGTTCTAGTGGGTAGAGCGTTTGCCAATGGCCTCAAAGACCAGGGTCCAATCCCAGGTCATACCAAAGACTCAAAAAAAATGCTACTTGATACCTCCTTGCATAACACTCAGCACTAAAAGGTAAGTATCAAGGGTAAAGTGGAGCCAGCCAGGAAATGGAGTAGCACCCTCTCTACACCTCAGTGTAGTAGCTATTGAAAAGGGAGCTTTTAGGTCCCCCCCAAATACAGTTGCCAAATATATTACACACATACATACAGGTGCACTAGGTATAAATGTTAATGGCATGAAAAATGGAATCAGCAAGTCAAATTCAAAGTCTGGTCAAAGTAATATCCATTCTCTTAACACTAATGTCTCAAGGAAAGGCATGAAACCATCTCTTCTTCATCTGCAGCTATGGGTCAAATAGTCAAGCAAACTAAACATTCTAAGACAGATTACTCAATCTGCTTAGCTGTCATGTTATCCAGCATTTCCCTCCACATCTTGCCCAATATTACAAATATCCTTTCAACTAAAATAAGATGAATATATTTACCTCCAAAAGTGAGCTACTTACTTAACAAATCTGAATCTTTTGACTTTTTTCATTAAAGTCAATTTTTAAATGTTCGTTGTTAGAAAGTTTTATTCAGATTATTTTTGTTAGGCATATGTTTGTTATCAATTCACCCTACTTTAAAACAGGTTCCTTAACCACTAGGCATAAAATAATCCAGGATGGGTTGGCATGACATTAAAATCAATCAGTCAATCAATCCTTTATTTTATTTTTTTCTGTATTGAAATTATTGGAAAGTAAAATCTCATTTTTGGAGAGGTAATAAAAACCAATTTAAATATAACAAAACATTAAATGTATTAAAAGCATAATCATCATTGTTAGCAATAAAACTAGTTCATTTTGGTTTAGTTTAGTTTTATGACATATCAACCATTGTCAGTTATTTAATACCAAATCCCCTTTATATACATTAAATATATGATTTGTAAATGCATTTTCTTGATAACAGTTGCTTGCTTGGGTTTTACAGCATATCAACTAATGTAGGTTTTTTAATGCTAACTCCTCTTTATACATATAGATAACATTTTTAAACAAACCTGAGCTTATGCACAGTTAAATGGTTTGGTTTAATTTTATGGTATATCAACCATTGTGGGTTATTCAATGCCAAATCCATTTTTACACATATAAACAGTTCTATTTGAAACAATTCAGTTTAGCATAGGTAAAGTTTTTTGTTTACACACAATTAAATGTAAAAACAGTTCTATTACAAATAATTCCATTTAGCATAAGTACACATCTTAGTTCTATTTGACCCATAGATAGGACCCTATCAGGTGCAACCACTCCAGGCTGGAGTGGACCTGGGAGTAAAAGCAATGAAGGGGTAATTCACATTCCCCAAAGCTCCAGCATTACTGGGGCCTTACCATTAAATTGTTTAGTGTCATACCCAGAACACTCTTTGGGAGAGTCTTACCCTCTGCAGAGAAGCAGTCTGTGTATTCTGCAGCCGACTGCCAACTGGGCCAAAAACTAGTTTGGTTAGAGTGTCTTTGGTGAAGTGGCTAATGAGTTCAGTTGCAATAATATAGTGAGTTCAAATACCAGACATACTTTTATGTTCACTTTTAGGCTAATACCTTTGAGATAAGTATGAACCTCCTTATCCTTTGACCTATGGATTAAATAGTACCACTATGGTTCTTCTACAAGAATGGTGTTGGCATTAAATAACCCACAAAGGTTGATGTGCCATTAAACAAAGAAATCAAACCAAACCAAAACCAGTTCATAAAAAGATGAAGCTTAAACATCTAATTTTAATAACAATCAACTGAAAAGTATAATTTCTAATCCATTCAAGATTTCATTTTTAGATTCAAATGTATCACATGAATCAAAAATGAATGTTTAATGGCATCTTCAAAACTACTCAATCATTGGAATAGAACCATTAAGTTGATTGGCTGCATCTGATTGATTAATTGATTTTAATGGCAATAGGGTTATTCTATACCTACAGCTAAGGAATTCACATTCATTGTACATTCATATTTACATTTTTGGCATAGTTCATTCTAAAGAATTTCTTACGCAGTTATATCATATCAAGTATTTCTATCTAATAGAAATAATTTGAAAACACTTGTATGGTTTCAAGTATTCCTATCTAATATTAACAATTATATGGTTTTGAGTAATTGTTTCAGTTTAATAATAATAATCATTTCTTTGCACATAGTCATATCATTTCAAGTAACTAATAATAATCCTTAGTAAATGATTATAGCTTCAAGGAACTATTCTTAATACAAATGATTTACAGTTATATGGCATCAAGGCTTCCTACTAAATATAAATAATAATTTACAGATTGATCTATTTAACCTATAGATAGGACCTTAACAGGTACTACTACTCTGGGTCAGTGTAGACCCAAGAGTAGTAGCAATGAAGATGTACTTCAAACTTCCCAGATCTCCAGAACTGAAACCTCACTATCAGATGCGGTCTAGTCTTGTATCCAATGTACCACTTTTTTTTTTCTTTTTTTTTTTTTTTTTTAGAAGAGGAAAGGTCTTACCCCACCTGAACATTCTAAGCCCTACTGACAGGGCACTGACTGCATTTGAATCAAATGACATCAGCCTTACTTTTTATTAAAATTCATCAGAATTGTCTCCCTTGAATAGGTATAGTGGGTTAACAAAAAAGTATTGTTGATCATGTTTTTTCTTTTTTCATTTTTAGCAAGAACCAACTTTCTCTCTGGCAATCCATAATGGATTGATTTTCTTTTTCAATCTCCGGTCAACTAAGAACACAATAGAACTTGATTAGCAGACTCGGAATGGATTTCACTTACTCTTGCACTGAGTAAGATTTTAATATCATATATTGATCGTAGATTAAGGTGACTGGGTAAAAACTTGAAAAACATAATTGTGCCATTTCACAGGGCAGTGTCACTTTACTGACTCTTGCTTTATTTATGCAAGTTGGCTGATAAGTTCACAGGCTGACCAAGATACTCTCATGGAATGTGACCAAATGAAGCTCATTTTTCAGCATTTGGTTCCTCTTGAGGCCCACAGACTTCTTCTATCAGTGTTGAAGTGCTTGGATCCCGTTAGTCAAAAAATTCAACAGCAGATATGACGTCATCATATGAACTTTTCAGCCCACCCTTGTATATGTATACATATATCATTTTACAGACATATATAAACACATATCACACACACCAATACACATGTATATATATATATGAGGGTTGGCTGAAAAGTTCACTGACTGACCAAGGTATGATGCCATCATATGAACTTTTCAGCCTCCTCACCCTTGTATTTACTAGTATAGATTTTATGAAAAATTAAGAGTTATTTATGTAAGGATTAGCACTTCTGCCATGGGATCAGAATACAGATTTATGACATCTAAGTTCTTGAAAGATTCAGGATCATTGATAAAAGAATTGCAGAAGTACTATTGTTTTCAAAGCAGTGAACATATGAACTTATAAAGGAGTCCCCAAACTTTTGAGGCTACAGGTTTGGTTTGGTTTTATGGCATAATCAACTATTGTAGGTTATTTAATGCCAAATCCAGTTTATAAATATACATTAGATATAAAAGATTTTTAAAAATAAGTCAACAAAGTTAAATAGTTCCAAGTATTACTATGTATCACGAACAATTCAATTAAACATCAGTCATTCATTTACACACAGTTAAATGATCAAACAGTACACTTTCAAACAATTCAATTTAGCAAAAGTCATCTGTTTACACTAAGTTTAAATGTCAAACAGTTCTATTAGACTCATAGATGAGACCTTATTAGGTGCTTTCATTCTGGATCAGAGTGGGACCTGGGAGCTATGGCAATGAAAGCTCCAGCATTAATGGGGCCTCACCATCAGATTGTTTCATGTCATATCTGGGACACTTATGGTGGGGGTCTTACCCCTGTATAGAGATGCAGTCGGTACATTCTATAGTCCCAGCTGACTGGGCTAGAAGCTAAGGATAATAAAAGCTCACTTCAAGAGAGCCCAGGGCTACAATCTTAAAATGACAAAAAAAACCCCAAAAAAACAGTTAAATTCACAAGATAACAATCATAATTTATTGATGAAACATCTGCTGTTGTTTGTAATTCTAAAAAGATATAATATCATGGTCAAATAAAAATGTTGATAGGAGTACATCAGACAATGATTTGACAGTTGCAAATGCAGCGTACTCTTGGCATGCTTCATTTTGTAGAACAACTCTTCACAGTGATATATGGTGTAAAACATGCTCACTACTTGCTGGGTGTGGGTGATAAGGTTGTGAAATCATCCAGATGGAAGCACATAGTTTTTATCGAAACCGAGGATGTGGCAAGCAAGAACTTGAACTTCAAATTTTCTGAACACTGAAGATCAATGAATTCCATCTACAGTTGTAATGACAATTCTTCACATGCAAAGAAAAAAAATTGGGGTATAAGGCCACATGAATGATCCTTAAGGGCTGCAGTTCATAGGTTTATGACTCTTGAATTAAACCTTCTATCTTCATAACACAAGATAAAGACCTGTGTGGGGGTGAATAAAAAATTCAGTGGGTTCACAAGGGTATAGAGAAATTATTTTTTTCATTTTATTTATGTTAAATATGTGAATAATTTCCTTTTATTCTAAGTTACCCATTTTTATGAATGAAAAAATATATATACAATTTAGTTCCCCAAAAAGAATAGTTTAAGACTTTTCTTAAAAAACTGATTGATTTTAATAGAATGTTAATCAATCTAGGGTTATTTTATATCAAGAGAGGAGCCTGTTTATAGTATGTTCATATTCACATTTTTTCTGAAGTAGTTGAAGAGGGGTTTTTTTTGCACACAGTTATATCTAATACTAATAATATTTAAACAGATCTATTTTACCATAGATGGGATGCTAACAGGTACTACCACTCAAGGTCAGAGAGGACCGTAGAAGGGGTACGCCACACTTCTCCCAGCCCAGTTGGCTGAGGCTCTAGAATGCACCAACTGCATCTCTGCAGAGGGGTAAGACCCCCACCATAAATGTCCCAGATATGACATGAAACAATCTGATGATGGGGTTCCAGTAATGCTGAAGCTTTGGGGAATACAGAGTACCCCTTCATTGCCATCACTCCCAGGTCCACTCTGGCCCGGAATGGTAGCACCTGACAGTGTTCTATCAATGGATCAAATAGAACTGTTTGACATTTAAACTGAGTGCAAACAAATGACTTATGCTAAATTGAATTCTTAGAAATAGAACTGTTTGATCATTTAACAGTGTGTATACAAATGACTGATGTTTAATTGAATTGTTAGTGAAACATAGCAATACTTGGAACTATTTAACTTTGTTGACTTATGCTTATAAATCATATATATCTAGCATATATGTATAAACTGGATTTGGCTTTAAATAACCTACAATGGTTAATATGCCATAAAACCAAACCAAACTAAATCCACACTTCTCAGAATTGGAGCCTCACCACCAGATGTAATTTAGTGTCATACCTAAAACACCCTTTTTGGGGGAGGGGGATCTTACCCACCCACACCCACACTCTGAAGAGGATACAATCAGTATATTCTAAGCCCTACTAATAGGGCAGTTTTCTTGAAAGAAGAAATTGTCTCAACGGTGGCATTTCTTCTGAACAATCTTACATGCATTTCCCTAAAATAGAAGATTTTCATGAGTCTGGTCTTTTGTATCAAAAACAGTTGATTTTAACAAAAATGTTAGTGGTCCTTCAGACAGAGAAGGACCTGAATTTCTTTAACCAAAATAATTCAAGAAATTTAAGAATGCTTTATCTAGAGTTTTAAATAGTGACCCATGGTTAGTCACCATTTAATGAGGGCTTTGTTTTTAAAGCAGTGTGTTTCTGAACTTTTATTTTAATAATAAACAAAGAAATATTAAAATTTTAAATCATGGTATATTCATTTACATACTAGCATAGTTCCTGAGCACCTCACATGGTAGAATGATTTTGTATGAGGTGCCTGTGGTGTACTGGTTATTGTCATAAGAAATGGATACGGTGACAAGAGTTCAAATCCTGGACATGGCTAACTGCATTTCACAGAGCACAAATAGCTTTGGGAAAGGCATGAATCCAATTATCCTCCCCCAAGCTATGGGTGAATTGTAAGGCAGACTAGGTTCTTTAGCCTCAACTAGGCAACCAGTCTAGGAGAAGAAAAACTGAATTCAAACCTGTTGAACTCAACTTGAAAATTGACCTTGCGTCACATCCTGCTCGTGTAGAGGGGTTTGTAAATATACACAATAATTTGGTTGGTTGCTGCCTTTTATGTCATATCAAGAATTGTTGGGTATGCTAAGATCAGTCTTTTTTGCAATTATATGGTTTCAAGTAACAATTTCTATTTGATAATAATCATTTGTTTGCACACAGTAATATGGTTTTAAGTATTTCAACAAATTATATTGTTTCAAGTGACTAATAATAAAAATCCTTAGTAAAGGATTATAGCTTTACATAATTATTCCTAAAACAAATAATTTGTAGATAATTATATTCACATCATCATGTGTTTACTCAACCCCTCCATTATTGGCAAGATATAAAACAAGGTCAATTTTTAAGAAGAGTAAAGCTGGTGTGAATTCAGTTTTCCTTCTCCTAGACTGGTTGCCTAACCAAGGCTAAAGAACAAAGTCTGCGCCACTATTTCCCCATAGTTGGAAGGGGAAGAAGAAATACATTCAGGACTTTCCCAAAGACATGAGCAAGAAATGAAACACAAAGAGTTTCATCCAGGATTTGAACTCAGGTTACCAATTCCATTTCCTATGATAATAACCATTACGCTAAGCACACCTCTTAATATGGTTTTAAGTATTCCTATCAAATACTGATAATTTTCAAACAGATCTTTTGGACCCATTGATAGGACCTTAACAGGTACAACCACTCTGGGTCAGAGTGAACCAGGAAGTAATGACAACAAAGGAGTGACTCCACACTTCCTCGAGCTCCAGAACAGGAGCCTCACGATCAGCTGCAATATAATATCAAAACCAGAATATAGTGTATAATTAAAAAGCTAGGCTTGCAGACCATTGTTTGTGAGTTTGGTTCTCACTGAGTGCCCTATATCTCTGGCCTTGTGCTAAACTAAGCCAAACCTAGTGAATGACTACAGGCAAAGTTCATTTAAGAAATGTCAGGATCATTTATGTATGAATTAACATTTTAGCCACAGATCAGGGTGTCGTGTCTGTATTCATGAAAATCCCAAGATTATTTTACAAACCAGGTAGGGGATTTTTTCATATTTAAAAGGCCATATTGAAATCTATTATCTTCTAATAAGGCCCTACTCTAGTATGTTTATAACAAAATCTAAAGTCAAAACTTTTAATTAACTAAATTCAATAAATATATTCTAAAAAGAAATGAAAAAGTGTACTGACTTTTTAATGATTTTTTCAAGAAAGCATTAGAATATCAGATTTTCAAATGAAAGTTAATAATTTTAATTGTGTTTAACAAGGCCATGGAAAGCTACATTTGATGTTATACAAAACCAAATCTGGCCTTTACAGATTCCAGACTTCTGTTATAATATCTAACATATTCAGATGAAAACAGTAATTATTTGAAAGGGTATGAAATTCATTACTTCCTAAATAGAATACAAAATTAGAAAAAAAAACAGATGTACAAAATGTGTTCACAAGAAGTTACATGGTAACAAGTATTTCTATTCAATACAAATAATTTGTACACAGTTACATGGTATCAAGTATTGCTATCAAATACAAATCATTTTTGAACCTCTATTTGACCAATGGATGGTATCCTAACAGGTACTACCACACTGGATGCAACTTAAGGTTATATTTAGGGATGAGGGGTGTATTCTAAGCCCTGCTGACAGGGCTGCATCTTACTGTAATACAACTCATACAGTGCTCATTTAGCAGATCATTACTATGACTTACCCAGTTGGCTGGGGTTGTAGAATACACTGACTGCATCTCTGCAGAGGGGTAAGACCCTCTCCAATGAGGGTCCTGGATATGACACTAAAAAATCTGATGGTGAAGTTCCAGTGAGTACCCCTCCATTGCCATTGCTCCCAGGTCCTCTGGCCTGGAATGGTAGCATCTGATAGGGCCCTATCTATGGGTTAAATAGAACTAAACTGCATACTTCTGCTAAACTGAATTGTTTGAATTAGAACTGTTTGACTAAACTGAATAGCTTGAAATAGAAATGTTTTTGACAATTAAACTGTATTTACATTTAAACTGCGTGCTTTTTCTAAACTGAATTGCTTGAAATGGAACTGTTTTTGACATTGAAACTGTACTTACACTAAACTGGATTGATATATAGAGAGAGCTGTATTGATATTTAACTATGTGTAAACAAGATCTGTACTTATACTTAGCTGAATTAGAACTGTTTGAATAAACTGCATAGTTTGAAATAGAAATGTTTTTGACAATTAAACTGTGTACTCATTGTAAACTGAATTGTTTGAAATAGAACTGATTATATGCATAAAAATGGCTTTGGCATTAAATAACTTACAAAGGTTGATATGCCATAAAACCCAAACAACCAACCAACCAACTATGACAATCAATGTGGTGGTGGTGGTCTAACTCCTAACAGCACAGAAACTGGCATAAGTGAGCAGAGCCCATGTTCACTTTACAATAATACTCTTCGAAAAAGCATAAATCTACCTGATATAGATTAAATAGTAGGGCATATTAGGCTTCCTGACCTTGGTTGGCAACCAGTCTATGAGAAGAACAACAAATTCAAACCAGCACTACATTTCTAGGAAAAGACTTCTGGAGTAAACTCTGAGGAAAAATCTGAAACTGGAGTGACTAAGGCAGTCTGACACTTCTTTCAACCTTATTCTGATGACTTCTACCATGTCATTTGGGCCCTTGTCTAGACCTTGGACAACATTGATAGCCTGGAGAAAGATCTATTGTATAGGTAATTGCATGTATTCCATACAACCTTGCCCATCTTGACTCTGGAGAGGAAACAAGACTTTTCAGGTGCCAAATCATGTCAAATATCGCACTTAAGCAGTAAGGTTGATCCTCACTAGGTGCCAGACTTAGATTTCTGTTACTTTCTTCTTTCTTCCTCCTTTGACTGTATCCCTCTGCAAAAGAAGTGTCTTTGGTATGATCATAAACTACATCTGTGAGTGAGGCTCCAGTATTAGAAATCTGGGAGTGTGGAGCACCTCTTCATTGTCATCACATCCAGGTCCACTCTGACTCACAATGGTAGTACTTGTTAGGGTCTCATCTAAAGGTCAAAAATTATTCATATTTGATAAGCTCATGTACAAAAAAACCTTCTTGAGAAACATTTATACAAAAAAAGTACAATAAATGCAATTCCATAACCTTTAGGTATAAAATAACCCAAGATGGACTGACATGCCATTAAAATCAATCAATCAATAAAGCTATACTACATATAGTTTTTTTTTTCAAAAAAATTCTTAAAAGAAACAGAACCATTTTAAATTCTGTTATTTCCACAATATGCTTTTTTGTATAGGTTGGGCAGAGTAGTCAATAATAATGTTATTTGCGGCCCTACTGCTGCCTCATATTGCACATGCTCAGGTGTATTTGAAAATATTTTTAAAACAATGCATACATACATACTCACTCACTCACTAACAAATAAACAACTAATAAATATCTGAATTTTTTTTATATGAGGCTTGATATATATTATTTTGGTTGTGATTTTTCGGACTGTTGTCTTCATCTTTATTGTTGTTAGTTGAAACACAACGTTTCGGTTGCTGTATCCTCAACTTCAACTCCCAATGTAAAAAAAAAGGAATCTTCCGTTGTCTACAACACCGAGCTAAAACCATCAGTAGTAATGATGTATATCAAGAAGTAACTGAGGAAGGCCGGAGGATACAGCGGCCGAAACGTTGTGTTTCAACTAACAATAATAAAGATGAGGACAACAGACCGAAAAATCACAACCAAAATAAACTAATAAATATTTTTTAACATAAGTTGCTCAAAAGTTGTTAGTTTTAATTCTAGGGGTAAAAAGAAGTTGTTTTTTTTAAATGAAGAAAAAGAATAAAAAGGCAGGTGGAAAAATTGAAAAAAAGAACAAAAAAAAATAAAAAGGAAAAAAATGAAAAGAGTAATCATAAATAAAGAGAGAAAAGAAACAAAAAAGAAATCGGAAAAAAAGCTTAAATAAAAAGGAAATGATAAACGGCAAAGGAACAAAAATGGGGGAAAAAAGGATAAAAGAGAAAAAGAAAGGAGAAAGAAAAGAGGAACAAAAAGAAAAAGAGGGAAAAGAAAGAAAGAGAGGAAAAAAAAAAAGAAAATGAAACAAAAATGGACAAAAGAAAAGAAAAATTAAACAAAAATGAAAAGAAATGGAAAAGGAAACAAAAAATTAAACAAAAACGAACGAAAAGAAAAAGAAATAGAAATAAAAATAGAAGAAAAAGAAAAAAGACGAAAGGAAAAACAAAAAGAAAAAGAAAAAAATGAAAGGAAGTAAAAGGGAAAACACAATAAAAAAAACAAAAACAAACGTGACTTTAAAAACCATATTTAAAATATATCCTACAAATCTAGCAACATGTTTTTTTTTTTCATATATTTGATGTTCAAATTTTCAAAGAATTATTTGCTAAACCAGCTGTGAAGGAATAAATGACACGTTTCTATATTTGGGGGAAGGGGTTATGGCTCATTTGCTATAAAGTTGGTATTTTGGTCAGCTCACTCAGGTTTGAGCCTTGAAAATGAACAGGATAGATCTTTTCCTTTTTTTTTTTTTTTTGAAAGTTGTTGCTACCCCTAATAATAAACAGGAGACAAAAATATCTCAAAATAATCTCCTAAGCATTATTTATTGTTATTTCACTTGCAGTGTGTCACATTGCAAGTTGAGTTTAAAGAGGAAGAAGCAATAATTTAATACATGCATTATTTAAAATAAGTCATTTGAAAATTTTTATTTGATTTTCTTGCATTTATTTATCTGTTTTCATCTTTATTTGTTCCAGCTTTTAATTCCGTTAGACTTTCTGGGCATTCATTTTAAATAAGCAATATTGTTGAGTTGTTTTAGGGTTTGCGTTTGAAAAAGAAATAAAACGAGAAACTCAAGAGAAACTGAAGCTTAATAATTTAATTTGTAAATAAAAATAAGTATGTCTCGAGTTTTAAGCAGGACTATGAATTGTTTAAAATAAATAAAAATAGGACTATGGATAGAAGAAATAGAATTTTTTTTTCTTTTTATAAAATATAGTCACAGTAACAGAAGTTTTTGGTATTTGTTAAATTTACCTATATGCAAATTTGAACTCCTCAAGTGACTTGGAATGAGTGTAGTACAATTTGTAATTCTAAATCGACAGTATGACAATAAATACTAAAGAAATAGAAATATGTGGTTTGATGAACAAATAAACAAGAAACAAATACACGATGATACCTTGATTCGAACTCACAAGTCAGCAGAATAAACGAAATAGCTCAGCACCAAACATCAACAATCAAAGCGCCTGTCTCTTATTGTAATCAACTTTAAACCATTTCTATAAATCATATAAAATTTGCTAAGTGAGACAGACATTTTAAGCATCTTTTTATCTTTTTTTTTTTTTTTTTTTTTAAATTTACCTATTAGTGAATTTGAATTACTAAAGTGAGTAAGTGTAGTGATTTTTAGCATAAATAAATAATAACAATTAATTTTAGTCTAAATCAATTGCACGAAAACAAATGCAGGAGGAATATGAATACATAGTTAGATAAAAAGAAGGGGAAAAAAACAACATTGTAACAAAACATGACGGTATCTGGATTCGAACTCACAAGTCAGCAGAATGAATGAAATAGCTCAGCATCAAACATCAACAATCAAAGCACTCATCTCTTATTACAATCAACTTTATATATATATATATATATATATATATATATATATATATATATATATATATTAATCAATAAAGTTTAAATGGTTCTTTACGGTTTAAATAGTTAACCCGAAACAAAACAATTGACACCTGCCTTGACAATATGATGAATGAAACATTGCTTTTTTTTTTATTACTTTGTCTGTTTTATTTATTTATTTATTTATTTACCCGGCTTCTTTCCATTTTTTTTGCTCGGCTGTTATCACGCTTACTTTTAAGTAAAAAATGAGATAAATATATACTTTATTTTTCTGTAACTTTAAGGAACTGAAAATTATCTTAATTTTAAAAAAAATCGTTTACTTTGATTAAAATATCTCTTGGAAAAAGACAACAGTTTTAGTCTTTCTTCACACAAATCAAACGCTTGAAAGATCTTAAACCAGAAAACTAGAAAAAAAAAAATGGTAATTTTTTTTTCTAGATAAATATTAGTAAGTAATTTAAAATAAATATTAGTAAGTAATTTTAAATAGGAATATGGAGCAAAAATTAGATAATTCAATGTTAAGTAAATAATTCTTTCTTTTAAGCTTCTTTCAAAGATCACCTACACATAGCATATAAAAAGGATACAAAATTGGTATTATTATGTTTAAGTTGTTTTTTGGATGTTATTTTTTTTTTTTTTTTTTTGTCTTTTGCTTTGTTTTGTTTTGTTTTTCATCAAAATGATGATATCTTTAATCAAGAAAAAAAAAAGATATTAATTTCGATTGACTTTCAACGAAAATTTATCTTGGAATCTATGGGATTTGATCTGGTCAGTAAATGGATGGAGAATATAGTACACAAAAGAAAATAAATATTATTTTAAATATCTTCCTCTTAAGTCAAAGTTTCCTTAAACAATTAAAAGAAAAACTAATTAGAAATCACAAAGAAAAAAAAAACTTAAAATAAGTAAAAGAAAGTCTTTTTTTTTTCCGGTGTGACTTTTTAAAATTAGAAAACGGACCTAGACTTTCGGAGTACAAAAATATTGAACCGTTGGGTTATACTTGATTTTGAGGGGTGGGAAAAAAGATAAATAAATAAATAAATAATAAAATATATATAAGATTTATACATTTTTGTAAAACAGGAAGGTTTCATTATTTTCTTTGTATTTTACCCTTTCAACGGAATATAATAAATAAATAAAACAAAACCTTACCTTAGCCAAAATCTGCCACCTTTGTAGAGCCACGCCGTTAGCACCGGCTGATTTTATTAATTTGGCACTTTTATTATTAATTTTAACACCCCGGTCGTTTTGGAGTTTATTATTGTAGCTATCCCCGTTTTTCTGTTGTTCATGGGGGTCCAGTTTAGAAGAGGAAAGATGCGGTTTTCTATCACTATCATCATCAGTATTGTTATCATCAACAACAACAACCACCTGAGACCCCGACTCTAAATTCTTCTTCTTATCATCACTTGGCTTTATCACGTCCGTGTTCATCATCATTGTGTTGTTGTTGTCGTTGAATGTAATAATGTCCACAAAAATAATAGCTGCGCGCAGGAAAGAAGGATAAATTGGCAATCTGGTGATGAGAGATCCTTGCAAACCATCCCTCCAACAACAACGGCCTTGTTCGTCACCTCCAAATGTGTGCGTAGCGCTCACACATATGCGCGTGGGGTCCTCTACTAATTCTGCATAGGACGTGTTATTGGTATTGTTTGGTATTATTAGTATTATTACCAATGGTTTTTGTTATTATTATTGCTATTACTATTATTTGTATTTACTATACGGATTTTTTTTTTTTTTTTTTTTTTTTTTTTGATGGGATGTACGAGTTGGGAGCATAAAAGTCTTTATGAGCATGTACACATTTATAACAGTGTACGTCGCTAAGTAAGAGTGACGGTAGGAGTTTTACAGTGATTGAAGAATTGTTTTACAACTGCTACTACCACGAGATTTTCTCCAACCGATACTCATTTCTTCTTTCTTTCACTTATATTTCCCCTCTCTCCACTTTTCTTTTCTATCTTTCTTCTTTAAGATTTCCCTATTTTTTTTCTCTTTCCTTATCTATATATCTCATTCCTTTCACTATCTCTTTGACATATATTTCACTGTCGATGCATCTCTTTCAAACATTACTCAACCTGCATTCACATCTATTATAGTCTATTTACATCAATCAATTATAGCCTGTTCGTATCTATCTATCTATTTATCTATCTATCTATCTATCTATCTATCTTAATCTGTTCATATCTATCTACCATAGTCTATTCATATCTATCTATCTATCTATCTATCTATCTATCTATCTATCTATCTATCATAATCTGTCCAAGTGCACACACACACACACACACACACACACACACACACACACACACACACACACAAATTTGTCTATCATAATTTTTTCCCATATATCATCTATCTATTGATACATAAAAAAAGAACACTATATGGAAAATCAGATTGATTTGTTTCACTATAGGAATAGTGTCATCAGAATTAATTTGTTATTCCATAATTTATAAAAGATAAAGTGAAATCTAAATGTAACAACAAAGAACACTTACGGAATTAATTAATTCTGATGACGCTATTCCTGTTGGGAAACATGTAAATCTGATTTTTGGTACTGACTTAATTTTTCCACATAAGGTTGGATTCCATTTCAAACCTTATATATATATATATATATATATATATATATAAGGTTTATACATCCATCTTAATTCATCTAGATATGTATACATCTATGTATACAAGGGTGGGCTAAAAAGTTCAGATGATAATATCATATCTGATATTGATGACTTTTTTGACAAAAGGGATCCAGGAACTACAACACTAATAGAAGTGTGTGGACTGCATGAAAGACTCATTTAGTCACATTCCATGAGAGTATACAAGGGTTCACTGATGAACTTTCTAAATGACCTTTGTATGTATGTATGTGTGTGTGTGTGTATGAGAGAGAGAGAGAGAGAGAGTATACGAGGTGCATTCAATAAGTTTCCAGACTTACAGGCATTTAACATTGTTGTAGACTCTTGAAAATCCAGTATGTTATTGCTATACATCTTATGAGATGACCAATTTTTATGATTTCAGGTTCGAATGAACAGCAACAACAGCAATTGGAATACACCCTACTAAAGCCTGATTGTCACAGCTGGTGAATTTCAAAAATGCAATCTGGATGTGAGGACACTTTAGAAGAATGATATGCAATAAAATTCTGTTTTAAACTTGGAAAAAATGCCACAGAAACGTATGGAATACTTCAGACTGCTTTTGGAGCATCTAGCATGAATCGAGCATGAGTTTTTGAGTGGCATAAGAGATTCAAGGAAGTCAGGGAGTCTGTGAGGGATGATGAGAGGTGTGGGAGGAGTAAGGAAGTCAATCCACCAGAGTTGATTGCCCAAAGGGTTAGGGCTAGGGTTAGGGTTACTATGTTGAGGTTTTAAGGGAGTTCAGGAAGAGATTCTGTCAGAAGAAGCCAGCATTCTTCAAAGTCCTTGTCACGGACTATTTGACCGAGATGGGCATCAAAATAGTTCCTCAGCCTCCCTATAGTCCAGACCTTGGTCTCTGTGACTTTTGGTTATTCCCTAAGTTCAGAGGCTTTTGTGATGAGACAATTGAGGCGATGAAAGAGACTGTGATGAAGGTCATTGACACGCTCACACAAGAGGACTTCCATGGGGCCTTCCAGAAGTTGTTGGAACGGTACAACAAGTGCATTGCAGCCGGAGGAGATTACTTCGAAGGGGACTAGAGTTTCATGCATGTACTATCAATGAAAGTGCCCATACAAAAAAAGTCTGAAAACTTATTTAATGATCCTTATATATATAAAAGAGCACTCTGGTGAAGGAATTTTCCGCCGCTGCTCGCATAATGCAAAGCTCTTCGATAGAATTGAGCACTCTGGTAGCCAATAGGGTATAAAAATGTAAACAAATGGCTGTTGCTGTTGCTACATAAATACCTTAACAATTCCCTTAACCAAACGTGGTACGCTTGTTGGCCGAGCGGTCTGAGACTTAGTCTAACGTAAAGTTGGATAGGTTTCGATTCCGGCTTCGAGCATCCTATGTGTCTAGCCACACTAAAGAGTTCTGATAGAATGAAACAGTCTGTCTGTGGATGACAATATATATATATATATATATATATATAAAAGTTGTCTATATTGTTTAATGAAATATATATATATATATATATATATATATATTTCCTGAGTATGACAGTAAAATGCATCTATTGTTGAGCATATAGTTCATGAGTTCTGTAGAACGTGGAGTCACTTTTTCATTGTCATAACTCCCAGGTTACCTCAGACACAAAATACTGAAACCTGTAACGGTCCTACCTTTGAGACTCGAACTCACTCATGAAGGTTTGCTATTCTAGCTTGCTAACCATTACACCACCCAAAGTGCCCTAACTATGGATCAAGTAGATTTATTTGAGATAATGTTTCAAATTATTTGAAGATATTGATATTGTAACAAAGTATAAAGTGTTTACCTGTTAAAAATGAGTGTGAACTAAATATAAGTTTGTATATTATTAGAAGTAGATATTTCATTGAAGATATATAATTGTTAGCAGATTATGATAAAATAGTAAGTTACTTGAAATCATATGACAGTGGGCAAATTATTTGTATTAGGAATAATTACTTGAAGCAATAATTGTTTAGTAATGATTATAATTAAATAAAAATAGTCATTTAAAATCATATAATGGCTTGAAAAAGAACACTGACTTCCGCATTTTTTTAACGCAACAAGTTTAGTGATATCATAAAATCTACTTACTAACAAACTAACAAACTAACTATACACACATATATATATATATATATATATATATATATATAGAGAGAGAGAGAGAGAGAGAGAGAAATATCGTAGTCTGTTCCTCTGTATGTATGCATGTATCTGTCTATCTTTGTATCTATCTGTTAAAGTCTATCTATTATAATCCATTCATATCTATCATATTCTGTTTCTATCTATCATAGTCTCTTCATCCCTGTTTGCCTATCTGTCTGTCTGTCTGTCTGTCTCTCTCTCTCTCTCTGCAACCATCAGACAAATGGTCATATAGGTGAGAAACTGACATTTATGAAGCACCATTGATTATATGTCTACACCATCCTAACGCACACACACACACACACACAAACAAACACACATACACAAAAACAGATTCACACACACACACATAGATACATACATAAATAAATATATATATATATATATATATATATATATATATATATATATATATGAATAAAAGTGATAAGACAAGTAGGGATATTTATTTTGTGTTATTTATATATATATCTGTATATATATATATATATATATATATATATATATGAACAAAAGGGATAAGACAAGTAGGGATATTTATTTTGTGTTATTTATTTTGGGGTCATTCCCAACTAGTTTTGACCTGAGGTCATCATCAAGAAAAAAGTGTTTAGTAGAAAAAATTTTTTTTCATTTTAAAGAGTTGATATACTGTCAGAGAAGTGATGGAAAATGCACTGGTTTCATTGTGGAATAAAAATCATTATCACACACACACACACACACACACACACACACACATATATATATGGAACTAAATAATGGAAAGGAATCCAACAGTATGGAGAAAAACTGAAAAACAAAATAATGATGGATGTTTGTTCTATCAACACTTGTTTCACCATTTTTACGTCCTGATGAAGATTCATTAAAACTAAAGCATTTTAACGTCGACTATCCTTTGTAATAAATTCATTACTTTTGGATTACTTTGTTTTTCAGTTTTTCTCCAGATATCATCATCATCATCATCATGTCGCGCCATCAGCACGGATATCCCTGACCCTCTCCTGCCACCCTTCTCTATCATCCATCACTTCTGGCAGGTCCTCAAGGTTACATCCCGTATCTGCACGGAGCTGTTGTATGTAGGTTCAAGCTGGTCGTCCTGACTTTACTCATCCATGTGAAGGGGTCCACAGGAGTACATCACTTATGAGTTCATCCCTACTTCTCCAGCAGTGTCCCGCATGTCTGGTTTGTCTACCTTGGATAGCTTTCGTGATGGGTGGTAAGTGGCCATGCAGTTGCTGCTTTGTGGGGTGCTGCCTCCAGGACTTGTTCAGTATTGCTCACAGCATTCTTGTGAAGTTGCCGTCAAGCTTTTTCTCCATACATTTAGTTAGCATCCATGTAGTGCATCCATACAGCAGTATCGACACGACCACTGCTTGGAAAAAACTGCATTTCATTTTATCTGTCAGGTATATATATATATATATATATATATATATATAAATATATATATATATATATATATAGTAATTGCCCCTTTTTTGCTGAAGAAGGTTAACTCTTCAATTGGCTAAGAGTACCCTTGGGAGCATGCAACTCCTTTGGCAAAGTGCATCCTTGGCAGCCCTATTGTAAGTGTTACCAGTGAGTTAGCTATCTTTTCCATTGACATTGTCCTCATGTACCCTCCTACCCTGTTGATTGGGGCTGTAGAATATGTCAACTGCATCTATGCACAGAAGATCCTCCGCTCCTAATGTTAGTCCTGGGCATGACACAAAACTACATCTTATGATGAGGCACTTGTCCTAGAGCTCTGGGTGATTGTGAAGTATCAGTAGTACCTGTTAGGGTTCTATTTAATGGTGAAATAGAACCGTTTGATCATTTATTAAGTATTATTATCATTAGTTATTTGAAACCATTCAGCTGAATGCAAATTGTTGAAATACTTGATGAATAGAATTACTAATTGTTAAATAGCAATATTTGAAACTATTAACTGTGTGCAAACAATTGATCAGTGTTAAATAAAATTATTAGTGTTAGATAGGAATAAATAAAACCATTTACATGTGTGCAAATAACCGGGTCAAGTGTTTGTGAATGGTCTGGGAGACCAAGCATTCAATCCCAGGTCGAGTCATACCAAAGACTCAAAAAATAGTACTTGATACCGTCTTGCTTAACACTCAGTATTATAAGGTAAGGATCAAGGGTAAAGTAGAGCAATCCAGGGATTGGAGTAGTGCCCTCCCCTACACCTCGGGAGCCTTCGGGTCACCCTTGACTTAGGTTGCCAACTTTATTTTTACTTTTACATGTGTGTAAAATTATAAGCTCTAAAAACTCATTTGAATATAAAGTTACCTTCATACTATTTGCTAACAAATCATATATATATATATATATATATATATATATATATATATATATATATATATATATATATATATATATACGCATATATATAGGATTTAGCATATCAAATATATTCATATATATGTATATATATATCATTTACATATATATATATCATATATCATATATATATGTACATATACACATATATATACATATATATGAACCCCTTTATCAACCCAGGTATCGGTTAAATAGTATCACAACTGTTCTCCTTCAAGGATGACTTTAGCTTTAAATAACCCATGAGGGTAGATATGTCATCAAACAAAGAAACCAAAAAAGTCACGCTAAGCAAGGCCAGTTAACCATTATAGACAACTATCCAGTTGGTGAGGCTTAGATTACACTGACTGTATCTCTTACGAAGGGTAAGACCCCCCCCACCAAAAAAAACAGATGTCCTAAATATTCCTAATACAAATTATTTTCAAACAGCTCTATCTGATTCATAAATGGCACCTGAGAATAATATCAATGAAAAGGTACTCAACATTCCCCAGATCTCCAGAAATGGAGCCTTACCATCAGATACAGTTTATATGCCAAGGACACCCTTTTTTGGAGGGAGGGACTCTTAACATTCTACAGGGGATACAGTCAGTATATTCTAAGCCTTGCTGACACAGAGGGCTGTTGGAATAGAACATGTGTCTGATGTGGGGTAGATTTTAGCAAAAAAAGAAGCTACTTGGTAAAAACAGGAAAACAAGTATTTATTAAAAAGTCTTGAACAAGTTGAACGAATGAATGCAGTCTTACAGACAGATTCCATCAAATTATTGAGCCCAATCAGCTGGGGCTGTTGAATATACGGACTGCATCTCTGCAGAAGGGTAAGATATTGTCAACGAGTACCCTGGATATGACATTAAACAATCTGATGGTGAGGCTCCAGTAATACTAGAACTTTTTGAGGAATGCTGAGTACCCCTTCATTGCCATTGCTCCCAGGTTTACTCTGCCCTGGAGTGGTAGCACCTGATAGGGTCCTATCTATGGATAAAATAGAACAAACTATGTATGCAAACAAATGACTGATGTTAAATTGTCACTGAAATATTGAAATACTTGAAACCATTTAACTGTGTGCAAAAAAGAACTCAGACTCATTTAAGAATGTTATCAACAAAATGTGTTTACAAATCATATATATATATATATATATATATATATATATATATATATATATATATATATATATATTTGATAAATAAACAGGATTTGGCTTTAAATAACATACAATGGTTGATTGATATGACATAAAGCCCAACGAAACCAAACCAATCAAATTATTGATTGAAGAATAACAACCTGGCTACATTTTGGCAATGGGAAAATGGCTAAGGTGACAAGAGGGATCCTCTCCCACAAAGCTTAAAACAACCTCCTCAAATTTGAGATCAGATTTGGTTTCTTTGTTTTAATAGTACATCAACATTCTTGAGTTATTTAATGCCAGAACCAACCTTTATAGAAGGAGAGTAGTAGTATTTAACTCATAGATGGAGTGGGGTGGATAAGAGTGTTCACATCTTTCTCAGAGGTATTGGTCCAAAAATAAACATAATAATGTGAATGGAGTTTGAATGAGTTTATAATGAGTCACTACACTTTGAGGATTCCCCTTATATTTTAATTTCTTTTTTAGTTCAATGGCAGTTCAACCTTCATAAATTATTTAATGCCATCCTTGTAAAAGAACAATAGTGATACTATTTAATCAATTGCTGGGGGGGGGGGATAAGGATGTTCATATCCTCCCAAGAGTCTTAGTCTGAAAGTGAACTTAATATTATGACTGGAGTTTGAACTTTCTTACCACAATGCCGCAGTCCAGCCCATTAGCCACTATACCACGGGGAATACAGCCTTGAGAACAGTATTCCATTCAAGGATGAAGCAGCTTTCGAATAGATAGGACAAAGAATCATGCATTAGATACTTTCTGTGTTGAGAGAAACTCGCAATTAATCTATCAGCTGTGGATACAGATCTGGTCATAATCAGCAAAAGGTAAAATTATTAACTTGTAGATTTTGCTGTTTTTGTAAATCACAGGATAAAACAAAAAGATAGTTAAACATCTGAACCTTGCCATTTAATGGGAAAAGTCATGGAACATGAAGATGGCAGTGATACAAGTCATAGGAAGAGCACTTGGAATAATCAAGAAAACCTAGAAGAGGGACTAGTGATCTGAGGAAGAACTGAAATGGTCTGGTCTGGTTTGGTTTTGGTTTATGGCATATCAAACAGTGTTGGTTATTTAATGCCAAATCCAGTTTTTACATATATATTAAATGTGGAATTTGTAAAATCATTTTGTAGATACACATAGTTAAATGATCAAAGTGTTCTATTTCTAACAATTCAGTTTAGTGTCATTCAACAAAGTTAAATGGTTCCAAGTATTACTATGTATCACTAACAATTCAATTAAACATCAGTCATTTTTTTACACACAGTTAAATGATCAAACAGTTCTATTTCTAACAATTCAATGTTGCATAAGTCATTTGTTTGCACTCAGTTTAAATGTCAAACAGTTCTATTTGACCCATAGATAGGACCCTATCAGGTGCTACTACTCCAGGCCAGAATGGACCAGGAAGCGATGGCAATGAAGGGGTATTCTGTATTCTCCAAAGTTCCAGAATTACTGGAGCCTCACCATCAGATTGTTTAATATCATATCCAGGACACTCATTGGAAGGGGTCTTACTCCTTTGTAGAAATGCAGTCAGTGTATTCTCCTGCCCCTGATGAATTGGCTGAAATGGTCTGGATCTTAGAATTTCTAAGATTAGTGAGACAAGTCCTGTAGAGCTGAAAAGAGTTGCTGTCACTCAGACTTCAATGAAAGCCATTGGTAGTTACCAAGTGTGAAAAAACTTATAAAGAAGAAAATAATATATTTTGTTTTTTTATAAAATTTGCCAAGGTTTTTTTTAGTCTTACACACAGGTTTCAGACTGCAGATAATTCCCGTTGTTCGTAAGTAAGGAAATATTGCATATTGACCCTTGACAGATCCCTCAATCAGAGACACATCTGTGTAAATAAGCGGCAGCAGATCACATGATCTAATTGGAAGTTGTAGGTGTTATGAATTAATATATGTAGATGCCAGTTGGAGTTGGAGTCAGTGAGGGCCGAGACAGAGCCAGCTTGCAGTCACTTAGAGCGTGCCGCTGGGGACAGCAGCCTCAGAGCCACTGGTTGAGTAACCCTGGCCAAGAAGCAGAAGAAGTGTTAAGTGGGGTCTTGAAAATCACACAGCATGCTATGGTCAAGAGAAAAAGAAATTATGGGTCAATATAGCAATCTGTCTTAATTGGTCTTGTCTCCCTCTGTCCATCTATCTCACACATCATAGAAGCTTCAACCCCCTTTTGAGAATAAAGTGTGATAGTTATATGCTTATAAAGAAGTGTTGTCTTTCTTCCTTCAACTGCTATATAACAGGAAGTCCCTGTGACAACGGCTAATGTGCAAACTCCTATAGTACTATCATGTTCACTTTTGGACTAATATCTTTTCCCTCCCACAATGGGTTAAATAGTACCACTAGTGTTATTCTAGAAAGATGGTTTTGGCATCCAATAACCTACAAAGGTTGATATGCCATTAGATAAAAGAAACAGCTCCTAAGTGGTCACTTATCTAAGTACTGAGCAATATCATTGTCCCAAATATGTATTTATCCAACTACTCCAGTGCAAGCAGGACGCAGCATAAGATAAAATTTTTAAGTAGAGTTCAACCAGTTTGAATTCAGAGATTTCCTTCTCCCAGACTAGTTGCCATTATTATTATCATGTCCTGCTGATAGTATGGAATTTCCCGACTTTCTCTCTCTCGGCATTCTTCCCTATTATTCATCACTCCTGGCAGGTCTTCTATATTGCATCCAGTGTCAACACAGAGCTGATGTATGTAAGTCCATGCTAGTCGGTTAGCATAACATGTCCATAAATCTGAGTCCCCAGGAGAATGTTGCTTACTTCTCCTGCAGTACTCAGCACATTTTGTTTGTCTTACTTGGATAGTTTGTAAGATGGGAGGTAAATGGCTGTACAGCTGTTGTTTTGTGGGGTGTTGTTTCTTGGATTTGTTCAAAACAGCATGTAGCATTCTTGGGTAGTTCCCAGCCCTACTATCTAACTATAGCTGGGGATAGAATATTTAGATGCATAACTTTACCAAGAGTGTGTGAAATACAAACCTCATCAAGGATTTGAATTCAGATCACTGAATCCATTTCTTACAATGATAACCATTATCCTACAAGTTTCTGAGAATTATATATTCCATGCTAAAATACATAAAGAGAAATAGCCTTGTATTTATTATAATCAGCCAATTAATTCCTTGTGATTTAAGACTGAAAAAAGAAGGTGAAGCTGAAGTATTAGGGCAGTTTCAATTAATTCTGCTCCACCCTGTAATTTCACTAGAGCAATATTGTGGGTTATTTAATGCCAAATCTTGTTTTATAGATAGATAGATAGATAGATAGATAGATAATGATTTGTAAGTTTGTTGGTAACATTATTTTTAAACAAGTTGTTAGTGCTCATTTGTTTGCACATGGGATGAGCTAGGAATGCTTGAAGCCATTTAACTGTATGCAAACAAATGATTAACATCAAGTAGAATTATTACTTAAATGTTTCAAGTTTTCCTATTAAACAATGATAATTCTACCTAATATTGATTATTTGTTTGTACACAGTTAAATGGTTTCAAGTATTGGTTTGGTTTCTTTGTTTTTAATCAATTTTTGTAGGTTATTTAATGCCAAAGCCATCCTTCTAGAAGAACAGTAGTGGTAACATTTAACCCATAGCTGGGAGGAGAAGGGGGTTCATACCTTTCCCAAGGGTATTTGTCCGAAAGCGAACATAAAAGCACAACTGGAATTTGAACTCGCTTACTATGATTCCGCAGTCCATCGCTTTAACCATTACATCACGAGGACACCCCCTTCAAGTATTGCTATTTGACATTAGTAATTCTATCTATTGAATATTCCTACCTAATATGAACAATTAGCACCCAGCTGTATAGTTTCAAAGAACTAATAATCCTTAGTAAATAATTGAACAGTTCTATTTCCCTATTTCAGGTATTACCTGTCTAGGTCAAAGTGGACTTGAGAGTAATGGCAATGAAGAGTTACTCCACATTCCCTAAAGCTCAGATGCAGTTTAGTGTCATACCCAGGACTTTCGCTGGGTGGGGGTTACCCTTTGCAGAAGTGCATTCAGAATATTCTACAGCCCCAATGAACAGGACAGGAAGAACCAGATTGTCATGCCTCATTCATTTTCCTAAAAACTACAACAGATATATATAACAATGACACCATTGGATAAATCAAGTTTTCAGCTACTAAGCACTATTTTTCCATATAGACACCACTATTAGTTTTTTATGTTTGCCAAGGATAAGAGAACCCGGTTTTTCTGTCCATATGAAAATGCTTCCAAAAGTAATACATCCAATTTATTTTCATAGAAACAACAGATATATATGGCCCAGTCAGCTGGGGCTGCAGAATACACTGACTGCATCTCTGCAGTGAAGTAAGACTTCCCCAATGAGTGTCCTAGATATGACACTAAACAATCTGATAGTGAGGTTCCAGTAATGCTGGAGCTTTAGGGAATGCAGAGTACCCCTTCATCACTCCCAGATCCAATCTGACCCAGAGTGGCAGCACCTGATAGGGTCCTATCTATGGGTCAAATAGAACTAAACAGTGAACTTATACTAAACTGAATTGTTTGAAATAGAACTGTTTTTGACATTTAAACTGTCTACTATGATATAAAATTGAATCGTTTGAAATAAAATTGTTTATGTATATATAAATGGCTTTAGCATTAAATAACCTACAATGGTATAAAAACCAAAGCTAACCTAACCTAACCTAACAGATATATAAAGTACAAAAACACCATTGGAGGGAGCAAGTTTTCAGCTACTAAACACTATTTTTCCCATATAGACACTACTATTAGCTGTTTATAATTGTAAATGATAAAGAATCCAGTTTCCTGTCCATATGAAAATGGCTCCAAAAATAATACCTCCAATTTATTTTCATAGAAACAATAGATATATAAAGCATAAAAACGCTATTGAATTGTGCAAGTTTTCAGCTACACTTCACTCTTTTCTCATATGTTCACTCCCATTGGTTATATATTTTCACCAATGAAAAACAAGGGCTTGCAAACTATGCATGTAAAAGTTTCATTCCTAAAATAATGCCTCCTGTTTTATCACAATATCAAAGGATGGTAGGATGAAAGTAGATGTTGGTCCTTGCCTATGATAAATTTTGTTTTTTTGTTTTTTTTGTTTTCTTATAGAAAACTCAGAAGTGGATATTTTTTGGAAAAGCTGTTGAGATTCAACCTTCATGGCAATAACTTATAGTTTTTTATTTGTTTGTTTTGTTTTATTTTATTACAGATAGCACACGTGACAAAATGGCATCTGACATGAAAGCAGAGGTGTGGCAGTGAACTGCTTCAGTGTCATCTGTCGACATTTACAGAAACCAAACAGTTGACGTGAGCACAGTTAAGTGGTTGGTAAAAGCTATTCAAAAGTGGCAGGAGCTATGTGATTGACAAGACACATTCAACACGACTGCCAACCCACGAAAATGTTGAGTGCCTCCATCATATAATCTGCATGAATGAAAGATGAACTATTGTTTATTGCTGGCGACTATTTATATACATAAAAAAAATTGTGCTTTGTAGTTTAAAAGCATGCACTATTTAATGATATTATTATCATCCTTCCTGTATCTGCTGTAGTTTCCATGGAAATAAATAAGAGGTATTACTTTTGGCACATGCCTCATAAAAAGAAAAAGAAAAGAAAAAGTATAAATAATCAAAATAAAAAAGAAATATAGACATATATATAATGTGCTCAGACTGTTGGACCACTGATTAAGAACAACGTATTTACAACAATTTGTTCATTTACCTCCCTCTCTCTCTCTCTCTCTATATATATATATATATATATAGAGAGAGAGAGGGAGAGAAATATATATGGTAATATATACACTACTGTGTAATATATATATATATATATAGAGAGAGAGAGAGAGGGAGAGAAATATATATGGTAATATATACACTACTGTGTAATATATATATATATATATATATATATATATATATATATATATATATATATGTTAAAGTTCTATCATTGATACTGAGCACTATTTAATAATACTGCAACATTCGGTCCTCTATTAAATTATAAAGTGAACTAGTAAGAACTATAAACCTCTACAATATATATATATATATATATATATGTATGTATATTTTGGCAGCATTTCTTCATTGATACAAATTTCGTTGAACATAACAGACATTTTCTGTCTACATATTTTCTTGTTGATCCGTTCGTATTGCTGTATTGCTTTTATCATATTCGGCGGGAATTGATTGATGTATTTTCCATAATTGCATATATCCCTAGTACTTTCTGTCCGGCTTTGGGCCATCATCAGGGGAGGATCTATTACAAAAGTGATGTAAGCGCCCTCCCCTACACCTTGGTGTAGTAGCTATTGAAAAGAGAGCCTTCTGGTCGCCCTTGACAACGATCACCACATTATTTATTACTATGTAAGAACGTCTTTACCGTTGGAGTGTATAGCGTTTGCTTTTAAATGGGTTTCTAGGAATAGTGTCAGTATCTAAAGACATTTAAGTACATTAGCACTGGTTTGAAAATTAATTCTGTTAAGTGTCGGTTGCATGTTTCTAATATGTAGTGCTTCAAGAATCTGTAGTTTTTGTTTATTATTTTAATGTTCTAATATTGTTGTGTTGTCAGTGAGAATTTTTCGTAATTCTGTTGTTGGACATGAATGTGTTTTTAAATGCTGAGCTACTGAACTTGTATCACAAAGGTGCATTGTAAGTCTCCTCGACTGGGTAGCTGAGGTTAAACCAACATGTATATTATTATTATTATTATTATCAGAGATACAATCTCTTAAAAGACATTTAAATTGGTATATAACGTTGGTTTTTTGCAAAACCTCAATCGAGGGAGACAAATTATTTCTAATGACCAAGTTGGAGGTTTTAAATTTATTATAATCTATAATAAGTTTTATCTTTTTATTAGGATCAGTGGGGAGTTTGTTTCTATGAATCAATGTTTTTAATATTTTTTCATCTGATTTATAATTGTAGTGCATTTGGTTACAGTAAAAAAGTTTGATATATGTTTGTTGACTGGGTGGAGTAGTGCAGTGTTTATTTTGTTGGTTAACATTTTTAATCATACATTTAATTTGTTCATCAACAATATAGTTAGGAAACCCATTACTCCACTGACAACAATATAGTTAGGGAACCCATTACTCCACCGACAACACAACAATATTTTGTAATAGATCCTCTCCTGATGATGGCCCAAAGTCAGGCAGAAAGTACTAGGGATATATACAATTATGGAAAATACATCAATCAATTCCTGCTGAATATAATAAAAGCAATGCGGTAATACAAATAGATCAACAAGAAAATATGTAGACAGAAAATGTCTATTATGTTCAATGAAATTTGCCTATATATATATGTATATCCACTCACAGATGCATATATATATATATATATATATATATACACACACACCACACACATATACTCACACACACACATATATATCCACACACATAAATATATACATATATATATATATATATATATATACACAAACTTATGTGCAACATACAAATATACATACCTCTACTGAGTTAAAATCCTTGACAAAGCTATTTGCATTTCATACAATATTAGTACCCTCATGAAAGGCCTTAATTCAACTATTTTCTATCCAGCTATGGATAAAGAGTTGAGGAAAATGAATTCTTTAACTTTGCTATGGCAACCATTCTCGAAGAAGGAAAACTCAAAACAAAATTCAAAACTGTTGAACTCTACTTAAAATACTGACCATATATCGCATCTTACTTGAGCAAAGGGGTTGTGTAAATACATTTATACCTGTACATATATCTGTATATTGAGTTAGGAGTTATGATACAATATCGACTTAAAGCTTGGTTCTTGAAAAGTTTGGAATACAGCAAAGGATAAAAGCAAGTGGCTGCATTTTGATCTGGCATTCCCACAATGTTACAGAAAACCAACTAAGTCTGGTGGTGTTGTAAAATACTACTGATATGCTCTGATAAATTGGTAATTTGCATTGACAATAAAACCATGCCTGACGCCAGACTCATGAAGATTTTGTTTGCAGCAGCATATATATATATAAAATAGGAAGGTCCACAAAGAGATTTGTATTTTTTGAATTTATTTAAAATAAATTCAAAAAATACAAATCTCTTTGAAGAGATTTGTTTTTTTTTAATTTATTTTAAATAAATTCAAAAAATACAAATCTCTTCGTGGACCTTCCTATTTTAAAATATATCCTTATTCTTTCTTTGGACTTACAACAATCATCTTTATATATATATATATATATATATATATATATATGGTTTAGTTGGGTTTTATGTCATATCAACTCTTGTAGGTTATTTAATGCCATATCCTCTTTATACACATATATCAAATATACATGGTGCCTTCAATAAGTTTCCAGACTGTTTTTGTACAGGCATTTAACATTGTTCTAGACTCTTGAAAATTCAGTATGTTATTGCTATACATCTTATGAGATGACTGACCAATTTTTATGATTTCAGGTTTAAATGAACTGCTACAGCAGCAATTGGAATACACCCTACTAAAACCTGATTGTCACAGCAGGTGAATTTCAAAAATGCAATCTGGACGTGAGGACACTTTAGAAGAACAATATGCAATAAAATTCTGTTTTAAACTTGGAAAAAATGCCACAGAAACGTATGGAATGCTTCAGACTGCTTTTCGGCCATCTTGCATGAATCGAGCATGAGTTTTTGAGTGGCATAAGAGATTTAAGAAAGCCAGGGAGTCTGTAAGGGATGATGAGAGGTGTGGGAGGAGTAAGGAAGTCAATACACCAGAGTTGATTGGCCAGAGGGTTAGGGTTAGGGTTACTATGTTGAGGTTTTAAGGGAGTTCAGCAAGAGAATCCGTTGGAAGAGGCCAGCACTCTTCAAATTGGGTCAGTGGCATTTCCACCAGGACAATGCACCAGTCCACAACTCCATCCTTGTCACTGACTATTTGACCAAGATGGGCATCAAAACAGTTCCTCAGCCTCCCTATAGTCCAGACCTTGCTCCCTGTGACTTTTGGTTATTCCCTAAGCTCAGAGGCTGACGTTATGAGAGAATTGAGGAGATGAAAGAGGCTGTGATGAAGGTCATTGACACGCTCACACAAGAGGACTTCCATGGGGCCTTCCAGAAGTTGTTGAAACGGTACAGCAAGTGCATTGCAGCTGGAGGAGATTACTTCAAAGGGGACTAGAGTTTCATGTGTGTACTGTCAATAAAAGTACCCATACGAAAAAAGTCTGGAAACTTATTTAATGATCTTCGTATATGATTTGGTTTGGTTTGGTTTGGTTTGATGGCATATCAACCATTATAGGTTATTTAATGCCAAATCTTCATTATACATATATATCAAATATATATGATTTGGTTTGGTTTGGTTTGATAGTATATCAACCATTATAGGTTATTTAATGCCAAATGCTCTTTATACATATATATTAAATATATAGGATTTGGTTTGGTTGGGTTTTATGGCATATCAACCATTATAGGTTATTCAATGCCAAATCCACTTTATATATATATATTTAATATATACGTTTTGTGAACACATTTTGTTGACAACTTTTAAATGTGCTCAGTTTTTTGCACACAGTTAAATGGTTCCATTCAAGTATTGCGATTCAACACTAATTATTATATTCAACACTATTTATTAGTTTGCACACATGTTAATGGTTCCAAGTATTGCTATGTATCAGTAACGTTTCAAGTAGAGATCAGTCATTTTTTTTTCACACAGTTAAATGATCAAACAGTTTTAATTCTAACAATTCAATTTAGCATAAATCATTTGTTTACACTCAGTCTCAATGTCAAACAGTTCTATTTGGCCCATAGATAGAATCTTATCAGGTGCTACCACTCTGGGCCAGAGTGGACCCTGGAGCAATGGCAATGAAGAGGTACTCCACATTTTTCAAAGCTCCTGCATTACTGAAGTCTTACCATCAGATTGTTTAATGTCATATCTCGGACACTCATTGGGAGGGGTCTTACTCTTTTGCAGAGATGCAGTCGGTATATTCTACAACCCCAGCCAACAGAGCTTATATATATGTTGCATCTTCCTCTTTTCAATTCTAAGTATAACCACTTTTAATGATTTGGCACCAGATATTTCCATGCAAGGAGTGAGCCACAACATAACAGCATATAACAGTTATCTGATGAATGCATTGAAGGTTTGGGATTAACAATTAAAGCATGTAAGATTAAAGTCTCATCCAGATGTTTGAAATCTTAAATTTACTCCCTTATCACAGTCATAAAAGTCATTGACAAAGATTGTTGCAAAATATATTCTAAATAGGGTTGGTGCTGGTATATCACCCTGCTTGATTTCATTATCAATTGCTATTGCTTTCATTATCAATTGCTATTGATTTCATTATCAATTGCTATTGCTTCTGAGAGCTCTCCATCCAAGCTTTCATGTTTCATTGCAGTTCTTTGAACATTTTTAAAAAGATTGGCGGACAACCTAACTTTCCATTAATTAACAACAGAACTTCCCTGTTTATTGTGTTGAAAGCCTTGGACAAGTCGACAAATACCTGATAGAGAGGCATATGGTATTCTCTGCACTTCTCTTGGAGTCTAGTGTTCATTATTTTGAAAATGTTGGAGCTAGAATAAACTCTCATTTTATTTGCTGTAGGATTTTTGTTTTATATTCATGACTTCTTTTATTTGAAATGTTTTCAAGAGATACGCATGTTTTTTTTATAGGAAATGGGTACAGCCACCCAAATTCAAAACCTGAAAAAGGCTGTTTGCATTTCACATAGCAGTAATACCCATAGGAAAGGTATGAATCCAACTATTCTCTCTCTAGCTATGGGTAAATAGTTGGGTTGACTGGACTCTTTAATCTTCATATGGTTAGCAATCTAGGAGAAGGAAATCTCCGAATTGGTGAACATTCTACTCACAAGATCAATGGGCTGTTAAACTTTGCTGTTTTCTGTAAAACTTTGCATAAAAATTGATTTTGTATCATACTCTGCTTGTGTGGAGAGGTTGGGTAAATAGATATTTGCAATCTTTTTTTTTAAAGTTTGGTTCAAAAAATTGTTCAAAATTTCTAACCCAAACACTTTCCACCATAATTTCGGTCATATGGAAGTCAGACCTGATCGATAAAATAAAACACAGTTTCTTCCAAGCAGTGGTCATTTCAATACAGCTATATGGATTCACTACATGGACACTAACTAAACGTATGGAGAAAAAGCTTGATTGCAACTACACAAGAATGCTGTGAGCAATATTGAACAAGTCTTTGAGGCAACACTACACAAAGCAGCGGCTGTATGGCTAACTACCACCTATCATGAAAACTATCAAAATTAGACAAACCAGACATGCGTGACATTGCTAGAGAAGTAGGGATGAGTTCATAAGTGATGCACTCCTGTGGACTCCTTCACATGGACAAGCAAAGGCAAGACGACCAACTAGAACCTACTTACAGCAGCTCTGTGCCAATACAGGATGTAGCCCTGAAGACCTGTCGGAAGCAACGGACGAAAGGGCGAGAGTGGGTCAGGGATATCTGTGCTGATGGCACAACATGATGATGATGATGATGATGACAAGGTCTTACTTTTTCTTTGAAATACTGTGAAACTTTTTTTTTCTTATCTATATTTTTTCTTATGCTTTCTCTTTAGAGTGTTTTTCTATTACTTTTTGTTACATTGGAGTATTACCAGCCCATTGGTCTTGTGAGCAGAGTGTTCACCAATGGCCTAGGAGACCTGGGTTCAATCCCAGGTTGAATCATACCAAAGACTTAAAAAATGGTACTGATGCAACCTTGCCTTACACTCAGCATTATAAGGTATGGATCAAGGGTAAAGTGGAGCAATCTGGGGAAAGGAATAGTGCCCTCTCATACCCTTTGGTATAGTAGCTAATAAAAAGGGAGCCTTTGGGTTGCCCTCAACTATGGTCGCCAATTTTACTTTTTTTACTTATATATATCCAAATTTTAAAATTTACATTGGCACAAGTTCATGATGTAGTAAATTTTAGAACTTATATAAACTGTTAAACACAGTGTAAAATTTTTAGTTATTGAATCTATCTAGTACATTGTTTCCCAGGCTGGAGGCTATTTTATTGACTGCAGGTTTTTTGTTGTTATTATTATTATTATTATTATTATGGCATATACTTCCAAGCTGTACCCATGTCAGTACTACTGTATGGTTGAAATGCTTGGAGAAAAAACAAGATGAGAACTACACATGGATGCTGTTCTGAAGAAATCCTGGAGGCAACACCCCCAAAAACAGCAGTCGTATGGCTACTTGCTTCCTATCACATAAACCATTCAAGTAAGATGAACAAGACATGCTGGACACTGCTGGAGAAGCAGAGACAAACAAACATTGTTCTTCTGTGGACTCTTGCACATGGACACACTAGTGTTGGCTCAGCAGCCAAAAAATTACATTTGTCAGCTTTGTATGAAAATGGGATGCCATATAGAAGACCTGCCAAGAGAGACGGCTAATAGGAAAGGAATGCGAGAGAGATTCAAGAGAATCTGTGCTATCAGCAAAACTTGATAAAGATGATGATTTGCTATCTTTTATTGAATTTCCTGTTATATTCATGTAGTGTTTTAACACACGCATAATAGCTGCAGCCTGGAGGTATAAAAGACAAAAGGTCATTACCTCCCTTGTCTGTTAAAAAGGTCTGTTAATGGCCTCTAAGTGGTGTTGCTAAAGCTCTCTCTCTCTCTCTCTCTCTCTCTCTCTCTCTCTCTCTCTCTTACCATGTGTGATGTGCCATGAAACAATCTTGGCTCTGATCCCACAAGATAGAGATTTTTTGTTCCCAACAATATACTTTTTAAATATGTTAGTTTTCCGCCAAAGCTTCGATTTCTCTTACATGTAGTTATGCTAAGGACATTCCTTTATACAACTCTTTATATACTCTTCTTATACCTCATGTCATTTCTGTATTCCTTTCACTAATTTGGCTGTGTTGTTGTTAATCTGACATGATTGTTCTTGCATTGATTCTGTATGATAAAAACAATATTAAACTAATCACTATTCCTCTAGGCGTAGTATGTATACTTTGCTGCAACCTTTTTTTTAAGATAGGGTTTTAATTTGCAATCTTGTAAAATAAACATGATTTCAGTTTTAGACGTTTATATACAAATACACTACACCAACAGAACCTGAGTGAAAATGAAGCCTGGTTTGGTTTGGTTTTATGGCATATCAACCATTGTAGGTTATTTAATGACAAATCCTCTTTATACATATATATTAAATATATATGGTTTGGTTTGGTTGGGTTTTATGGCATATCAACCATTGTAGGTTATTTAATGCCTAATACATTTTTATACATATAAACAGTTTTATTTCAAACAATTTAGTTTAGCATAAATACAGTTTTTGTTTACACACAGTTAACAGTCAAAACAGTTCTATTTCAAACAATTTAGTTTAGCATAAGTACCCAGTTTAACTGTCAAAACAGTTCTATTTCAAACAATTCAGTTTAACATAAATACAGTTTAGATAACAAACAGTTCTATTCAACCAATAGATAGGACCCTATCAGGTGCTATCACTTTGATTCAGAGTGGACCTGGGAGCGATGGCAATACAGGGATACTCCGCATTCACCAAAGCTCCAGCATAACTGGAGCCTCACCATTCGATTGTTTAGTGTCATATCTAGGACACTCATTTGTGGAGTCTTACTCCTCTGCAGAGATGCAGCCAGTGTATTCTGCAGCTCTAGCTGACTGGGCCAAAAATGAAGACTGTTAGAGTATATTTGTATGTTTATGTTTTTTATTTTCATTCAAATCGTTCAGAAATAATTTGTTCTTAATTTCTCATTTAGCATCAGTTTACTCTCTCATGTTGTGTCGATGTTGATATCTTTTATAAAATGTTTAGGCCATGAAAAAGTCTAAAGATGAATACACATTGCAAACTGCACCCCTTGATTGAAACTTGATAAAATTAGAATGACTTTTTTTGTTATTTTCTTATAAAAGTTACTCACAAAACTATTGCTTATATGTCATGCAAGAAAATAAAACAATAAAATTACAAATGAATGACACAGAAAAATAATGAATAACTTATCCCATCCCAGGGTTAGGGTTTAGTGTTAGGGTTAAAAAAAGGTCAGTCATACATGCCATTAAAAAGTGGGTCCTATAGGGTATAAAAAGGCGGGTCTTACAGTGTATTAAAAGAGGTTTTTACAAGTTATCAAAAGGTATGTTTTATCTGCCATCAAATGGTTGATCCTAAATACCATTAATATGTGAGTTTTATATACCATCAAAATGTGGGTCTTATATGACATTAAAAAGTTGGTCTTATTGGTCAACAAATGGTAGAGCTTATATGCCATCAAAAGGTGGCTGAGTAGGAATTGAAAGATGGTTCTTAAATACTGCTAAAAGATAAGTTTTATCAATCATCAAATGGTGGGTCTCATATGTCAATAGGTGGGTCTTATATGCCATCAAATAACAGGTCTTAGATGTTATAAAAAGGTGATTGTGTTGGGAATCAGTAGATGGGTCTTATGTCATAAAATTGGGTCTTGTAGGGAATCAAAACATAGTTCTGATATAGCATCATAAGGTAGGTCTTATATGCCATCAAAATGGGGTCTTGTAGGGAATCAAAACATGGGTCTGCTATGCTATCAAAATGGGGTCTTGTTGGGAATCAAAACATAGGTTTTATATTCCATCAAAATTGGGTCTTGTATGCTATCAAAAGGTGAGTCTAATGTGCCATTAATAGGCCATTAAATAGTGTATTCTATGCATAAATCTCTATAGTGTATTTGATAGCAAAGAAACCCATCTTTTCTCAAAATAATGTCTCAAAAAATATCACAAACTTGTGGTATCTGGACAACTAATGTTTAAACAGATATTGTAAAGTATCCACACTTGTATTAAGGATCATATGTTCCATCAGATAAAGTATACTGTAATCTGCGGTATATAAGATGAAACCCTTTTCCCTAATATAAAGCAAACTGTGCTTTATGTATTATCAAATATGGCAGCCAACAATTGTTGGATTCAAAAAGGTAATTTACCAAAATTAGACACAAAGATGAGCCTTTATTTTGCATGTGATAGAGTGAGCACTGTGCTCTGAGTGTGTTGCTAAACTGCATCCAGTTGGTGAGGCTCCAATTCTCGAATGCTGGGGAGTGTAGAGTCATCCTTCATTGCCCTTACACTAAGATCGACTCTGACCTGGAATTGTAGCATGTGTGAGGGTCCTATCAATGGTTTAAATAGATCTGTTTGAGATAATGCTTGGACTGATTTTAAGCAAAATTAATACATTGACTCTTAAAATATTCATACTGATACTAAATATGATGTGTTTACTAATATAAGATGTTTGTGAACTTGGATCTTATAACATTGATGATACAACTATATATCAGGTTTAAAATGATTTTCAAGTTTAATAAGTTTGTACTATATATAATTGGAGACCATGATTGTTAAATTGACTTCAGTATAAGATAATTCCATGATGGTTGACATATCTTACCAATCAACCAACTAACTGTAATAAATTTACCATAAATATTACTCTCGTTAAATATTAAGCATAATGTAACATAATTGTTATCATGATAGAGGAATTGAGTTTAAATCCAGATTAGGGATGTTTGTGTTTCACTTTAAGCCAATGCCCAGTAGGAAAGGCATTAATCCTCTTCACTCACCAGCTATGCCAAAAAGAGGAGTTTCAGAGTTGCTTTAACCAATGAAAAACTTATTGGGATACATGTGTTGAATGCCAAAGGATATTATTTTGGAGAAGGTTTCATGCATTACTCATTTCTGTCTTGGTATATTCAACTTCAGTTTCAATACTTTTGAACATAACTTGTGTTTTTACTCCTTCAGTATGTTTTAGAAGATACTATATCCCCCTACAAAAAAGTAAAGTTTTTCCTTCCAAAGGGGTATCCTAGGTATGACATTAAACTGCTTCTGGTGGTGAAAGTTGAGGTGACCCCCTTTGTTGCCACTGATCCCAAATCTACCACTGGACTAGTAGTACCTGTTATGGTCCAACCAATAGTTCAAATAGATCTGTTTGATTGTTATTTGTATTAAATAGGAATACTTAAAACCATATAACTGTGCAAATTATTTGTATTTTCAAAAAGCTAAGGCTGATATTCCTACCTTTATTTCTTGTAATGAATACAAGAAGGCACGAGGCCTTGTGGTTTTGGGGGAGGGGAAGGGAGCGGTCATGCTTTCACTATATTTTCTATGGGGAACCTAGCTAGCCACATTCGCCGACCCATTCAACAATACAATATATAATCACTCGTCCATCGCCATGCACGCAGCAACCACCAAAATACCGCATTTGCTCGATGAAAAATTCCTACTTAAAACCCGAAACTTATGCATGATTTTATTTACAATGTATGATTTTGATGGATATGCTGGGAATGGGAGAAAAAACCCCGAAAAAACATATATATACGAAAAACAAGGAAAAAATTCCCCGTTTGGTTTCCCTCCCATCCCCCCGTCTATAAATTTGGAGGCTGACTGTTTTCCGGGTCGAAAATACCGGAAACAAGCCGGACCTACCCTAGGTGGGGCGGGGTTCCTACTCTACAGGGATAAAAGAATTAAAAGGGTCGGGCTCGGCATGGGTCGATAGAAGCGGGTAATTTGATTTTTTTATATGAATGTTCAAGATCTTCAAAAAGCGGACTGGGATACAGGTTGAGGTACAAAAATAATGGGGTTGGGGAAGATCTTGAGTGCTAGCAACTAAATGACGGGGACAATGACTCACAACATACTGCTAACTAGGTTGCAAGGGAAAAAACAAAACAAAGCAAAATCCTACTTACCAAGGGTGGGGTCCCTAGGGACCCGTACCATAGACGCCATGGGTAGGCAGAGGCGGGAAGGATGACTCCAACATAGCCCCCTTTCGTACGACCAAGCTCGCTGCAGTCACCCACCTTTTGCTGAATGTTATGCGATCCAAGCGTTTTCTATCGCATCTGATTTTGACCCTCAGCTGATGCCGAAAATACAAGACCAGATCACGATGAGAAAAGTTTGCATCGTCATACAATCCCTTGTTTCGCGTCGTCCAAATCACCATTCGGGCTACAGCTAGGATCGCGAGAAACACCACACGCTTCTCACCGTGAAACTGAGGAAGAACGTTGTCTACGACGTAACCAACGTCGAGCAGCACAAGCTGTTTGGGTTCGATGCGAGCCGTCCACTCCCCGACGTGATCCCAAAACGGGCGAACTCGCTCGCAGTAGTAGAAGGCGTGCTCAGCCGTTTCTTCCAAACCACTGCCGCAGCGAGGGCAATCAGGCATGTCTGCCAGGCCCGCTTTGAAGTTCAAGCCGTGAAGGGATAACGCATTCCGAACAAGTCGCCAGGTGAGCGAGAACTCAGAGTTGTTCAAGAAGCTCGATCCTGGCGCCCAATTCCAGCGAGAGCGGATCTCCTCCGCCGTCCAGCCGTGCCGCTCGCTGAAAGGATCAGAAGCGGAACCCACCACTAATTCCCGATACAGCTCCTTCCGAGGCCATGAAAGGTCACTGGACCCAAGAAGGTTACGAAGGGCCTTTCGGCACTCGCAGACAAACAGTGTTTCGCCCAAAGGCCTACGTCAACCTTCAGCCTTTGGGTCTGACTTGAGGCGAGGAAAAGTCCGACTCGCCTTTCGTCTCCACACTGAGTTCCCCGTCAAGACACGGCCCAGATATGCAAGTCTTTCAGCGAGCCAGTGGCTCTCCAGATCAGGCATACCCAGACCCCCGTTGCATGTACGTTGGATACAGACCTGTCTACGGACCATCGGCCTTGCACCTCCCCAGACAAGTCTGGAGAGGGATCGTTGCAGCGCCAACCGATGTGCCTTAGGCAGAGGGAGTACAGCCAATAAGGCTGATATTCCTACCACTGCAACATGAAGCAAGTAAGTGAAAGCTCTGAATATCGAACTTCTTTCAGCCACTGTACAACTTTATATGCCAACTAAACTAAACCCTTTGCTAAACAGACTCTCTGATTGTATAAATCATTTTTCTATAGATTTATGAACATATCTCTTCCTTGTTTTTAACCCTTGTTATTTGTCATTCATTTTTTTATTATTACAAGTGGTGGGTGATACAGCGTTTTCTTTAATGGTCAGTGAGTTACCCCTTTTCTACTCTCTCTCTCTTCTTCTCTCCTCTTCTGCATTACAATACATGATTATAATCATCATGATTCTCATCATTCTAAGTCATGCTGACTGCATGGTGTCTCTTCACTCTCTCTCTCACCATCCATCCCTATCGTCCATTGCTACTGGCAGGTCCTCCAGACTGCATCCAGAGTCCACACAGAGCTGTATGTAATTCCTTGCTGGTTGGTCAACACTGGTGTGGCCATGTATTGGAGTTCATAGGAAAATGTTGCTAATGGATTTGTTCTTACTTCTCCAGCAGTGCCCTGCATGTCTTGTTCATCTCATTTGGATGTGAGACAAGTGACCATACAACTGCTGTTTTTGGGGGTTGCTGCGTCCAGGATTTATTCATAACAACATATAGCATTCTTGTGAAGTTCCTATTTAGCTTTTTCATTAGTCCAGTTGGTGCAACCACACAGTAGTACCAAGACAGTGTAGCTGTTTGGAAGAAATCAGAGAGATGAGATTTCTATATGATCGAAAACCTGTCAATATGAGTCCACACCTTCCCAATGTGCATGTTAACATTGCTTTCTGCTGATGAAATATTGCCGCTGAGGTACATGAACAAATTCGTGAAAATAATAAAACCATATAATTGCATGCAAATTGTTGGAGTTAGATAATAATACTTGAAACCATATAAGAGTATTCAAATTATTTGTATTAAGAAGAGTTACTTAAAGATATAATTGCTTACTAAAGATTACTTGAAACCAAATAATTACTTGAAATACTTGAAACTATATATCATCTTCCTCATCCAGTCACACTGCCAGCATGGATTTCCCTGACTCCCTCTCTTGATCTGTCCCTATCATCCACTGCTCCCACCAGGTCTACAAACTATATCTTGTGTTCACACAGAGCTGTTGTCAGTAAGTTCTTGCTGGTCAGCCAACATTAGCACAACCTTGTGAAGAGTTCCATTAGAGAACGTCAATTATGAGTTCATCCTTGCTTTTCCAGCTGTGTTCCACATGTCTCATTCATCTTACTTGGATGGTTTTGGAGAGAGGTTAGTTGCTGTACAACTGTTGTTTTGTGGGGTGTTGCTTCCAAGACTTATTCAATATAACTTATAACATTCTTGTACTGTTCCCATCTAACTTTTTCTCTCTGCAATTTGTCAGCATCCATGTGGTGCAACAATACAGTAGTATTGACACTACTGCTGCTTGGAAAAAATCCCGTTTTATTTTATTGGATAGATCAGACTTCCATATGAGCGATAACCTATTGATAGCATTCCATGCTTACACAGGGCACATATTCACATCCCTTTTAATAGATGAGATGGCAAACTATACAATTGTTTTAAAAAAAGACTGACATCAGCATTAAATAACCCGACAGAAGGTGACATGCCATAAAACCAAGCAATCAAGCATGTACACATTCCAAGACTTTGATTCTACCATCTTATTACTGTTATATATATATATATATATATATATATATATATATATATATATATATATGCGTGTGTGTGTGTATATATATTTTAGAATGGCTTTAAATATAGTATACATAATAAATTCAAAAAATAATCTTTTATTTTGGTCATGTCATGTCAGAGAACTCTATGACAAAAAAAAAAGGTCCTTTTTCAGAACTTGTAATGTATGCTCTATCTTAAGCAACAGTAACATTTTGTACATACCATAGGATATATATATATATATATATATATATATATATATATATATATATATATATATATATATAGAGAGAGAGAGAGAGAGAGAGAGAGAGAGAGAGAGAGAGAGAGAGAGAGAGAGAGAAATTGAAAAACAAAATAATCCAAAGAGAAGAATTTAATGTGAACGACAGTTGATGCTGTAACGTTTTGGTTTTAATAAACCATCATCAGGACTTTAAAAAGATGATATCAAGTGTCATAAGATCACAGATGGATGTTTAATGAAATACAAAATACAGGAGAAAATTATATATATAGAGAAAGGGATTCTTTTTCATTATTTACTTATATATATATATATACATATATATATATATATATATATATATATATATATATATATATATATATATATATAAAGCTGGATGAGAAATGGTAATCGAAGAAAGAAAGGAAGTAAAGTAGAAAAGAAAGAAAACAAAAATAAAAGAAAGAAGAAAAAATGAATTAAAGAGAAAGAAAGTCATAGACTAGAAAAAAGGAAGAATACAAATTAAAGAAAGAAAGAAAGAAAGAAAGAAAGAAAGAAAGAAAAAGGGATAGAAAGATTAGAGAAAGGAAAAAGATTAGGAAAGAATAAGAATAAAAGACAGAAAGAAATGAATAGAAGAGAAAAATGTTACCTACAGAGGGGGAAACATATTAGAAAAGAAAGAAACCAGGGAAAAAATACAAAGAAAGAAATAAAGAAAGAAATGGTAAGAAACGAAAAAGAAATAGTAGCAGTGAAAGAAAGAAAGAAAGAAAGAAAGAAAGAGAAAAGGAAGCGAGAAAGAGAGAGAAATAAAGTAAGTTGAGAAAGAAAAAAGGAGAGACAAAATAAAGAAAGAAATAGAAGGAAATAGAGAGATAGAAAGAGTGAGAGAATGAGAGAATGAGAGAGTGAGAGAGAGAGCAAGAGAAAACTACAAAATATAAGGAAAAGAAAAAGAAATGTAAACAAGCAAAAGCAAGAGAATTACTAATACAAGATGTGGGTGGGTAACGGTTGTTTCTAGTCAGGGTGAGGAATTGGATAAAGCAACAAAAAAAAAAAACAGGAAAAATCATTCACACTATATAGCTATAAATGTTAACTAACCACCACCATTCCATATTCTCCACCACCACTATCACCACCGATACCTCAAACACATCACTTGCCTTTGTTTTTGTTATTATTATCCGAGAAAGCGGGGAGTTGAAGTAGGGAGTAGGTGGTGGAATGACGACAACTGTACTGCAATAAAGAAACTGCAGCATTTTTACTGCAATCCTTCCTGGGGGTTGTTTTTTTTCTTTCTCTCTCTCTCTCTCTCTCTCTGCGCCATTTCTCCCCTCCTCCTCTCTTTACTCCTCTTCTTCTACTCCTCTTTATCTTCTTCTTTGCCATCCACTCTCCCTTTGCTCCCAAAGGATGCAAAAGAGAGGAGGGAGAGGGAGAAACGATCAAGAGGAAGGGAAAGTCCAGAGAAGTGGGTGCTGGTGCAGATGGATGGAAAAAGAGAGATGAGAGAGGGTGCTGGAAGAGGTGAGACAGGCATCAATGATTCTATGCATTGCGCGGGAATTATTATATTGATCTTGACACCTCTAATACATATATGCACACACCAACGCAAACCACTCTCTCCCCAAAAATTTCATAGCTACTCAACCCACTAACCCTTACAGACTTACCTTGTAGTATTGAAGCAACATTTATACATATATATATATATATATATATATATATATATATATATATATGTGCAAAAATACATATACACATTCATACTAAAAAAAGAAATTATATATACATATATATATATATATATATATATATATGTGTGTGTGTGTGTGTGTGTGTTATGGTGTGTTTAGCACAGTTTGACACAGAAACGCACTTAGTGAGGATCAAACTCTCTAAATTTAATCAAATGAATAAACTTATATAAATATAAATCATATGTACATGTGGATATGATTGACAGATGTAAGAGTGTGCAAATGGGGACATGTAAATATATAGAAACATCTTGAAATGAATAAGTACAAAAACATATATATAGAGAGAGACAGAGAGAGAGAAGGGGAGAGAAAGAGAGAGAGAGAGAGGGAGAGAAAAGGGATAAATTATGATAAATCATATATGAATAGATATAGCAATATACATATATATATATATATATATATATATATATATATATATATATTGAACAAAATAGATAAATAAAAAAAATACAAATCTCTTCGTGGACCTACCTATTTTGAAAAATATTTTTTTATTCTTTCTTTGGACCTACAACAAACATTTTATATATATATATATATATATATATATATATATATATATATATATATATATATTTATTTATTTATTTATTTCAATATAAATCATAATTATATATATATATATATATATATATATATATATATGAATATGAATTATAATTATTTATGTATATGTATAAATTTGAATGAAAATCATATATATATATATATATATATATATATATAATTGCTTTAAAAAAAGACTGACTTAAGAATCAGATAACCTTACAAGTGTTGACATACCATAAAACCAACCAATATATATATATATATTGGTATATATATCATATACATATATACATAGACATATAACATAAATTATGATTATATATATTTGTATATGTTAGCAATTAATACCTAGTTCATAACTGTACTAAAATTATTTTACTAACACCAGTGAGTGATGTAGAAAATGTAAAGGTAGGAGTTACCTATAAATTAATTATTTGTAGTTGAAAGTCTTTGTCATTTAATTCAAATGAAAAGTATCTTTTATTTTATGAATTGTTTTTTTTTTTTGCTATTCTTTTTTAGTTTACATTTAAAAGAATATAAAAAAATATGCAACCTTACATTAGTGAAAAATTTAAAGCATTTTCATAAGTGTTTTATTTTGGTTAAAAATAATTTTTTTTTTTTTTACAGTCACAGAAAAATTTTTCAGTTAATAATTTTAGAAAAAGCGGCATAGTTTTGATTCAAATTTTTATTTAGGCCCTAAAAATTTCATAAAAGAATCTAAGAATTTACATATTAGAATATTCTTTTATTTTAGCAATTTTTTATGCTTACATTGAGAATATTATAAAAAATCTAAGCCTAAAATCATGTGCGGTTTGAAACATTTTAATTTCATTTTTCTAAAGACTTTTTTATTATCAAAAATGTTTAAATTCAGTTTTTAATTGCTTATTGAGTTATAGTGATAGAAAATGTATAAGTTTAATTAATTTATTTTCTTTTTACACTTTAAAAATGTAACAATTAAAAGAAGCTAAAAAATAAAAATCTGTCTTTATAATAAAAGGGAGTTAAGATTTTTAAGATGTTAGATCTTTTTGTATTACTGTTTCCTTTTTTGTATTACATTTAAAACAGTATTTCAAAGAAAGTACTGCTTTTTTTTTGTGAACTAATGGAAGAGCAGCAGTCAGGGACATCCGACCAAGAGCACCGTTGGCCACAGCTGTAGGAGACATGCAAATGAGTCTCGGCGGAGCATATAAACTGTTCAGATTGATCTACAGGAATGTTGGGAACGCATCGCAGATATGACCAACAATACATGGCGTCGCCGATAGGATTCAAAAACCTGGAAGACCTTGCAACACCGCCGACGACAACAGAAGCTCCGTCATACCGCAGTCTACTACATCAACTGGTAGAACTTCAAAAAGAAAACATTGAACTAAGGAGGCAAGCGACTAATGACCAACATTACAAAGACAACTATGTACGGAAGCCTGAAAGGCCAGTAATCGAATTAGATTCCTCCGACGGTGACTGGGCCCTATTCATGGACACATGGAACCGGTATAAAGAGATGAGCAAGTTAACCAACCCGTCGTAATGAATTGAGAATGGCATGCACTCCAGAATTGAACAGGTTACTCTTCGCCCTAATGGGGGCTGATGCTCTGAACACGACCTCAGAAGATCAGTTATTGCAGTACATAAAGCTCATTACGGTTAGGGGGTTCCATAAGGAGGTTTATCAGCAAAACTTCCACTCCATGAAACAGAAGGAAGGAGAATCGATCACGCATTTTTTGGCTAGACAACAAACTCTAGCAAAATTTTGTGAATTCACAGTCATTTGCCCCAACAAATCAGATTGTGACTGATGTTTGGACTACTCAAATGACATGGTGGCAGGGCAAATGGTGGCAGGACTCATTAACACGGACCACATAACCAAGACACTGGCGGAAGCTACAACCCTCGTTATGCTGCAACAGAAGTTCTATAGGTTAGTCAGTCTGGAAATGACTGACCATTCAACACCCCACTTCAACAGAACCATGCACCATACCACGGTGGCTAATGTGCAAAGATCGGACTGCAAGAAACAATACCGGCAAGTAAAGGTTTCACCAAGTCCACAATATGTCCAACTTTGCACAGGATGTGGAAGGTATTCACATCCCAACGGGTCAATGAACTGCAAGGACTGTCCCACACCCAAGATGGCATGCTTTAATGAGGGAATATTCAGGTACATGGGAAAAGTGTCCCGAAAACCAAAAGGGGGATCTGCTAACAGATCGGCAGTGAGTGCAGCAAAGGAAGAATCCCATATCTTCGCAACCAGAGGGTCTATGAAGCAGCCCAGAAGAAGGAATGACCAATCCAGGTGGGTAAACCAGAGGAGTAAAGCTAATGCCGCACGACCAAAGGCCATACCTCACCTTATCTGGAATGGGGACAAATTTCAGAGGGGATTTCCAGATCCCCCACCATGTTTAACTGTAGTAGTGGTGGCCCTGAGGTCAGAAGCCAACAAAGAATTCGGACACCTCCCTGTCAAAGCAAACAGCTTTCGTACCCACTATGTCACTGCCATAGCTGACACACTAGCCTAAACCTGTTCCTGTGGTCCAGAAGTACAAAAGGCCCTTGGGTACCCAGATGAGTACCTGATACCTACTACCCACCAAATTTGGGGAATTACAGAGGACCCATGAGACATAAGAAGGGTAAAGTTTGCCTGCATCAGAGCTAGGTCAAGAGAAACATGCCAGGCCATATACGTGACGGAAAACACGTCAGGGTTTTATCTGAATCGGCCTTGAAGAAACCAAGCCTACTACCCACTGATTTCCCGACTTTGACCTCACAACAAAATGTTGCCATTAGCCATGAAGGAAAGGCCCAGTGTGGATGCCTCCAAAAGACTATCGTCCCACCCAAACCCATCAACATTCCATTTGAACTCATCGAGGAAAACAGACACCGACTGGAAGAATGGATATTGGAGCATTTTAGGGCCAGCGCATTTAACATGAGCCCCCATCAACAACTTCAGACAATGAAAGATAAATACCTTTTGGGGATTTTTATAAGCCCCGAAAAGCCCGGATAATTCCTACGTTTTGTAAAAGAATAAACCGTACTACAACAGCAGTAGGGAATTGGTGACAGCTTTTGAAGAAAAGAAGACGAACAACTTTTAGTACAACAAAATTTATATACAACAACAACAACAACAATAAACAGGGTTTTACACCAAATGGAACAAACAACGAATTGGAAGAGTTCAAAAAAGAGTTCAAGATTCCAATAGATGGTAGGGTTTTGTAAGGTTTGTAAGGTTTAGTTGTAAGGTTGTTATAAGGTAAAGTTATAAGGTAAAGGTGTAAGGTAAGGTAAGGTTTGGTAAGATTATGTGAAGGTTGTAAGGTTGTAAGGTTTTGTGAATGTTTGGTAGGTTTGCAGATAAAATGCCTGATGGAAACTTAGCTGTGTGTCCTGTTCCTTTTAACTCAGCACGTGCGTTCGTCGCTCTTGGGTCCTGGCTGGTGGAAGGTACCAAATACGTTTGCCGTCAAGGGCTGCTACGAATGGACCTGTTGCTAACGGCGGTGGGAGTGGAAGAAAGAGGAAGAATCTCCAGTGGAGCTCTTTTTTATTATGGACGCCACGTGACCCCAAGGGGCTGCTGCTGTTCGGTGAAACAGGATCACCAGTTCCTTAACAAAATTTCTACAACCTAGACATTACTTTCATCCCAGGAACCAAACCAACAGCGGTCCACACCCCAATCCCAGTTTCACACCTGGAAAAAAAAGGGTTAAACAAGACTTTGACTGAGATGTGACACTGGGCATTATTGAACTAGTACCAGTTGGTACGCCTACAACATGGTGTTCGAGAATGGTGGTCGCACCAATAAAAGACGGCTCACCTAAACACACGGTGGACCTGCAGAAGCTCAAAGCTGCCACTTTGAGGGAGACCCACCATACGCCATCACCATTTAACCAGGCTTCGTTAGTACCAGCATACACCAGAAAGACTGTTTTAGATGCAAGGAACAGCTACCACAGCTACCACAGTCTTCCCCTCTCTCCGTCGGCACGAGATGCGATTACCTTTATCACTGAATAGGGTAGATACCGATATCATCGATCCCCAAAGGGATTTCACGTGTCAGAAGATGCATATACACGACGATTTGATGACATCACTATTGATATACCCAAACAAACCAGATGTATTGACGATACAATACTCTGGGATGACTCCATACAAACGTCCTTTTGGCGCACAAATGATTATATCACCCACTGTGGTAACAATGGTATTGTCTTTAACTCGGAGAAATTCCACTTTGCTGAAAAGGAGGTGGAATTTGCTGGATTCCACATAACGGAGGACGGGATAAAACCAACCAAAAGGATAACAGAAGCAATATCGAGCTTCCCAACACCCAAAAATATAACAGACGTTAGATCTCGGTTCGGGCTGGTGAACCAAGTATCGTACGTATTTTCTCAAGCCGAAGTAATGGCCCCATTCCGGGAACTACAAATGACAAAAGACCGGAAATTTTACTAGGACGATACACTTGAGAAGTTATTCGAGGAGTCGAAACTAAGAATTATAAAAGAAATAAAAAATGGAGTGAAGGGATTCGAGGTCAACAGACCAACATGCTTGTCGACAGACTTCAGCAGAACAGGGATAGGATACTTCCTGTTCCAGAAGCACTGCAATTGTGCCATCGAGGCAGGACCAGCCTGTGGCGAGGACCACTGGAAGTTAATCTTAGCCGTGTTATATTCTGAGTTGTGGGCGAGAAATGCGTATGGTTGCAAAACAAAGAACGTATAGATACTCACAATAACACAGTAATGATGTTATAGAAAATTTTTTATAAATAGATTAAGTACAGAGAGTAGAATGTAGAAATATGTCCACAGTTAAAGAATGAATTCAGTGGTAGTAGTTACAAAGTTCATGTACTGTTCTTGTCTCGTGGTGAAGGGATAGTTACAAAGTTCTCGTGGTGAAGGGATGGTTTTCTTCGGAACTAGGGCAATGTTCTAAGCGGCGGCGATCGTTTGATGTATCGGATGACAGGCGCCGGACGGTGCGTAGAATCCTCAACACGGGTCGTGTGAAGGAACAAGTCTGACTGATAATTATTTGGTCCGTCTATTTATATATTTTCTGTAGGCTCAGAAACGGCAATTTTTGTGCCCCGCGGGAAGCGTTCCGATTGGATATTTATTAATGAATTTTTTTTTTTTTTGTTAATTTATCGCAAACGGAAGTTCTGCGCGGAGCCCATGCGTGAGCGACTAACTTTTCATTTTTAGTTGAGAACTCGAAGTGTTAACTTCCGTTTTTTTTTTTCTTTTCTTCTTTTCTTTCTTTTTGTTTTTTCAAATCAAGGCAAGATCTCGTCTTGTAACAGCTCCCCTTGATCTTACCATGATTTGAGGTTGCTATGTTGTTAGTGCTTGCTTGCGTGTGTGTTTTTGTTTTGTTTGTTGGTGGGTGTATTATTTATTTTGTTTTTTGGCACATAACGAAGTCTTTAAAGCGTGCTGGGAGTTGCCCTCGTGTTGTTCGTTTCGTTGGGTTTTGGGTATTGTCTCCGGAACTGCAGTCATTTGCGACAAGATGCTCCCCTGACGAAAGTGTAGGGAGTTGTGACAACGGGTGATGGGTAGGTTGCCGGGGTGGACAAGGAGGTAGGAGTGGTCGTGTCGACGGGTGATTGGGAATTTGGTGAGGTGGGGATAGAGCTGGAGGTGGGGGTGGTCGATGCATGTGTTGCAGGTCATTTGGTCGTGGTACGAGTCGACGGACGTGTCCGCTGTGAACCCAATGCGTTTCACAGTTTTCGTTTTTCACTTGAACCACCAAACCGTTCGTTTTGGTGACCTCAAAGTCACCTATCCAAGGCAGGTGAGACAAGTGGGCTGTTGCGGATTGCGGTCGGTGGAGTAGCACCTTGTCACCGACTTGTATCGGGTCTTTGAAGATGCTGCGGTTCAGTTTGGCTTCCATTTTGTGGTCAGCCTCGTTGTTCGCCAAGGCGACTCTTTGATGCACCTGTCGGAGCAAAGCGTTTATCTGCATACCGTAAGCACCTGGGTTGTTGTTAACGATGTCTTGGCAGGGGATCTTCGGTAGACCAATGTTTGGTTGGCGGCCGGTGATAATGTAATGCGGGGATGCACCAGTGGCGGTGTTGGCTGTGGCATTCATTGAGGAAACTGCCGATTCGAGAACGTCCGTCCATTCACAATTTCTGTCTTCGCAGATCATGTAAAGGGCGTTTTTTAAGGTCCGGTGTTGCCCCTCAATGTTCCCCGAGCTTTGTGGTCGCCACGGGCAGTGAAGTTCCCGGGTGATCGAGGTTAGGTCACAAAATTCCTTGTAGACCTCGCCAGTGAAGTGGGTTCCTCGGTCGGAGGAGACAATGCGGGGAATCTCGCGGTGACGAAGAAAGAACTGGTAGAGTCCGCGGGCTGCGTCGATTGCGCGGTCTCTGGCACATGGTATGGCCATGAGGTGGCGGCTGAAGCTGTCTAGAATAGTAAGGATGTACCGCTTGCCCTTTGAGAGGGGCATTGAGACAAAATCTATGTAGACAACCTCGAATGGTTTTCCGCCTCTCTTGCAATGGCCCGTGGACCAGTTTCGGCGCATGCCGTAATTTCCCTTGCGTTTAGCGCAGGTTTGGCATGACTGAACATACGCCCTGATATCGCGATTTTTGAACTCCCACCAGTAGCTGGATAGGTGTTCCTGCATGCGGGAGATCCCTGAGTGGTTGACACAGTCATGGGCTTGGTGGAGATATTTTGTCCGGAGCTTGTAGGGTACTACCAGTTTTGGTGTTTTTGTAGTATCCCTGATCATCAATACAGATGTACCAGGTTCCAAGTAGAATTGGTGCATGTGCTTGTTTTATAGCCCGGTACGATGATCTTTGGGGTCGAGTAGGGTAGCGTCCGGTCTTGGGGTTGCCAACTGAAGAGCTCTGATGATTTTTGAAAGTGTGTCATCAGAGGCTTGTTCCGCTGCAATACCCATGTGGTCAGCTATCTCTTCAACCGGGATGGTCGATGGGGCATGAAACGCGAGGAATGCGTCGATGGCCTGCAGATGATGCTGAATGTTCCGTGTTGTGTGAGTCCCAGGGAGCAGCTGGGAGCTCTTGATTTCGTCCATGCACCAGGATGGAACGTAGATGTTTAGACTGGAGCCTTGGAGTTTGAAGCGCTTCCCTGCAGGTGTGGGGTCTGCCGTAAGCTTGTCCTTGCTGTGGCCATATCTCCGACTGAGCATGTCTGCCCAGACATTCGATTCACCTTCTACATATTCCAAGACGAATTTGTAGCACGATATTTCCTCCTGCCATCGTCGTATCTTCGCATTGTTGAATTCACGTTGATCCAAGTATGTGAGAGATCGATGATCTGTGAGGACGACGAAGGGACGACTACGCAAGAAGTAATCGAATTTGATGATGGCCCATTTTATCACATATGCCTCGCATTCAGTTGTTGACCAGTTGCACTCCGTCGCGTTAAAGGTGTGTGAGGCCACTGCTATTATTTTCTTTTGGCCGTGTTTATTCTCTTGCATGAGAATGGCCCCATATGCGATATCGCTGGCGTCGGTGGTGAGGGTAAAGAGTCCGGTGAAATCGGGGAATGAAATGATTGGTGGTGAAGCGAGGCGCTTCTTAATTTTATTGAAAGCCTTGTTGGCCCCTTCGGTCCAGACGAATGTCCGTCCGGGCTTGTTTAGTTCGTTTATGGGGGCCATTAGATTGGAGAACATGTCGGTTCTGATGCTCTCGTTAAGGCGTGTCTCGATGAATTGCCGAATCCATACGAGACGTCCGATGAGACTTTGTAGTTCTTTTCTCGTTGTCGGGGGTTTCATGTCGATAATGGCGCGGACATATTCGGGGTCGGCCTTGAACCCGTCGCTATTCACGATGCGACCGAGAAATTTAGCTTCGGACGCAAGAAAAATGCATTTTTCTGGGTTTAGTTTTAATCCGAACTTGCGTAGAGCAATAAATAATTGCTCCAGCGCTGTCACATATTCCTCGAAGGTTTTGGCGTGGACAAGATTATCGTCGATATATGACGATATGTTCGCGCGTGAGGCCACTGTGTCGAGACCCTCAGCTATGCATCGAGAGAAGATTTGTCCAGCGGATGTTAGACCGAAGGCCAGACGGGTGTATTGGAAACAGCGTCCTTTCCAAGTAAAGGCCGTTTTATGGCGGTCACGTTCATCAATAACGATTTGCCAATAGCCATTGCGGAGGTCGAGTGTTGAGAAGTACTTGTTACCTTCGCCAATCTTGTTGAATGTCGAGTCAATGGTAGGTATTTGGTATGGGTCGAGATCGACTAAAACCTTGTTGAGGGTTCTTTTGAAATTTGCGACCACTCGAATCTTTCCGTTTTTCTTGTGGACGGCAAAAACGGGACTGTTAAATCCTTTAGGGTCGTTGCAAGGTTCGATAACACCCTCACTTGCCATGCGGGCAATTTCCGCGTCAACGTCACCCTCCAGTGCTTGGGCTATAGGGTGCTGTTTTTGGCTGTTGGACTGGCCGTTGGTTGGTATGCGTATGGGCTTGATGAAAGTGCCCCTTCTATTGTCGTCGGTGCCAAGAATGTCCGCATATCTGATGAGTAAATCGGCGATAGCTTCTAATTCACTACGGCTATGATGGTCTGGAAGCGATAGGCCTACGATTTGCTTAAGCCAATGGAGTTTTTGGTTGAGAGTCAACCCGTTAGGCGATGATCTGGCTGTGGCTCGTGGTTCCTCGTTGGAAACGGTTAGGGCGCCGTGTGAAAGGTTGTGGGTCGGTTTTATCCTTGGATGGACGGTTGTAGAGAGCGGGACAGTATGTTTTAGCTTGCCAGATGGGAGTGTGCGCGCAAGTTCTACAGTCGCCTTCTGGTTATCGATAGTATAGGATAACAGTGTGTGGTGGCCGAGTATGTTCTGACCGATCAAGATGGGAATGTCTGATGTCGTGATCAGTGTGTCGACGTTGCAGAAAGCGGGGGAAGTATCGTCACCCAAGGTAATGTCGCAGGTGAGCTTGCCCAGAATAGAGATGTTCCCTCCGATTCCTTTGACTCGGATGTTGGTTTTGGACATGTGTTTCTTGCATCTTCAGGTAAGCGAGAAATGGGAATGATGCAAGTCGTGCATCCGGAATCCAACATGCCTACACCGGAGAATGTGATGCCGTTGTTGCGGAGGTTGATCTGAACAAGGGGCGATCGGAGATCAGGTTGGATTTGAACGTTAAATGTGTGATGATGCTGAGTGGATACATGGACCTGGGAACGAGTCATCACATCTCGTTCGGTCCCAACCGAAAATCCAGTTCGTCGAAGCGCGTCGCGTGTTCATGGTTGTGCTGATCGCTATCTATTCCAGGTAAACCGGTGTCAGTGGTCGCTATGTGTGCTTGAGCATGAGGGGGGTGAAAATATGGGCACCTGTTGCCCTTAAAGCATGCGCGTCCTCGTAAAAAGTTTTTGCACATTGCTTGTTGGCTGGGTTGGCCAGCGCTTCTTTGTGCCCGGTTGTGCTTCATGTTGTAGGTGGGGGCGGTTCGACTTTTCCAGTCAACAATGGATGGGTTCCGCCTGTGGGTTTGCCGCAGTTGCTTGTTCAGATCCAGCAACTGTAGCTGTACGTCGGCTAGTATCTTGTCACTTTCAAGGCTACGAGATTTGTCAGAGTGTGTAGGTTGGCTCGCCATCAGCGCAGTGGTTTCAGCGGCGGTGGTGATGTCCGTTTTGATACCAAGATCAAGATAGCGTTGCGCATCGCTGGCTATACCACCCGCTGAGTAGTGTCTGTCCATGGTTTTGACGAGGTGTGGATAGATGTTAGGTGTCCATGCCTTGATCTTTTCACTCATGAGCATGGCCCCCATTAGGGAAAACGCAGTTTCGGCCGTCATCTCAGCATTTTGTCTGTCCGACTTGAATTTTGCCTTGATGTGGACTGTGGCCTCTCGGATTGTGTTTTCAAGTCGGCCTGCAAAATCAGTGAGTTTCTCTCCCTCATGTCGCTGAAGGTCCCATGCTCAGCTTAGGTACTGAAAGTTTGTCATTTGGCTCCCGTGGGTGGATATAAGGTAAGCCTTTAGTTCCTCGAACGTGGACGTGGGCTGTCTTGAGTCCTCCATCTGCTGGAAGATGCCTTCGTTCAGTAGTTGCTTTGCCAGCTTGACAAACTCCTTCTCCATTGCAGGATATTCCCTTAATTCTGGCTTAACATGTATGGTGTAAGCCTTATTAAGGTCGGTAATGAAGCGGTTTACATCGCTGCCCGGTTCGAAGGTCCGGATGGATTTTGTGGCGTCCCGAAGTGACTGCTGTCGCAATAGAAGCTCATAGTTTGTGGTGTGTTGTTGCAATGTGTGCGATCGATCGTGCGCGGTAGTTTGCAGAGCAGTTAAAAGTTCGTGGAGGTCTGTTTTCAGTTCACTAATGATTAATTGTGCTTGCGGGTTATCTGCCGGCTCCATGTCAATTTTCGTTTGGAGAATCGCTGCTTTTTGCTGTTTTATAAGTTCCAAGATTTCTGATCGAGAAAGGCCGGAGTATTCCATACTTGTTTTGCTGCACGCTTGACACCAGTGTTATATTCTGAGTTGTGGGCGAGAAATGCGTATGGTTGCAAAACAAAGAACGTATAGAAACTCACAATAACACAGTAATGATGTTATAGAAATTTTTTTATAAATAGATTAAGTACAGAGAGTAGAATGTAGAAATATGTTCACAGTTAAAGAATGAATTCAGTGGTAGTAGTTACAAAGTTCATGTACTGTTCTTGTCTCGTGGTGAAGGGATAGTTACAAAGTTCTCGTGGTGAAGGGATGGTTTTCTTCGGAACTAGGGCAATGTTCTAAGCGGTGGCGATCGTTTGATGTATCGGATGACAGGCGCCGGACGGTGCGTAGAATCCTTAACACGGGTCGTGTGAAGGAACAAGTCTGACTGATAATTATTTGGTCCGTCTATTTATATATTTTCTGTAGGCTCAGAAACGGCAATTTTTGTGCCCCGCGGGAAGCGTTCCGATTGGATATTTATTAATGTATTTTTTTTTTGCTAATTTATCGCAAACAGAAGTTCTGCGCGGAGCCCATGCGTGAGCGACTAACTTTTCATTTTTAGTTGAGAACTCGAAGTGTTAACTTCCGTTTTTTTTTTCTTTTCTTCTTTTCTTTCTTTTTGTTTTTTCAAATCAAGGCAAGATCTCGTCTTGTAACAGCCGGCTCCCAATTTCCCCAGCGATTCAGAATCAAGATACGCTCCGGTGGAAGGGGCGGCATTGGCACTTGTATATTGACTGGAAGCTTGCCAGATGTTCGTATTGGGGTGCCCAGAACTCTTGGTCACAGTGGACCACTAACCCCTAATTAAAATCTTTTCTGACAAAGCTATGGAGGACATTAAAAACCCGAGACTATTCAACCTCAAAGAATGCTCCTTAAGATACAGGTTCCGAATAAAACACCTTCCCGGCAAGCTCAACGCTGCACCAGACTGTAAATCAAGGCACCCCGCAGCTTCAGAGCAAACAGGGGCGATTGAAGGGGATGCCGCGCAGACCATCGATAGCACTATAAAGGCATCATTTAGCTCAACATACGAGCATGACCCCAAATTAAAGGCAGTCACAGCTGTAATATCCTAACTAACAAAAGAGAAATAACCTCTGATGCCACAGGGGTTATGGCCCCTACCACATCCGGGGGATTTGGTCAATAAAGGAATGTACCAGGCATAGCAGCAGATGTTCGTTCTCGCTCGGTCTTTAATCACCGTCCATCCAATCGATTCATCTTGGTAATAGTCCATACCTAGCAAGTATCCATTACCTCAGATATAAAGACTTTACATTGGCGACGAAGAAAGAGTCGTTTACTCACCAATAACAACAACAAAAAAAGAAGAAAAGAACAAACCTGCCCACGTGCCGAAAAAAAAACTAACATGGCCGCTTTACCACATTACCCATAATTTAACCACGAATCAAAAAACAAAACCGCAAAATGGACAAAATATGTCGACAGACTGAGAAATTACTTCACTGCATACAACATAGTAGACGATGAACGAAAAAAAGCTATGCTTTTAACTGTTGTTGGCGAAGAAGTAAATGATATTATTGACGAACTACCGTCTGAACAAACAACACCAGAAAAAAATGAAACACACTTCGATAAGCTCGTCCTGGCTGTGCAAAACCACTTCAACCCAGAAAATAACACTGAGTATAACAGATTTATATTCCGAAAAAAAAACGCACCCCAAACATAGAGGACTTTCATCGGGAATTAAAAGAGGCAGCAGCTATGTGCCGTTTCACAGACAAAAATGCAGAAATAAAATCCCAGCTAATAACGGGCTGTTTATCAGAAAAAGTTCACCTAAAGGGACTGATGAACCCAAACATGCTCCTAGGCGATCTAATAAACTATGCCAAAATGACAGAAACCATATCCAAACAAATGGAACAGATGCGCTTAGAAGACGTCAACTCTACTACAAAACCTACCACATCCGTTAATGCAGTAGCCAACAAAGTCACGCATGAACAACAATGGCCACGCAAACGCCCCCAGCAAAACCGGTGCAGAAATTGCAATGGGAAATACCCACATGAACGGGGACCGACATCCTGCCCTGCTTTCCAGAACCAGTGTGCCTATTGCCGGAGATGGGGACACTTCGCCTCTGTCGGTTTCAGAAAACTAAATGACGAGGACAGACGGCGAAGAACAAATCGCCCCCCACGCCCACAAGCTCAAACTAGTCAACGATCGGTAAACTACATTGAGGACCATCAACGAGACTCAAACAGCGGCAGTGACACGGAATATGTATTCCATACAGGTAAAGTGAAAAACCTTCCTTACTTTGACTTATCTTTAGGTGATGGCCATCAAATGTTCAATGTGTTAGCTGACTCTGGCGCCACCATAAACATTTTGTCTGATGCAGATTACAAATCCCTAAGACCAACGCCCCTCCTCCGAACCACAAAAACCATAATATCTGGATTCGGTGTCAAGGAAGCCACCCCACTCCTATGTCAATTCAGCACACTTCTAAAGTTTAGAGGCATCTCCTGCCAAGCGGACATACATGTTATAAAGAAAAACCCATTATTGGCTGGGAAACATGTAAAAGGCTCAAACTACTGTCAGCAAACACTCATTCAGTCAACCACATCAGTAACTCTGATGCACAGACCCCACTCCCCACTCTTAAACTTCTAGAGGACTACGCAGACCTATTCAATGGTCTGGGTAAACTCAAAGAAAAAAAAGTTGACCTACCCTATTTACCAACCCCTCCGCTCGGGCAGGATATGACACAAGGTCAACTTTTAAGCGGAGTTTAACAGGTTTGAATTCAGAGTTGACCTACACATAGATGAAAACATACCACCCATCGCTCAGAGATACCGCAGGGTCTCCTTTCACGTAAGGAAGGATATAGAAGAGTTAATAGCCAAAGATGAGAAACTGGGAGTGATTGAAAAGGCAGACGGACCAACCCCATGGGTATCTCCTATTGTTGTAGTACCCAAAAAGGGTCAAAATAAAATCAGGATTTGCATCGACATGAGGGCGGCAAACAAAGCTATCAAAAGGAAACGACACCCAACCCCCACACTCAATGAACTGAAAACTATTCTATCAGGAGCTAATGTTTTCAGCAAATTGGATCTTAACCAAGGCTACAAACAATTGGAACTAGCTGAAGAATCCCGATATATAACCACCTTTGCAACACACCTGGGCCTGTACAGATATAAAAGACTCTTTTTTGGTGTCAACTCCGCAAGTGAGATATTCCAGGAAGAAATTAGTCAAGCACTTACAGGGATCAAGGGAGCCATCAACATCAGTGACGACATCCTTTGCTTCGGATCAGACCAGCAAGACCACGACCAAAACCTCCACGCGATATTCAGACGACTTCGCGAAAAAGGGCCCACCCTAAATGGCAGCAAATGTGAGTATAACAAGAGGTCACTGGAGTTCCTTGGACACACCTTCGGTAATGAAGGCATCAGCCCAAGTGACCTCAAAATAAAAGCAATCCTTGGATTACCCGACCCTAAAAACGCATCAGAAGTCAGAAGCTTGTTGGGGATGACTAACTTCTGCGGGGCAGAATTCATTCCAAACTATGCAACCCTCACCCATGAACTACGTCAACTAACAAAAAAAACACACAGTGGTCCTGGACTGAACGCCACACTGAATGTCTAAAAAACATTAAGGAGGCACTGAGCAGAGCATGCTCACTTGCCTACTTTGACCCGAACAAACACACTGAAATACATACGGATGCCAGTCCAGTAGGCATTTCTGCCGTGCTGTCACAAAATGGACGGATAGTACAATTTGCAAGTCGTGCTCTATCCGCAGTTGAACAGAGATACTCCCAAACAGAACGTGAAGCACTCGCCATCACATGGGCGTGTGAACACTTTCACATATATATCTTTGGAGCTCCATTCACTGTCTTTACAGATCACAAACCCCTAACATCCATTTTTAACAACACCCGCTCCCAACTATCAGCACGCATTGAACGCTGGGTTTTGAGAACGCAACCATACGACATGACCGTCATATACAGACCAGGCCATGACAACCCAGCTGACTATCTCAGCCGCCATCCAACGCACCTACCACCAAGCGACAGAGAACAAAAATAGCAGAGGAATATATAAACTACATCCTCTCAACCTCAACCCCCAAAGCAATGACAATTGATGAAGTTGCAACGGAAACGGCAAAAGACAAGACACTCACCACCGTCATCCAAGCCATCCTTACCAACAAATGGCATGGTGTCGAGGATGGCATAAACAAAGCAACATTCCACACTCTGCACGCCAATCGTGCCGAACTACCACTTGCACACAAGGATAGCATCATCCTCAAAGGGCACCGAATAGTACTGCCTGAAGCACTACAAAACAGAACTGTCAAAATAGCACATGCTGGACACCAAGGCATTGTGAAAGCCATGGCTCTCCTCCGAGAAAAGGTCTGGTTAAAAAAATGCAGCCTCTAGTGGAAAAAAACATCAAGAACTGCCACACCTGTCAGATCAGTACCCATAAACCGACAAGAGAGCCACTGCAAATGTCCCCACTACCAGCAGCCCATGGGCAGAAGTCAGTGCTGACTTTGGACACCTCCAAAATGGAAAGTACCTCCTCGTTGTCACAGACGAATACTCACGCTATGTTGTTGTCGACATCCTGGACTCCATCTCAACAACATCAGTCATATCCCGCCTAGACAAGATATTCGCCGAATTTGGTGTGCCAGTCTCCCTCAAAACGGACAATGGCCCACCATTCAACAGCCACGAATTCAAAACCTATGCCTCCATCACTGGATTCAGACACAGGAGAATAACAGCCCTATAGCCCCAGGCTAACGGGGAAACAGAACGCTTCATGCGCACTGTAAAAAAGTCCATTAAAGCTGCCTTAAATAAAGGTCGAAGCTGGAAGCAGGAATAATTCAAATTCCTGCTAGACTACCGGACGACACCACATTGCACCACCGGCGCACCCCAGCCACAATCCTATTTGGCCGGACCATAAAAAACCGCCTGCTACACCTGATCACACCCATTGCTGAAGACCCCAGCATTAGGGAGCGTGACACCGAAGCCAAGAGAAAAATAAAGCAATACGCTGATAGAAAAGCGTACGTGAAACCCAATGATCTCAGGGTGGGTGATACAGTCATTGTAAAAAGCGACAACACCTCAAAGGCTCTCACACCTTACCAGCCAAACCCAATGACTATTATAAAGAAAAAGGGATCCATGATCACCGCCACACACAAAGGTAGCCAAACTACAAGAAATTCCAGCTTCTTCAAAAAAATCCCTAAGCCAACAACAAACCATGCACATAACCTACTGGATTAACCCTCATCTGAAGATGAAAGCTACACACATACGACAACACCACCAGAATACAAAGACAACCAAACACAACACACAACACACAACTCTAAACCTCAGGCGTTCAAGTAGAACAAAACGGCCACCCAAAAGATTTGACCACTAACAAAAAAAATAATAATAATAAACATACCCGTACACAATAGTCTGAACCATCATCATTTTCTTTTCTCTCATTCAGGTTAACAGACATCTCCTCCGACATAGAGTCCGAGCCATCTGTTCAAGCATCCCAATCACTTCACAGACTGAATGAACTCCCTCACCAGATAATTATTACCACCACTGTCATTGTTGTTATCATTATTTAAAAACAAAAATTGTAATATCCTAACTAACAAAAGGGAAATAACCTCTGATGCCACAGGGGTTACGGCCCCTACCACATCCGGGGGATTTGGTCAATAAAGGAATGTACCAGGCATAGCAGCAGATGTTCGTTCTTGCTCGGTCTTTAATCACCGTCCATCCTATCGATTCATCTTGGTAATAGTCCATACCTAGCAAGTATCCATTACCTCAGATATAAAGACTTTACAACAGCGGCCACAGACAATGAATGCCGATCCCTTTCCAGAGTATTGGCATGAACTACCGGAAACGATTCGCCACTTTTGATCCATAAAGAAGCCTTATACAGGGTAGAAGGGGTACCAATAATGGAAAACAAAATCTTCGTACAAAAAAACTAAGGGGAGAGATACTGGAATCGCTCCACACCACGCATCAAGGCGTCAATGGCATGCTGGCAAATGCCAGACAATCGCTGTTTTGGCCAAGTTTAGATGCGAGCATCTGCCAGACCAGAGCCCAATGTAAAACATGCAACACTATTGCCCCATCACAACCGAAGGAACCCTTGATGCCACCATCAAATCCCGAGTTCCCGTTTCATAAGACTGTAACAGACTTCTTTGACATGAAAGGAAGAAATTATATGGTCTATGCAGACCGCTACACAGGATGAGTAGAAGTGGCCCTCATGTGTTTGGAGAACACCAGGACCGCATGTGACACACTACGAAAGTGGTTCTGCACATATGGTGTCCCGAAAGAAATATCATCTGATGGAGGACCCTCATTTGGTTCCCAAGAGTACGGCACATTCCTAAGTAACTGGGGAATAAAAAAGGCACATCATCAGCATACTACCTACAAAGTAATGAATGTATAGCGTGTGAATTTATAGGCACATAAATGAATTACGAGACTATTGCTTTAACAACACACAACAGCGAAAATACTTTATTTGCAGCTTTGAAGCGGTTTGTTCTTGGGGCTGCAAGACTCGTGGTGTTTAGGCTTGTTGGTTGTTTGAGACGAAATGGCTTAGCTAGATGTTGAGATGGCAGCGTGTCGTTGGACGTGTGAGGGAAGTATTCAAGGTCACCGTGTAGTTTTGTGTGTCTGGTATTTGTGAAGAGTAGGCGTTATCTCCATTAATGTGACCAGAGGTGAAATGAGAGCTAGGTGTGTCGAGAGCGAAGTGGCGCTCGGATCGACATAGTAAATTTTTGTGGTGCTTGTGGAAGGCATGCTGAACGTATCTAATTCATATTCAACTGGGATTCCTTGGTCTAAAATATATTAGACGCAAGGAATCCATAAATTAGAAGGTTCCCTCGCTGAGTGTCCATGTTGCTGCTGCTAGGGTTAAAGCCACAGTGATATGTCCACACTGGGTGGCTTGTTTTAGCTAAAAAGCATCGCTAAGCAGGGGCGACCAGAGACACGTCCGTTCTGGTCGCCGTCTCAAGCCGAAGAGAGTGTTTGGCCGCTCACCCGTTTTGCTAGCCGGAAATGAAGGTCCGGGCTGAATAGGATATGTCATCCTGATTGGGTGAAATTCAGTGTTGAATTAAATAGCGCGCCAAAACAAAATACGAGATTTTCCTCTTCTCTACAAATGGGCAGAGCTGGCCGTCAAAACAGCTAAGCGGATACTGATAGACAGTGTTGACAGTTACAGGCGGCTTCACTACGATCACGCCGCAAGGGCCTTATTGACACACTGCAACATCTCTGTTCAAGCTCTGGACATGTTCCCAGCAATGATGCCGTATGGCCGGGTAATTAAAGACCATCTTCCAGCCCTTCGGGACAAGTACAGAATCCACAAACGCTGGAATGAAGTTAGTCAGTTTCAGGAAAAAAGCAATGGCAAAAAGGCACCTTAGGAATGAGAGACAATACAACGAGCATAGCCACCTGCTTCAGAAAATAGAAGTCGGCGAACCAGTTTAGATACAGAACCAGACCAGGCCCTACCCATGTCGATGGGAAAAAACTGGCTGAGTGGTAGAAGCACTCGATAACAGGCAGTACCATGTATGTGTTGATGGGAGCAACCGAGTAACCCAGCGCAACTGTCGCTTCCTCCGGAAGATAAACCCAGTAATAGCCCGTGTTACCCACAACTGGAGGGTCTCTTCGAGACTCTGGAAACAGAAGAGGCGTTGACAATACCGAGGCTCCAACACGTGGAATCATGACCTACACACTGCCTGCCTGAGGCATCGGATATAGTACCAATGGTGGTGGAGGATGTTGAGAGCCATGAAGACGGAGACAACATCACAGCAATGGAAGTTGATGAAGGTCAAAATCAACCACCATCAAACCAAGCATCTCGCTGCAGTACGAGAGTGTCACGACCACACTTATCCCCACTGTTGCATGGTGCATCTCACAAACTGTCAGGACGCCCCTCGTACACGACTACGACCCGAACGTCCTGTGGTCTCATAAAGAGGGGGTGTAAAGGAATGGAAGAGCAGTTGTCGGGGACATCCAAGAGCACCGTTGGCCACAGCTGCACGAGACATTCAAATGAGTCTTGGCAGAGTAGGTGGAAGACGCATATAAAGTGTCCAGATTGATCTACTGGAATGTTGGGAATGCATCGCAGATACAACCGACTATACATCTTTGAGACATTTTCATAACATTCTTTATTTCTTCAAAAACTTGAGAAATATTTTTGCAATTGGTACTAGATAACAAACCAATAATTTTCCAAAATGCATTAAATTCAAATTTTGCCTGTGGAGTGCATATGATATTTAAACATGGTCGGTCTTATTAAAAACAAAAGAGTTCCTCCTTTTTTTTACTTATGAATGAAAAACTATATAGAGTTCTACTAACAAATTGATTTTTAATTATTGAATTATGCAATTTAATCAGCAAAAATCAAAAAGTTAATTTTGAACTTTTCCTTATTATGAACTTTTTCAAGTGCATGCATGATTTTAAAGCTTAATAACATCTCTTTTCTGAGTTATAAATCAACACATAAATGCAAAAAAGTTACCTCTTCATATATATTCATATTCTTACAAGCAATAATGATATATATATATATATATATATATATATATATATATAAAGTATGATTAGATATTTATATAAATGTATATTATGATTATACATATATACTCATAAATTACAATTATATGTATATGTAGATAATATGCATAAATCATAAATACATACACACATATATATATATATATATATTTATGTATGTATGCATGCATGTATGTATGTATTTATGCATGTAGAGATTATAATAATATACATGCATATTCATATATTTGCATATAAATTACAATTATTTAAATATGTACAGTAGGTAGAGTGTTTGCCAATGGTCCCAGAGACCAATGTTCAATTTCAGGTCAAGTCATACCTAAGACTCAAAAAATGATATTTAATGCCTCCTTGCCCTCAACGGCTATACTGTGAAATGTATATATATATGTATGTGTGTGTATAAAAATTATATATATGTAGATTGTATGTTAAATACATATAAAGATTATGATATATATATATATATATATATATATATATATATATATATATATATATATCCCTTAGAGAATAGGCAAAAGAGAAATGTCTGCCTCATTCAATCAGACATGTTTAAAAGAGAACATGCAGTCTAAATATATACAAATATATATATATATATATATATATATCATATTATTTATATATCATTATATTGTTTATATATCTATATATAAATTATATTATCAGTAAGAACAAGAACATTAATAAACATAGTCCATTATAAATTTATTTCACCAGTCTATTCACTGGCACTTCATAATTATGAATTACATTATATATATATATATATATATATATCTAAATTACATCATATAATATATGATAGAATAGAAATATGTGAAAAGTTGGATAAATCAAACACTTAACTCAAATTATTATATATATGAATTTCATTATATATATATATATATTGGCCTAACGGGTAGGGTGTTTACCAATAGCCCAGAAGACTCAGGTTCAATCCCAGCTCAAGTCATACAAATGACTCAAAAAATGGTACTTGATACCTCCTTGCTTAACTCTCAGTATTACAAGGTATGTCTTCTGGGTAAAATGGAGCAATCCACGGAAAGAAGTAGTGCCTTTCCCTACTCCTTGGTATAGTAGCTATTGAAAAGGGAGCCTTCAGGTCAACCTTGAGTATGGTCGCCAACATTACTTTATATATATATATATATAATTCATATATCATTTAAGTATATATTTGTAATAACTTATATATGTATATATATCACTAAGTGGCATGGAAAGAATCCAACTGAAAATGATGCATGCTTCATTTATTGGCAATTCCTTCACAACATGTGTCTTTTGCTACACTCCCATCAATGCCACTGATGAAACAGACACCATCACCTTGAGCTATCTTCCCTTGTCCAACATATTCCCAAACACAACTATCTAATCATTGGTGGAGACATGAATGTTCAAATTGGTATAGACGGAAAAAACACACCAAATGGATAGGGGAACATCTTGCAGATTTTTTATTCATGAACAAGCAAGCATACTAGATTTCAAAAAGGGAGGGAAAACTATGGACCTACATGTACCCAAGTAACTCTAAAACACTGCTTGATTTGATATGCATAAGCTAGAAGTGGATATTTTGCACAGTGAGCTGTGAGGCATGCTTTTCTTTTGAAGGAGTATCTTCTGATTAAACAATTGTCTTGGCAAAGATTTGCCTCACTCTACACAGAAATAAGAAACAACCAGTAAAAGTTTCACAATATGACTGGTCCTCACTCTCTAATAGGGATATTAAAAATCATTTTACAGTAACTGTAAGAAACACATTTGATACTCTTAAAGAGACATCTGAATGATATACTCCAAATGACGAATATGAAAACTTTGTTACTACCCATGTAGAAGCAGCAGCTGAGTACAATCCAAATAAACCAAGAGCCAAATGTAGATTTCTATGGGAAGCAATAGCAATTAGAGAAAACAAGATAACATGAAAAAACTATCCTTATTTAATAAATGAAACTTAACATATGCCCACACACAAAATCTTAAGAAAACTGAAAAAGAACTAACACATGCCAAAAAGAACAACTAGAAGACATTCAATGCCAAATCAAGGAAATTAGAAACTTGGTAGAAGACAAACATTCATAATCTGCATGGCAGACAGTGAATGAAGTAAATGGACTTGAGAGCAAAACTAAAAGCTGCCAGCCAAGAAGAAACTCTTCTAAATTGGAAAGAATATTTCAAGAAACTGCTTGGAAAACCTCTTGAAGTCACTGATAAACCTATCAAAAAATAACCGACTAGACATCAAACTAAAACAGTTTATGGATGAAGAACTTGTAGTACTGAAAAAAATTAAAAGCAGAAAAGCTGCAGGTCTCAACAAAATACCTTCTTGAAGTATGAAAGACAAGGAAATTTGATGACATACTTCTTTGATTATACAATACTGTCTTTAAACAAACCACAATAAAGAAATGGATAAAAGGCTACATCCCTCCCTTCCCTAAGAAAGATGACCTCAGAACCACAAAGAATTAAAGGCAAAACTCTTAGTGCTATAGCTGCTTAAGTTTATAATGTTCTGCTTCTCAATCATATTGAATCTGAAATTGGGAAAAATTCTTTGAAAAAATAAGAATGGTTTTTCAAGAAAGTGCTCCACAACTTCACATTTTCTGACCACCAACAAAATCATCTAACTAGTATGTGGAAAAAAATCTTGAGGTAATAAATTTGTTCATAGATTTCTCCAAAGTATTTGGCTCCACACACAGAGGGAAGATGGAGCAGTGTCAATACTACTCTATGGATGCACCACACGGATGCTGACAAAATGCATAGAAAAAACTTGATAGAAGCTGCACAAGAATGCTACAAGTTATACTGAACAATTCCTGGAAGTAACACCCCACGAAAAAACAGCTGTACAGCCACTTACCTCCCATCTCTGAAACCTTCCAAGTAAGATGAACAAGACATATAGGACACTGATTGAGAAGTAAGGATAAACTCATAAGTGATGTTCTCTTATGGACTCCTTCACATGGACGTGCCAGTGTGGGTTGACCAGCAAGAATTTACCTACAACAACTCTGCACGGACACAGGATGCAGTTTAGAAGCCTGGCCAGGAGTGATGGACATTAAGGACTAATGGAGAGAGAAAGTCAGGGAAATTTGTGCTAGCTGTGGGACTTGATGATGATGATGATGATGATAATCGTCTAACCAAAGATGCTTTTACAGCTATAATTATGCTTTATGAAAACATGAAAGCAATGGTTCCCTCACCTGATTGTAACACCAACTTTTTCAACATTGTTGCTGGAGTCTTGCAAGGAGATATATTAACACCATATTTGTTTAGACTGCTTCAAACACTAATTGACCAAATAAAAGAAAATGAGTTTATATTAAAAAACAAGAAGTGTTGGATGTTGACTTGAAGACCCCTTGATGCAGCTGTAGAAGTCAGACACTGGGAACAAAAATAAGATGAATTGCACCTGGTACCTAAAGTAAACAGGACTTGGGTATCCATGGTGGAAATGCAGTGTAAATTGCATGGGTGGCATGCTGAAAGTAAGTCAGATACTGGGAACAAAAATAACAGAAAATGCATCTGGTACCTAAAGTAAACAGGACACTGGTGTCCCCAGTAGAAATGCCACATAAATTGCATGGGTGAGATGCTAGAAGCAAGTGTGATCTTGTGCATTGTGAAGGTGGGATGCTAGAAGGAGGCATATATACGGGCAATGAGTAAGCAGTAGGTTGGAAGAGATGTGACCACGAGAATTTGCGTGGACATCCAGAATATTATATTACCTGGGAGATATAAACATGGAAAGTAGGACAAAGAGGAAAGCGGTTCACAGAAGATCCATACCATCACCACCTGGGTGTACGTAGCTCAGCTATCTTCAACTCTCTTCACTCTATTCATATCGACATTTTGGGTGATAAAAGAAAAAGAAAGAAGCAGATTATATTTTTACACATCAGTGTTGTTGTCTTTATACAAAAGCAGATGATATTCTACAGAAACTATAACAGCCATAGACTATGCTGATGATCCGACACTTCTTGCAAATACACCGGCCCAAGCTGAATTCCAACTGCCAAGCCTGGAGCAAGCAGCAGGAGCCATTAACCTCTACGTTAATTCAGATGAAACAGAGTTCATGCATTTTAAGCAAGATGGAACTATTTTCACTTTAAGTGGCTCAATGGCAAGCTTCAAAAATTAGTGGACAAGTTAACATACCTCAGTTGCAGTATGTCATCTACTGAAAGTTATGTCAATATATGCCTAACGAAGGCATTGACAGTTATCAACAGGTTATCAATCATATGGAAAACTGTTTTATCCGATATTTTTGGTTCTGGTTATTCATGGAGAAGCGTGTATGTCTCCAGAAAATGTTGCCCAGAGGTGAAGTAGTCGCTAGGTGTCGGAGCGAAATTAGACATCGCAGTCGACATAGCCAATTTTTGGGGTGACGTAAAGTTTTTCCTGTGTGTGGCGTATTGAATTTATCTAATTCGTATTCAACTGGGAACCCTTGGTCTAAGAGAAATAGACGGAAGGGATCCATAAATTAGATAGTTTCCTTCATTGTGTCCATGCTGCTGTTGCTCTTGAAGAGCATCCAGTGAGATGTCTGCATTGAACGAAGTTGTTCAGCCAAAGAGAGTGTTTGACGGCTTTCCCCAATTACTGCTGCCCAGAAAGGTGATTCGGATGAATAGGATGCGTCATCTTGATTGCGTGAAATTATGCGTCGAATTAAATTACGCACCAAACAAAAATACGAAAATTCCTTCTGCTACAGTATGATTTGATGATATATAGCACCGATTTTCCTGACTCTCTCTCTCTCTCTCTTTCTCTCTCTCGCCATTCATCTCTATCATCCATTGCTTCTTGCAGGTCTTCTAGACAACATCCTGTGTCCGTACAGAGTTGTCGTAGATGACTTCTAGTTGATCGTCCAACACTTACATGTCCATTCAGATTGGGTAGGTGTATTTGTCAGAAGCGCCCTGTCATCTGCGTCTGTAATAGTTAGTGCAGGGTATCGTCTGCTTCTTGCCTTCTTTTGTGTAAAACCATAGTCTTTCATTAGATCTATCAGCATTTGAAGTATGTGGTCTAGGCAAATGATAATGTATATATACATATATATATATATATATATAATTACATGTAAATTATATATATATGTGAAAGGGAATGCAAAGGTGTCCTTTATTCTCCGAAACAGCTTGAGAGGATCTATCGGGGTAAAACTACATTCTTTCACTAAAACTATTCATGCAGTTTGCCTTGAGCATTTTGGAGCTGAAGACAGCCAATAGAAGAGAGCGAGAAAAGGGCCGGCTTAGAGTAGAGCAAAGGCTTCTTAAAAAGCGGCTTAAAGAAATGCCAAATGAGCGTGAGTTTGTGAAGAAGCAATTGTCCGAAATTAAGGGAAAGATCCATGTCTTTGCAAGGAAGCGTCGACAAAAGAAACGAAAAGCTAGGTGCAATTTCGAACAAAAAAAAAACGTTTAAATTCACCAAGAAATTGTTTGAGGGACAGAAAAACGGGGTCCTTAATATACCGAAAGAAGACTTAGAAGCATACCTTCGGAAAAAATATACCGACCCACTCACCAACACTCCGTTGAGGCGTTTTAATGAACCCAATCGCCCACAACCCCCGGTAGAAAAATTTGACGACTCACCTTTGAAACTAGGTGAAATTAAAGACTTCGTCAGAAAATCTCGAGCTAAGAGCTCACCGGGGATTAACGGCATTTCATATAAGCACTACAAAAGATGCCCTAAAATATTAAAACTCCTTTGGAAGCTTTTACGAGAAGCTTTTAGAAAGAAATTCATTGCGGAGAATTGGGGATTAGCAGATGGAATCCACATACCAAAAGAAAAAGACTCCAGAAAAATAGAACAGTTTCGACCTATTTCATTACTCAACGGAGAAGGGAAGATCTTTTTCGGTGTCATTGCGAAGAGGATGACGAAATTGGGGAGAAGGCGTGCGTTGGTCTCCATTAAAGTGGCCCAGAGGTGAATTGAGAGCTAGCGTGTCGAGAGCGGGATTACGCTCAGATCGACATAGCCAATTTTGGGGTGACATAAAGTTGTGCCTGTGCGAGGTATGTTGAATGTATCTAATTTATATTCAACTGGGATTCCTTGTAAGGAATCCATAAATTAGATGGGTTCCCTCGTGTGTCCATGTTGTTGCTGCTACAATTCTAGAGCCGCAGTGAGACGTCTGCACTGGGCGGCATTGTCCAGCTAAAAAGCATCGCTATTAAAGAACGGCCAGTGGGACGTCTGCACTGGTCGGCGTTCTTCAGCCAAAGAGGGTGTGTTTGGCAGCTCACCTGATTTTCTGGCCGGAAATGAAAGTCCGGGCTGAATAGGATAGGTCATCCTGATTGGATGAAATCAAGTGTCGAATTAAATTGCGCGCCAAACCAAAATACGAAATTTTCCCTTCCTCTACAGACTCAGTAAGACACCAACTACTTGAGAAAGCAATGGAGTTCTTTTGGATTCCAGAGGACATTAAAACCCTCATATCAACGTACTTTAAACGTTCTTATGTGAAGTTTTCTAATTATAAATATTCAACTAACTGACAAAAGTTGAATATTGGCATCATGATGGGTTGTGTTATCTCTCCACTACTTTTCGTATTGGTAATGGAGATGATATTACGTTGTGCCGATGTCAACATCAATCAAATAACCAGTCCATCTATGAAGGCTTTCATGGATGATGTAACTCTAATTGCAGAATTCAGATCCCACTTGGAACAATCGGTGACCCGCTTCCAAGAGCTCTTTAAATGGGCTGCTATGGAAATAAAGCCTTCAAAGTGCTGAAGTTTATCGTTGCTGAAAGGAAACTGCAAAGAAATAAAGTTTTCTGTCAGTGGAAACAAAACCCCTACGATCCGCGAAAAGAGCGTTAAGAGTCTCGGTCGCTGCTACTCCCTACCACTTACTGATCGACATCGTTGGCAGAACCTAAGAAAACAGCTACAAGATGGTTTACGCTCCATCGATAAGTGTGACCTCATGAACAAAGATAAAATATGGTGCATTTATTTTGGATTAATTCCAAAATTAGCATGGCCATTACAAATATATGAGGTATCACTTACAAAAGTTGAAACAATGGAGCGATTAATTAGTAAATCTATAAAAAATGGTTGGAAGTACCTAACTCCTTAACAAACGTGGCACTATATAGTTCATCAACAAAACTAAAACTTCCAACGTTGTCATTTGTTGAGGAATATAAATTAGGAAAAGCCCGACTCTTCCAAATGTTGCGTGACTCTCGTGACCCACTGGTGAAGAACGCCCAGCCTTCTGTGATAACCGGTCGGAAATGGAAGGCAAAAATAGCTGTTGAGAATGCAGAATCGGCCCTCAGGATGAAAGAAATAATTGGCACAGTGGCAAATGGAAAAGCAGGTCTATGCCTACATCCATAGTGTCAAAAGAATCCACGGCAAACAGAAAGAAAATGGTATCGGAAGAAATTCATCTTGAGGAAGTTAGGCGTTTTGCTACAGCTGTAGGACAAAGGAAACAGGGCGCATGGACTAAATGGGAGTATGCAAAAGACAGAGCTGTCACATGGAGAGACCTCAAGCACATGGAACCAAAAAAATTGAGTTTCCTCATAAAAGCAGTCTACGACGTATTACCAACACCAGTCAACCTTCATGCTAGGAGGTTAACTACATCCGACCGATGCAGGGCATGTGGGAAAACTGCGAGCCTCAAATATATTCCCACTGGATGTGAGTACGCTCTAAGAAGCTATACTTGGAGACATAATGAAGTCCTGGAGATTTTTTCTGAGGTTTCAAAAACATGTTATGAGACTGCCAATAAAGCTGTAAATATCAACAGAGCAATTCAGTTCGTTAAAGAAGGAAATATTTCGAAAACTGCACGTGAAAATATGCGTAAACCATCATTGCTTGAGGGCTGAACGGACTGGCACGTCGCAACCGATTTAAAACATAACTTCATATTTCCAACTGAAATAGCGTTAACAACAAAGCGTCCAGATATTGTCATTTGATCCGTTAATGAAAAAAGTTTTCGTTATTGAGTTAACGGTCCCTTTTGAAGAAAATTTCGAATGGGCACATCAGCGTAGGTTGGAAAAATATGAAGATCTGCGAGAATAATGTGTCAGAAATGGCTGGATAACAAATGTATTTCCTATCGAAGTCGGATGCAGATGTTTTATTGCCGACTCAACCTCCGTTTTCTTGACTAATCTTGGATTTCCTCCATCAGACAAGAGGAAATACATGGAAAAGATCCAAGATAAGTTTCTAACTGCATGGATCTGGCAATCCCATAGAGCGACAACAATCTGACAAAGTCTGGTGGTGTCGTGAGATACTACTGGGGCACTCTGGGCTAGTGGTAAGGATGCTTCGGCCCCGAAACCATGCCTGAACCCAGAGTCATCATCTGATGAAGGCTTTCTTAGAAGCAATGCTGTTATATAAACATCAGTTATTGTATGATACCTACTATATATATATATGTAAATTATATATATATATATATATCTGTCTTATATATATAAATTATATACATATATAAATATTGATTATATACATATCCTATATATAAATCATATATATGTAAATAATATATATATATAGATTATATATATATGTGTATAAATTATATATATATATAATATATACACACACACACATATATATATATATGAATTACATATATATAAATTATGTACATATATCAATTATATATATACATATATAGATTATATATTACATATAAATTATATATATATATCTATATATATATACATTACTTATAAATTATATACGAGGATCATTAAATAAGTTTCCAGACTTTTTCGTATGGGCACTTTTATTGATAGGACACACATGAAACTCTAGTCCCCTTCGAAGTAATCTCCTCCGGCTGCAATGCACTTGTCGTACCGTTCCAACAACTTCTGGAAGGCCCCATGGAAGTCCTCTTGTGTGAGCGTGTCAATGACCTTCGTCCCAGCCTCTTTCATCTCCTCAATTCTCTCATAATGACGGCCTCTGAGCTTAGGGAATAACCAAAAGTCACAGGGAGCAAGGTCTGAACTATAGGGAGGGTGAGGAACTGTCTTGATGCCCATCTTGGTCAAATAGTCTATGACAAGGATGGAGTTGGGGACTGGTGCATTGTCCTGCTGGAAATGTCACTGACTCGATTTGAAGAGTGCTGGCCTCTTCCGACGGAATCTCTTCCTGAACTCCCTTAAAATCTCAGCATAGTAACCCTAACCCTTTGACCAATCAACTCTGGTGTATTGACTTCCTTACTCCTCCCACGCCTCTCATCATCCCTCACAGACTTTCTGCCTTCCTTGAATCTTTTATGCCACTCAAAAACTCATGCTCGATTTATGCAAATGAATAGTTACAGCAGCAATTGGAATACACCCTACTAAAGCCTGATTGTCACAGCTGGTGAATTTCAAAAATGCAATCTGGATGTGAGGACACTTTAGAAGAACAATATGAAATAATATTCTGTTTTAAATTTGGAAAAAATGCCACAGAAACGTATGGAATGCTTGAGACTGCTTTTTGACCATCTGGACTAAGTGGACATTTTTTTTTCTACCAAGGATGGTGTCTTCGTAGCCATGAAAAAGCAGGCCGCCTCTGTTGGTGACGATTTTTCATTAATGCTGCACCCAGGTCCTTGCGAGAGAGTTCTTTTTGCATAGTGGCTAACATGCTGGATTGCAACATTGTGGTAAGCGGGTTCAAACTGCAGAACCATGAAGGATGATATCCTATCAAACAAAGTGCATAGTCAATGGCAGTGACTATGTAAAAGAAAAAATACATTTAGTAGCTGAGAACTAGCTCTATCCAGTGGTATGATTGCAGTTGATGTATCTGTTCTACTTTCCATGGAAATAGATAGGTAGCATTACTTTTAGAGCAACTTTCATGGATTCAGAATACTGATTTGGACATGTCAGACTTACATGTTAAAGAAAGTTCTTTTGATTACAATTAATGAACATACATTTGGTTAGGTTACGCTATTTGGTTTAATGGCATATCAACCTGTAATGGTTATTTAATGCCAAATCCTATTTAATGATATATAATTTTTAAGTGAATAGTTTGTAAGTAATGTTACTTTTTTAGATGAGCCAGAGCTCATCTGTTTGCTTACAATAAAATGGTTTCAAGTATTTCTATTTATTGTTTGCACGCTGTTACTTAGTTTCAAATATTGTTATTTTAATAATTCAATTTAATATTATTTATAATCCTTAGCAAAAGATTGAACAGTTGTTTTTGACCCATTGATTGGACCAAAATGGTACCACAACTTCGAGCAAAAGGTACATCTTTGTTGGAATCACTCAACACACAAACAAGAAGGGATAATTAATTTTCTGAAACTTTTTGTGAACAAAGACTTTATCTATCTCAGTTACAAATAAGTGAAAGAAGAATTCCAAAGAAAGCATTGGTCTTTGCCAGGTAATTAGAATTAGCATTCAAATACTATGTATGAAGGAAAACTTTATATGAATATATTATTTTCATTCAATTTTGATAAGGCAGCTGGTCAAATTTTATCATTCCTCCAATGTCTACTGGCAAAGAATTTGTTGACTATATCACCTACAGAGGGGCAAACTTCGCTTCATCCCACCATAAAAATAAAGGAATGTCTGTGATATGACTCTAAACTGCATCGGATGGTACAGTTTCAGTTCTGAAGCTCTGAGGAGTATGGAATACGTCTTCATTGCTATTACTCCCTGGTCCATTTGAAGCCAGAGTGGTAGTACCTTGTAGGGTCCCATGTGTGGGTCAAATAAATCTATTTAAAAATTGTTTGTATTTACTAAAAATACTTGATGCCATATAACAGTACATTATTTGTAAGAATAATTACTTGAGTGTATAATTATTTACTAAGGATTATCATTAGTTACTTAAAATCATAAAACAGTGTGCAAACAAATGCCTATAATCAAATAGAAATAATGGCTTGAAACTATATAATTATTAGTTTTAGAAAGGAATACTTGAAACCATGCAAATTATTTGCATTAGATAGGAATACTCGATATGATATAATTGTGTGCAAACATCTCTTAAGAAACAACTGTACAAAAATATAAATATAAATGTACAATAAACACAATTCTCTAACCTATCATAATAAAGTAACACAAGACAGATTGACAGGCCATTAACATCATTCAATTAATCAATCAAACCTATTTGTAACATCCCTAATGTATAATTAGAATGCTGGATTATCACACCTGTAATGTACACTTAGGTCAGTTTTATCACACCTGTAATGTATAGTTTTATCACATCTATAATGTGTAATTATGATGAGGGTTTTATCACACCTGTAACATGTAATAGGAATGCTGGATTTATACCACCTGTAATGTGTAATTATGATGTTGGCTTTATCAAACCTGTAATGTGTAATCAGAATACTTGTTTTATCACACCTGGAATGTAAAATTAAATGTTGGTTTTATCATACTGGTAACGTGTAATTAGAATGCTGGATTTATCACACCTGTAATGAGGAATTATAATGTTGGATTTATCACACCAAGAATGTATGTTTAGAATGTTCGATTTATCACACCTGGAATGTGTAATTATGATGTTGGATTTATCTCTTCAATAATGTGTACTGATAATGTTGGATTTATCGCACCTAGAATGTATAGTTAGAATGTTGGATTCATCACACCTGTAATATGTTATTAGAATGTTGGTTTTATTACATCAGGAATGTGTAATTAGAATGTGGAATTTATCACTCAGTGATAATCAAACTCACTGGAATCAGTCTTCTTGCTTTTGGCATGATAACCTTTACATTACTCAAAGTGTCCAAATAAATGATTATTGACAAATAAGCACAATTTTTAAAAAAATACAATAGAACATCAAAAATATAGTCATGATTACAATCAAACATTTACAAAAGAATCAAACTTCAATGGCCCAGTTGACCGACTACATTTTTGCAGAAGGGTAAGACTTCCCCAACAAGTGTCCTGGATATGACACTAAACAATCTGATGGTGAGGCTCCAGTAATGCTGAAGCTTTGGGGAATGCAGAGTACCCCTTTATAGTCATTGGTCCCAGGTTCACTCTAGCCCAGAGTGATAGCACCTGATAGGGTACTATCTATGGGTAAAATATAACTGTTTAGCATTTAAACTTTGTACTTATGCTAAACTGAATTGCTTAACATAGAACTGTTTTTGCATTAAATTGCATGTAAACAAATTGTGGAATAATAATAGCACTTACCACCATAATTTCCTTGCAACAGTGCTAAACTGAAGTTGGCATATATAGAGAATTACATCCACTCATTTTACCAGCAACCAATCACAGCCCATGCAATGATGTGCCTGTATGTGCACAATGAGATGTTCCATAAATAGTCCTCCTTCTACTCAAGTGGGAGTTCTTCTTTGGCAACTCTGTTGTCATGGTTGAGATAGGTGTTGGCATGGACATTCCCCTTGTTGGCATGTGGCGTATTCTTCTATCAGCGGTATGTTGATAGCCGAGCAGAGGCAGCATCTGAAGCACCGGCCATTGAGTTTTGGTATCATAGTGCTGATTCAAATGCATGACGGATGTTCTACTCAAGGGATTTAAAGCATTTCGGTTTTTGCTAGTAGGTCAGTCTGAAATGTGTCACTCGCTATTCCTCGGATGATCTGGTCTTTGATGTATATATAGGACAGATCATACTCATACAAGGGGCACATGAAGTTGCAGTCAACAGCTACAGACAAGGTAATTGTGTATTGGCCCATCTTTGTCCTGAGACATGGAGGCAAAAGCAAGCCAATGGACGATAGGATTTGAGTTCTGGGTGACCAATGCTTCTACCATGTCAAGTAGCTTATATGGATCAGTGGTGAAGAAGTTAGGGTGAGTGTTAATTATGGCATTTTGCACAGCCTTGTCAGCACAATTGTACAAGTGAGAGCTTGGCATATTCATCATCTTAGTAAAGACATCCTAGTCAATTCGGAACTTCCTGAATTGTTACGGGATCATCTCAAGACTTGGCTGCCAATGCCTGAACGTGGGTTACCTAGGTGGTGGCTTCCTTAGCCTGTTTAAGGATGCGCAGGGCTTCTCCCATTAATATGACTCCTAGCTCCTTCAGCATAGATTAATCCAGCATCTGAAGGCTCTCAATCATCAGCTTTTTGCCCGCAAACTTTGCTGCATGAGTTTTGGCCAAGTCGGTGGATATGCCTGCTTCAATGGAGAAGCATTCACAATCCTCAGGTGTCATAAATCCTGCCTGCAGCGCCATGTCAAATTTGTGAAATCGTTCATGCAAGCACTCAGTTGTGAAGCAAACAGAGTTACCCAAGAAGAACTCCCACTTGATGGGAAGGAGGACTATTTACAGAGAATCTCATTGTGCACATATAGGCATGTCATTGCATGGGCTGTCATTGGCTGCTAGTAAAAAGAGTGGAGGTAATTCTCTATATATGCCAGCTTCAGTTTAGCACTGTTGCAAGGATATTATGGCAGTAAATACTATTATTATTCTACACAAATAACTGATGTTTAATTGAATTGTTAGTGATACATAGCAATACTTAGAACCATTTAACTTTGACATGCTAAACTGAGTTGTTTGAAATAGAACAGTTTTTATATTTAACTGTGTGTAAACAAAAACTGCATTTAAGCAAACAACTATGTGTAAACAAAAAACTGTGTACTTATGCTAAAATGAATTGTTTGAAATTAAGTGAAACCATTAAACTGTGTGCAAAAAAAATGAGCTCAGGCTTGTTTAAAAATGTTATCTACAAAATATGTTTAAAAAATCATATATTTAATTCATATGTATTAAAAGGATTTGGCATTAAGTGACCTACAATGGTTGATATGCCATAAAACTAAACCAAACCAAACTGATCAAATTTTAAAATTAAATAACCCATAAAGAGTTGATATCCCATTAAACAAAAAAGCCTAACTAAACAAGACTAGGGAATTTCAAACCAAATCCTTAATTCAATCCCCTTTGTTGGATTGCTTTCATTGCCTTGTAATATTTTCAATCTGTTAATTCCCCTTCTTATTTATTTTGTATTTATAATGTTGTGTCAATTCTCGTTCCCCTGAACTTGGACCCAGATTAAAGAGACAATCTGATCACAATGAAAGATTTGATGGAATAAGTGTATTGAATACCAAAGTGACTATTTAGAAGAAAATGAGCATTTCATTCATTGTTCATTCCTCTCTTTGGTAAATACAGCTTATTCTTCATACTTTTTTCACACACCTCATACACATCTTCATTTGATGTAACAATCTTCCTTTCTCTTTTTACAACTGTGTTTGGCCTTTTGCCCAATGAGGCCAAACGTAAAATATATCAGTAGCATTGTTAAAACTTTTTTTTGCTTTAAGAAAAAAAAAGAACAAAAAACAAAATGTAAATCCAAATAAAAGAATCAAAGATTCCTCAGAGCACTAGAGGTTGAGCCTCACCACCAGATGTCTTGCTCAGGACTTAATAAAGGTTTTATGTTGTCAATTTAATCTTTTCTAATCAAACCCTTCTTTTATTGAAAGTCTAGTCACACATGTGAATTGGCTTTTTTTTTTACAAAGAGTTTTATGTCCGTTTGCCAACAATGATTTATATTCTGTACCATTTGTAGAATATTTTAGGTTTTATTGATTCTTTGTTGTTGTACGAGAAAAAAGAACAAACTTTCTTTGTCTGACCTAACTCACCTGGTTTGCTTACCTGCTCAAGGCTATTATTTCCACCTATATTTACTTCTCTACTTTCTTCCTGCATCTTGTTTCTTTTTTTTTTTTTAGTTTGATTGGTTTATTTGTTAAATGGCATATGCCCAATCTTTATGGGTTATCTAATGCCAAAATTTGATTCAGTTGTAAATGTTTCTTTGTAATCAAAACTATATTTTCAATGAGCCAGAACTGAAGGTCTATTGACAAATGTTTGATTTTCAGAAATTTTGAAAGGAAATTAAGTTAACTATTTTTAAAAATACTTAGAATAACATTTTGACTTATACCTGAGGATAATAGAATGTACTAAAAGTAAGATGAATGAAAATATGTATTTTTGTTGTAAAAGCAAAACAAATAGGTAGATAAAATTCTGGTAAAAGATATGATTCACATAATATTGAAACAGAATTATTAAAAGTCTCCCTGAACCCTTTATTCAATTTATCTCAGGGATTGAATAAAGAGTACGGTTCAAATTTTCATTAAAGTTACCAAGTTCAACAAGCTGTATCTGAAGAAGGCGGGATGGCATCAGCTGAAGTGAATATATTGCAATAAATCATCTCAAAAATATAAACCAATAAAATAAAATCATTCTAAGAAGTTTTTAAAACCTTCAAAGCTGGTCCTTGCTCTTATCTGGGTGTATAATGTTTGCAAATATTTGCAAAAATATAAGAATGCTTTTTCTCCATATTGAAAAATTGAAACTCAGAAATAAGCATTAAAATGTTACTCAATGATTTATTACACACCTTTTTATTTACTGTGTGGAAAATGATGAAACAAAAAATAACCATTGGCAAGTGTAGTCAGAAGGAACGTTTAGTTTTTCCATAGTCAACTGAATAGGTATATGTTCCATAATTTTCATAATAAAAACAGATTTCATATTCATAGGGCTGATTATCACTTCTTGTAATGTATTCAGTTATGCAAACAAGAGCCATTTTTATTTCACTGGAAAGAGATGGTTCTAAATTTTCCAGATTGTCAAATATTTCTGAACATTCCTCAAAAAGTTTAAAATCACAAGATGTACTTGGTGACTTAGCTTAACATCAAAGGCATCAATATTTATATTTTGATTTAAAAGTGAAGACGTTTCCATAATATGCAGCTTTTCACTACTCTGTTGGACATTTATAAAATATGTGCCTCCTGATCCTTGACAAAGTTTACTAAATTCTTTTTTTAAAAGATCAGTTGTAAGTTGCCCAAGTAGCATATATTCATGGCTTGCAACTGAGAAGTGTTGACATAGACTAACAATTCCATTGCAACTATGATGTTTGGTAGTAACAATATGTTTGGATAATTGTTTTATTTAACTACCGGACATTGGCAAGATGGTTAGAGTGTTTGCCAATGTCTCAGGAGACCTGGGTTCACTCCCTGGTTGAGTCATACCTAAGACTCAAAAAATGGTACTTGATGCCTCCTTGCTTAACACTCAGCATCATAAGGTAGGGATCAAGGGTAAAGTGGAGCAATCTAAGGAAAGGAGTAGCACCCTCCCCTACACCTTGGTTTAGTAGCTTTTGGGTTACCCTTGACAACAGTCGCCAACTTTACTTTGAATACCAGACATAATAAGAGCCATTTGACCAAACACAATGGTAAAATCAAGTTGGCTGTCATTTGGAGATTTGATTGCAGCTTGTAGAGGGTCATTGAGTTGTTTATCAATTATTAAGGTCTTAACATTCACAATTTTCCACCGTGTCAAACCTTGTTTATAAAGATGGCAGTATCATTCTTATCCACACTTATTCCAAACTGAATGAGAAATGCATTATGCTTTTTTTGAAAACACACTGGGGCAAGTAGAAACCCATTATCTTTTTATGGGATTTGGAGCAATGGAAACTTCATTTAAATCTGAAAGTTTAACTAATCTTTCAGTTTCAAAATAATATAACTTTAAGATTTGCCCATTTTACAACTTGTCTTACTCCATTATCATCAAAGATTAGTTTTTCTGTCTTTTCTGCAAGCCACAAATTGCAAATATTTTTTGACAGGTGAACATAATTGAAAAGTAAATGCTTGTTATCTTTAGTTGACAAAAGTTTTTCAGGGAGTGTGGGATATAATTTAAGAACAACTTAATTTACTTGGTTGCTATCACATATATGAACCTTTACATCTGCTGGTACAGCAGTGATGGCCTGAACTGTTTACTCAATTTGTTCAAATAAAAAGGTCGAGGTCAATTTTGAAATTGGAATCAATCTTGTAAGAAATTGTGGACCCTCATGAAAACATCAACATCATACCAAGTACTGTTTGAGGAAGTAGAGATGCATTGTCAACTGACTTACCAAATGCCAAAGGTATTTGTACTTTGTGAAATGCAAATAGCCTCATTCAAGATTTGAAACTCAATTCACTGTATAATATTTCCTATGACAATAATTATTATTCCACAAGCACCTAACATGAAACATGTAGTTGTCAGTGACTGAGCCTTGTAGGAGGAAGTACAAGACGTTCATTACAAATATTACAAGACAGTTGTCATGTGTAATACAAGACAGTTGTTATGTATATTAATTAAAAGAGGTGTGAAAATCTAAATAACAGATCAAGACAAAACCTTGTGTTGACAGAACTCGTCAATTATATCTTTTGTAAAGGAAAACAATATAAGATGTGACAAATAACTATCAAAACTGAAACTTTAAATCTTTTAAATTTTATCCTAGACGTGCTCATTTCAGCAACCAATACAACAAAATAGAGGCACTCATGGTATAATGACTCGAATACAAATCCAAGACAAAGCTGATTACATTTCTCACAGTGCTTATACTCTTGATAAAAGTAAGCATTCAACTATTCTCCTTCTGGTTATGGGTAAATAGTAGGACATACTTGGCTTTTTGACCTTGGTAGAGCAAATAGTGTGAATAAAGTAAAATTGGCAACCATAGTCAAGGGTGACCCGAAGGCTCCCTTTTCATTAGCTACTGCATCAAGATGTAGGAGAGGCCATGACTCCTTTCCTTAGATTGCTCAACTTTACCCTTGATCCATGCCTTGTAATGCTGAGTGTTAAGCAAGGATGTATCAAGTACCATTTTTGAGTCTTTGGTATTGTTATATTTTGACCTTCGACCCAGCCCCAAAAATGCTATTCCTAGGTAATACACCGGAAGGAAGTGACACATTCCAACGGCCAGTAATCGAAAGAGATCGCGTGGGCGGATTAAGGCTTATGATATGGGAAAAGGTGAAGGTCCCATTCTGCCACTACAGTCATGCACCGGAAGAGAGTAACCTCTGAACTGCATGACAGTTATTTCCGCTTGATGACGATTAAACATTCGATTTCAAAGATCAAGTAGGCGATCGTGTGGGCGTTGAGTTATTATTTAACTCAGTTGAGTTTGGGGTGCCAAAGCAGTTGCTAGCAGACTCCCAGAGGGTTAGAGACGAGATGTGGTAGGGAAGGCCACACCCGACCGAGGGGGACCTCGGAAACCCCCGATGCAGTTGCCAGCAGACTCCCAGAGGGTTAGAGACGAGATGTGGTAGGGAAGGCCACACCCGACCGAGGGGGACCTCGGAAACCCCCGATGCAGTTGCCAGCAGACTCCAGACAGTAGAGACGAGATGTGGTAGGGAAAGCCACACCCGACCGAGGGGGACCTCGGAAACCCCCGATGCAGTTGCCAGTCGAATTCCAGACAGTAGAGACGAGATGTGGTAGGGAAGGCCACACCCGACCGAGGGGGACCTCGGAAACCCCCGATGGAGTGGACCCCAACATCAGGAGAACAAGACACAACGTGACGATCATAACAGTGGGGTCAAAATATGAAGTTTACGTTCGGTCTCCAGCATCCTCTCACATGCAACCCTTAAACAACCCTTTCGAACCCTTGCAATAAAGTGAGAGGTGAATATTTTTCTAAAGAAGTCCTTCCTGCGTCTTTATCTTATGTCTTCCTTCCTGCATCTTAAGTCTTCTTGCGTTTTCCTTCATGCGTCTTTATCGTTGTGTCGCTGTGAATTATGCTACATATATATGTATACAACATTATATTAATTTGGTGCTTGTGCCAGGCGAGTTCTTCAAGGACTCAGAATGAACCTAGTTACCGTAAACTGCAGTTTTAAGCATCACAACACGACAGCAACGCGCGAAAAGAAAGAAAGAAAAGAGGAAGGCAACGTGCTGGAAGAAAAGAAGAAGAAGAAAAAAACAAGAAACAAGAACAAACCAGCAACAGAAAAGAGAAAAGAAAGAAAAAAACAGGAAATGTAAGTGGATTGCTCATTCATGTAACTTCTATCTCTCTCTGTTATTTAAATTTGATTATAATTGTGAAAGATTAGTTGTAATGACAAGGGCCTTTCTAGAAGCATAAAATTGGAAATAATTTTTTTTTAAAAATGTGTGGTCCCTAGATAAAAATTGAAATTACTGCTATGTGTAATATTGTATCGTAGTGAGGGAGGAAAAAAGAAGGGAACAAAGATGGCTATAGGACAGTTATTGTCCGTTTTTTGATAGACAGCTTATCGTAAACAATAAATTTTATGATAAATTTTATCAATGGGATTTTTTTTAATCGTAAATAGGTCTTTGTGAGAAAAAAAATCGTAGTAACTTTTCATTGGTCCAGACAAATGGTGATTGAAAATGAGAATTTTAATCCGAGAGATGGAATCTTGGGAGCATTAATGGTATTGTCCATGAATTTCACACATTGGTGTTTGTCTGAATAATGCGCATATAATTTTTCGATATTTATCAAGTTGGGAGAATCGATATTTTCGGCGCTGGTAGAATCAGGCCGGTTGTTTTGCGGTGGAAATTGTGGATATCAATTATTGAAGACATAGGTATTGTCTTGAAAACGGTCTTGCCGTGGAGGCAGAGTAACTAAGAGACAGATGTTTTTTGTGTCTGACGAAGCAGACAGGTATTTTGTGAGTTCCTCCTGGAGTGAAGCTTTGAGATTGTTATTGGGGAAGATATTTTGAAACAGGGTTTTGGATGTAATTAAGAGATGCGCAGAATTTTGACAGAACCAAGTGTGGCGAAGATTCGCAGATTCGGAAATATTTTGAATTGGGAAATGTTGGCAGAATTTATAAAAGTTTGGGTTGTTTAGAAAAAAACCCGGGATATTTTGTGAAAAGAAAAAAAAAAGAAGAAGAATGCTCGTAAGCTATTGAAAAAGTTGTATTATAAATCAGGCTTAATTTATGGTACTGTAGACTGAAATTGAATAAACTGGGAGGCGAACCTTTAGTTATCATGTTAAGGTAAAGACAGAGAGGTAGATATAAGGTTGAAAAAAAAAATAAGGGACATTGAATGAGCAATTTATTATGAAAATAAAATGAAAAAAAAAAAAGTAAAAAGAAAATGAAAACAAAAACAAAAACGTACAGGACAATAGAAAAAAGACCGAAAAAAAAAGAAAAAGAAGAAACTTGAACAGCATATGAAAAAAAAAAGAAAGAAAGAACGAACATTTTTTTAAATAGACAGTACATCACTACATAGATTGAAAAAAAGAAGAAAAGAAAACGGAACATTTTTGAACTGTGATTGTAATATTGTTTTGACTTGTTGTAAAGTGAAAATTTTTGAGTTTGTTTGAGTTTAAAGGCGACATTAGAATTTTTTTTTTCCTGTTAATATTATGAAATTTTACGAAAACCATTAACAGAGGATTCTATTCTAGGTTTAATGATATCTGAAATTATATTGATTCTAAAATTTTTTTTAAGAATTTGGGGTTTTCGTGGAATAGGAAATTTTTTTTTGGGGGGGGTTCTGTTTTTGAGGAAATCGTGGCTTACGTGAGAATAGGACAGACATTCATCCAATTGGTTTCAGATTGTTGATGGGTAGACGGCAAAGAAAGCAATTCTATCGAAGAATTCGCCGACCCATGAAGCTGTTGAGGGCCTATTTGGCTTCTATTTTTTTAGTTTGGAGTTCCGAGGATAGAATAAAAGAAAAAAGGCGTGGCCTACTCCAAAATTTTGTGGATGATGACTATGTCTTTCAGTCACGATGATGTTTTGGATTCGTGTGTGATTTGGCAAAGTGAAACGAATCTGGGAAAGGCGAGGTGCCTATATATTGGTAGCCACGAGGGTTCTTGATTAAATTGAAAAGAAACCCGGCGCGGGTTTGATCAGGTAAAACATGTTTCCTCAAGGGGTTGGAAACCAATGGGCATGGAAATAGAAACCTAATGAAAAAAAATGGGTAACACATTGCTAATTAGTATTTTGCGTGGACTATTTTAGGTGGTTTACAGCATGCGTGCCAGATTCGGATGTATTGTGATACTTTGTTTTGAGCCATGATTTTTGTGGATGCTTTGAGCCTTGAAGATATTGTGTTTTAGTTTATGAAATTCTCCGGTTACTCCAGGTAGGAACCTGTTGAGCAAAGAACTGGAGTGTGGTCATGAGGAATCCAGGCGAAATGTATTGCTGGAATGATCAGGGTCACTAAGTTTGTGACCAGGATCTAGGACCAGTGTATGGTCCTGTTAGGGTTTTGAAATTTCTTCAACGAATTACGGAGGGCCCGCAGTGTTGAGAAGATAAAAAATGCATCCGTATGGTACCTTGATGCACACATGTCAAGATGGCCAACCACACAAATATAGTAAGACAAATTTAGATAATAATTAGCCGGGCAAGTGTTACATAGAGAGAAGGTCGCCTTCTAGGTAAGATTTTGTTTGCTGTGGTTCAAGTGATTCTTTTTGTGTTTTCAGCCATTTGTTGTCCTTGTAAATTATTCTGTAAAATATGCGTGAGGGTGATGGAAACGAACGTGAAGAAAATTCCACATGTGGAGTTTTGAAAAATAATTTACGGATGAATGTTATATTTTGACCTTCGACCCAGCCCCAAAAATGCTATTCCTAGGTAATACACCGGAAGGAAGTGACACATTCCAACGGCCAGTAATCGAAAGAGATCGCGTGGGCGGATTAAGGCTTATGATATGGGAAAAGGTGAAGGTCCCATTCTGCCACTACAGTCATGCACCGGAAGAGAGTAACCTCTGAACTGCATGACAGTTATTTCCGCTTGATGACGATTAAACATTCGATTTCAAAGATCAAGTAGGCGATCGTGTGGGCGTTGAGTTATTATTTAACTCAGTTGAGTTTGGGGTGCCAAAGCAGTTGCTAGCAGACTCCCAGAGGGTTAGAGACGAGATGTGGTAGGGAAGGCCACACCCGACCGAGGGGGACCTCGGAAACCCCCGATGCAGTTGCCAGCAGACTCCCAGAGGGTTAGAGACGAGATGTGGTAGGGAAGGCCACACCCGACCGAGGGGGACCTTGGAAAACCCCCGATGCAGTTGCCAGCAGAGTTCCAGACATTAGAGACCAGATGTGGTAAGGAAGGCCACATCCGACCGAGGGGGACCTTGGAAAACCCCAATGCGGTTGCCAGCAGACTCCCAGAGGGTTAGAGACGAGATGTGGTAGGGAAGGCCACACCAGACTGAGGGGGCCCTCGGAAAGCCCCGATGGAGTAGACCCCTACATCAGGAGAACAATAAAGACACAACGTGACGGTCATAACAGTGGGGTCAAAATATGAAGTTTACGTTCGGTCTCCAGCATCCTCTCACATGCTAACCTTTCGAACCCTTGCAATAAAGTGAAAGGTGAATATTTTTCTAAAGAAGTCTTCTTGCGTCTTCCTTCCTTCATGCGTCTTAATTATGGTGTCGTTGTGATGCTGAATGAACGTGTAAATAACTATATAACAGTATGACTCAACCTGGGATAAAACCCCAGTCTCCTGGACCATTGGTGAACACTCTACCCACTATGGGCCAAGGAGAAGGAAAACTCTAACTTCAAGCTTGTAAAATTCTACTTAAAAAATTGACCTTGTGTCACATCCTACTTGTACAGTGGAATGCTAAGTATCTAAACTCTTCCAGAGTAAAGAAGTCAAATGTATGACCCATGGTGAGGCTATAAGCTCTTCTGCTCCTGGGTGCACATAGCTTGGTGCAATAATGCATATGCATTTAGGTACAAGCATGTCAATATGCATATCAATGAAGCATATATATATGTATATATATATATATATATATATACATTCCATCAATATTTATATATATACCTGCATACCTTTATCAAGGGTATTAGTGCTATATATATGCTTCATCGATATATATATATATATATATATATATGCTCCCTTCCCAAGGGTTGAGCATTCTGGCAAAGAAATTAACGCCTGCCACCCACATAATGCTCTTCTAATGAATTGAGCACTCCGGTATCTGATAGTGCAAAATATCAACAAACAAAAACTAATACAAAAGGTGTTTTAATTCCCAAGCTGACATAGGTCACTGAAATGGATGAGTGGTAAGATACCAAGTCTAGCATAAAATTAAGCAGGTTTCAATTCCAGCTTGAAATATCCACACTGAAGAATTGTGATTCAACAGTCTGTCTGTGAATAACAATATATATATATTCGAGTGTCCTGCGTGTTTAGCCACACTGAAGAGTTCTGATAGAACGAAACAGTCTGTCTGTGGATGACAATATATATATATATATGTTTCATTGATATATATATATATATATAATACCTACCCAGGTTTCACCTAACAGATCTTCAGGATAATTCTGATATTCTAGTTTTACTCTTCTTAATGTATTGAGCACTTTTACATATCAGCTTAGGTAACTATGTTGGTGTTTTTTTTTCTTTTTGCTAGACATTGCAGTACTGGTTGATTATTTTCAAGCAATATAGATTTTTTTTTGTCTTTATCTTTTTCATAGATATTTTTTCCAGATTGTAATATATTTTTATTTACAAATTGCATAATCTGTTGTTTCCTTTTTCGCCACCTAAGTTATAGAAATAGTTATGAAAACAAAAAAACTTATATATATATATATATGTATATGTTTGTGGGGTTGATTGTTTTTTGTTTTGTTGGGTTAATGGTATATTAACACTTGTGGGTTATTTAATACCAAATTCTGTTTTTTATTTACATACCCAACTCTTTCATGTGAACAGAACGTGACACAAGGTCAATATTTAACAGGTTTGAATTCAGTTTTTCGACTTCCTAGAGAGGTTACCTTATTAAGGTTAAAGAGCACAGTCTGCCCTACTATTTACTCACAGCTAGAAGGAGAATAGATTCATATTTTTTCTAAAGGTATTAGTACTATGAGGATGCAAACATCTTTGTCCAAGATTTCAGTCAGCTGCCCAGTCGGCTGGGACTGTAGAATACATCAACTACATCTCAACAGAGGGGTAAGACCCTCCCTCTATGAGTGTCCTATTTATGACACAAAACAATCTGGAATGTGGAGTACCACTTTATTGCTATTAAACCCAAGTCCACTATAACTGGGAGTCATAGTACCTGTTTGGGACCCAAATATGGAAAAAATAGATATATTTAATCATTTACTATATACTTGAAACCAATTAACTGTGAGCAAACAAATGAGCTCTGTCTTATTTTAAAATGTTACCCACAGACTACTCATTTATGGCAATTGCACAAGAAAGCTGCAAGCTGTATTGAACAAGTCCTGGAGGCAACATCCCACAAAACAGCAGCTGCAAGGACACCTACAACCCATCTCAAAAACCATCCAAATTCGACAAGTAAAACATGCAGGTCACTGTTGGAGAGATAAGGAGGAACTCATAAGTGATAAACTCCTGTGGACCCCATCACCCAGATGAGTAAGAGTTAGAAGCTATCTACAACAGCTTTGTACTGATGCAGGATGTAGCATGGAAGACTTGCCAAGAGCAATGGAGGATAGAGACAAGTAGATAGAAAAGTTCAGGGAAATCCATGCTAGCGGCACACCATGATGATGATGATGATGATATATATACATAAAGATAATTTGGTATTGAATAATCTATGAGGATTGTTATGCCAAAAACACAACCAACCAAGTATCAAATCATACACACACATACATACACAATTACACACACACACACATATATATAATCTGGCATTAAATAACCCACACAAAGCCATAAAACACAACCTGTTAATTTTTTAGAGCATTGATTTTTATCAATGCTTTTTAACAGGATGGAAATAAATTCATTATCTTAGTGTGACCGATTGTTGTTTTTTTTTTTTTTTTTTTTTTAAATATATATATATATACATATATTTATATAATCTAGCATTCAATAGCCCACAAGGGTTGATATACCATAAAACACAACCTGTTAATTTTTAACAGGATGGAAATAAATTTATTATCTTAATATGACCGATTGTTGGTTTTCAAAAAAAAATGAATATATATATATATATATATATATATATATATATATATAATCTGGCATTCAATGGCCCACCAGGGTTGATATGCCATAAAACACAACAAACAAATCATCCAGGATTTGAACTTGGATCACTGCATCCATTTCCAACGACAATGACCATAACACAACAAAACTTCTTTAGAATGAATAATAATGCAGATGAGTCAGTAGACAAGAGTATAACAGTTAAAAAGATTTTGATTATCTAGTTGGTCATTGCCCATCTTCTCTCCTCAATCTTTTGTTGTGTCACTCAAGTTGTATCTTCTTGTCATCCTCCATTTTGTCTTTTCTGTCTCTATCTGTTCATTGATGCAACTACAACTGTTTTTAGTTCTTCAGTGCTGGGATGACAAGTAACATGGGCCCGATTTTCATGTTCCCATATTATGACTTTATTTAATCAATGATACTTCATCACTTGTGGTGGCCTATAGAGAATTAGTGTGCAGAGATGGAACTTTCAATTGCTCCATTCGAGCACTTCCTACTAAGTGAAACTTCAATCTAACTTCTAAACTTTCCAGGATTATTTGATTACTTGCATTTAGTGAGAGCCAAGCTTTCATTTGATCTCATAATCACCACACATAACTCAATTCAAATGGCCTTTGTCCACTACAATAGTAAACTAACTCACACTTCAGGCCAAACAATAGATTATGCCAATCTATTATTTGATGCTCGTGGCTTGTACAGTTTGGGTCAAAACCTGCGGCTGATTCATTTTGTCTTAAAAGAATCTACACAATGCGGGATCATTTAGCAGGTTGAGACTGAATAGGTTACAATGAAAGATGATCACGCTGGCTCATTGGCCTAGTGGGTAGAGTGTTCACCAATGGTCTAGGAGACATGGGTTCAGTCCCAGGTTGCGTCATACCAAAGACTTTAAAAATGGTACCTCCTTGCTTAACACTCAGCAATATAAGGTACATATTAAGGGTAAAGTGGAGCAATCCAGGGAAAGGAGTAGCATCCTCCCCTACACCTTGGTGTAGTAGCTATTGAGGGAGCCTTTGGGTCGCCAACTTTACTTTACATGGAAAACATGTTTTTTCTAACACATGACTCAATCTTATTTTCATATTTTTTCTTAAATTTTAGAATATTCTGTTAAATATGTATTCTTAGAGGTTATGCAGGGTGACTCACAAAAGACTGACACATTTTAAAAAGTCATTTGAGTTGATTTTTTATATTACTTGTCAGATATTATAAGTAATCTTAGTAAATTGAAAAAGTCAAATTACAGTGAGAAAGATTGGCCGATAATGGGTAGAGTGTTCGCCAATGGTCCGGGAGACTGGGGTTCAATCCCAGGTCGAGTCATACCAAAGACTTAAAAATGCTACTTGATACCTCCTTGCTTAACACTCAGCAATATAAGGTATGTGTCAAGGGTAAAGTGGAGCAATCCAGGGAAAGGAGTTGCGCCCTCCCCTACACTTCAGTGAAGTAGCTATTGAAAAGGGAGCCTTCTGGTCGCCCTCGACTATGGTCGCCAACTTTACTTACTTACTATTCAACTAACAGATTTACAATTTCAACTGAAAGAAAATATTGTGTCATTCATTTTAATGTGAAGTACAAATGTGATAAAGTGCTTAATGTACAGATGTAAAACTTGTGGAACAGTGACAGACCACCCACAAAGTGGGCATTGCAAAATTATTTGTACAGCAGCAAATACATTTTTTTTTCATGAGTCAGGGTTTATCATTAACCAATTCGCACAGTGGTAGAGTGTTCACCAGTGATCTGGGAAACTGAGATTCAATCTCAGGTTGAGTCATTCCAAAGACTCAAAAAATAGTTCTTGATACTTCCTTGCTCAACACTCAGCATTATAAGGTATGGATTAAGAGTAAGTGGAAGATTTCAAGGAAAGGAGTTGCACCCTCCCCTATGCCTCAGTGTAAAAGAAAGTAAAGTTGGCGATCGCAGTCAAGGGTGACCAGAAGGCTCCCTTTTCAATAGCAACTACACCGAGGTGTAAGGGAGGGTGCTATTCCATTCCCTGGATTGTTCCACTTTACCCTTGATACGTACCTTATAATGCTGAATGTTAAACAAGGAGGAATCAATTACCATTTTTAAAGTCTTTGGTATGACGTGACCTGGGACTGAACTCAGGTCTTCTGGACCATTAGCGAACACTTTACTCACTAGGCCAATGAGAGTGGTAATGCCTCAGTGAAGTAGCTATGAAAAACGGTGCCTTTGGGTTGCCCTCAACTACAGTTGGCCAACTTACTTATTAACCATTAATGCTTAATAGTATATCATTTAAAGCTCACAAAAACTGCTCGGTAGCAAAGGTTACTCTCACATGACAGAACTGTAAAACTTTTTCAATATTGGAGCTGTGTTTATGCCACAAAAGAAACATGCCCCACATACATCCCTATTAATCCTGTTTATTCTTGTGAGTGATAGTTTAAGGTTATTTTACCAACTATTTTTATTTGTTAAACTCCATTAAGCATAAATAAAGTTTAGGAAAAAAAATTAAAAATTAAAAGTTTTTTGTCAAATTGGATTTACTGTACAAAGAAAGTTTTTGGTTTCTTTGGGTTTTATGGCATATCAACCTTTGTAGGACATTTAATGCCAAATCTATTTTTATACAAACAGTTCTATTTCAAACAATTCAGTTTAGCATAAGTACACAATTCAATTGTTAAAACATTTCTATTTCAAGCTATCTAGTTTAGTTAAACAGTTCAAATTCAAACAGTTCAGTTTAGTATGAGTATAGATTTAGTTTGCACATAGTTGAATGACAAAACAGTTCTATCTAAAAAAATTCAGTTTAGCATAAGTACACAGTTTGAATGAAGCATGCAGTTTAAATCTCAAAACAGTTCTATTTCAAACAATTCAGTTTAGAACAAGAATACAGTTTAGTTCTATTTGACCCATTGATAGGACTCTATCAGGTGCTACCAATCTGGGTCAGAGTGGACCTAGGAGCAATGGCAATAAAAGGGTACTTCACATTTCTCAAAGCTTCAGCATTACTGGAACCTCACCATTAGATTGTTTAGTGTCATACCTGGGACACTCGTAGGGGGGGGTCTTACCCCTCTGCAGAGAAGCAGTCAGTGTATTCTACAGCCCCAGTCAACTAGGCAAGAAAGTTTTGGGAAATAATTGTTTAAATCCAGCCAACAAAATCTAGTTTATGCTTCAATTTAGCCCACAAAGCCAAAAGAGACAGTCTTTAGTCTGGATGAATCAGTGCCAAATTTGAAAAAAAATGAAGCCAATCTTGATGCTATCTGAATGAAATGATTTTAACAAAACACAATTTAGTGCAAGTGCAGTTGCCCTTACACTGACCAGATCTAGGTCCATTCAACTTTTTTTTTCTCTTCAAAGTAAAAATTTATTAAAAGAAATCCCATAATTAGTTGTGTATAAAATGCATTCATTTATAATATGCACTCCTAACTTTAAAATATCTCATATATAATACGCATTGACTTGTTGGAATTTGTATTTGCTAAATCTATTGTAAACTTAACATTTATTCAACTTTTTAACCAAATTGTACCAAGTAGGAATAAGAATATATATAATCTATATAATGCTTCAAAAGACAAAATTTACACTGTATTTAGAACAACAGCAAGGACATATTCAAACAAAAATGAAACAAACTTTTGGCCTAAATAAATTCCAATAGAAGAAACAAATTATAAACAAACACACATTGAAGTAGCTGGAGGTGCCCATAGTGTAATGGATATCATCACAGAAAATCAACATGGCAACCTGAGTTCAAATCCTGGGGGAGGCTATTTTCATTTCACATCATACTAATACCCTTGGGAAAGGTATGAATCCAGCTATGGGTAAATAGTAGGGTTCAGAGTGGACATGGGAGTAATTGTAACAAAGGAACACTCTACACTCCCCAAAGGTTCAGAACTGGTTTCTCACTGTCAGATACAGTTTAGTGTCTTACTAAAGACATTCTCCAATAAAGGTGACCTTTAACCAGTCACCTTTCCATCAATGCTGCTACACTTCCACTAGTTTGCCAAGAACATTGGTAGTTGGATGCTATTACAGCGTACTTGTTTCCATTTTGAAGATAATAGTAACAACATTCTATTTGAGAAATTCAGATAATAAATCCACTAGTTTTATGAGTTTGATCTTGATTGGTTGACCCATTATTGTGTCTTTGCGTCAGATTAAGCTTAAACTTACCAACTAATTGTAAGAACAACTTGTAATTTGGTTAGCAAAATAGTTGCATATTTTTCTCCTTGTGTCAATAGTTGGAGTTTGTACTTAGGTAAATGCTAGGATTCTAAGGCTAATTTTCTAAGCAGTGTAAACAATGGAAAATTAGTATGATGGGTTGATGAAAGTTGTTGCTAACTATGCTTAACTTGGCATAAAGGTCAATATTGTGGAGCACTCAATTAGAAATGGTCTGTTAGCTTACACTATATGAGGGTCTTGATGGGGTGATAAAAGAAATTGGGAGAAGCAAATGAACCACAACAGCAACCAAATCTTAAACAAGACCCTTGATGTTTATCGTTTTTTGTTTTTTTTTGTTTGTGGTTGTTAGAAAAAGGTGAAATACAAGAGTTACAAGTCACTTAAGATGAAACTGAGATATTCTTAATCTTATTTTTGTTTGATTTTATTTTTGAAAGTTTACTTATTCTTTAAAGTTTTATTTATTCATTCATTAAAGTATTCTTTTTTAAGTTTATTCATTTATTTTACTTATTAAAGTTTATTTTTTTAATTTTGTTTTTATTTTTAAAGTTTATATATATATATATATATATATATGATGCATTCAAGAAGTTTCCAGACTTTTTTGTACAGGCATTTAGAACTGTTGTAGACTCTTGAAAGTTCAGTGTGTTATTGCTATACATCTTAAGAGATGACTGACCAACTTTTATGATTTCAGGTTCAAATGAATAGCTACTACAGCAGCAATTGGAATACATCCTGATTGTCACAGCTGGTGAATTTCAAAAATGCAATCTAGATGTGAAGATACTTTAGAAGAACGATATGCAATAAAATTGTTTTAAACTTGGAAAAAATGCCACAGAAACGTATGGAATGCTTCAGACTGCTTTTCGACCATCTTGTATGAATCGAGCATGAGTTTTTGAGTGGCATAAGAGATTCAAGGAAGGCACGAAGTCTGTGAGGGATGATGAGAGGTGTGGGAGGAGTAAGGAAGTCAATACACCAGAGTTGATTGGCCAAAGGGTTAGGGTTACTATGTTGAGGTTTTAAGGGAGTTCAAGAAGAGATTCCACTGGAAGAGGCCAGCACTCTTCAAATCAGGTTAGTGGTATTTCCACCAGGACAATGCACCAGTCCCCAACTCCATCCTTGTTACAGACTATTTGACCAAGATGGGCATCAAGACAATTCCTCATCCTCCCTATAGTCCAGACCTTGCTCCCTGTGACTTTTGGTTATTCCCTAAGCTCTGAGGCAGTCGTTATGAGAGAATTGAGGAGATGAAAGAGGCTGTAATGAAGGTCATTGACACACTCACACAAGAGGACTTTCATGGGCCTTCCAGAAGTTGTTGGAACAGTACAACAAGCGCATTGCAGCTGGAGGAGATTACTTCAAAGGGGACTAGAGTTTCATGTGTGTACTATCAATACGAAAAAAGTCTGGAAACTTATTTAATGATCCTCATATATATATATATATATATATATATAGTCATCCACAGACAGATCTGTTTCATTCTATCAGAACTCATCAGTGTGGCTAGACAGTAGCTACCCATAGCTAGGATCGAAACCCGGTTTGACTCAAATGCCAAGCCGAAGCTTCTAACCATTCAGCCACAAGCAGCCATTAGCTGCGAAGTAAATTTTAAACGGTTATGAATCAAAATTACTATTGTTTTCATACATCCGTTCAACGGCTGCTGAGACCTCAATTCAAATACGAAGAGGCTTGCAATGAAAGCTAATGGCAACACGATTACTTCTTCGCCAGAGAACTCAACCCTATATATATATTCTTTTTAAAGTGAACTTGTAGCTAGTTTTTATGTATTTGTTTCTTCAGTTCTTTAGTCTGTCTTCAACTGCATGATTTTGCTGTTCTCTGGTTGGCAATTTCCTTCTCGGAACAAACTGAAATGCCATTCAGACATGCCACCTGCTTGATGTCATGCCCCACAGCCTTGACATTTCTAATTAGAGAGTTGGGAAACAAATTTCTTTATACAGTGTCACCTGCCAACAGACAACCTTACCATACATTTCTGTGTGGTTCCAGTTCTGTAACTCTAGAGAGTATGGATTCAATTACACCCAGGTCCACTCTGCTCCAGAGTGTTACCATCTGTAAGGATTCCATCAATTGCTCAAGTAAATCGGTTTAAAAATTATTCTTATCAGATAGGAATCTATTTTAAACAGAAAGAAACCATCTCTATTCTAAGTGGCAAGCCTCAAAAATTAGTAGATCAATTCTCATTCTTTGGTAGCAACATCTCATCTACTGAAAGTGATAGTATTGAAACAAAACTCACAGAGAAAAACAAAACGCACAGAGAAAAAAGGACTACACTAGAATGCTGCATGCTGTCTTGAATAAACCCCGGAAGAAAGACCCAACAAAACCGCAGCTGTACAGCCACCTGCCTCCTATCTCACGAACCATTCAAGTAAGACAAACAAGACACATGGAGCACTACTGGAAAAGCAAGGATCAACTCATAAGTAACATTCTCTTATGAACACCTGCAAAGACTTACGTACATCAGCTCTGTATAGATACAGGATGCTACCTAGAAAATCTGCCAAGAGCAATGGATGATAGCAATGGATTGCAAGAGAGAGTTAGGAAATTCCATGCTGCCAGTGCAACTTGATTAAATAGGAATAGTTGAAGACAACCAGAAGGCTCCCTTTTCAATAGCTACTACACTGAGGTGTAGGGGAGGGCGCTTTTCCTTTCCCTGAATTGCTCCACTTTACCCTTGATACATACCTTATATTGCTGAGTGCTAAGCAAGGAGGTATCAAGTACCATTTTTAAAGTCTTTGGTATGACGCGACCTGGGATTGAACCCAGGTCTCCCAGACCATTGGCGAACACTCTACCCACTCTACAGTAATAAATTAGCTTAAATCAAATATCCAGATGAAGACTATTGGTAGGACTTAGAATGCACTGATTGAATCCTCTACAGAAGATGTAATGTAGCTTCACCGACACAGCACCATCTAGAACATTATTAGGTGTTACACTTCTCAGATATAAGAGAGACCCATTAGTTTCTATTGATATGAAAAGTTTATTTTTGACTGTAACATTTCATACAACAGTCAGCGATCATAACAGAAGAGAAAGATAGAATGGAAAATATACTGTTGTTACATAGAAACATTTATGAGTCTCATTTGTGAGAGACAAGCAATTATAGGATTTACACTCCTATATTTTAAAATGGCCATGATGCTACCTGTTCCTGAAACAAAGATGGCGGACGTCGGTTAACTAATCAGTCTCAAGAACCTATTGGTCAGGAAAGTCACGTGGTTAGTGTTCACAACTACATCCGCAACTTTGATTTTGTCCCGTGATTTTGGAGCCGACTGCATGACAAGGATTGCCTATATATACTCTTGTCTTTCAAGAACTCATTCATTCCATTTTGACTTCCAGAGACAACTCATACTCTCTCTTACATTGGACTTCCTGTAGTCAACCCTACGAAAATGTATACTCTCTGCAACTATTTTCTTCCTTGTTCTACCTTTCCAGTTAGACTTGCTCCAGCCTCGAAAACAACCACAGAAATTTTATCAAACCATCAAAAGAAACAACCACAGAAATTTTATCAAACCACCAAAAGAAACAACCAACATGGGAGAAGACATGTTCTTCCTAACATACAAAATAAAATTCTGTAGAAATACTTAGTCAACATGCATTTTATAATCTACTGGACACTTTTATTATTTAGTCTTTTTTCATAGAATTTGTGTTAGTTACACACACACACAGAGGAATATTTAACAGACAGTAGTAGAACACTCGTAATGTTTTGAAATATTTCATTTAATGTACTTGTTGATATATAAATTTAATTTTGTTTGTACTGCTTTGTTTTAAATGCATTTTTGTACGTGTCATTTCATACTGTATACTTCATTTGCCTTTTCAAATATAAACCAACATAAATGGTGGGGGAACAAAAATATTCACCAAACCACAGTGCCCCAATCAAAACACTGCTCACCTTATTACCCAAGAAGACCTGAATCTCCAAACTCAACCGATTGTCTTCGACTCTCTCAACTTTCAACTTGACTCTCCAAGTAACTAAATAACTCTGCTTATATAATATTTCTTGATTATTCCATTCACTAATGATATAAGAACACATGTCTTTAATTTTCCAGCGCAATATCATCTTCCTAAGTCAGGTGACAGAATCTTTACTTTTTAACAACGATTTTAAAACAAATCTCCGATATGTCCTCCTAGGTGATTTCCAAAACAACCTGTCAACTTGATATCTTGTCACTCATGCGACACGTGCATGCATATGACCTTTATGACTTACACTTCCATTCAAAGTTTTTAGCTAACTTACAATTGATCACTACAAATAAAATAATTAGCTAATATAATTATCATCCTTAATTAAATTACAAGGGGTAAGACCCCTCCTTAAAAGGGGTATTCTGGGTATGACACTAGTTGCATCTGATTTGGTTTGATTTGGTTTATTTGTTTAATGGCATTTCAACCTTTGTAGGTTATTTAATGCCAAAGCTATCCTTCTAGAAGAACAGTAGTGGTAGTATTTAACCCATAGCTGGGAGGATAAAAGAGTTCATACCTTTCCCAAGGGCATTTGTCCAAAAGTGAATGTAATAGCGTGACTGGATTTCAAACTCATTTACTTCAAAGTTGCATCTGATGGTGAGGCTCCAGTTCTGGAAATATGAGAAATGTGGAGTACATCTTCATTCCAATTATTCCTTCAGGTTCACTTGGACCAGGAGTCATAAAATCTGTTAGGGGGTCCATCTCTGATTCGAATAGATCTATTTGAAAATTATTAGTATTAGGTAGGAATACTTGATACCATATAATGTGTGTGAACAAATTATTATTATATAAACAAATAAAATAATATGATTAAAAAATGATTGAAAGAGAACATTTAGAAATAATTGGTATTATACTGGAATGCTTGAAACCATATAATTGAGTACAAATTATTTTTATTGGATAGGAATAATTACTCAAAACCATATAAAGATTTCTATGTATTTACCTACCACAGGAAGAATGTGATAAAAAGTCAATTTTTAAGTGGAGCAAAGCTGGTTTGAATTCAGGGTTTTCCTTCTTCTAGACTGGTAGCCAGTTAGCCCTACTATTTTTCCATAGCTGGTGAGAGAAGAAATGGATTCACACCTTACCCAATGTCATTAATACAAAAGCTTGTAAATTATTAGTATTAGATGGGAATATTTGAAAACATTTAACTGTGTGCAAATAAATAAAAAATATTATCATTAAATTGTGATTATTAACTGAAACCATATAATTGTAGGTTGGGTTTTATGGCATATCAACCTTTGTAGGTTACTTAATGTCAATTTTTTTATACTTATATGTTATGGGTGATTTGTAAGCAAATAGTTTGTAGGTAACATTATTTTAAAAATAAGTCAGAGCTCTTTTGTTTACACTCAGTTAAATGGTTTCAGGTATTGGTAATTAACGTTTGCACACGTTTGCACACAGTTAAATAGTTTCAAGTATTGCAATTTAACACTAATAATTTCATTTCACATTAATATCAATCCATAGTAAAAACTTGAACAGTTCTATTTGACCCATAGATGGGATCCTGACAGGTTCTAAAACTCCAAGTCAGTGAGAGTAATGGCAATGAAGTGGTACTCCACATCCCCCAAAACTCTTGGATTAGAGCCTCAACATCAAATTGTTTAGTGTCATATCAGAACACTTGTTGAGGTAGTCTTACCTCTCTGCAGAGATGCAATCAGTGTATTCTATAGCCCCATATAATTGTGTATGAATTATTAGGTTGGCTGCATTATACAGCATGTCAACCCTTGTAGGTTTATTTAATGCCAAATCCTGTTTATGCATATCCTGAATATAGGATTTGTAAATGAATTATTTGTAGGTAACAATTTTTAAAATGAGCCAGGGTTCATTTGTTCGCATATGGTTTCAAGTATTCCTATCTAAAAGTTTTATTTGCACGCAGTTAAATGGTTTCAAGTATAGTTAATGATTAAACAGTTCTATTTGAATGAGAGATAGAACCCTAACAGGAACTATTACTCTGGATTAGAGTGGACCAGGGAGTAATGGCAATGAATGGCTACTTTATATTCTTCAGAGATCCAGGACTGGAGCCTCACCATCAGATGGTTTAGAGTCATATCTAGGACACTCATTCGAAGTGGGGTGTCTTACCCCTCTGCAGAGGTGTAGTTTGTGTATTCTACAACTCCAGCTGACTGGGGTGTAAATTATTAGCGTTTGATAGTTATATACTTGCAAGTATTCCTGCGTCAAAACAAATGATTATTATTATAGACAAATAAAAAGTGCAATCAAAAATGATTGCAATGGAAAGTTTCAAAATTATTAGTATTTGATTGGAATATTTGAAATCATATAATTATGTACAAATAGGAATAATTACTCAAACCATATAAAGGCTTGTAAATTATTAGTATTAGATAGGAATAATTAATATATGTAGTTGTTAGGAAACTATTAAATAAGATAAATTTAAACTGAATGAAATAGATCTTAGTAATCACTTTCACAGCAGTCTCCCTTTGCTTAGTATTGCTTTGAACTAATCTCCAGCAACAAAAAATATCTTCACTTAGTACAATCTCCACAAACAAGAAATATCTCACTATTTCTTTCGCACGTGGTGTTTTTCCTGCTTGGCCAGTACATTCACTTTGAAAAAGTTGCATACACCACTCTTGCAAATTCTCCTCACTTGAGATGATGAATTATCTTAAATTGAAGTGTTATAGCGGCCATGTTTCTTTTTTTCCTTTCACGCCCACCACTCATTTTGCACACTAGGCATATATGTGCTCGCTTTGACTCTCAAAGTAAGTCATCTTCTCTTCTACATAAGAACAGTAACTTGAAACTATGATTATGTACAAATTATTTGATGGGTATATTTAGAATTGTGTGCAAATCATCTGTATTAAGAATATTTACTTGAACATATAATTGTTTACAAATGATAATTGATTGTTATCATTAATTAGGAATAGTTACTTGAAAAATTGTGTACAGATTAATAATGAGGAATATTTGAAACCATTTAACTGTGAACAAATTATTGGAATTACGAATAGTTACCTGAAGTTATAATTGTTTACTAAGGATAATTATTATCATCTAATAAGAAAAGTTATTTGAAACCATTTTTATTGCTTGCAAAGTAAAAGACTAATTTCGGCATTAAATAATACACCTTCGGTGACATGCCATAAAACTACTAACCAAATCATACAAAGCAAGGGAGGTAATTTAGTGGTTTAGAGTTACGTCCCTTGTAAATATTTTACAGCGTTTGGATTTCGGGTAAAGAGGGGAGAAAACATTTTTTTAAAGACGATATTGAAATTTATTGTTTTCTCATAAGGTCGAACTCAATAAATTTTTAGTATGTTGAAAAGCACCTAAATTTTAAAATTATACTTAATAAGGTTGTTCATATTTAAATTATATTTTAATTTCATTTAATGAAATAAAAAACTATACTAACCTTTTAACAAAGCACAAAAAAGTGGATGCATTTTTAGTCTTCGAAGAAATTTCTTTTATTTGACCTTCCTCTGAAAAGTGTATGTTAGCACACAACAACTCAGTTAGCTCTTTTGCAAGGAGATGATTCTTTTAATCTTTATAGAGCGGGCAAATTATTTTCAGAAAATTTGAAAAATAGAGGGTATGTCCAAACAAGTCAATTAATGATATATAAAACAAATGAACAAAATAAAAAAAATAAAAAAAACAAGAGCAAAAGAAAAACATAATTTGATCCACAATTGTTTGTCATCATACAATAGAATGAGAACAAGCATTCACTTTTAATGATGATATTTTGCAAAACAACCTTTACATGATCATACACCACCGTGAGGCCTTCAAACCATTTCTATACATTAACATTGAACTGTTCAACAAGCAGCCAATAGGAAAATACCTTACATTTAATTACTGCAAAATGACAAAGATGTTGCTCTGCCAGTAAAAAGGTTAAATAGACAAAAGACAAGAAAATCGACATTGCAACAAACAGAAACAAGAAAGATAAAAAAAATTGCATTGTTAAAAATTGCTAAAAAGTTATTAAATAAAAATAAATAGAATAAAAAAACATTTAATTTTTTAAATTTTTTATTATTAGCTTGTACCCATGCTTTGTTGCACCTTTTTTTTGTAATAAGGATTCAATTTGCAGTCTGACAGGACTTAAATGTCACTGACTGTATCCCCCTGCAGAAGGGTAAGGCCCCTTCCAAAAGAGATGTCAGGGGTGTCCTCATGGTGTAATGGTTAAAGCACTGGACTGCAGAATCATAGTAAGCGAGTTCAAACTCCCGTTGCACTATTACATTCACTTTCGGACAAATACCTTTGGGATAGGTATGAATGCCCTCTTCCTCTCAGCTATAGGTTAAAGACTACCACTACTGTTCTTCTAGAAGGATAGCTTTGGCATTAAATAACCTACAAAGGTTGATGTGCCATTAAACAAAGAAACTAGAACCGAAAAGAAGTGTCCTGGATATAACATTAAACTGCAGCTAATGATGAGGCTCCAGTTGTGGAGAGATAGAGATGGTGCAAATGAATGAATAGTGTTGAATAGAATAATTAGTGATAAATAGCAATACTTGTATCCACTTCCATAGTGTGAAGAGTCACCCACTAACAAGGATCAATCAGGAGAGTGAAATAAAATGACAATACATTTGTATTCTCAAATTCATCTTTGTTTCTTTTTTTGATGGAGGGAGTCAACCTTAAGCCCCAAAATATACATTTATTTCTGCTGGCATCTAAAACTCAACGCCTTACTTTGGGAAGGGGGGAGTTAACCTTAAACCCCAAAATATGCATTTGTTTCTTTTGGCATCCAAAACTCAACTCCTTACATTTTTTGTTGGATGGAGTCAATCTTAAGCCCCAAAATATACATTTATTTCTGCTGGCATCTAAAACTCAACGTCTTACTTTGGGAAAGGGGGAGTTTACCTTAAGCTCCAAAATATGCATTTGTTTCCTTTGGCATCTAAATCTCAGCTCCTTACTTTATTGAATCTAAATCCTAATTTGTAAGCACATTCATAATAATTAGAATCTGTTCAAGAAAATGATTTGGTTTGGTTTTATGGCATATCAACCATTGTAGGTTATCTAATGCCAAATTTTCTTTATATGTGGTACATTTAATAAGTTTCCAGATTTTTTTGTACAGGCATTTAAAACTGTCGTACACTCTTGAAAATTCACTATGTTATTGCTATACATCTTATGAAATGACTGACTAACTTTTATGATTTTAGGTTCAAATGAACAGCTACTACAGCAGCAATTGGAATACACCCTACTAATGCCTGATTGCCACAGCTGGGGAATTTCAAAAATGCAATCTGGACATGAGGACACTTTAGAAGAATGATATGCAATAAAATTCTGTTTTAAACTTGGAAAAAATGCCACAGAAACGTATGGAATGCTTCAGACTGCTTTTCGACCATCTTGTATGAATCGAGCATGAGTTTTTGAGTGGCATAAGAGATTCAAGGAAGGCACGAAGTCTGTGAGGGATGATGAGAGGTGTGGGAGGAGTAAGGAAGTCAATACACCAGAGTTGATTGGCCAAAGGGTTAGGGTTACTATGTTGAGGTTTTAAGGGAGTTCAAGAAGAGATTCCACTGGAAGAGGCCAGCACTCTTCAAATCAGGTTAGTGGTATTTCCACCAGGACAATGCACCAGTCCCCAACTCCATCCTTGTTACAGACTATTTGACCAAGATGGGCATCAAGACAGTTCCTCAGCCTCCCTATAGTCCTGACCTAGCTCCCTATAACTTTTGGTTATTCCCTAAGCTCAGAGGCAGTCGTTATGAGAGAATTGAGGAGATGAAAGAGGCTGTAATGAAGGTCATTGACACGCTCACACAAGAGGACTTCCATGGGCCTTCCAGAAGTTGTTGGAACAGTACAACAAGTACATTGCTTTGAAGGGGACTAGAGTTTTATGTGTGTACTATCAATAAAAGTGCCCATATGAAAAAAGTCTGGAAACTTATTTAATGATCCTTGTACATATATATTTAATATACATATGATTTGTAAACACATTTTTTAGATAACATTCTTAAACAAGCCAGAGCTCCTTCTTGTTAAATGGTTACAAGTATGGCTATATAACAGTCACAATTTAACATTGGTCATTTGTTTGTACACATAGTTTGTTCTATTTGGCCCATAGATAGGACCCTATTAGGTGCTACCACTCCAGATTAGAGTGGATTTGGCAGTAATGGCAATGAAGGGGTACTTCAAGGCTGGAACCTCACTATCAGAAGATTTGATATCATATCAGGACATTCATTGAAGGAGATCTTACGCCTCTGCAGAGATGCAGTCTGTGTATTCTACAGCCCCAGCTGACTGGGTTAAAATAACATATTCTAACTATCATTGTTTTTATCTTCGATTATATCCCTTAGAAACCTAACAAATTTTAAGCATCAGTCCACATGACAACAACATAATAATATTTTTTAAAATAATAACGCTGAATATGCTGTTTTGAATCTTTCTTTTTATGCACAGTTCCTTTTCTCCTGTTATTTCATCAAACATCCATTGCTATCTTAACAACATTTTTCATGAATTTAAAGTCCCGAAGAAGGTTATTACAACTAAAATGTTCAATGTCAATTTTCGTTTTAAGTTCATCAAATTTTGATTTATTCTGTTTTTTCAAATTTCTTCATAAGATTATCTGTGACTGAGAAACAAATGGATCACCCAATCACAGCCAGACCTTGTATAAATTGATATGAAGAAAAGAACTTGTCATTCAGTGGATGTTGCTGTTACAGTGGAACATAGAGTGAAAATAAAAGAAAGCAAAAAGACAGACAAATACTTAGATCTTGCTAGAGAGCTGAAAAAAATTTTTGGAACATGAAAGATTCTAATTGGAGTTGGTGTCTTTGGAATGGTCCCCATAGGCTTCCAAAAGAGACAAGAAAAAACTGGAGATCAGAGAAAGAATCAAGGCCATCCACATCAAAGCACTGTTAAAATCAGTTTGAATATTTAGAAGAGTCAGAGAGCTGAGGAGATTTGCTGTCACTTAGACTCCAATGAAAGACCACCAATTAAAATTGCTGTAAAAAAACTTGCAAGGTGTGATGATACAATAAATGTGCACAAGATGGCTTGGATGTGGCTGTGTAGAAGAAACTTAAAGAGAGAAACTGAATTGATAGCAGCCCAGAACCATACCATAAAAAACAATTATGCAAAAGCTAGTATAGATAAGACTCAGAAGGATAGCAATTGTAGACAATGTAGAAAGAGATATGAAACAATCAACCACATAAGCAAATGCAGCAAATAGGCACAAGAGGAGCTCAAAAGCACACATAACAGGGTAGGAAAGATGATCCACTGGCAACTGTACAAATGACTGAATTTCAACTATTTAGACAAATGGTATATGGACAAACCAGAATCTGTCCAGGAAAATGAGGTACATAAAACTTTCTGGGATTCTGATATAAAAATGTCTCCCAATGAAAATGATAAACAGAAGGATTATGTTGGATTCAAAAGTCTAATATAGATGCAGTTGAAAGAGAACAATTTTACAAAGCTAAAAATCACAAACATTCAACTACCATCATTCTTCATTATCAAAACAAATTTATCACCACATAAATTTTTTCGTGTGATGGAAAAATTAAAAAATCAACAAACATATTTCATTTGTAAATACCTCAGTGACTTCTTGGGATATCCATATTATATATATATATATATGTATATTTTGGCAGCATTTCTTCATTAATACAAATTTCATTAAATATAATAGACATTTTATGTCTACATATTTTCTTCTGGATCCATTCAAATTCCCATATTACTTTTATCGTATTCAGGGGGAATTGATTTATGTATTGTCCATAGTTGTATGTATCCCTAGTACTTTCTGCCGACTTTGGGCCATCATCAGGGGAGGATCTATTACAAAAGTGATGGCTCAAAGTTGGCAGAAAGTACTAGGGATACATACAACTATGGACAATACATAAATCAATTTCTCCTGAATACGATAAAAGTAATACGGGAATTCGTACGGATCCAGAAGAAAATATGCACACATAAAATGTCTATTATGTTTAATGAAATTTGTGTATATATATACATATAGTCTCTGCCTTTTTTCAAAACTTTGTAAGTTGAAGTGGTGTAGCCAGCAAATCCTGAAAGCATCATGATAGAACGGCAACTGTATGACCACTTACCTCCCATTTCACAAACTATCCAAATAAAACAAACAAGATATGCTTGGCACTGCCTGAAGAAATAAGGACAAACCTATAAGTGACTTTTTCCTATGGACTCCTACTCATGGACATACCAGTATTGGCCAACTAGCAAAAACTTAATCATCAGCTCTGTGCAGACACTGGATGCCAATCAGAGGACTTATCAAGAGCAATGGTAGATAGGGAAAAATGGCAAGAGAGAGTCAAGGGAAACCATACTATCAACATACCTTGATGATGATGATGGCATATATAGATCCAGTCTTGACCTATAAATAGACACAGTTTAAATCCTAGATGAGGCTGTTGGTATTTTCCGTAGTGCTAATATCCTACGGAAAGGCATGAATTCAACCATTCTCTTTCAAGCTATAGATAAGTAGTAGGGCAGACAAGGTTCTTTAACCTTGGTTTGGCAACCAGTTTGGAAGAAGGAAAACTCTGAATTCAAACATGTAGTGATGTACTGTTGTGTAGTGATGAAAACACCCCTCACTGACACAATGAACTAGTCTGAAAAGTTTATATATATACTGTATATATTTTGTTAATGCATGTGTGGAAGGGCTGGGTAAATACATATATGGGTCCAGTTTTCTGGCTATGATTGGCTGATATGTTTTTATTCCCATAAACAGAATTTTTCTGCTACATTTTCCTGTACAGATTCTAATCCATACGTATAGTTATTTAATAAGCTTTGCTTATTGAGGCACAAGGTCGGATGTATGAGATACTTAGTGAGATTCAAACTCACTAGTAAGTGTTTGCTAGTTTAGCTTGCTAACCATTACACCTCGTGAAGGGCTCCTAGTCTGTATATGTACCATTTATTTGCTAAGTCGAAATTCAGTTTGCACATTTCCCAGTAGATCATCTCCTCCACCAAGTCATGCATGTTTTTATACTTGTGCCAGTTGCATTTGATTATTATATAGTTGATATTTTTCATCTCTCACATTATATATATATGTGTGTGTATGTGTAGTGAGGCTGCAGTTGTTCATTTAAGCATGTTTGATTAAATAGTAAAGACACATTTTGTCTGTATAATTTAATTAAGATCCTTTCGAGTTTCCTGATAAGTTTCTTGGTTTCAGGTTGGAATTGGTGGATGAATTTACCAAAATTGTCCTGAGTGCTTTCGAACCCTTTTAGGGTGTTAATTTTTTCTTTATTGTAGTTAATTTGTCTTTTTAAAAGACAACAGTGATATTTTTGGGTGTCAGTACCGTGGTGAGCTGCAGGATCATGCATTTTGAAGTATGTGCAGTTTGGCAGCAGTCCTTCATTTAAGCATGTTTGATTAAATAGTAAAGACAAAATCATAGAGACAAAATGTGTCTTTACTATTTAATCAAACATGTTTAAATATATATATATATATATATATATATATATTGTTGGTTATATTTTTTAGTATTCCACATTCAAATTATCAATCTGATAAGGAATGTTTCAGTTTTTTGCAAAAAATGTAAATGCTTTGTGCCAGTTTACTTATACATAGGAGTGTGTGTGTGTGTGTATGTTTGTGTGTGGTGTCACAAACGTCATGCAAGGATTTTTAAAAAAGAATGAAAGTTCAAATTTTTTTTATAAATTTATAATTCTTCTTTTTAAAATATGAAATAAATCACAGCATTTTTCATAATTGAAGTAAATTTATTTCCATTCAATAAATTTTTCTATTCAATAAAAAAAAAAATAATGTTCTTTTATTTTCCAAATTCCCCAGTTATTTTCATGACACTCTGTGTTTCATATATGTGTATATATATATATATATATATATATAATGCATGGTGTTATAAAAGTCACTGCACTATGAGGTTATGTAATCAGGCTAACAAAAAGTTAGCCAGGTTTTGATCCCATCTTGAAGCATCTAGCCACGCTGATGAGCTGTTAGTTGGCAACCTAAGTCAAGGGTGACCTGAAGGCTCCCTTTTCAATAGCTACTATACCGAGGTGTAAGAGAAGGTGCAACTCTATTTCCTGAATTGCTTGACTTTACCCTTGAGTTGTAATACAACAATACAGTCTATATATATATTCAAGCAAGTTTTGTTAAAGACAATGTTATTTTTCTAGCATTGGGATCTAGATGGTAAAGGAATTGTCCCATATCTTCTGCCCAAACGTTTTTGACCATAACGAGGAGTCTTGAAAAAATAAAATTAAAAATTATAAACAGTGTTCCATCATCTTTAACAAAACTTGGTTGAGTAATAACTAGCTGCCTAAATATACACTCTCCTATATATATATATATATATATATATATATATATATTTGTTGTTTATATATCTTTTACATTCTATGATTATTAATTTGGTTGCGGAATTTTTCAGATTTAAAAGCAAAAATGCCTGCTGTGACTTCAAGTTTGGGTTTTAGTTCATACAGGATTTCTTTTCTTTTTTTTTGTTTTTGGTGTTGTGCTTATTTTATTTAATTGCGCGTTCATTTTCTTAGTTTTGAGGATTACAAAACATACGTTAAATTTTTTTAAATTTGTGCTTTCATAAAAGTTGTGCAAAATGATCTGATATACGTAATTCTATAATTTCAAGAAATTTATGTAAGGAACAGCTGGTAATAATCTAATCCAATTGAAATGTTTTCAATTCTTACATTAAGAGTCATTGAAAATGATGAAAACGATAGTCTGCACCTGCACCGCATTAGAAATAATAAGAAAAATATACATTAAGGAAATGGGTACCCTAGAAATTCAGTTAATAAAAGAAATAAAAATTGAATTTAAACTTTGAACTAAATCATCAGAAGCAGCCCACTGATTATATTCAGTGAATGGTGAAAAAGAATGTTAGTGGTCCTTGTAGATTTGGTTTTATGGCATATCAACCATCATAGGTTATTTAATGATAACTCTTATTTATACATATATATCAAATATATATGATTTGATTTGGTTGGGTTTTATGGTATATCAACCTTTGTAGGTTATTTAATGCCAAATCTTCTTTTTTTTATATATATTAAATATATATGATTTGGTTTGGTTGTTTTATGGCATAGTGTTCGCCAATGGCCTAGGAAATCTGGGTTCAATCCCAGGTCGCATCATACCAAATACTTTAAAAATGCTACTTGATACCTCCTTGCTTAACACTCAGCAATATAAGGTACGTGTCAAGGGTAAAGTGGAGCAATCCAGGGAAAGGAGTAGTGCCCTCCTCTACACTTCGGTGTAGTAGCTATTGAAAAGGGAGCCTTCTGGTTGCCCTCGGCTACGATCGCCAACTTTACCTTACTACTTATGGCATATCAACCATTGTAGGTTATTTAATACCAAATCCTCTTTATACATATATATTAGATATATATGATTTGGTTTGGTTTGGTTTGGTTTGGTTTGGTTTTATGGCATATCAACCATTGTAGGTTATTTAATGCCAAATCCTCTTTATACATATGCATTAAATATATATGATTCATAAACACATTTTCTCGATAATGTAGCAGTCACAGATCTATTTTCTCTCGTAAATCAATGCTCCTGCTAAGTGATTCAGCCACACACAGACCAATCAGCGAGCAGAGCACATTGATTCCATCTTCCTCTATAGAACTATTTTTTCTAGCCCTCTTTGGAAGTCAGCCCAGAACAGAGAGTACCCGGCCGGCAGAGAAGAAAGACTTCTCTCCTGTCCTTTTCAACTGGACGCTCCAGCATTGACGATCTTCACCAAAGATAACTGCAGCTGCCCGCAACACTCTACTGCTAGATGCGACCTGCGACATCCAAAAAAACTTTTCTCACTCTGACACAAGTCTACTTTCTGTTATAAAAATAAACCATTCATTGTTGTTCTTCAAAGAAGTTTTGTTATTTTGTTCAGCACAACATAAACAACTACAAATTAACTTATAATGCAAGTGAACTAAAACTATACACTAAAATAACATTTTTAAACAAGCCTAAGCTCATTTTTTTTTGCACACAGTTAATTGGTTTCAAGCATTGCTAAGTAACAGTCACAATTTAACATCAGTAATTTGTTTGCTTGCGTTTAAATAAATATACATGACATGTAGGAGATTTCTTTGTTGGTAATTTCTTTTTAAAATGAATTAGAACTAAGTTGTTTGCAATCAAGTATTGCTATTGTTTCTACACAATTAATTATTGCTATCAAACACTAATAATTCTATTTGATATTAATCATCTGTTTGCATACAGTTTAAATATCAAACACTTCTATTTGACCCCTAGATAGGACCCTATCAGGTGCTACCACTCCTGGCCAGAGTGGACCTGGGAGCAATGTCAATCAAGGGGTACTCAACATTACCCAGAGCTCCAAGACTGAAGCCTCACCATCAGATTGTTTGGTGTCATATCCTGAACACTTGTTGGGGGAGTCTTACCCCTCTGCAGAGAAGCAGTTGGTGTATTCTACTGACTGGGCTAAGACACAGTTTAGTGTCACACCCAGGATACAGCTTTTGAGTTAAATATCTTACCTCTTTACAGAGGATACAGTTGGCATATTCTAAGCTCTACCAAAAGAACTAATATTAATCTATATCTGTGATCCTTTAGCAAAATCCAAACATATTACTTGCACATTTAATCTTAATCTCCAATACTTGTCACTGCCTCCCACTAGATAGGACTTAACACAAGGTCAATGACACGAAGTCAACTTATATTGGGGATTAAGAGATGGAGAGGTCAGGCACAAGCCAAGGCTTGAGCCCTACTGGACTTATACTAGTCATCAGCTCACTTACTGCAATGTGAGCCAGATGAGCCTGCAACATGGGCTCGCTCAATATATAATGCAAGCCTGGCACGGATGTCCAATTATAACTTGAACTGGACCAAGGAGTCCAGTTCTATACAATGTTATCAATGCATCTTAATAGTCATTATAAGAATGCATTACAAATTATTTTATTATAGAAAGGAACTGTTGCTTGATTGGTTGTTTTTAATGACATATTGACCTTTGTAGGTTAATTAATGTCAAATTCTTTTTATACATACATACATACATACATACATACATACATACATATATATATATAAGATTTGTGAATGACTAGTTTGTAGGTAACGATATTTTTATTTGTTTGCACACATTAAAATAGTTTCAAGTATTAATCTGTTTGATCGGGATTATTTAACACTAATAATTCCTTTCAACATTATTCATTTGTTTGCACACAGTTTAATGGTTCTATGTGTTGCTATGTAATACTAATAATTCCATTTAACATTGTTCATTTGTTTGCACTCAGTTAAATGGTTTCAAGTATTGTAAATGATTAAATATTTCTATTTGACCAATAGAACAGACCCTAACAGGTACTTTCACACAGAATTAGAGTGGACCTGAGAGTAATGGCAATGAAGTACTCTATATTCCCGGAAGCTCACGAGTCAACAGCCTTACAATCATATGATTTAGTGTCATATCCAGGACATTTGTTGGGGATAGTGGGTGTTTTACCCCTCTGCAGAGATGCAGTCGGTATATTTTACAGTCCCAGCTGACAGGGAAATCTATCAGCGTTCTTTCTAAATTGTATGAACACACAGATGAAAAATTTATGCCCCACAGTGAAATTCTAATACCACATTTGAATTTGAAAGTTTTGGATACAAGAAAAGAATTAGATAATTTATATCAGTGAATAAGCAGATGTTATATTGCACTTGCTCTGACCTTTGTTTCATAAACTTTAAACAGAAAGGGAAAAAGAGGGAGAGGCAATGATCACAAAAGACAAAAAAAAAAAAAATTCTGCCAACTATACTCCTTTATTTGTTCCCAAGCTTTTTGGTCAAATATCAACCATAAAAGAAATAAAAAGGAATATTAATCAGTATATATTTCATGTTCATATGGGATGCTACTCATATTGCATGTCTTCGGTACTAACAGCTCGGCAGAGAATGTCCCTCTCCTGGTCTACAACTGGTTTAAATACAGTTTTCCTTCTCCTTGACCATTTGCCATACCAAGGTTAAACAGCCCATTCTGCTCTACTATTTACTCATAGCTAGAGAGAAAATGATTGGATTCAAATCTTTCCTAAGGGGTTTAGTACGAAGTGAAATGCAAACCAACTCAAGAATTAAACTCAGGTTGCCAATTGGCCCAGTTGGTTGGGGCTGTAGAATATACTGAATGCATCTCTGTAGAGGGATAAGACCCCCACCCCCACCCCTCTCCAACAAGTGTCCTGGATATGACATTAAACAATCTGATGGTGAGGTTCCAGTAATACCAGAGCTTTGAGGAATACGGAGTACCCCTTCCTTGCCATTGCTCCCATGTCCACTTTGGCCTTGAGTGGTAGCACCTGATAGGGTCCTATCTACGGGTCAAATAGAACCGTTTGACATTTAAACTATGTGCGAACAAATGACCGATGTTTAATTAAATTGTTAGTGATACATAGCAATAAATGGAACTAATTAACTGTGTGCAAAAGAATGAGCAAAGGCTCATTTAAAAATGTTATCAACAAAATGTTTACAAAACATATATATATTTGATATATATGTATAAAAAGGATTTGGTATTAAATAACCTACAATGGTTAATATGACATAAAATGCAACCAAACCAAATCCTATATATCTAATATATATGTATAAAGAGGATTTGGCATTAAATAACCTACAATGGTTGATATGACATAAAATGCAACCAAACCAAATGAGATATATATATATATATATATATATATATATATATATATATATATATGAAGAGGATTAGCCATTAAACAACCTAAAATGGTTGATATGCCATAAAACCTAACCAAACCAAATCATATGCATTTTATATATATGTATAAAGAGAATTTGGCCTTAAATAACCCACAATGGTTTATATGCCATAAAATGCAACCAAACCAAATCATATTGCCAAGTTCACTTTCTACAACTGTTACACCAAGAGTGCCACCATGATATTGTGTTTTTTGTTTGATAATTAAAATAAAACTATAAATGCAATAATACTTGTTCTGACCCTTGTTATATGAACTTTTGAAAAAAGGAAAAGAAGATCAATGATCATTTTAAAATAAATCAACTTTTCTGTATATTATATTTCATTTGATCACAGGCTTTTTGGTCTAATGCAAGCCATGAAAACTGAAAAGGAACATTGATCAGTATATATACTAAGTGAATCAAAAATTTTCCAATATTTTGTAACATGTTTAGCAGTTCCAAATACTTTTACTGAATGTTGTGAAGGTTTGGTTTAGTTTTATGACATATCAACCATTGTAGGTTATTCAATGCCAAATCTGGTTTATTCACATGTATATTAAATATACATGATTTGTAAACATAAGTTAACAAAGTTAAATTGTTCCAAGTATTGCTATGTATCACTAAAAGTTCATCAGTCATTTGTTTACACACAGTTAAATGATCAAACAGTTCTTTTCGTAACAACTCAATTTAGCATAAGCCATTTGTTTGCCCTCATTTTCAATGTCAAACAGTTCTATTTGATACATAGAGAGGACCCAATCAGGTGTTACTACTCTGGATCAGCGTGGACCTGAGAGTGATGGCAATGAAGGAGTACTCTGCATTCCCTAAAGTTCCAGCATTACTCGAGCCTAGCCATCAGATTGCTTAGTTTCATATCCAGGACACTTCCCTAGAGATGCAGTCAGTGTATTCTACAACATGCAGCTGATTGGGCTGTGTTGTGAAGAGGATGAATCCTACTAGAATGTGAGATATTGAGCTCACCTGACATTGAGAGTTACTCGCCAGATTTGCCTCAATGGTTTGGAGCATAAACTCAGAATCTGTGGTTTTAGGCAAACCTGACCTTGCCTGATCATTGAGGATCTTGCACCTTGAGTGAAATTTCCTGAACCATCTGATCAACTGTGCCTTCACCTTTCACACATCAAATGCTTTTGGCTGTTTCTGTGGTGCTATAGCTCCATTTGAACAAGTAAAGCCAAGTTAGACTATGATGCACATTCATCTGTGCAGCTTTCAAATCACACACACAGTGAAGCAATGCACAACATGTCAACACACCAACTATCACTATACTACCAACCATAGAGTCATATGATATACATGCTGCAAACATTGTAAAACTTTAGACTCACCCTAGTAATTTATATTATATCTTAAAACACATAATTTACAAAGTAGTTAGAGAAAACACACAGACTTGTTAACACTAAAATGCAGCAAGCTTGTGGTGGAAAAAAATGAATAAACAAACAAACACACATTCCTGTGGATATTTCTCTGTAACGGCATAAAACATTAGTTTGGACTATAGATATAACTTTCAGTCATCCTGTCCCAAATATGGTGAGGCATTTGACTGAGAAAAAAGTTTATAAGTTCTCATGTATAACCTTTAGGCTGAAAAATAGTGCATCATATACAAATTATGATTAGTTTGGTTTTATGGCATATCAACCATTGTTGGTTTATTTAATGCCAAGTCTTGTTTTTACAAAAATATATGATTAGTAAACACATTTTTTTAAGATACACACAGTTAAAGGATCAATTAGTTCTATTTAGCATTATTCAACAAAGTTAAATGGTTTCAAGTATTACTATCTATCACTAACAATTCAATTAAACATCAAATCATTTGTTTACACACAATTTGACCCATAGATAGGACCCTATCAGATGTTACCACTCCCGCCCAGAGAGGACCTGGGAGCGATGGCAATGAAGGGATACTCTGCATTCCCCAAAGCTCTAGTATTACTGGAGGATCCCTATCAGATAGTTTAATGTCATATCCAGAACGCTTGTTGGTGGTGGAGGGGTTTTTTACTCCTCTGCAGTGATGCAGTCGGTGTATAATTAACAGGATTATTTATACACAGATTGGCTCTTTTGGCAGCAAATAATTATGAGATTATATTATACAGTAGCACCCATAAGTTAATGAATGAAAAAACAACAAAATCTAGATGATTTTATTTGAAAAAATTTTCATGTACCTTCATGAAATTTTCACCAAATATACTTGAAACATATATGCATTTATTACATATAAAGTCTTCTAAATTTTCCTTTTCAGTAAATTAATAGTCAACTGAAAAAACAAAAATATACATGTTGCCCTGGTCAAAAGTTAAGGAATTCATCATAAATCCTTGTTAGATCAATATATAAACTAAAGAAAAATTCAATATTTGGTGAATTTTCTTTTGCATTGAATTACCTCATTGTATCTTTGATCACATGTGCCAATTAACTTCTCACAAAAGGTGGTAGTGATACTTTCTCATTCTTCTTTCAGAAAACCCCATAAATCATCAATATTTTGAGGATTTCTGTTCTGAGCTTTCTCTCCACTGATTTTCCATACATTCTCTATAGGATTTATATTTGGACTTTGTAGTGGCCACTTTATAACAGCTATTCCTTCCTTTTCAAGAAAACTTAACACAGTTTGTGGCAAGACACTTTGTCTCACATAAATATTGGAGTTTCAACTGTCCCTTTGCGTAAATGAGGAAGAGCAAGCTGGTGAAGAACACTGGCATCAATATTACCGTGAAAATGAACAAAGGGTTGTACTCCCACTAAAGAAATCATCCCCCACACCATTACACTCCCACCTCCAAATTTCAGTTTTCTTAACGCATTGAGGAGATAAGCATTCCCCATTATTACATCTTACAAATCTCTTACCATCAGATCCAAACAAGTTGAATTTAGATTCATCACTAAAGTGAACAATATTCCATTCTTCCTCTGTCCACATGATATGCTCTGTGGTGAAGTTAAAACAAACCTTTTGATTTTTCTTTGAAATCAAAGGTTTGCAACATGGAATCTGAGCCACTAATTTTTCCTTAATCAACCAGCAAGAAACAGTTTTTCTAGAGGTTGGCTTTCCTGTTTGCTCACAAAATGTATGAGAAATAGACGTTGCTGTATCAAAACAGTCTTTTAAAGACATTTTAACAATCATCCAATCTTCCTATTTGGTAGTCATAGGAGGCCTGCCAGTTCTTGGTTTTGGTTGAAGTGTCTTATCGGCCTTAAATCTACTGATTACTGGATAAGCAACACTTTTTGACCTTCATATGAAGCCGGCAATTTCAGAATACAATTTGCCTTCATGATTTTCTAAAATGAGCTTTTTTCTTGAGTTAAACAATTACATGCTTCTGCCTCCATTTTGCTTAAAAATAGTTCCAAAAATCTATGTCAGTTGACTATAAATCAAAACTAGCAATCAAGTTGTTTAAAAATTACCTAAATTACTATGATTCAACAGCGTTCTGTAACTTTTGACCAGAGCAAAATGTATACTTTTGTTTTTTTCTACTTCACTATTAATTTACTGTAAAATTTTTTTTTAGAAAACTTTATATGTAATAAATACATATATGTTCCAAGTATATTTTTGAAAAATTTCATGAAGGTACATGCAAATTTTTTCAAGTAAAAATCATTTAAATATTTGTTGTTGTTCTGTTCCTTAACTTGTGACCGCTACTATATATATATATATATATATAGATAGATAGATAGATAGATAGAGAGAGAGTAAAACTCCAAAAGCAGTATTATTCAAACTTTTTTTTATTCAAATCTGATATCTTCTTTTACAGGATGAGAAGGCACAAATACAGAAAAGAAGAAAATTATATATATATATTTATATATTTACAATGCACTGTCAAAGAGAAAAAAAATACTGTTTGACATAGCAATAAAATAGAATAAAGTTTTCGGAAATTGGTTACAAATACTTCCATACATACTAATATCCATACATACTAATATCAAAATTAGGAAGATATTGTAGCAGCAGTACGAAATTGATAAGATCAGGAAAAAAATTAAGTTAGTTCAACCAGAATTGAACCACTAAATACAACAGTGATCCCCCCCCCCCAAAAAAAAAACAAGGCACACATACACACTCACACTGCGGCAACAAAAAACTATTTAAAAACAAATGGTTTGTTTTATCCCCCCCTCCAGGAACTTTGAGTTTATTTGGCATGGGTGTATTGTTTAATTCTTTTTTTTGTTCTAATGATTGTGGTATTTTTCTAAACAAAAGACAGAAAAATATTTGTAATAGTGAATTGATCAAGTTTTTTAAAATATTGAAATGCATTTTTTTTTAAAAGTTAAAGAAAAAGTAATAGAAATATCCTTATATTTAGGATGCAAAGTGTATCCATAAATATGTTTTTTTTTGGGGGGGATGTGTGTATCACTTTACACAGAGTGCACAGATACTCCACTCTGATCCTAGACAGAAATACCAAAGAGTGACACTGACTTCAAGTCAAGTGCACAGATATTACACTCTAGTCTAAGGCAAAAGTGCCAGAGTAATGATTTGATTTTAGATTTTTTTAAAAAAGTGCACAGATGTGACACTTTGATCCAAGACAAAAGTGCCAATCCATGTGTAAATAATCCTGGTAATTTTTAACTGGAACTATGCTATTATTACAATAAAAATGCTCTTTGTAATTTGGAGAGGAGTCATTCATTACTCCCTCACCAAGTTGTTTTGTCTACTTTGAACTCTCTTTTTCTTCTTTTCCTTGCTTTCATTAATATTGTAGCATTTAAACCGATTCAATCTACAAAATTCCTCAGATGGACACTCCAAATATCATGATCAGATAAACCCATTCACAAATGATTCCATTTTCTTTTAATGTGTGTGTGTGTGTGTGTGTATATATATATATATATATATATATATATGTATGTGTGTGTGTGTGTGTGGTGAGTGACTTTCCAATCTCAGAAAAGCATTGAAATGGACTGGCTGAAAATTATTATGAGTAACAAAAAATATGTTATCCAAAGACAACTATTTACACAACTTTTGTATCTCACGTATGGTGTGGCTTCTTAAAATTAGGCTAAAATTTAGGTCTCAGAAAGTCACATCATACACTAGTATATACAAAGTAATTTAAACTTCAAAAATTAAATTTACTAAAAGCTTTTATCCATTCATTAAGAAATTTAACAACAACTACCAGATTAAATTTATTTTGTGTTTTAGCAAAGTAATGTATATTTTCATTTAAAAAAAAAAAAAATAAATAAATAAATCAAACATTTTTCTATTGTGTTCATAAAAAACACAAGATATCTTAAGAATTAACTGTTTTAGCAAAGTAATGAATATTTTCATTAAAAAAAAAAAAAAAAAAAAAAAAAAAAAAAAAAAAAAAAAAAAATCAATCACATCTTTTTCTATTATGTGTCCATAAAAAAAACAAGATATCTTAAGAATTATTAAGTCAAATGTAAAATCAAACAGATAAAATAAACTACTTACTCATTTACAATTTTCAAATAGAATTTTTTTCCAAAATAAGCTCTGCATGTGTATTCATGAGTTGGAAGATGTGACAAATTAAATGGTAATACAAAATACAGATAATAAATTTCCAAATAGATAAATCCAAATGGTAATTCCAACATTGGCAAGATGTTTTTTTTTACTTGCAGGGGGCATCACATCAAATGGCTTATATATGTTAGGTTTTTCTTTTTCATAGTAATTAGAAGATTCATTTTTCCCAGAATGCAACACTTATTTATTTCAGATGGGAAATTGTTTATGGCTTATACCAAAACAATAATCCAACATACTTTCACAGGTCATTACTTTTTTTTTAAGCCATGCCCAACAAACAAGGTTGGGCAAGAATCTGAATATTGGGTTTAATGATATTTATAATGACTAGAAATGACTTCATTTGCAGACCTTTAAGATGTACTTAAAGGAAGCATTCAAATATAATGTTGCTTTCATTATGCTGGTATTATAAGTGGGAGGATGAACTTAAACAATTTGAGCAGTATGATTAGTAGGTGGGATGGCATCTTTAAAAAAAAAAATCCTTTAGAATATGTTATATCAACCACTGAATAGAGTGTGTGTGTGTGTGTGTGTGTGTGTGTGTGTGTATATATATATATATATATATATACCCACACACATTTTTTTTTACATCTTTATACACGCAAACAAAGCAAAACTTTATGATCAGTGATATGTGGCAAGAATGATAGCTACTGTCCTGTAACTGTACAAGTCAAAGCTAGAGGTATATAAGTAAGTAAACTGACTTTATTTTGTACTTGATTTTTATGTTGAATGCTGCAGTTATGAGCAAGGAGGAAGATTTTTAATGGCTTTGATAAAGGTCAAATTGTTTGACTCAAAAGACTAGGTCAGGGTATATCTGAAAGAGTACAGTTTGCAGGTTAATCATGGTAATTGTCAAAGAAAGAAAAAATCAACAGTCAACAAAGTATGTGACAGTCAAGACTTATCAATGAGAGAAGTAAACAAAGGTTTTCCTGCCACATCCAAGCCATTAGAAGTAATGTAGCATAAATTGCAAATAGTTTTAATCAAAAGGAAGAAAGAATGTGTCACAACACAGTATATTGATCCTTGTTGCATATAGAGCTGCACAGGCCAGTAATATTTATCACAGAAAGTGACTTCAATGGGCATGCAAACACGGAAACTGGACCATTTTTCAATGGAAGATCACCTTGAAGTCTCACTTTCTCTTGAATAAGGTGGACAGCAAAGTACATTGTTATCCTGGGAAACCAAATAGCCCTAGGACACAGAGTGAGAAAACAAATTGTAGAGGCAGTGTGATGGTTTGAGGAATGTTGGATTCAACCATTCATGCAGAAGGTACTTTGTCAAGCAATACCTGCCTCAACCTCATTGAAGGCCAGGTACCCTACTTCCATTCAGGGCAACAGTCTTCTATGATACCAACAAGCATCTTTCAGCAGGATGATACACCCTGCCACACTGCACAAGTTGACATGAAGACTTCACAGTATTACTATGTTGACAACCCCATTCCTAATTCAACCCTACTGAACACTTACAGGCTGTATTGGATTAAAAGTTCACCATGTAGGACAGGCTGTTAATATTTTGGCAGCTGAATGTAACATTGTGCACATGTGTGTGTATATATCTCACACATGGGATGATGCAAAACAAAAGAAAATACATACATAGATCACAATCTATTAATTCCATAAAACCTTTAGAGGAAATACTAAAAACGTATAAGAAATAACACTACTTTTATCCAATAATTGTTGTTACATTTACATTTCATGCACTAACAACCATTATGGGATAGAAGAAGTGGAAGAGTTCCAATGTACTGGTATTATGGATCAGAGGACAATCACTGAATGCTTGAAGTATACAATGAATGAATATATATATATATATATATATATATATATACACACACACACACCATGACAAATTTTTGAACAGCATTTGGCAAAATTATTTTTTTTCATAAAAAAGAATTTAAAAAAATCATGAATTGTTTTTTATTACATGTGCATAAATATCTTATGAATCAAAGAACAGAATACGTATTTGACCAAATAAAACAAACATTTCACTTAATGGTTACTTTGAAAGTTAATATTTTTTTTTTTTTATAATCTAAAAAAACATTTTTGCTTATGTGAATTAACGTGCTTTGTCAACTTGTTCATGTTACATTTTATGTCATTCGATTTCTTTATGCAACTTAATTTTTCTATTTTTTTTTTTAAATCATGGGTGCTAAACAGGGTTGGGATATTGAATCAGAAAAATGGTTTTAGTGATTTTTACGTTGACTAGAATAAAAATTACTGAATTTGCTGATCTGCAAAGACGTATTTTAAAAAAAAATTTGTTTCTCAAAAGGCAAATCAAATATTTAAATATTATGCTTTATCAAATTCACTGGTATTAATGGTGGATCTTGAAAAACAAACATTCAAGGTAGACAATGAATATAAAAGAAAAAGTACTAATTCTTTTTTTCTTTGTAAAATAAGTTTGTCTAAAAGTCTAGTAAATATAAGTTCCTTACAATAATAATTTCATTAAGTTTCTTGAAAATTAATTTGAAAAAAGATCAGCTGATGTAAATAATGTTTTCAAAAACATTAAAGGAAATTTTTATCATATTATAAAAATGATTAATATGAAGTTAAGGTATTTTTAAAAAATAAAAGTATAACCTTAACTTTTTACAGGCAAAGCAACATATTTGTTGCTAATGGTACACAGGTAGAACAACAGGTTTGTTGCTAATGGTACACAGGCAGAGCGACATACTTGTTGCTAATTGTACACAAAAGCAACTTATTTGTCACAAAATGGTAAACAGACAGTTTAACACATTTGTTGCTAATGGTAAACAGGCACGGCAATATACTTCACTGCTAATGGTAGGCAGGCAGAACAACATGCTTGTTGCTAATGGTATGCATGTAGAGAAATATAATAGTTGCTAATGGCACACATGCAGAGCAACATGCTTGTTGCTAATGGTACACAGACAGAGTAACATATTTTTTACTAATGGTACACAGGTAGAACAATATACTTGTTGCTAATAGTACACAGGCAGAGCTCCATATTTATTCTTTTTAATGATAGCTTAACACAAAGGATTTTCTTATTTGCTGCTCATTGACCAATTCAAAGTTAATGTATGTTGGGAGGCCCCATTGTGATGGAGAATTGTGTAACCTATTTGAACATATCCTCCATTTTGCAAATTTTTTGAAAATAATTTGCCCACTCTACAAAGATTTAAAAAAAACTTTCTATGAAAGGATTAACCATGAAATAGAAGATATTATTTGTATAAAATACCAGATTGTGATAGGTGAAGACATTTTGTGGCTTGATTATTTTTTTTTATCTCTGTTTATAAACAAGTTTTATTAGAATTTATTAAAATTTATTTTTATTTTCTTATTTTGATAGAGTTGAACAGACAATTCTGATTCCTGCTGTCATGAAGAAATAATAATAATAATAAAAAAAAAATTAACCATGAAAAAAGAAAAGACAGTGGCAAAAACATTCTGGCAACAATTAACAATAACAAGTTTGATGGACTGAGGCTATAAAGTTTTTTTTTAAGTTTGTTTCAACATTCAAGAACAAGATTTACAATATTTGATACTTCAACAAACAAAAACTGGTGCTATAGAAAAAGAAAGAAAAATGGAAAATGAAAGATAAAAAGGAAAAGAAAAATAGAAGAAAAGAAAGAAGAAAAAAAGAGTGAAAAAAGAAAAAGGACACTGAAAGAAAAAAGGAAAAAGTAAAAGAAAAAAAAAAGGTAAACTTTTTTACAATTTATCTGATTTCATTTAATAAGTAGTAAAAGTAAAGTTGTTGACCATAGTCAAGGGTGATCCAAAGGCTCCCTTTTTGATAGCTACTACACCAAAGTGTAGGGGAGGACGCTACTCCTTTCCCAGGACTGCTCCACTTTACCCTTGATCCATACCTTATAATTCTGGGTGTTAAGCAAGCTGGCATCAAGTATCATTTTTTGAGTCTTTGGTATGACTCGACCTGGGATTGAACCCAGGTCTCCTGGACCATTGCCTAACACTCTAACCATCGTACCTATGTATTGTTGGAATTTTATACTGTCATATAAAAAAACCTCAGAGTTTTTATTACCATTGATTTTATTGTTTTGAATTATCATTTACTATATTTTCTGATATATAAGACATCTTGTTTACAAAAATGTTTGAGGGGACTGCAATAAGTGTTAACCTAAAGCTCTTTCACCATAATATCTACGCACTGAACTAGATATGACTGTTATATTAGCAGAGTGTGACTTTAAAATTTAAATGCATATCTTATATAATGGCAAATACAGTAAACCCTCATTAAAAATATTGACTAAATTTGAGAAAAATTCATTTTCTTTAAAATATACAATATAGAAAAAGGGTGTTAATTATGAAGTGTAACTTAGTTTGAACACAAAACATACAAGCATGAAACACCAAGTGAGGATCAAACTCACTACATAAGAGAAATAATCTACCCAACTTGTTAACCATAAATCCCGTGGAAAAGCACCCAATCTTTAATTAAGTATATACATTAACTTCTTACCTACTGGGTATGCAGGTGTCAAATGCACTCCCGCAGCCAGGTGTACAGGCTGAAAACCATACTAATCTGACCTCTTTGCATGCCAGAATATTAGAAACAATAGGATACTTCAAATTCTGAAATAATATTATTATAATTTCATTGATAACAGGTATAGCAGATCTCTTTATTCAAGATTTTCTACCAATGCAAGAAAGCAAATATATTCAGGATTGTTAGGCAAGAGGTTAATTTGATCACAGAATAATATTAAAAAAGAAAGGATTTATTCAAACTTTAAATTTTACATTTCATTATACTAGTCTAGCCAGACAATTACTACAGTAATTCAGATCTCATGAGTTGAACACCACCAGTGGCTTTTTGCCAGATTAAACTAAGCTCAATAAAAAAAAAAGAAAAAAAAGTTACGTATTATTAGAATTACGTATATACTAAAATTCCGAGTGTGTGTATATATATATATATATATATATATATATATATATATATACATACACACACATACACACTAGATTTACCAGCCCATTGGTATAATAGAGTGTTCGCTGATGGTCTAGGAGCCCAGATCAAGTCATACCAAAGACTTACAAAAATGGTACTTGATGTCTCCTTGCTTAACACTCAGCATTATGAAATATAGATCAAGGGTAAGTGGAGCAATCCAGGGATAGGAGTTGCACCCTCCCCTACACCTTGGTGTAATAGCTGTTGAAAAGTGAAACTTTGGGTCGCCCTCAACAACAGTTAGCCAACTTAAATATTAGATGCAACTGTAATCCAGCAACAACAAAAAAAAAAGAAAAAAAAAAAAGAAAAAAGGCACATAGAGATTTTTATTATTAGAGCAATGTAAGCAATGCACTTAAAATACTCTAAATTGAAGAATAAAGTAATTTCCAGTTCAATCTGCAATTGACTGATAACTGTGAGGCCATTGTCCATGCTAAACATTATTTTTTAATGATCAAAATTCTTGATATAGAGATGATAATTATGAAATGCAAATTAGAATCCATCACTCCTTCCTAAACAGAAGCAACAATATCATGGATCACTGTTACAATGGGAACCCAATGTGTTTATAGGTTGTCTAGTCTTTGATAAACAGCAGAAATTATATTACAAATAGTAGTAGTAACAAAAATAAAAATTAGTCACAATTGTCATAACAATAGAATAAGTAAAATAGAATGAACTACAAGAGTTAGCTTTGTAAGAAATTTGCATCAGGATACCAAAAAGATAAATTATCAAAAAAGACAGCAGTTAGAAGAAAGGTTTGGTTTGGTTTCTTTGTTTAATGGCATATCAACCTTCATCAGTTATTTCATGCCAAGGCCATACTTGTAGAAGAACAGTAGTGGTACTATTTAACCCATAGCTAAGGGGATAAGGGACTTCATGCCTTTCCTAAGGGTATTTATCTGAAAGTGAACACAATAGTGCGATTGGAGTTAAATACATTAGCCATGGGGACTCCCCCTCAGCTGAAAAGAAGATGAGTTGGCAAGGTTTAACATCTCTTCCAGTAGGCTAGGTGTGACAATGTACTAGGTCTTGCCAAGGTCCCGAAGTCTAAGAAGTGACAGGGGTCGGCCATGTCACCCACTCGAGGCAGAAGTTTATGAATATTTAACATGAAAAGAAATTTTTTTATGGAAAACACAATCTTTTTAAGTAATGTCAAGTGAGAATCCTTTTTTTCTTGGCTCCTCCAGGATTTGGGGCTCTACTAATGCAATAGTAAACCTAACTCTAGTGAGGAGTTAGCAAAAGTCCTCTTTGAAGAAATATATATTAAATAGCTTGTTATGCTTATAGTTTAAAAGTCAATTAGGTTTAAAAATTAACTAAAAATATTATAGACATATTCAAGAATCATTACTTTTATTTTAAACAGCAAATTCAAAAATAAATCTGAGAAGGATACTGCTCTCTAAGGATTTTGATAAGAAAATATCTAAGGCACTGTTGATATAAGCAAGGCAGTATACCATCTTAAGATGGAAAAAAGTGATTTGTGTGAATGAGCATTTTTTCTTTTAAACATTTGAAAGTTGGGATATCAGAAAAGAAAAAAAAAAAAAAAAATTTATTTTTTAAACTCTTATGACCCCAGCAAAATAATCTTGATTTAGAAACTGAAAAATTGATACTACATCAGTTCCTCAATAATCATTACATTTAGTATATAAAGTTTATATGTAAATTTGGCAAATGTTATAGGACAGATAGTAATTGTTTGATTCAATGTGACTGTATGATTATTGAAAGCTTAATTAATTAAAAAAAAAAAAGAAAAAGAAGCAACACACAAGAAACAATGAATACTATCTGTCCCATATTATTAGTTATGTTTGATGTAGGGAATTTATATGCAAATGTAACAATAATTCTGGGATAGACGTAATAAAGAGTATTTTGATGATAGATAATAATAGCTTTGCTAGTTATAAAGAACATAAAGAATAATTTTCATACAAAATTGCCGATAAAAAAAATTTTTTTTTAAATTTCAGTTTAGGTTCTTATTAGAATGATTTTTGTTGAATAAAAGTTTTTTGGTGAAAATACTCTGCAAACTAATCTATGTAAATTATCATAATTTTTTCTTTTGTTTATAAAATATGTATATTTGAATATATAAAAAGGAATATTTAACTAGAAATTAAGATGTATCATGAAAATCAATAGCAAAAAATAATTATCTCCCTTGGAGGCTGATAATTTCAAATCAGGCTTAGTAACACGTTTAATTTCTTTGACTGGCACCTGGTTACAAAAGGGTTACAATCTGTTTGCCTTGCCTTTTTTTTTTTTTTGTGTCTTTTTGTTTAATTTGCACTTTGGTGTATGTACAGTGGATACAATCAACATGAACCATTCATAGACACAATCACTCATGTTAAACATTCTCTAATATCAACAAACATTAAAAAAGTAAAAGTTTGAGGAGTTAAAAAAAAAAAATGTTCATTTTACTCTTCCATACATATATTTTGACTATTTTTTCTTTTGCTTGAATATCAGCAACAGAATTTGCAACAAAAAAAAAAAAAAAAAAAAAAAAAAAAAAAAAAACACACAAACTCTTCACCTCTTTTCTTGTCATCAGAGTAAAAAGAAAAAAGAAAAAAAAAAAGAAGTCTACATCAAAACCCTAAAAATAAAGGGATCAATGCAGTTAATAAATAAATAAAGCTTTTGAATATTATGTCAGTCCATGATATGAAATCATGAACAATTTTTTTTTCCTTTTTCTTAGTGGTTATCTTTTAGTCTGTCATACTGAAAAAGAGTTTCTTATAAATATTTCTGATTATGTTTTTTTTTGTTTTGTTTTTTTAGAATTATTCAACACCATAAAAAAAACCCAACAAAAACCAATGTGTTCATAGGTAGTCTAGTCTTTGATAAACAGCAGAAATTATCTTACAAATAGTAACAAAAAAAAACAATATATGTGATTGTATGTATGTATGTGTGTGTGTGTGTGTGTGTGTAACAAATATATTATGAAACTTACTAGTCAGGCTTTACAAAAACCAAGTTTGTTATCAGTTGCCATGAATCATTTTAAATGAAAATATAAAAGTTAAAATACTAAGGTTCTTTCATATTATCTTTTATGGTGTTGAAAATTTTTGAAATGTAATCAGAAATTTTTTTTTTTAAATTAGAAAAAAAATTTATTAAAAAAACAAAAAATAAAAAAAAAAAACTTTTTACAAATTTAAGATTAACTGGATAAATTTTTTAAAAAAAAGTCCTTTCCTTGTAACTCTTAGGACATTTCTTTCAGATTTTGGTCTCCATCTTTTGCAATGCACGTTCCTTTTGTTCTAGTTTTTTTCGCCTGTCTATCTCCCTTAAGATCTGCATTCGCTGGTATTCATATAACATGACAATCTTCTGCACTTCTTGCTTGTACAATCGAGTAAGGAGGCCATCAAAGTACTCCAGTTCTCCCAGACGAAAGAGAGGCCACTGAGTGTGTAGGAACAGAAAGAGAGAGAGAAAAAAAAAAGAAATAAAAAAGAAAGCTGAACATTATAACTGTTTACCCAATAGAATATTAAGAGACAGTTATTGGTTATCAAAGAGAGAAACCTTATCACAGTATGTTTCATTATTTACTTATATCAACTGTTAAATACTGTTCATCCAATGCTATTAATTAGGATTAAGTTACAGGAAATCGTTAATTCATGTTATTTATTATATCATTTTTTAATTAAAATGGAGGTTGGTTGGTTGGTTGTTTGGGTTTTATGGCATATCAACCTTTGTAAGTTATTTAATGCCAAGTTCATTTTTAAACTAATCAGTTCTATTTCAAACAATTCAGTTTAGAAGGAGTACAGTTTGATTGTGGTTGGTTGTTTTTAAAATGAAGGGGATTAAGGAGTAATATCATTCTTATAGGAAGGGGACTCAGCTATCTGAGTTCAAATCCTGAGCAAGGTTGTTCAAATTTCACAAAGTACTAATACCCTAGGTAAAGAGTGTGAATCCAATTATTCTTTCTCCAGCTATAGGTAAATAGTAAAGCAAACTGAACTCTTTAACCTTGGTATGCACACTGGTATAAGAGAAAGAAAACTGATTTCAAGCCAGACCTGAAAAGGGATGGGCATCACCAGGTTATTCCTGGCCAAAACATGCTACAATAGAAGTGTCCCCACAACCAAACTAGGCTATAGGATCAGTGTGTATTTACCAACCCCTCCACACAGGCAGGATACGACACAAGGTCAATTTTTAAGCAGAGTTTAACAGATTTCCATTCAGAGTGTTCCTTCTCCTAGACTGGTTGCTTAACCAGAACCCAGTCTGCCCTACTATTTACACATAGCCGGAGGGAGATTAGTTGGATTCATATCTTTCTCAAGGGTAATTAGTGCTATGTGAAATGCAATTAGCCTCATCCGGGATTTGAACTAGAGTCAGTGTGTCTATTTCCTACGACGATAACCATTACACCATGGAACCAGTAAGATAGATAAGATTTTATAATAAATTACTTGGATAATAATATCTGACAATGCAGTTAAGAAATTGGACTAAAAAAATCAAAAACAAGAAGTTGAAAAAGAAAAGAAAGAAAAAAAAATTTGTAAAATCAGATGAAGTTGAATAGGGAAAACATGTTAAACAGATAAATTATAAATTTCAATAATTCTGTTTTTCCTCTTTCAGTCATATTTCTAAACTAGGAAGAAATTTTTTTTTTTGTTACATAGAACTGACTTCTGTAATTACTTATAGAATCACATGCAACAAGTTTATTGACTCTAAAAAGTAAATATAACAATATGAATTTGATTTTTATAATTTACTTCTTTTGAAAATGTAAAAATTATCCTTTTACATAGTTTAATTTAAAAACATTTACTTTAAGAGGTTAACACAAGAAAGAAAAAGAAATGTTGACACCAAAACATTGAGTGGTAACTACTTTTAAAGTAAACTTAGTCTTTTATTATTCAAGGAGTGAAAATTTTATTGAAAACCGATGAATGATTTTTTGTTAATTTTTAAAATAGTCACTTTTTTGGTGTCAAAAAGGCATAAGTTTTAAGGCTTATTTTGACATATTTACAAAGGGAGTTAACCTAAATTAAAGTAATTCAAATGTAAATTTAAAAAAAACTACATTTTATATTATGGTTTCCATTTTATTAAGATTCTTATTGTTATGGTTCATATATTTCATTAAATAAATTCAGTATTTCACATATTTAGTTTTTTTTTTACTGTAAGTTACAAATGACCAAAACGAATTTATCATTCTTGAAAAATCCCACAGACAACTTAAAAATATATAAAAAAAAAAAAGAAAAAGTTACTTAAACAATTAAAAATCATTATATATATATATATATATATATATATATATATATATATATATATATATATATATATCTCACTCTATTTACTTGAAACTCTAACCTATATATATATATATATATATATATAGTAGTCTAAAAATAAGTGCACTCTTCATACAATGTGTTTCAGAAAAATCAATATCATAGTAGATGTAAATATCTAGTAACTACATAGTCTAGGCAAATGAAACTAAATATAATTAATGTTGCATAAAATAAGATTTATTCATCAAAATTTAAGTGAGAAGGGGAGTATATAGATCAGTCCATTCACATAGTTAATGGAGTAGCTGTTTTGAAATGAAATGATATCAATCTTTCTGAAACCCCCAGTATATTCATGTAATTTTATTAATATTTTCATGTTACAAAGTTTTAATGTTACAGTTTGGTATAAATGATACTAATCAATATGGTAGTAAATAATCAAAATGAATCCAACAGTTTGAAGAAAATAGAAACACAAAGTAATCCAAAATCTTGAAGTCCTGATGAAGATTTTCTAAAACCAAAACATTTTAATGTTGACTTTCCATTATAATAAATTCATCACTTTTGGATTACTTTATTTTTCTATTTTCTTCATCAACCAGTGTCTATTTTGATAATAAAATGTTCTTTGACAAATAATAAAACCCTGGTATCTTTGTTTTAGAAGAAAATTTATTTTTTAAAATTGTTAGGGATGAATATTTATAGGTGATACTGCAACTTTTAGCATCCCACAGTATTGATTTCATTCCAAAAATATTTTCTGCCAAGTTTTTAAAAGTGTCTGACTATATCACAAAGTTGTGCCTCTGGTACTCTTCGTTGAAATTTGTCTTATTTCAGATAATAGATTTTGAATTTATTCCTTCTTTAGAATATTCTTGAAAATTTTCAAAGGAGTTTCAGTACAAAAGTTGATCATTTCCTGAGAAAAATAACTCTTTCAAGTCTATCAATATATAAGTTGGCGACCTTAGTCAAGGGTGACCTGAAGGCTCTCTTTTCAATAGCTACCACACTGAGGTGTAGGAGAGGGTGCTACTCCATTTCCTGGATTGCTCCACTTTACTCTTGAGCTTTACCATATAATGCTGTGTTAAGCAAGGTGGCATCAAGTATAATTTTTTGAGTCTTTGACATGACTCGACCTGGGATTGAACCCCGGTCTCCCGGATCATTGGCCCGACAATCAATATATAAAATTTGTCTTATTTTAAATAATAGATTTTGAATTTATTCCTTCTTTAGAACATTCTTGAAAATTTTCAAAATAGTTTCAGTAAAAAAGTGGATCATTTTCTGAGAAAAATACCTTTTTCAAGTTTATTAAGTCTTGGATTTCAACATTATCACATGCCAATCAAAGGTTAATATGCCGTCGATAAAGTCCATGAAGAACTGACTGTTTTATAAGGAAATATCAATGAATTCTTTTTTTATGTAGAGGTAGCTTAAGTGTTATAATAATGTTATCAAGCTAAGCTCACTGACCATTGTGAATTCAATTCTAATTGGTACCTCATACTTAAAGTCTTGTGGCAAATTTAACTTTAATAAATGACAACTTCTCCTAGTGTGCATAAAGCATAAAAAAGTAAATCATGACAATTTTTAAATTCATCTATTCTTAAAAAAATTTTTTTTTAAGGTTTGCTGCAAAACTTTTTGAAATATTCTTTTTGCAAAGTAAAAAAAAATGAAACTTTAAAATAAAATTTTCTTAAATATCTTTCTTGAACAACACTTACTGATACCATCGACAATTTTAAGATAAGCCATTATCATTCCAAGAGTTTTTTGGACAATCAAATTTATTCTTACTGTATCAGGCACTATTTCTTCCCAGCATGTCAAAATTTTCTTCAAAAAGCAAAAGACTATAAATAGAAATGCTGAAAAATTGTAGTAACAAATTTATTAAAAAAAAAAAACAAAAAAAAAACAATTTAGTTAAGAAGCCAACAATTCTCAAAGTTTTTACTTGATGCTTTCTCCATAACTAAATCTAATTGCCATTCACCTCCAAATAAATTAATTGAATATTAAATTACTAAACATAAATAATTTACAAATATTTGATATAATTTACATGAGAAAAGAATAAGTAAACTATGAATGCAAATGCACCTTTAATTCTTGAGTTATTTTTCAATAGGAAGGATGAGTTTGGTGGGCACTGAGGAGATTGTAAATATTAGGTTGTAAGTTTGAGCTGCTGCAAATCAGTATAGTCTATGTTCAAAATGCTTCTCTGTTTGCTTAGTAAATAATGGACAGGGCTAACCACAGATTCTATCATATACAAACTAGAAAAAGCTAGTAAAATGGGCTCAACAGTTGAACCAAGTTTGAGATATTTTGCTAGTTTTTTTCATTCATCCAGTATTTGTATAAAATAATCTAAAATATAATTGCTTTCCGGGTTTTTTTTTTGTGAAAATCTGATTATATATGTTGTTAATGATGCTGAAAAGATCCTGATCTTTTTGATCCATTCATTTAAATGAACCATATGTTGTATACAACATCACTACTGGCCATCAAACCCAATCAAGCATTCTGCTAGATGTATGATATCTAGTCTACATGATCCAGCAATTTTTGTTCTGTTATAAAGGGATTTATTAATCCAAACTAGTAAATTAAACCCCTGTGAACCCCTATGCTTTTATTCTCCCTGCCAAAAATTTATTCACTTCCAGGAATCTATATGAACTATTCTAGACTGACTATACATGTGAAGAAGGCCATAAAATGGACATATTGAAACAGTGTCATAATAACAAAGAGTTAACCCAAATAACTCTTTAAATATCCAAGTCTTCTTTTAGGATCTTATAAAGAGAAATAAAGACTCATAAAAACAAATACATTTGCAAGTTTAGTAAGTAGGTCCCCAGAAATAACCAGATTTAAAAAACAACATAAGTTTTCTAAAACGGTAAGTAGGTCTTCAGAAATTACCAGATTTTTATCTTTTTAAAACCAAGGTTTTCGATTCAAGGGGTTTGTCATTCTAAACATTAAAAATAACAATATGCTCTTTGAGCACAAAAATTCTGGCAATTTTGAAACTAACCCCTTATTCAATCTACAAATAATTTTTAAATGTATCTCTTTTTATTTACTGTCTTTTGTTTTTTAAAAGAAGAAAGATCTTTTGAGAAAATAACTAATGAATTTTTTTTTTTAAAGATATTTTTCTTGAACACTTACTGAGATCATTCATAATTTTGAAAAAGTCCCATAATCATTGCAAGAGTTGTTTGGGTATTAGATACTATTTCTTTCTTGTGTCACAATCTTCAAATGAAAAAGAAATCCCTCTTTTTCCTGGAGAAAAAGGCCATAGGATGGACCTGCTGAAACATTGCAGTAACCAAAGTGCCATAAAAATTGAACCCAATAGTCCAAATAACTCTTGGAATACATATCAATTTTATAAATTAGATAATTTTCTTTTACCTTCAGTTTGTGATCATGGTCCTGGTTTGCTTTGCAATAAATATACAACCATTCAGGGATTTCTATTTGAAGAAAAAAAAAGGAATTAAAATCAAAAAACAGTAAAAGTATTAAACACAGGAAGAATAATTAGACAATGAAAAGATTAATAATTGGTAGAAAGACAAAATAATTGTATTATAATTTGATTGTTTCTGAAGTGTTTTCATTGTTCCATGATTTGTTATGACAAATATCCTCTTTTTCTTTTTTCTAATCACAAGGTTTCAGATTGTATTTGACCATCTTTAAATTCATTAAATCTCTCCTGTCATCTTTAAATGTTATCTAGTACTTAAATATGACAAAGAAAAGAATATAACTGTGTGTAAACAAATAATTATAGACAAAGAAAAAAATGCAATTTAAAAAAAAATTAGTTGAAATTAATCAAATTTTGGCATGAAATAACCCACAAGGAGTCGATATGTTATTAAATAAACCAAGCCAGTTACGGTACTCTTATTGGGTCAAACAGATCTGTTTGAGATAATGATGAGAATGATTTTCATCATCATGTCATGCCGCTAGCACGGATATCCCTGACCCTCTCTCGCCACTTATCCCTATCGTTCATCGCCTCTGACAGGTCTTCAGGGCTACATCCCGTATCCTCACATAGCTGCTGTATGTATGTTCGAGCTGGTCATCCTGCTTTTGCTTGGCCATAAGTGGGGGTCCATAGGAGTACATCACTTATGAGTTCGTCCCTGCTTCTCCAGCAGTGTCCTGCATGTCTGGTTCGTCTCACTTGGATAGTTTTCATGGTGGGAGACAGGTGGCTGTATAGTTGGTGCCTTGTGGAGTGTTGCCACCAGGACTTGTTCAATATTGTTCGCAACATTCTTGTGTAATTGCTGTCTAGCTTCTTCTCCAGCCATTTTGTAAGCATCCAAGTAGTGCATCTATACAGCAGTATCGACATGACCGCTGCCTGGAAGAAACTGCGTTTCATTTTATCAGTCAGGTCTGATTTCCATATGATCAATAGCCTATCGATAGCTGTACATGCCTTCGTTAGCCATGTGTCGATCTTTTTCGATTGATGAGGTAGGTGAATTTGTCTACTAGTTTCAGAGAAGTTCCGTCTAGTGTGGAAATGTCACCTGTTTGATTATAGCACATATATTCAGTTTTGTGTGCATTGACATGGAGGCTAATGCCTGCAGCAGCTCATTCCAAACTATGCAGAAGTGTTTCGACTTGGTTGGGTGTATTTGCCAGAATCGCTATGTAGTTGACGTTGGTAATTGTTTTTGTGGGGTACCTTCTGCTTCTTCTCTTTGTCAGCTCGAAGCTGTTTTCTCTGATTTTATCAATCAATCAATGTTTTAAGCACGTAGTCTAGACAGATGATAAAGAGGTATGGGGCTAGTGTGTCCCCTTGTAGTACTCCTGCTACAATGTCGAAATCTTCTGCCTCTCCATCCGGTGAACGTACTTTCACTTTGGTGTTTCTATAGAGAATTGTTATTGCTGCTACGGTTTCTTTAGGTAGGCCGTATGCTAGTAGGATTTGTTCCATCTTTCCTCTGTGAATGGAATCGAAGGTCTTGGTAAAATCTACAAATAGTAATGTCGCCTGTAGGTTTTTTGCCCGTACGCCTTCAAGGATTCTACGGATGGTCAATATTTGTGAGGTCGTGGATCTATTTCTTCGGAAGGCATTTTGGTTTTTCCTAAAGATGTCGATTTTGGGTTCTATGCGGTTTTGTAGTAGGGCATTGTAAATTTTGGCTGCTATGGATGTAAGTGTTATACCTCGGTAGTTCTTGGCTAATCCGAGGTCACCCTTTTTAGGGAAGGGGAGGATACATCCCTTCATCCATCAGTCTATCGGATTTTGATTATAGACTGAGTTGCAGTGTCGGAGCAGTATGTTGTCGAATTGTCTGGTCTTCCATACTTCTGGGGGAATCTCTGCAGCTTTCCTATTTTTAATTTTTCTAAGAACCGAGTTGAGTTCTTCTTGAGTGAACGCTCCCAGTTTAATGTCCAATTGCTTATTTATAATTCTGGAGATTGGTTCATGCATAACTTTTGGTGGGTTTCCTAGTAGATTTTCGAAATGCTGTTTCCACAGTCTTATTCTTTCTTGTTGGTTTGCAGCTTTCAATTTTGCTTTGGCTGTGCTCTTCCTTCTACTCACTTCGTTTATTGTTTGCCAGGCTATCCTAGATTGTCTATCTTCCACTGAGTCTCTAATCTTATCTATCTGATTTTGTATGTATTCTGTCTGTTCTTTTAGATATATGCCTGCTAATTGATATTGTGCCTTAGAGCATTTGTGTTTGTTGCATTCTTCCTATAGCTTTTGGAGGCAGTTTTCACGTGTGCACGTTTTTCCCTAACCGCTAACATTTCCCATGGGATTTTATATTTAGTTCTGGGTTTTGTTGGAATACACTTCACTGCCGCCTTGAGGTGTGAGTTGACAAAATTCTCATATTTGTCATTTGGGATACCTTTTTCTGTCTTCTCTTGTCGTGTCTCGAATCTGTTTCTCAATTCTAATACATATTTATCTCTAATATCTCTGTTGTTAAGAAGGGCCCAGTCATAGTGCTTGGTGATCGCTGTTCGTGTGGTGATTTTCGTAGGCTTAGTCTTATTTTTGCCGTGACTATTCGGTGATTGGAGGACACACCCTTGAAAGAGAAGGATGCCTCGCAATTCATTGCACTATTTTTCCATTTCTTGTTTATAAAGACAGTCTATCTGTGCTTTACTATTGTTCGCGAATGTGTAGGTCCATAATTTTCCCTCCCTTTTTTGATAGTTTGTATTGAGGCATGTTAATCTATTTTCTATCATGAAATTTATTAGATGTTGTCCATTCCTATTTGATGTGTTGTGTAGGCTGTATTTGTTGTTTCCATTTTTCCCGATTTGGGCATTCATATCTCCGCCAATGACTAGCACGTTGTGTTTCGGAATGCTACACACTAGAGAGGATAGCTCATCGTAGAAGGCGACTAGTTCAGTTTCTTCACTAATATTGGTAGGGCTGTAGCAGGAGATGATTGTTGCTCTGGGATTGCCATTAAACATAGCTGCCATCATCCTAGGTTGTATTCTCTCAATGCTATTAAGTGTTTTTAACGCTTTTGATCCTATAAGCATTCCTACACCTCCTACTGTGGCATTGACAGAGTTTTTCCATGCTGATACAGTGGCTAGCGTCCATCCATTGACAGTATTGTGATATTTGATATCTTCGGTGTGCGTGTATCTGTGTTCTTGTATGCATATTATGTCTATCTTATGTTCTACAACCAATGCAGTCAGCTCTGGTAGTTGACCTATTCTATTTAAGGTTCTAATGTTAAATGTCGCTATTTGTATTGTTTGTTTGCATTTTAGTAGTTTTTGTTGTTTGAGCTCTGAAGCTGATTTTTCCAAGCCAGGGCTCCAACTTCAGCAGGACGCGCCCCTTTTTTACCCACGCGAAGAGCGATGCGGTTTATGTATGTGGTTTAAGTGTGGGTCATGGTTATCTTTCGATGGCTATTTTTATTCTCATCTATGGAAGCCACTCTTATAGATGAGCAGCAGTAGTTCCTTGATCGAACTGACGATCCTGAGCGTTGAGCCACAAGGCTCATACGTCCAAGACCAGGTTAGGCATTGCGTTTGGTCATCAGAGGGTTTATTTGCATACCTTTACGTCCATCATGCTGCTTCCCATGTGTACATAAAAAAGGGGAGGAGGCTTTCTTTACCCATAAGTTTTAACTTAGTTAAAGTCCAAGACTAATGTATATTTATAAGAGTTTTGGGTATATTTTCACCTGTCTTCTGATACTGGCCCTAAACATGTATTTTTTGTATTGGGGACTTCTTTTACTTAACCTGTTTTTTTGGGTTTTTTTCCTTTTCAAAACTACTAGGGGGGGAGCAGTGGGCATTCTAAGCTTTTAAAAAAGATTCAGAAACGTGCCATGCATGCTAGCACATTTGACCAGGGTCATATATTCTATTTGGATTTACGGTAAAAGTGTCTTTACATTTAAGACACACTGTACAAGCGGCATTTTACAAAGAATAAAACAGCATACAATTTTGTAAAATTTTAAAATTCATTAATACTTTGGCTCTTAAAACATTGATATTGCAATTAAGTATGAAGTTAGGATTACAATCAAACATTTAGAAATTAATCAAATTTTGGCATAAGGATTTGATTGGTAGTGAAACAAATAAATGAAATTAATTCTGGGTCCAATTCATCTGAATTGACCAGCCAATTGGCATAATGGTTAGAGTGTTTGCCAATGGTCCGGGAGATTAAGTTTCAATCTAAGGTAGAGTCATATCAAAGACTCAAAAAAATGGTACTTGATTCCTCCTTGCTTAACACTTAGCATTATACGGTATGAATCAAGGATAAGTGGAGCATCTAGGGAAAGGAGAAGCACCCTTCTCTAGACCACAATGTAGTAGCTATTGAAAAGGGAGCCTTTAAGTTACCCTGAACTACAGTTGGCCAACTTACTTAACTTATATATTCATACCTTATAATGCTGAGTGTTAAGCAAGGAGGCATCAAGTACCATTTTTTTGAGTTTTTTGTATGACTCTACCATAGATTGAAATTTAGTCTTCCGGACCATTAGCAAATACTCTAACGCTTGAAAAATCAAACAGCTTTATCCAAACATTTTAGGAAGTTGAAAAATAGAGGTTTAACTCCAAAGGTTCATTGCTTTGATGTAAGATGTAATTTACGTCTGGAGGAAAAGATACAAATTATGTTGTACATTGATCTTGTTAACCTATTGAACCAGAGATGTGATTTTATTGTTAGATGTAGGCATAGAAATAAATTTATACTGTTTTGAAAAATAAATAAATATGACTCATTAAACTGATAAATGAATTAAAATTTGAATTAATATTAGTAAATTTTTGCTCTGTTATTGTAATTTGGGAGGTGGGGGATTTTACCATGAATAACATTAGTTTTAGATTGATTTATTTCTTTTTAATGATTAAAATTTGATGTGCTAAAATAAGATATGTCTGAATAATAATTTTTATATAATACTTTGGATAGTTAGACTGGTATTTTAGTAGCAGTAAATTTTTCTTGTTAAATTTGAAGTATGATGAAATTGGATGTTCTTTACATGCCAAAATAAATTGATACTTATTGCTACTTGATTTGGAAAGGTTATGTTTATGTAGGTAAAATAAGGGTTTGTTTTTTTTAAATTATGTTAAGTTTGGTTGTAAATGTGAAAGAGTTATTTTAATCCATTTTCTTGTTTGATCTGAAGAAGTCCTGCAAATTTTTTAGAGCATTGATTTATAGTGCTTTTTAACAGGATGAAAATAAATTTATTATCTTAATGTGACTGATTGCCGTTTTACAAAAAATATATATAATACCTAAAAGATCCAGAAACTACCTATTCTAGTTTTGCTCCTCTTAGTGTATTGAGCACTTTTATGTATTAGCTTAGGTAACACTGTCAGGGTTTTTTTTTTGTGATACTGGTTGATTATTTTTAAGCAGTATGGATGTTTTTAGTCTTTTCTTTTTAATTTCTTTTCCAGATATCAGTTTGTAATATATTTTTTATCTACAAATTGCATTATCTGTTTTTTTCATGCCACCTGGGTTATAGAAATAGTTTTAAAAATAAAATACAAATTATATATATGATTTGTAAGCAAATAGTTTGTAGGCAACATTTTTAAACAAGCCAGAGTTCATTTGTTGGTACTCAGTTAAATGGTTTTAAGTATTGCTATTTAACACTAATAATTCTTTTTAATATTAATCATTTGTTTGCATACAGTTGAATAGCAATACTTGAAACCATTTAACATTAGTAATTCTATTTATCAAATATTCCTATCCAATTTAATCATTTCTTTGTACACAGTTAAATGATTTTTTCAGTATTGCTATCTAACACTAAAAATTCTTTTTAATATTGATAATAATCCCTAGTAAAAGATTGAACAGTTCTATTTGACATATAGTGAACCTGGGAGTAATGGCAATGAAGAGGTACTCCAGATTCCCGAAAGCTCCAGGATTGGAGCTTAACCATCAGGTGGTTTAGTGTCATATTCAGGATATTTGTTGGCAGGAAGGTCTTAACCCTTTGCAGAGATGTAACTGGCATATTCTACAGCTATAATTGACAAGGCTGGCAAATTATTTGTATTAAGAATAGTTACTTGAAGCTATAATAATTTACTAAGGATGATGATGATTATCATTAGTAGTAGTAGTTATTTTTACTTGAAACCATATAATCGCTTTCAAATTATTGGTGTTATCTAGGAATACTTGAAACTACATAACTGTGCAAACAAATATTTATTATGAAAAAAGAATAGCTATTTAAAACCATATGATTGGTGTATAAACTAGGTTTGGTTTGGTTTCTTTGTTTAATGGCATATCAATCTTCATAGGTTATTTAATACCAAAACTATCCTAGAAGACTAACAGTGATACTATTTAACCCATAGCTGGGGGTATATGAGGGTTCATACCTTTCCCAAAAGTTATTAGTACAAAAGTAAACGTTGTAGCATGATTGGAGTTTGAACTCACTTTGAGGCCATAGTCTAAGCACTTTAGCCATTATGCCACAGGGATGGATTTGGATTCTTTGTTTAATGGTATATCGACCTTCATGGGTTATTTAATGCCGAAACATTATATTTAACTCATAGCTGGAGGAATAAGAGAGTTCATGCCTTTCCCAAGAGTATTAGTCCGAAAGTGGACATAATAGCTTGACTGGTGTTCAAACTCACTTACTTCAAAGCTGTAGTCCCGCACATAAGCCATTACACCATGGGGACTTATCCTATATGAATTATTAGTATTAGATAGGAATACTTGCAACCATATAGCAGTGTAAACAAATTATTATTAAAGTAATAATAATAATAAAAAAAAAAGAATGCAATAAACCTTAAAAATCTAAATAGTTATGATTGTAATCAAGCATTTACAAATTAATCAAATTTTGGCATTAGATAACCAATAAGGAGTTGATATGCCATTAAACAAACAAATCAAACCTATCTAATATTATTTGTAAATAATTAGAACTTTTAGTGAATTATTCCTAATGTGAATAATTTACCTACAGTTATGGTTTCAAGTGATTTTTCTATTTAATAAGAATTTACAAACAATCGTACATCTTCAATTCATTATTAATAATACTACTATATAGAACTAGTGGGTAGAGTGTTCACCAATGGTCGCGTCATACCAAAGACTTTAAAAATGGTACTTGATACCTCCTTGCTTAACACTCAGCAATATAAGGTACGTATCAAGAGTAAAGTGGATCAATCCAGGGAAAGGAGTAGTGCCCGCCCCTACAACTCAGTGTAGTAGCTATTGAAAAGGGAGCCTTCTGGTCACCAACTTTACTTTTTTACAAAGCATTATATGGCTTTGTGTAATTTTTCTTATCTTATACAAATAATTTTTACATGGTATTCTTAGCTAATACTAATAATTGGGAAGCAATTAAATGCAGTTTACAATCATTTTAAACAGGTAAACACTTAATACGTAGAATATGAATGTTTTAAGAGCCAATGTATTTATGTTGTTCAAACATCTTAAACCGATCTATGGGACTGAGATCTATTTTCATTTTCTAAATAAGATGAATATATTTACCCACTAAAGTGAGCAAATTACTTCACAAAACCTAATCTTCAATATTTTCATATATATATATATATATATATATATATATATATATATACACACACACATTTTTTTGTTTTTGTTATGTATGGTTATATTTTATTTATTTTAGCAAGTTACTATTAACTTAATCAAATTCTAAAATAGATATCGACAAGGATTTAGTTTGGTTTATTAGTTTAATGGTATATCAATCCTTTATAGGTTATTTAATGCTAAAATTTGATTCATTTCTAAATGTTTGATTATAATTATAACCATTTATATTTTCAATGTTGTATTGCAATCAATTATTTTTTTAAATCACATTTTTATTTGTCTATAATAATTATTTGTTTGCTCACAGTTATAAGGAATCAAATATTCTTACCAAAGACCAGTAACTTTTAAATAGATTTATTTAATCAATAAATTGGATCCTAATGGATACGACTTCTATGGCACAGGGTGGACTTGGGAGTAATGGCAACAAAGGGATTACTTCATACTCTCAAGAGATCCAGATTTAGAACATTGGATGCAATTTAGCATCATATCCAAGACATACAGATAATGTTCCTTTGGTAATAAGATTGGTTTAGTTTAATTGCATATCAACCTTTGTGGGTTATTTAATGCCAAAGCCATCCTTGTAGAAGAACAATAGTGATACTATTTAACCCATAGCTGGCAGGATAAGTGGGTTCATACCTTTCACAAGTCTAAAAGTGAACCTAATAACACGACTGGAATTCAATCACTTTCTTCAAGGTAGCAATCCAACATCTTAGCTATTTATGCCATGGCATTAGCCAGTGGGTAGAGTGTTTGCCAATGGTCTGGAAGACCTGAGTTCAATCCCAGGTCACGTCATACCAAAGACTTTAAAAATGGTACTTGATACCTCCTTGCTTAACACTCAGCAATATAAGGTATGTATCAAGGGTAAAATGGAACAATTCAGGGAAAGGAGTAGCACCCTCCCCTACACCTCAGTGTAGTACCTATTGAAATTGGAGACTTCTGGTTGCCCTTGACGATGGTCACCAACTTTACTTACATACAATGGTTACTGAAATTATCTAAAATTGAAAATACATTCACTTTCTTTTGGTAGGTGGGGAAATCAAAGAATTAGATAAAAGATTTGGAAAAGTTTGACTAAAGTCTGTAAGAAAAAGATGAAAGGGAGGAAGATGTTATGAACTTTAGTGGTTCAGTTTTTATTAATTGGGGTGATAAGAGACACCTACCATCAGACTATTTTTGGGGATAAGTCTTACCTTCATGCAGATAAGGATTTGCCGGTACCAGCAGGTTCGACTGTCTGTATTCAATTTGTTTTGGCATCCTTAGTTCTTGAGGAGCAAAAACAATATTCTGCTGCTGCGGTATGACTGGGGCACACGGATGATTATACTGGGACAGTTTCAGAATGTAACTGAAATTTAAAGGTGAGAATTAGTTATCAAAAATGAATCCAGGTACAACATGGAGACAGAAGTAGAAAATAATTTTCAACTGCAAAAATTTGTGTGTGATTTCAGTAGCTTTTCATTCTTTCTATTTTCATATCATTATTTTACTCCTTGTGAATTTTTCACTGGAGTTTGAGTGACAGTAAGTCTCCAGGATTCTGTATGCTGTAGTCTGGATGATCTTGATTCTTTCATTGATTTCCAGTTTTTCAAGTTCTTGAAGACAGTTCCAAGAGTTTGAGTTTTGTTTAACGGCATATCAACCCCTGTGGGTCATTTAATGCCAAAAAGGTTATTTTGAATTTCAGTCATTAAAGTAGCGGTTCTATAGAGATGTTTGGTTATATCTTGCTGAAAAAGTTGCTTTTTTTTTTTTTAGAAAATTAAAAATGTTTTCAGGGTTTGTATTCTTAAAGATGTCCCTCAGGTTTCTTGCTTGATAGTACTTAGTGCGGATATGTTTAAGGTTGTTACAATTTAGAAGGATATGTTTGGTTGTGAGTTGTACTTTGCATGACGGGCACACTGGGGCATCTTCCCCTTTTAACAGGTGTGAATAAGTAATGTGGGTATGCCCAATACGCAATCTGGCAAGTATTACTTCTTCTCTTCTGATACTTCTGTAGCCTGTTGGCCACTCTCCGATAGCTTCTTGTATTTCATGGAGTTTGTTTTGGGTCTGATTGTCCCATGATTTCTGCCATTTGTCTGATATAAATTTCTTTATGGTTGGTTTTAGATCTGTAATATCAATTTGAAGAGCTTTTTTTGCAGCTTTGTCTGCTTTTTCATTTCCTTGGATGCCAATGTGACTTGGTATCCAGGTGAATATGCTATTATTTTTAAAGAGGGTGTTTAGTTTGTTTAGGAGCTTTGTAATCAAGGGGGATGATGTATCTCTGTTCTGTAGTGCTAGCAGGACTGATTTGGAGTCTGTGTATATGATAAATTTGGAAGCTTTATGATTTGCTATGATATTCATAGCTAGATCAATGGCTGTGGTTTCTGCACTGTAAATTGAAGCTTCATTAGGTAGGCGTTTTAGGGTTTCTTTTTTTTGAGAAATAGCAGCACAACATACTTTTTTTCCTTGTTTGGATCCGTCTGTATAGATGTGATAGTGATCTGGGAACTTATTTTGTATTTTTATGAGTTTCTCTTGATAAGTGATGGGGTGGGTTTTTGTTTTGGGTAACTTAGCCAGTTCTAAGTTTATAGTTGGTTGCCTTATGGTCCATGGTGCCATTTTGGAGAGTATGGTATGGTGTACTATTTTAGTGTTGATTTTGATTTCATTGAGGAGGTCATTTATTCTTAAGCTAAAAGGTCTGATTTTTTTTGGGTTATTTTGATACAGGTTTTCATATTTTGTTTTGCCGGTGTAGTCATAAGCAGGATTTTGTGGACAGGAGATGAGTTTGATGTAATACTAATTTTTGTCTTCTTAAATAGAGAGGGGGTTTGTTTGCTTCTATGTACAGACTTTCCTTTGGGGAAGTATAAAAGGCCCCTAAAGTGAGGCGAAGTCCTTGGTGGTGTATGGTTTCCAGTCGTTGTAAGTAGGATTTTCTGGCTGCTCCGTATATGAAGCAGCCATAGTCAAGTTTTGATCTTATTAGAGATCTATATAGCTTGATAAGGGTCTTTCTATCAGCACCCCAGTCTGTGTGGGCTATGGCTCTCAATAGTTGCATGGCTTCATTGCATTTTATTCTTAGCTTTTTTGTATGTGGGATAAATGATAATTTAGAGTCAAAGATAATGCCAAGGAATTTATGTTCATCTGTTATGGGTATTTCAGTGTTATTTCATGTAAGTTTAGGGTGGTTGTGCATCTTGTGGATTTGACAGAAGTGTACACATTTTGTTTTATTATTTGAAATTGTAAATCCATTTTCTGTGGTCCATTTTTGGATTTTATTTATGCATTGTTGTATTTTCCTTTCTATGGTTGTCATGTTTTTGGAATTATAGCAGATGAGGAAGTCATCTACATATAATGACCCTTTGATTTCTGGAGGGAAGCAGGATGTTATGCTGTTTATTCTTATTATAAATAGAGATACTGATAAAATACTGCCCTGAGGAACTCCCACCTCTTGTGGCTTCGGATCAGAGTATGTGCTGCCAATCAGTGTCCTGAAAGATCGGTCTTCAAGAAAATTTTGGATGAAGATGGGAAGTCTACCTTGTAACCCAAAGTTTTTAAGGTCTTTGAGAATTCCGTATGGCCATGTTGTGTCATAGGCCTTTTCAAGATTATAAAAGACTGCCACCAGGTGTTCCTTTTTATGCATGTTTCTCTGATTAGGGCTTTTATATGAACCACCTGGTCCATTGTGCTTCTTCTTGTTCTGAAGCCTGCTTGTAGGTTTGAGAGCAGTTTATTTGATTCGAGAAACCATATTAGTCTTTGGTTTATCATTCTTTCTAAAGTTTTGCATGCACAACTAGTTAGGTCTATGGGCCTATAGCTGATGGGATTTGTTGGGTCTTTTTGTTTTTTGAGGATGGGGATGATTGTAGCTTGCTTCCATAAAGTAGGAATATTGCCTGAGATCCAAATATTGTTATATATGTTTAGGAGATATTTCTGGGAAATTGTAGGTAATTCTTTAAGAAATGTGTAGTGAATTTCATCTGGACCAGCAGCTGAGTTATTGGATTTGGATAATGAATTTTGGAGTTCATCTAGGGTGAAAAGTTGGTTGTAGCATTTAGTATCGTCAGAGGTGAACTTTATTTTGTTCTTTTCTTTGATTCTGATGGAGTTGAATTTGTTGGAATATTTTTTGGTAGATGATGCTTGGGCAAAGTTTTCTGCCATCAGATTAGCTATTTGTTTTTCACTCAAAGCTTTTGTGCTTCCTAGGGAGAGATGATTTATAGGAGTGTGGACAGTTTTATTTGATATTTTCTTTACAAAGTTCCAAATTGTATTGGGATTAGTATTTGAGTTTATTTTTGCAGTGAAGTTTCTCCAGGAAGACCTTTTAGCTTCTTTAATTGTGCGTCTAGTTTTAGCTCTTTGTTGTCTATATTTATCTAGATTTTCTGATGAAGGGTCGGTTTTAAATTTCCTGAGGATTCTTTGGCATTCTCTGATCATAGTTTTGCACTCCTCCGTAAACCAGGGATTGTTATATTTTGGGGATGTTGTAGTTTTAGGTATGGTTTTGTTTGCTATATTAATTAGGGTGTTTGTGAAATGTATTATAGGTTCTTCTTGGTTTGTATTTGTTTCTGGGATTAGGGTGTCAAGGCATAGTTTTTTGTAGGCTTGCCAGTTTGCTTTTTTGAAGTTCCATCGTGGGGTTTTTGAGACTGTTTGTGGGTCTGATTTTCCTGGTTTAGTATTTTCTATTATGATTGGAAAGTGGTCACTGCTGCAGGAATCTTCATGTACCCTCCAGTTATATTCTATAAAGGTGGCTGGATCGCTGAGTGTTAGATCTATAGCAGAGAATGTACCTGAGGATGAGCTAAGGTGGGTTTGAGCTTTCCGATTGTGGAGACATAGGTTGTTGTTATTAATGATTTTTTCAAGGGTCTGACCTCTTTTGTTCGTTGTCCTGCTTCCCTACAAAATGTTGTGGCTATTGAAATCTCCCATCAATATATATGGTTTTGGGAGTTGATTTATTAGGTTATTTAGCTGTTCTTCGTTTATAGGGTCTTGAGGTGGAATGTATATAGAGCAGATGGCAGTGGTTTTGTGTAAAGTTGCTGAAATTGCTACTGCTTGTAGAGGTGTGCTGATGTTGATTTTGCTTTGGGGGATGTTTTTCCTTATTAGGATTGATACACCACCTGAAGCTCTTAGTCCCGTGTCATGTATGTAGTCGTATTGCTCATAATTTTTCATGTTTGTTTTATCATTGCTTTTTTTTAATATTTCTTGGAGACATATAATGGTAGGAAATGTTCAGTTATTAACAACTGGAGTTCATTGTAATTTGCCTTGTAGCCACGACAGTTCCATTGGATTATCTTGTGGGTATTTTGGTATTTGGCCATAACTATTTATGTAGTGTGTGTCTTGGCTTCGTGGTGTATTATTTAATTTTCGTATTTTCAATTTTAGGTGTTGAGTCCATTTCGGTTTCCATACTTTCTATGTTTCTGGATTTATTTTTGGTTTTTGTAGAGGTGTGTTGAGTAGGTTTTTGTTTTTCTTCTTTTTCTCTGGTTCTTGAGGTTGATCGGTTTCTGTTTTTGATCGTTAGCGTTTCATTTTTTTGGCAAGAGGTTGAAGGGATGTTTTTTGATTTGTCAGTTGGAGTTAGTTGACATTGGGTATAATAGTTTTAAGGGTTTTGATTAGTTCATGTAGGTCATTTATTAAATTTGTTAATTCTTCTATTTTTATTGTTTTTATTTGTGTTTTTGCTTCATTTTCTACTTGGTTTGAGGGAGTCCTGGTTACCTGAGAGAAAGTTAATTTGTTAAAGGGATTTTCTGAGTCTTCTTGCTTCAGGAAAGGTAATGTTTTTGATGATTTTCATTTTGATAATTTCCTTTTCCCAGATTTTGCAGTACTTTGAGTCCGCTCTATGATTCCCTTTGCAATTGTTACAGTTTAGGCTGTTTTTGCAGGGTTCCTCTATGTGGTTTGGTTCCTGCTCTCCACATTTAACACACACTTGTTTTCTTGTGCAGTGCTCCTTCAGGTGTCCATATTTCTGACAGTTATGACATCTTCTAGGATTAGGGATATATGTCTCAACTTTAACCACTGTATAGCCTATTTTTATTTCTAAAGGGGGTTTTGGATTATTGAAGGTTAAAACGTAGGTATTGGTTTCAATTATTTCATTTTGTTTTTTGATTGTTATCCTTTTGACGTCTATTACATTTTGTTTTTTTAGTTCATTTTTAATTTCCATTATTGAGCATAATGATAGCTCTCCATTTCTTATCACCCCTTTAGAGGTGTTTAATCTCTCATGGGGGTAAGCTTTTATGTCTATGTTGTGGATTTTTTTTTTGCTTTAATATTATTTCAGCTTGTTTTTTTTCTGTCACCTCTATAAGGATGGTTCCATTTTTCAAGTTTTTTACGGTTTTGGGAGTTATTAGAGCTGAAATACTATTTTCTATGATGAAGGGGGATATTTTTGTCAGTGGTAGTTTTTCTTTTGATTCTAGAATGATGAACCTTGGATATGGCTCATTATTGTCTGAATCATATTCAATATGGGGTCTTTTTGCTTGGGTTTTTGTTTTAACAGAAGCCATAAAAGTGTTGGATGAGTTTCATTGAACATTCTCCCCACCCACCTCGGCGCCCCATATGGGGATGTGCCTAGGGGGAAACCCATTCACCTAGCAATACCAGGGCTACATGTTCAGTATACTCCTGCTGGTGATAGATGAATTAATTTTTTGTCCCTGGGTTTTCGTTCCCAAGATAACTACTTCCCCAAGGACAGAAAGGACTACAAGTCTTTCCACAGCATGATTGACCCTACAGCCATCGTCCTCATTTAGATTAAAAAAAAAAAAAACACAAAAAAAAAATCTAAGAGAGTACTGTCATGACCAGCCGATTGATCGGATTGGGCCTCTCCGACCGCCCGTCTAGCCCAGTAAGGGCCAAAGTGGTGTGTTGCAAGAGACTTGACCACTCGATTTTCAGGCCAAGTACTGCTCAACCACCAGGATCCTGTCCTTAAGCATCACGGGTCGCCACCCACGGCCAACAGGTAGCCTCGTTGGTGGGGGGGTTACCCCTCTGCGGAGGTGCAGTCAGCGTATTCTACAGCCCCAGCTGACAGGGCGAACAGTTCCAAGAGTACCAAATATAATTGGTATTACCTTTACACCTTCATGCTCTACAGCTTTATCATCGTTATTATTTTATTCCTTATGAGTTTTTTTAAACCCGCATTAGCTGGTGGGATTTCACTGGTGTCTAAGTAACAACAAGTCTCTTCATGTCTCCAGAAGTCTTCTGAGAATTCTGGCTGATCTTAATGTTCTAGTCTGAATAGTCTCGATTCTCCCTCTAATTTCCAACTGTTCTAATCCCCTTTCCAAACCTTTGGGGACCGTTCCAAGCACACCAATTACAATTGGTATCATCATCATCACCCTCATGTTCCACAGCGTTTTTAGTACTCTGGCAAACTCCATGTATTTGTCAATCTTTTCACTTTCTTTTATTTTTACTATGTGGTCCATTGGAATGGCAAAATCCATTAGAAGACAATTTTTTTTTTTGTTAATAATCATTTGGTTTAGTTTTATTGTTATTGTTATTATTAAGATCACTTCAAATTTTCACATACGTAGGAATTGTAGCCTTCAGTGATAATACTTTTCAAATTCAAAGAAATATTAAGTAGCAATTCATACATTGATTTATAAATTATTTCCATTTTTTAAAAGCATTTTATAACTACATCTTTCAAACTTCTAATGTTTTAGATGCAACTAGAAATTACCTGATTAAAAAACATCTTCATTGGTCATTCTTATTTCAGTTGTGAGTGTGCATCATAATTTAATATATGAACACACACTCTTAAAAAAAATGGAGGAACTATATTTTGGTGAATGAGTAAAATAAATATACAAATACATTGGTCCTTACTTGACATAGACAACACCATATTCCTTTGATTCTATTCTTTCCCAGCCCATAGGAAGACTTTCCTTCTCGAAAGGATGACTCCAGTGAGTGGTCTGAGTATTGTGATCGATGTAATACTTGCGGCCTCGCACTGTCCAGTCTAGTGACCAACCTGGTGGCAAAGGAAGTTCCTCCTGCTGATTAACATATGCATTTGAATAAGCTGGGGAAAAAAAAAAGTAAAAATCTTAAAATGAAGATAAACAAAACAAAAAATATTCCGTTATTCTACTAGAAAATCATAATTGTAATCATGTGTACCTTCAAACATACACAGCATGTTTAGAAAGTATCAAAGATTGAAAGTATTAACCAAGACAGAAATGAATGAATAAATGAAACATTAATTTTTATTCCAAACACACTTATTCCAGTGAGTTTTTTCTATTGGTTGAAGCACCTTTGAAATTCCTCTTATGATATGGTATGAATCTCTGCCATCATATTTCTTTTAATGTTCACTGTGTTCCCAAATCTTATTCTTGAGATCAATTTTCAGTTTAAAAAACACGACAAAGTCACATAGTACTAGCATTTGGCAGATATGAAAGGTTTTGCACTTGCACAATCCTGTATTTTCTTAAAAGCATTTTGTCCAAAACATATTGAGACTAGCTTCATAATTATTTTAAAATCTGGCAGTGACTCATGTAGACTTCGTCTTGACATCACTTCATTATAAAGATGTCTAGTAAAGGTTATGCAGGGAAGGCAATCATAATACTAAACTTCGTTTATTCACTAAAATGAGTTACAGCAAATAGATTACATGTTTGAAAGATTTATTTCACTAAAAATTTCAGACACAGTTAATTAAAAGGAAGATTTGGTTTGGTTTCTTTGTTTAATGGCATATCAACCTTTGTGGGTTATTTAATGCCAAAGCCATACTAGTAGAAGAACAAAAATGGTACTATTTAACCCAAAGTTTGGAGGAGGGGTTAAGGGGAATTCATACCTTTCCTAAGGGTATTAGTCCAAAAGTGAACATAATAGCATGACTGGAGTTTGAACTCACTCACTCTGGTTTGGCAGTCAAGCATGTTACCATGGAGATTTCCTCTATTAAAGAAAGATCATTTTAGTATCTTAATGGTGCTTTTTTCTTATAATTCTTTATCACTAACAATTACACTGACTTTTTGGTTAGTGGTGGTAAATATTGTATTAATTTACAATGATGAATTTATAATATAAAAACACTTTAGTGAAATTATATGAACATTTTAAAAGATTATTAAATCAGTTCAAAAAATATCTTTAAAATACTTTTCAATAAATTCATCACTGAAATCTTTTTTTGCACAATGTTGCTTGATACAGGGTGAAATGACAAAATTGTCATCCTAAAGAAAACAACACTACAGCTTTATTTTAAAACTTTTATTGAAAAATCAATTCAGGTAACTTGATTATGTAGTAGAGCTGACATCTATTCAATGTAGCCGCCTTCAGCCTCAATCACCGCCTCTATACGGATCCGGAACTGGGAGCATGCCTTTTCCACAAGCGCAGGCGAGAGCTCAGTGAATACTCGGCAGATGGCGGCGATCAAGCTGGCTTTGGTGTTGTAGGAGGTCATGTTGGTGATGTTCTCGACGTATGACCAAACAAAGTAGTCCAGCGGGTTCAGGTCGGGGGAGGAGGGGAGACTGACGAACTTGTTTAGCCTAAGGTTCTTTGTCTTCTCAGTCAAGATCTGGCTTGTCTGGCGCCTGTAGGACCTACACTTCAAGTCCTTCTTCCCACGAGCATTCACAGTCGTGTGTGAGACGCCTAAATCTGTGGCAATCTGCTGAATAGGCCACTGGGGAGTTTCATCAATGATTGCCTGGACCTTTTCTATGAACTCCTTGGTCTGGGTCTTCTTGGTGGTGTCCTTCAGCTCCACCACTGCCAAAGCATTGAACTGTCCGGATTTGCATTTTGAGGGTGCTGGCAATGGTCCTGTTGTCATAACTTGGATCAGTAGAGAGCATGAGTTGTACAGTGGCGCATCTCCGATCTCGCTCGTTGAACGTTGTGTCACTTTCAGACATGATAGAAGGCTCCTATCATTCTTGGGATTTGTACACAACTGGCCAACAAGTAGATGGTCTGCAACAAAAAAAAGAAAACTGGTTTTCATTAAATGGAAATGGAATCATGTCGTCTTTTCTAGGGCGACAATTTTATTGTTCCACCCTGTATTTTGGCTTAATTCAATTATATAAGTGAACCCCCACCAAAAAAAAAAAACAACCAACAACAATGAAAAATGTTTTATAGGATAACTTCCTTATTATAAATAAATAAATACTACTTACAACCACCTAATAAATTAACTAGTGTAATTATTATTGATACATATCAACAAATTTGAACAATTTATAGTAGTTGCTACCATAATTCAGTCAAGTATCAAATTAACAAAGTTTGTGCTGTCCTAAGAGATAAAGTCCTAAAAATCAATCTTTTTTTAAATTAAAAGAAAAAAAGAAAAAAGAGAGAAATCAAACAGGACATGTCTTAAGATAATATTTAACAATACCTTCTGGAATTGGTACAAAACAAAAATTGCTTGGAAATCTTTAAACTAAAAAACCAACTGTATGACAACTTTCTGAGACCTAAATTTCAACTTAATATCAGGAGATGGCACCATACATATGATACATACTAGTCTTGGCCAACACACAAGATTTATACATGGTGCACCTCCCTAAAAGTTTAGTGTTGGATGGTTAGTGTTAATCCTTGTGGGTTATTTAATGCCAAATCCTTATATATATATATATATATATATATATATATATATATATGATTTGTAAGTGAATAGTTTGGTTTGGTTTTATGGCATATCAGCCATTGTTGGTTATTTAATACCAAATCCTGTTTTTACATACACATCAAATATATGATTTGCAAACACATTTTGTAGATACAAAGTTAAATGATCAAACAGTTCTATTTTTAACAATTCAGTTTTGCATAAGTCAACAAAGTTAAATGGTACCAAGTATTGCTATGTATTACAAACAATTTAATTAAACTTCAGTCATTTGTTTGCATACCGTTTAAATGTCAACAGTTCTATTTGATCCATAGATGGGACCCTTTCAGGTACTACCACTCCGGGCCAGAGTGGACCTAGGAGCGATGGCAATAAAGGGGTACTCCACATTCCTCAAAGCTCCAGCATTACTGGAGCCTCAATATCAGATCGTTTAATGTCATATCCAGGACACTTGTTGTGGGAGTCTTACCTCTCTGTAGAGATGCAGTCGGTGTATTCTACAGCCCCAGCCGACTAGGCTAGAATGGTTTGAAGGTAACTATTCTTAGATGAGTTGTTAGAGCTTATTTGTTAGCACACAGTTAGATGGTTTCAAGTATTCTCATCTATATATCAAGTATCCCTACTGAATACAAATAATTTGCACACACAGCTGTGTAAGTTCAATTAACCGATAATAGTAAATTATTGAACAGCTCTATAGCTAAGAGGTACTACCACTTCAGATCAGAATAGATGAGTATTGGCAATCAAGGAGTACTTCATATTTCCCAAAGCTCCAGGAATGGAGCCTCACCATCAGATGCAGTTGAGTGTCATATCTAGGACATTCATGAGGAGAATACTCCTCTGCAGAATTGTAATTAGCGTTTTCTACAGCCCCAGCTGATTGAGTGGATGAAAATTTAAATCTCAGAAAGTCACATGATACAAATTGTTTTTTTTTTTTTCATCATACAACGTGTGAAAGCACGTGCGATATCATGTCCTCATCAGCTGCCAACCAAGGGTGATAACAGTTTCGGTAGCTCAAGGCGGTACTGCCACTCCTGGCGCTACCATGCAGCTTTTGCCACCGGACAGGGTATTAAGAGAATCATATATATATATATATATATATATATATATATATATATATATATATATATATGCCGGATAAATTAAATGCAGAGACTACATTGGACGTTAATCTTCATTTTCTGAGTGCAGTTTGGGATTTTAAAAAAAAAAAAAAAAAAAAAAAAACGCGTTTACTTTCGGCGGTTGATGTTATTACACGTTTACAGAAACCGTTTCTTACGTAATCACACGGGAAAGGTGGTTCCGTGTGTATTTCCTTCATGCTGAAAACTTTCTCGCTTTCGATCAAATCCAACTTGATGCATAAGTACATTTCTAGAACAGAATATGGTTGTATATCAAAGACCTAAAAGTCTTACTAGAAGGAAAAAGAAGATGAAATGATAACAGGCAACAAATCTTAAACAACAAAAGGCATCCAAACCAAACCTACTAAGAAAACAATAAAAATGTGCCAACCATCTAATGGAGAAAGCAGACTCTGCTGCAAACACATCAAATACAGTAATCCATTTTACAAGCTCTTATACCAAGAGGACTTTAAAAATCTATGACAAATCAAATTATAATGGCAAAAACATTTTTTTAGAATGCACACATTGCTCCAAGCACTGTATGTATTTACCTAATCCCTCAGCATGGGCAGGATGTTACACAAGGTCAATTTTCAAGTGGAGTTTAACCAGTTTGAATTCAGTGTTTTCCTTCTAGACTGGTAAACTAACCAAGGCTTAAGAGCCCAATCTGCCCTACAATTTACCCATAGCTGGAGGGAGAGTAATTGGATTCATACCTTTCCCAAGGCTATTAGTGCTATGTGAAATGCAATCAGCCTCGTCCAGGATTTAAACTCGTGTTGTCGTGTCCATTTCCAACAATGATAACCATTACACCATGGGCACCTCCAAACAATGTAGAGAGGATTCAGAATAGCTTTTTAATCTTAGAGGGCCCAGTTGGCAGGGCCTGCAAAATACACCGACTGCATCTGTGTGGTAGAGTATGACCCTTCCAACGAGCGTCCTGGATATGAAACTAAACAATCTGAGGGCTAGACTTCAGTAATACTGGAGCTATGGGGAATGCAGAGTACTCCTTCATTGCTATCACTCCCAGGTCCCCTTTGGCCTGGTGTGGTAGCACCTCATAGGGTCCTATATGGGTCAAATAGAACTAAACTGTGTATTTATGCTAAACTGAATTGCTTGAAATAGAACTGTTTGGATATTTAAACTACGTACTTATGCTAAATAGAATTGTTTTTGTATGCTAATTAGAACTGTTTGACTAAACTGAATAGCTTGAAATAGAAATGTTTTTGACAAACTGTGTACTTATGGTAAATTGAATAGTCTGAAATAGAACTGTTTATTTGTATAAAAATGGATTAGGCTTTAAATAACCTTCAAAAGTTGATATGCCATAAAACCCAAACAAATAAACATGAAAAGGAGATAGTCACTGCCAAGTAACCCTCACATTACTCTGAGAGATGCCATGCAAGAGAATAACTAATAGGTTATAGGATATCAAGAAGTACTTACAATTAAAACAAATTTGTGTAAATAAGAAAATCAGTGTTAAGACTGAACAAGAAGCTGACATATTTCTTATTGCTTTTCAAACAAGAAATGTAAAAGGTAGGTACTGACCAGCGGGGGAAGAGGATGAAGTGGTGGTGGTGGTGGTATTGCCATGTATGTGTTCTGGTACTGTGTTAGTATATGGTACCACTGATTGATGTGTCACCGTATTAGCAGGGACAGCCGCCGCCACTGTTGCAGGGGATGGATTCTGTTGAGCATAGTGGTTTCGAATCTCTTGATGGTATTGCTGTATCTGATAATTCTCATCATATTGGTTGTAATAGTCAGCAGTGTAGCCACCAGCAATCACTTGATGTTGACGATGCTGCTTAGCCTCTTCTGGAAGAAGAAACATAAAAAAAAATATGAAAGTAAATAAAAGAAAATAAATTTATAATACAATTTTTATATAAATAAGTATTTTACAATTAATAGTTCACATGCACACAGGATGCAACACAAGGTTGATTTTTAAGTGGAGTACAGCTGATTTGAATTCAGGTTTGGCTTAGTTTCTTTGTTAAATGGCAAATCAACCTTTGTGGGTTATTTAATGCCAAAGCCATCCTTGAGGATGAAACAGCTGTGATACTATCTAACCCATAGTTGGGGTGAGGGATAAGAGTGTGTATACCTTTCCCAAGGGTATTAGTCTAAATGTGAATATAATATTGGAACAAGAGGTTGAACACGGTTACTTCGAGACTGGTTTGAATTCAGTGTTTTCCTTCTCCTGGACTGGATTCCATGCCAAGGCTAAAGAGCTCAGTATGCCCTACTAATTCATAACTGGGGGGAGGGAGGGAATATATGGTATCATGGCTTTCCCAAGGGCATAAGCATGAAGTGAAACACAAACACCCTCATCCATAGTTTCAACCCTGGAAAATGTGAAGTGGTTTCTTGTTCAGTAAATCAAAGAAAGATTCATTCAACCAGATATTTGAAAGCTTCTTTTCGTTCACTGCTGAAATTGAAGGTTTTGTATAAGTTCGACAAGTCAAAGATTATATATTTTTTATTACTAATTAACAATTAAGTGGAGTACAACTGGTTTGAATTCAGTTTTCCTTCTCTTAGACTGGTTGCCTAACTAGGCCTAAAAACCATAGTCTGCCCTGCTATTTACCCATAACTAGAGCAAGAACAGATGAATTCATGCCTTTCCCAAGGCCATGAGTACAAAGTGGAATGCAAATAATTTTGTCTAGGATTTGAATTTGGGTCACCAATTACGGTTACACTAAATGTATTTCCAATATAAATCTATGTGAATATAAATTTACACAGAGATACAGCAACATATTCATTATGAAAATATTCACAGTAATAAAGATATATTTACACATACATAGGGCTATATATATTTAATATGAAAAAATATACAATTATGTAAATATATTTACACATACACACAGCTAGATATGTGACAATATTGACACAAGTATACAGACTTAGCTATATGCATGTTTATATGTATATGTGTGCGCGTGTACAAGTGTATGGTTGTGGGTTGATCATAGGTATATATATGTCTATGTGTGTGTGTCCATATACCCCCCACCACAATATATTTGCTTGGGAGTCACTGATTCAGCCTTACAAGTATAAAAACTGATACAGAAGAGATGGTGAGGACCAGAGAATGAAAAACAGGGTCATTTTGTTATTAGAAGGGATAAGAGACAGCCACAGAGGGTCAACAAGATGACAGTCGGAAGAGTCAGTCTTGTCACTAAAAGGGGTAAGGGGCAGATTTAGAATAATACAAATACAGAAGAGATAAGGCAAGGGAACAGAATCAGAGAAGAGAGAAGAACAGAAGGGAACAGATGCAGAGGGTCAACAAGAGGAGAGTCAGTCTGCTACTGAAAGCAGAGAGTATATGACCAGAGCACAGATAGCTGGAACCGCAGGTACAGTGATGGGCTGAGAGAACAGATAGAGAAGGAACTGGGGAGGATTAGAGAATGGAGAACAGAGACAGACAGACATGCAGATAGGCTGAGAAGTTTTTAGGAAAGAGATTTTTTGTTGCATCTCTTGAATTTCTCTCCTTAAACATTTATTCAATTTTTTGTTTTCACCTTTATGGCCTCAATAGGTATTCCCATATATATTCACCATGAAAATATACACAACTATGTAGGTGGCGCATTCAATAAGTTTCCAGACTTTTTTTGTACAGGCATTTAAAATTGTCGTAAAGTCTTGAAAGGTCCAAATCCAGTGTTATGTATATAATTTTATCTCAACATTTTGTTATTTTCTTTGAGAAATGTTTCTTGAAGGCAGATTATAGGCAGATTTACTTCTCTTAGTAACAAAAACAAATTATTGAGATTTGCTTTGATTCTGCAACAGTTCCATTCTGTTATGTCTTAACCCATGTTTAAATTTAGGTCTTGTGTTTTTGAGCATTTTCTGTTTCATGTGGTTTATGTTTGAAGGGTTAAAGATTTTTTTCCGTTTCTATTTTTTTCTAATATATCAAATTTGTTATGGGTTTTCAGAGTTTCATTGGAAGTTATAATTTCTTGTTGCTTGTGTCTGAAGTGGGATCATATGCGTAGTTTGTCTAGATGACTGTATTTAGGTGATTCTTGTTTATTTAGAGTTTCCTCTTTCAGTTAGGTTTTCATAGAGAGAGGTAGTTTTGTTGGGGATCTTGATGGTCTCTGTTTGGGAGATTTTGGGGTGTCTTGTAAGGGTCTTCTTGATTGTAAGGAGGATGGTGGTATCATTTGCTCTTTTTGGGTGAGTTTTGGAATAGAAATTGAATTTGAGAAGGTTTGTTTAGTTTGAGATATGAAAGCCTGTAGCTCCTTTAAGAGGAATGGAAATTAGTCTAGTTTCAGATTTAGTTTTTCTATTAGGAGATTGCACTTCTGGCAATCTGGAAGAGAAGAGTTTTGTATAAGTTGCATTACTCTCGAGTAGGGCCGAGCCAGGAAGGTGGTCTCTATGATTTTTTCATACCACTGGAAAAGGGATGCCTTGAGTATATTTAATTTTCATTACAACTTTTTTCCATGCTTGAATCAGCCAGGTGATTACCTGTGCAGTTGTAACATTGGAGTGGGTTAGGGGATGTGAGTGTCAACCTTTGCTATCATATAGCCAATTTTAAGTAAAGGTGGAGGTTTAGGGGTCATTGAAAGTAAGGATGTAAGTATTAGTCTAAATAAGTTGGTCATTTTCTTTACATCAAACACTTTTTTTTAGGTTGAGTTTTATTTCTTCAGTGGAACAGGTGGATAGTTTAGGACTTCTGGATATATTGAGGGATCTATGTGGATATGCCTTGATTTTCATATTGTGGAGAGTGGACATTTTTAATAATAGTTTGGCATTTTTCTTTTTTGTTACTTTTGCAATTAGATTGTTGTTGTGAATTGCTTTAACTGTTTTAGGTGCTACATTTGCTGAAAGAAATCTTTCTAATGCAAAACGGGAAAGTTTTCTAATAGGCTTTTCTTTTGTAGACACAAGAAATATGAAACAAGGAAAAGAAGTAGTGACTTTTTCCATGTTGTTGTCTGTATATATGTGTGTTTGTATGGGATCCCTTGAGTAATTTGTACCAGGTATACAGTTTTTTTAATGTTTAAATAAGCCATATTTATTGTTTTGCTTTTTCACTGGTCCTGTTTTCCACTACCCATTATGGAGTCCAACTTCTATTAGGAATTTACCAAGGAGAAAACCCATTTGCCTCAGTTGAGACAGGAATACACTACTGGTATACTCATGCCAGGAGTGGGATCTGAGCCCCTGCCAATCTCAAGCTCCCAGTATTCAATACTTGTTGCCCTAAGATTCAACTGATGTTGAAGTCTCACTCTCTTAACACAACCCTCAGCCACTACCTTCTAGCACCTATAACATAAGATTGGGTACTTGTGCCTCATGAATAATTGAAGAATACAATCAGGACACTCATATTAAGTACAAGGGCTTGACACAACCAGCTGATTGATTGGATTGGGCATCTCCAACTTCTCATCTAGCCTAGTAAGAACCAAAGTGGTGTGTTGCAAGTCACTTGACAACTCAGTTGCCATATCAAGGACCACTCAACCACCAGGATCCCTTCATAACAGCCAACAGTTGGCCCATTAAGAAAAGAATGCTGCTCATGCAGGGGAATTAAATAAATATATATATATGTGTATTGAACTGGAGCCTCATCACATGATGCAATTTGATGTCATATCCAGGACACCTCTTTGGTATATTTTAACTCCTGCTGATAAGACTCTAGCAGTTTGCTTTAGCATGACAAGGTGTTATAGACAGAGTAACAGAAAATAACAAAATTTTTCAAATTGCATCTGTTCATTATCATATATAATTATTTACTAAGCTTAGCTTAGCACAGGGTCAGCAGTATTGAGAACCCAGGGAGAATCAAACTTACTAACAAATGTTTGCTTCATTTATTGGTTTTATGATATGTCAATGCTTGCTGGGTTATTTCATGCTAAAATCATTTTTTTTCTTTTTTTTGGGGGGGGGTAGCAATTATAGCTTTTAGTAATATATATATAATTTGCACAGTTTTATCATTTCAAGTATTCCTAATAATAATAATTTTCAAACAGACTGATTTGACCCACAAATAGGACACTAACAGATACTACCACACAAGGTCAGAGTTGAATTGGGAGTAATGGCAATGAAATGGCCACCAAATGCAATTTAGTATCATACCCAGGATACCCTTTTTGGTGGAATGTTATCTCCAACCTCTGGACAGGACAGTGTATTTTAAGCCCCACTGACAAGGCTGGTTTGTAGTAATAAAGATCAGTGGAGAACCAGCCACACTATTAGTGTCAAGCCTATATAAACAATATTCAAGTACTGGTTTTCCAAGACAGAATAGATATTTCTACATGAAATATGTCTGCAACACACACCAGTAATATCAATGATTTTTAAACAGCCCAATTTGACCAACAGATGAAACCCTAACAGGTACTACCACTCCAAGACAGAGTGAACCTGGAAGTAATGGCAACAGAAGAGTGACTGTACATTCGCCAAAGCTACAGAACTGGAACCTCACCATTGGATCCAGTTCAAGTTTAGTGCCATACTAACAATGGCTTGTTAGCCATTATACCATGCGAGTAGTGTTGATTGGGTTTTATACCCTTGTAAGCTATTTACTGCCAAATCCTGTTTATATATATATCTCAAATATATATAATTTGTAAACATAGTTCTCAGATAACATTTTTAAACAAACCAAAGCTCATTTATTTGCACATAGTGAGATAGCAATATTTGAAACCATCTAACATGAATAATTCCATTTAATATTAATCAATTGTTTGCACAAAGATAAATGATTTCAAGTATTCCTATCTAATGCAAATAATTCTATTCAATATCAATCATATGTTTGCACACAGTTAAATGGTTTCAAGTATTGCTATCTAACACTAATAATTTTCAATATTATTAGTTGGAATCCTGTTTGATTTATTAATGTATAGTTTGTAGATAACATTTTTAAATGAGCCAGAGCTCATTTGTTAGCACATAGTTAAATGGTTTCAAGTATTTCTCTCTAATACTAATAATTCAATCTAATATTTATCATTTGTTTGCACACAGTTAAATGGTTATACATATAACTGTAAAGTGAATAGTTTGTTGGTAATTCCATTTTTAAAAACTTGGAGCTAATTTCTTTGCACACAATTAAGTAGTGCTATTGTTTGCACACAGATAAACAGTTTCAAGTATTGCTATTTAACACTAATAATTCTATTCAACACCATTCATTTGCACACAATCAAATGGTTGGTTGGTTGGGTTTTATGGCATATCAACCTTTGTAGGTTATTTAATGCCAAATACATTTTTATACAACTAAGTTCTATTTCAAACAATTCAGTTTAGCATAAGTGCACAGTTTAATTGTCAAAAACAGTTCTATTTCAAGCTATTCAGTTTCGTCAAACAGTTCTAATCCAAACAATTTAGTTTAGTATAAGTATAGTTTTTGTCCACACATAGTTAAATGTCAAAACAGTTCTATTTCAAACAATTCAGTTTAGCATGGAGTACACAATTTAGTTCTTTTTGACCCTATCAGATGCTACCACTTCGGGCCAGAGTGGACCTGGGAGTGATAGCAATGAAGGGGTGCTCCATATTTCCCAAAGCTCCAGCATCACTAGAACCTTGCCATCAAATTGTTTAGTGTCATATCTAGGACATTCGTTGGGAAAATCTTACCCCTCTGCAGAAGTGCAGTGGGTGTGTTCTACAGCCCATGCCAACTCAGCAAACCATCAAATGATTCTAAGTATGTAATACTAATAATTCAATGTTTACACACAGTTAAATGGTTTCAAGTATTACTATTCAACACTAATAATTCTATTCATCATTACTCATTCATTTCTACAGCTAAATAGTTTCAAGTATTGCTATTCAACATTAAGAATTCAATTTAACATCAGTTATTCCCCAGATCTCAAGGACATGAGCCTCACCATCAGAGGGTTTATTGTTATATCCAGGACACACGATGGTGCAGGAGGGGGGGGTTCTTACTCCTCTGCAGATGCGTAGTCTGAGTATTCTACAGCCCCATGTGAGTTGTCCTTCATTGATGATAAATGCTTAACAGATAACAGAAATAACTTTTCATTCAAATAGCATTTAGTTAAAAGTTAATTAGGATAGTAAGATGAAATATGAGGAAGGAAATTCCAGCAGCTTAAATGATTTCAAACCAGTTTACCGTCATTTTTCTTTACATTGACACAGAGAGAGATCTTCTGTTTGCATATAGACAGTACAGAAGATAATTGGAAAACAGAATGGTTGTACTGACTGATTGATTTTAATTCATGTTAACTCCTCTAGGGTTATTTTATGCCTAGAGGTTAGGAAATTATGTTCATTGTGTGTTTATATTTACATTTGTGAAGTTATTTCTGGAATGACATCATGTATTCCGATCTAATACAAATAATTTGCTCATAGTTGTATGGTTTCAAGTATTCCTGTCTAATATAAATAATTTGTTCACAGTTGTATGGTTTTAAGTATTCCTATCTAAGATGAATTATTTACAGGGTTTCAAATAATTATTTCTATTTAATAATAGTCACTTGTTTGGTTTGGGTTCTTTGTTTAATGACATATTTATTCATGGTCAAAGTCATCTTTATATTAAAACAGCAATAATACTATTTAACTCATAGCTGGGGAATAAGTGGGCTCATACCTTTCCCAAGGGTATTAAGTTGAAAGCGAAGGTAATAGCATGACTGGAGTTTGAACTTGTTTACTTTGAGACCATAGTTCAGCATTTTAGCCATTATGCCATCGGGATTCCCTCCAAGTCATTTGTTTCCACAGTAATCAAGTTATAATTAATTATCAAGTAACTAATAATAATAGACCTTAGTAAACAATTATAGCTTCAAGTAACTCTTCTTAATGTAAATAATTTAGAGTTATATGATACCAAATATTCCAATCTCATACCAATTTATACACAATATAGTTTCAAGTAACTACTTTTATTTTATAATAATCATATGCTTTCAAATACTTACATGGTTTCAAGTAACTAATAATAATAATAACAGTCCTTAAGTAAACAAATAGAATTTCAAGTAATTATTATTAATACAAACAATTTACTGTTGTATGCTATCAAGTGTTCCTATTGAATACAAATCAATTTAGAACAACTATTTGACCAATAGATGAGATCCGAGCAGGCACTACCATTTTCAGTCAGGATGGAACTGGGAGTAATGGCAATAATAGGTAGTCTATATTTCCCAGATCTGCATAACTGAAGCCTCACTATCAAATGCAGTTCAGTTTTATATCCAAAAAATCCTTATATCAGACTTTTATGGCTGGGTCTGAATCACACACTAATAAATGAAATAATCCCCCACTGTAAAAAAAGACAAAAAAAAATAGAAAAAAAAGAGACGAGGAAAAAATCTCAAAATTCTAAAGATCCTAAAAAAATTCCCATTCTTGTATTTTCATCTCAATCAAAGATATCAAGAAAATAATAAAGGATGAGTTTTAAATGTTACAGTCAAGCCTCTGTTTGAGCAGCTGGTGTATCTATAACCAGGTTTCCTTAAGGACATGTTTGTATTTACCCACTCCTCTGCTATTGGCATTGCCCTGTTGGCTGGGGCTGTAGAATACACTGACTGCACTTCTGCTGAGGAGTAAGATGCCTCTCCCCAATGAGTGTCCTGAGTATAATACTAAACTACATCTGATAGTGAGGCTCAAGTCCTGGAGCTTTGGGGAATGTGGAGGTTAGTGTCATATTCAGGACACTTGTGGGGGGAGGGGTCTTTTTCCACTGCACAGGTACAGTTGACATATTTAACAGCCCTAGCTGACAGGGCTGAATAATGCTGAATAGAATTATTAGTGTTAGATAGAAATACTTGAAACCATTTAGTGTCCAGGGTATGGCATTAAACTCCATCTGATGGTGAGGCTCCAGTCCTGAAGTTTGAGGAATGTGGAGTACCCCTTCATTAACATTATTCTCAGGTCCACTTTGATCCTAAGTAGTAGTACCTGTTAGGGTCCCATCTATTAGTCAAATAAAATTGTTAGATTTTTTTTTACTGCTGGTTATTTGAAACAATACAAATGTGTGCAAGTTATTTGTGTTAAATAGGAATACTTGATAAATAGAATTACTAATGTTGAATAGAAATACTTGAAACCATTTAACTGAGTGCAAACAAATGATTGATATTATTAACTGTGTGCAAACAAATAATGTTAAATTAGATAGGAATATTTGATAAATAGAATTACTAATATTAAATAACAATACTTGAAACCATTCAACTGTGTGCAAACAAATGAGCACTGGCTTGTTTAAAAATAATGTTACCTACAAACTACTTTTATATATATATAAATAAAGTTGGTGACTGTAGTCGAGGGTGACCTGAAAGCTCCCTTTATGATAGCTACTACACCAAGGTGTAGGGGAGGATGCTACTCCTTTCCCTAGATTGCTCCACTTTACCTTTGATCCATACCTTATAATGCTGAGTGTTAAGCAAGGAGACATCAAGTACCATTTTTTGAGTCTTTGGTATGACTTGACCTGGGATTGAACCCAGGTCTCCCGGGGCCATGGCGAACACTCTAACCATCATGCAAATGTCCGGTATAATATATATATAAATTTTTTGTTGGTCCCATGAGAGAAAAAAGTAACTAATTTAAAATGAATAGGTCCACAAGGAGATTTATTTTTTAAGTTATTTATTTCTCTTCAAACCATATTTCAAGTGTTTTACACTATCTTCAAATACATGATTATCCAGTTAGTGTCCAAGGACAGTATTTGTGGATTATTGTTTTACATAGAATACATGAGGGTAATCATATAAATCTATGAGAGTGCTCAATGTATGGCTATTGTTAGTTCCCTATTTATTCTCTAGGGTATAACAAAATTCACATTCAGAGCGTATATAGTGCAATTAAATGGAGACTCAAACTCGGTTAAGCCGTCATAATAAATTTATTTCGGTGGAGAATATTGTTGGTATATTCTCCGTCTCGTCGGATGACTTTTTACATGCTCTGTATTGTCCCATAGATGTGATGCGAATGAGGAGTTACAGTTCGTATTCAGAAGATAAATAGGAAAATAAAGAAATTAAAAAATAAATTAAAAATCAGAAAACAAGGATAGAAATAAAAATAAAACAAAAATAAAAAACATAAAATTAAAACATAAAGTGGAACTCATTCGTTCATAGGCGTGAGCAGAGGGTGTGAACATATATGTTAGAACGATTAAGAAACAGGAGTGGAATTAATCTACTGGTCAGTCCCTTTTGGTTTTGTGTTCTGTTCGTGGGTTCTACTACTTGGCAGGTGTGCTATTCTAAACAGACTCAGATCGTTTAACTAATGGCTATCTCATATATGATTTATATTTATTTCTGATATGTCTGTTAATTAACCCAGCTGTTGCCATCTTAGGTGTTTCTCTAGTTTCAATTAGGATCAAGATACATAAACCAGATAAGGTGGGGACATTCATTATAGTCGTCAAGTGTATTTTTTTAAATTTACCCTAAAAATGGTCAAGGGGAATTAACCACCCTAGAATCCCAGGCCTTATTTTTGGATTAATATTCCTTGTTCATCTGGCCCTTATTTACCTTTGTCTTTCCCTGTCTCGGTGATATCTGCTGTTGGGTTGATCTCTATTATTTACTAATGTTTCTTTATTATTTAAGATAATTTAAATTTTCCTCTATGTCTACACTTAAAGACAAGCTCATTTCTCTTGTTCAATAAAAGTTTTCTATTCTTGAAATTAATTATGCTAATTTTTTCGTCTAAGCAAAGGTTACATCTACCGTTGAAGCTGTTGGCGGCAGATGAGTGCCTTAATATTTTCAACTTAATTTGTGGAGATAGCCCCTGATCCTTCAGGCCCCAGAGTCTCCATTTAATTACACTATATATATATATATATATATATATATATATATAAACAGGATTTGGCATTAAATAACACACAAAAGTTGATATGACAAAATACAAAACTTCAATGGACAGGATGTGACACAAAATGAATTTTTAAGCACAATAAAAGGTAGGTTAAATTCAGAGTTTTCCTTCTACTAGACTGGTTGCCTAAGCAATGCTAAAAACCTATGCTGCCCTACTGTTTACTCATAGCTGGAGAACAGATGGATTGCTAAGACCATTAGTCTGTAGGGAAATGCATAGCCTAATCAAAGATTTAAACTTGGGTCACTGATTGCATTTCATATGATGATACTCGTTACTCTAAGTGCACCTCCCCTTTAAGTAGATGTAAGCTAAAATCTCACTTAAGGATTATCCATCACCATTTTCAATCATGTTAAAATCAACATGATTGACTGATTTTAATGTTATGTCAACTTGTCTAGGGTTATTTTATGCCTAGTGGTTAGGAAATCCAGTTCATTATATTTTTTGTGTAGTTGTTTTTGGCACACAGTCATGATATCACATATTCCTATCTTATACAAAAGATTTGCACACAATTGCATGATTTCAAGTGTTCCTATCTATTACTATAAATTACATGTTTTCAAGTAATTATTTTTATTTTGTTTATACACAGTTATATGATTTCAGTTAACTAATAATAATCTTTAGTAAACAATTATAGCTTCAAGTAACCATTTTTCATACAAATAATTTACAGTAATATGGTATCAAGTATTCCTATCCAATACTAATAATTTTCAAACAGACCTATTTGACCCATAAAGGGAACCGTTACAGGTACTAACATTCAAGGTCAAAGTGAACCAGAGAGTAATGGTAAAGAAAGGTTGACTAAACTCCACAGAGCTCCAAAACTGGAGCCTTATGATGATGTAGTTTAGTGCCATACCCAGGACATTCTTTGATGGTGGTGGTGGTGAGGGGTCTTACCCCTTTTGCATGAGGTACATTTACATTCTCTGTAGTAGTAATGCCACGAACAATCTTACTTCAAAGAAACCGAAGGTGTGCTCTCTCTGCTACCGGCACGCGGAAACCAGAAGAAAAGGACACAAGAGGTGTGACTTATTTTATGGAGGAGAATGTGATAAGCCCACGTGAAGTGGCGAGATTTAATGAGCACATAAAAAACTAAGTTTGAGGTGGAAAAAGCAGAGCAGTATTTTGCTTATGTCCGATTGGTGAACATCCATCAGTTTATTTTGCGTGTTAAATAATTTGACTACCCCCCAATAGGTTGATTCCACTTTGACTAGACTTCTAAAACCACGAACAAGCTATTTTGGCCTACGTGTAACCAGATGCAAATGGCAGGCAAAGCATTTGACATTTGGCTGATTCCCGAATTTCATGGCGTCTCACCCGCCCACACGGTGTCAGAATGGTTGGGACAGGTGGAGCTGGTGTGCGAAATGTGAGGTGTTGACAACGTTGAACGTGTTCTACCACTCAGGCTGAGAGGCGGGGCTCTGTCAGTATACCGATGGTTAACCCGTGACCAAAGGGAGGATTTACAGCAGGTAAAACAAGCCCTCCTCGTGGCTTTTGCGCTGGACCCTTTTGTTGCATTTGACACATTTGTCTCGCGTTGTTTGCGCCCCAGGGAAACTGTGGATGAATATTTGGGTGAACTACAGGACCTTCTGATTGAAGAAAACACCTCTGACCGATGGTTCAGTTGCGCTTTCGTGTCAGGACTCCCCGGTCCAGTTAGACGACAATTACGTGGGTCCTCAAGGATGGAGCACCCTAGAACAGATTCTTGCTAGAGCTCGAGCTCTTATGACGGAAGAGGCAGAGGTCGATGAGCCTGTTGATGTGGCAGCTGGGTGACGCCGAGTTCTTCTTTGTGTGCCTGTGGCCCCACCTTCAACCCCCGACAAGCAGAATGCAGTCGCAGTGCAGTGTAACAAGTGTGGAGGTCCCAATCACTTTGCCAGAGACTGTTAGCAGCCCGGGGGCAAATCACAAAGAGCATTCCCGGTGATATGCTGTTATCAGTGCCAACAACAAGGACATGTCGCATTGAGGTGTCCAGGAAAACTAGGCAAGGAGCGAGAGGCTGGCACTACTCTCTCCCCACATAAACTAGAAGTTCTTCCTGTAATGAAGGTGAAAGTCAATGGAATGGATCGGATAGTGTTGGTGGATTCCTGCTGCTCCTCATCCGTTGTGAGTGGAATGTTATGTCAACCCAAAGTATGGAAAAGTACCGCAATTCTGACAGCAAGCAGGAAGTGCCTTTTAAGCCATGGTGTTGGTAGCATAACTTTAACAGCGACCAACAGAAATCCCTTAAAGACGAACATGCTAGTGGTAAACAGCAAGCCATTGGGATTCAACCTCCTTCTGGGAATGGACGTCATCAAGAAATTGGGTGGCGTGCACATTGACGAACGAGGCAAGGCACATTTTGCTGAGGCGGCTCACACTTTGGGTGCGACAATAGAGCTGGAACAGCCTGACTTTCGCGCAGAGTTCAACCAATGCACCAAATCCTAGACAGTATCATGGAAGTGGTCCGGTGATCAGCCATCAGAAAAGTTATACAACAGAGTACCGGAGTACACCATCCCTGCAAGAGCTCATGCAGAATACGATAAAGAGCTACAAAACTGGATTGACAATGGGTGGTTAGTTCCTTACCCAGAAGATAAATTGGGGCCCCCGAAGGGCCTGATCCCATTCATGGCAGTCATCCAGCAGAATAAACAAAAAGGTAAGGCCGGTTCTCAAATTTCGGGAGTTAAATGATCACATGGATCTATTTACGGCTTGTGCAGACATATGCACTGAAAAGTTGAGAGAATGGCAGCGATCAGGATCAAATGTATCCGTGTTAGACCTTCACAAAGCATACCTTCAAGTACGCGTGCACCAATCACTATTGTCCTATCAAAGTGTACTGTTTAAGGGATGAAGGTATTGCCTGACCTGCATGGGGTTTGGTCTGGTTTCTGCGTGCTGGCAAGTCTGGGGAGAAGATAACTCTCTGTATTGGAGAAGAGCGAACAAAATCTCAGACATGCCTCGTGTCGTCACACGACGGAACATATTTTCACTGGGCGGCAAATTGGTGGGGCACCTTCCCATAGGTGGTTGGCTTCGTGTAGCTGTGGCGTTCATCAAGCGGAGAGCATCTGACGTCACCGCTGGATGGGATGACAAAATTGACGACGCCCCTCTCAACACCATGATTAAAGAGGTTCTCACTAGAGTGCGCAAGGAAGACCCGGCGCAGGGCAGATGGTACGTCAACGGCCAAACCCTTAGCGTATGGGTTGATGCAAGCTCTCTCGCTACCAGCATGTCGCTTGTATATAACGGGGCTGTAGTAGACGATGCTTGTTGGTTACGACCAGCAAAGGACTCCCAAAATATTAACCTTACAGAACTCGATGCCATTATTAAAGGAATAAACTTGGCAATCCTCTGGACACTTTATTTTGTGAAACAGATTGCCCCTGGGGTCTCTAAGGCCGCAGTGAAAACTGTCATCAGAGAATGTGAAGAGTTAGTCGATCGATCCAGCAAGTGCACTGGTCAAAGGGGGCTTTGAATGTTAAACATGGCACCAGGTAGTGATGGATATTACCCATTGTAACGGGTCTCATTTTTTGACGGTGACTGACTGCTGCCCCGCTCAGTTTGCCATCTGGCGACGTCTTCCTTGATAAGATGTGACAAGTGTAATCAACCAGCTGAAGATGCTCTTCTATGAGCGGAGCCCGCTGACAGAGACTCTGACAGATAATGACACTGACTTTCGGAGCAGTCTGCTTAAAACCTTTCTAAATAAGCGGAGAGTCCGACTTCGATTCCGCTGTGCATATGTCCCCTCTGGTAACAGCATCATCGAGTGATGTCACAGAACTGTAAAAAGGATCACCGCCAGAAAACAGTGTACTATACCAGAAGCAGTATACTGGTACAATGTCCCGCCAAAGGATGACGTATCCTCTGCTACAGCACCCGCCAATATGGTCTATCGGTACCGCATATGGCAGAAAGAAATCAATGGAACACCGGCGCCGATACATAATCAACAGCAGGCCGTTTTCAAACTGGGTGACCGAGTGTGGGTAAAGACTCCACATGGATGATGTACCACAAAATATAAAGTGGGACGTGTGACCGGAATTACCAGTGTACTGAACATAACAGTCGACGGAATGCCACGCCATGTGAGAGATCTGCAACTCATAGTGGGACCAGGCCAGCCGACGGTCTGTTCTGACATGGTTTCAGAGGATGTGAGCGAAAGATTTGTAACCATTAGAGAGAGACCATGTGAACAGGCACCCAGCACAAATGCAGGTGATGCCTCTTCCAATAACACTTCTAATGAAGACCAAGTGACTATACTACCACGAAGAAGCACACGGCACAAAAGACCACCTCCCGAATGTTTCATGGGTGATCATAGAATCAAGGTGGAGTGTAGTAGTAATCCCACGAACAATCTTACCTCGAAGAAACAGAAGGTGTGCTCTCTCTGCTGCCAGCACGTGGAAACCAGAAGAAGAAAAGGACACAAGAGGTATGACTTATCTTATGGAGGAGAATGTGATAAACCCACATGAAGTGGTGAGATTTAATGAGCATATAAGAAACTAAGTTTGAGGTGGAAAAAGCGGAGCAGTATTTTGCTTATGTCTGATTGGTGAACATCCATCAGTTTATTTTGCGTGTTAAATAATTTGACTACCCCCCAATAAGTTGATTCCACTTCGACTAGACCTCTAAAACCTTGAACAGTAATTGTTTCTTGAAATTTTTTTGTAAATAGTTATGATATCAAGTATTCCTATCTCATATAAATAATTTGCATATGTAGGGTTTCAAATATTCCTATCTAATAATTATATGGTTTCAAGTGATTATTTCTATTTAATAATAGTTATTTGTTTGCAAATAGTTATCTATTTGACCCATATATAGGACCCTAACAGGTACTATTACTCTGGATCATAGTAGACCTGGGAATAATGGCAATGAAGAAGCCTTTCCTGAAATAACAGATTGCCAATAGGGCAGGATCAGGTCAGTACCTGATGCCTGTGGTATCCCAATAGAGAAAACTTAAGGGAACTAGACAATTTTTGTTTCTACCCACACATATACATGAAGGACCCTGAATTAAATGCAAACTTAAAATATTCTTACCACACACACACACACACACACACATTTTCCCTTTTTTGTATCTTTATTAATGTGTAACCAAATACAAACAAAGTAGTTATGCTATGAAAATTTTCTCAAATTTTTTCTTGAATAGAACATAATACTTCATTGTGTGAGTTTTAAATAACATCATAAAATATAATGGCACATGGCTATGAGGAAGATTATGTTTTATGTTATATGGTCAAATGTAAGGAAGATTATATTGCACCCATCTTCCAAATAAAAAAGGCTTTATTGCTTTAAAAATCAATCCAGAAAATCTTTTAATTTTGATTTTCATGAGCATTCAAACACTGACCATCAATGCCAGGGAGACAAATACATGACAATCTAACAAACACCAAACAAGGCTATTGGTCTGTTGAGTTATCTGCTGTTGCCTGCAGAATGAATTTTCCAAATGATCAAACAACCAAGATAGTTACCATAGCGAGGAAAAAAGTGTGTAAATAGATCTCTTTTCCATGGCATACAGTGAGAGTAGTAATTTACTAAACTATTTTTTTTGATCAGACGTGGCACAAGGCCATATGAATGAGGTACCCAATGAGACTCAAACTCACTCTTGTAGGTTTGCTAGACTAGCTTGCTAACCATTACATCACCAGAGGCACTCTTGGCATACAGTGAGAGTAGGATGTGAATTTTCCCTCATCTGTGAACACCTTCTTCAAAGGGTCCAGAACCTTTGTACTATTTATACTGAGCTGGACACACACTCCATAGGCAAATTCAAATCAATAACAACATAACCTAAATAATATTACTGTCAAGTAGGTAAAAATAGACTAAATTTTTATCTCTTTTACATATCTTCAGCACATATACATACACCCTTCAACACCAACACACATATTCCCTTTTTATATCGTTGTACTTAAGACATCAGTAAAATTGTTATGAGATTTGGTTGGTTGGTTGGGTTTTATGGCATATGAACCTTTGTAGGTTATTTAACGCCAAATCCATCTTTATGCAAATAGTTCTATTTCAAACAATTCAGCTTAGCATGAGTACACAGTTTAATTGTCAAAAACATTTCTATTTCAAGCTATTCAGTTTAGTCAAGCAGTTCTAAATCAGTTTAGTATAAGTAGAAATTTTGTTTACACACAGTTAAATGTCAAAACAGTTCTATATTAAACAATTAAACAATCAGTTTAGTGTAAGTACAGTTAATATACTGTTTCAATTTCTAACAATTCAGTTTAGCATAAGTATGCAGTTTAGTTCTATTTAAACTATAGATAGAGCCCTATCAAGTGCTACCATTCTGGGCCAGAGTGGACCTGGGAGCAATAGCAATGAAGGGGTGCTTCACATACCCCAAAGCTCCAGCATCACTGGAACCTCACCATCAGATTGTTTAGTGTCATATCCAGGACACTTGTTGGGAGAGGGGTCTTACCCCTCTGCAGAGGTGCAGTCAGTGTATTCTACAGCCCAAACCAACAGGGCAAAAAATTGTTCTGAGAATTGTTCCTGAAATTTATTATATTTCATTGTATAAGTTATAAATCTGTTGGTTAATTTGAGGGGGGACCCAGATGGCAATCAGCTGTCTACAAATTGCTAGCAAATATTTATAGGCTTGCCCATCAGTAAAATAGCCAATCAGTGATGACTAAGGTATATATGAACAATGGCAAACTACAAAGTCTAGACTTAATGCAGCCTTGTTACTTAGAAGGCATATCTTTTGTATCACACAACTAAAAACAAGATAGCTACCCAAATTCCAAGAAAACACATAACAAAATATAACTGTCATAATTCTACAGGAGTTATGGTTAAAGATGAAGTAGCAGTAGGGATCATCACTTACCTTCCCTTAGAGATATTAATGCATTTTCTGTTTTTGTCTTTGGTAGATGTGTCGATTGAGGAGAAGGTGGTGGAGGAGCACTGGGTAGCGGACGCTGTGGCCCAAGTTGGTTCACCGTTCTGGCAATGCTTGGACTTGTACTGGCTGGAATCCTCCCACCGCCAGCTATAGCAGCCTGATTTGACAACATCAGTTGCTGTTGCTGCTGCTGTTGCAAGTACTGTGGTAAATTGCTGGGTCCAGACATTGCATTGGTCTGCATTGGATGATGTCGACCACTTACTGTCTGCTGCTGTTGGTATTGTTGCTGTTGTTTGGAAACATCTGGCTGACCGTGTCCAGCTCGGTAGCCTGCCATTGAGAGGTTCTGAAAAGCATGGTTCAAACCTGAAATAACTGGCCCGGATCCGGAAGATGAAGAAGCAGGTACCGGTGTAGAACCTGGACCCGGGGAGGCTATTCGGGGTACATGCTGGTAGACATGCAGCACTTGGTTATTAGAGTGGCCAGCACTGTTATTGCTGCTGCTACTGCCACCAGGGTTACCAGCGAAATGGTATGTGGAATGGGTAGAAGTCTTTGATGGCGAGAATTGGGAATGGCCGCTATAAGCAAAACTATTTACAGATTGCTGAGGAGTGTAGGAGGCAAGGGTTTTTGTACTCCGTCGTTGAAATACAATGGTGTGACGGACTGGAGTATCATAATCTGAAAAGAAAAAAATGATAATTAGTAATCTGAACAAATTCAGAAACAGACCATCTAGTAATTCATATATCACATGACCAAAGCAGTTCAAGCCATGGTAGGTAGTATCGTGGTAGTTGGTGTACTGGCATGTTGTGCATTGCCTTCATTGTGTGTGATTTGTAAGCCACACAAATGAATGTGTAATATAGTTTAATTCAGGAACTTATGCTCTACGAGTTCAAACTGGGTCCCAACACTGCAGAAGTAATCAGAAACATTTGCTGTGCAAAAGTGAAGGTTGCAACTGATCAAAGTACAGTAACTTGACAGTTAAGAAATTTCGCTCAGGTTGCAAGAATCTCGATGATCAAGCAAGGTCAGGTAGGTCTAAATCTGTATTTCAAAGCCGTGCTCCAAGCCAAATCAAACAAGTAGCATTTGAGAGTATCAGGCAAGCTCGGTATCTCATAGTCCAGTGTTGGTCATCACCTTAATGACCTCAGCAAAAGCATTTGGAGCTAATGAATTATGCCTCATATTACCAAGATATTGTAAAACTTTTGACTCACTCGGGATAAGATCATCTGATGGTGAGGCTTCAGTCCTTGAGCTTTGGGGAATATGGAGTACCTCTTCATTACCATTACTCCCAAGTCCACTCTAACCTAGAATAGTAGTACCTGTTTAGGTCCCCATCTATGAGTCAAATAGAACTATTCAATCATTTAATATACTTGAAACCATTTAACAGTGTACAAACAAATGATTAATATTAAATAGATCATTAGAGTTAGACAGGGATACTTGAAATCATTTAACTATGTGTAAACAAATGATTTAACTATGTGTAAACAAATGAGCTTTAAGTCTTTCAAAAATAAAGTTACTATTCACTTAAAAATCATATATATATATATATATATATATATATATATATATATATATATATATAGCATTAAATAACCATCAACGGTTGATATGCCATTAAACCAAATGACTTAAACTATTGTTATGGGTTATTTCATATTGAAATTTGATTTTTTTTTCATTTTTTTTTTAAACACGTTTGATGATAGTCATAACCATTTATATCTTCAACATTTGACTGCAATCATATCTTTTTATGTCTTTTTAATAGCATTCTTTTTATTCATCTATAATAATCATTTGTTTGCACACAGTTATGCAGCATCAAGTTTTCCTATTTAATACAAGTATTGGCCTAGTGGGTAGAAAGGCCTGGGAGACAGGGGTTCACATCCAGGTCAAGTCATGTCAAAGACTCAAAAAATGGTACTTGATTCTGCTTTGTTTAAAACTCAACATTATAAGGTATGGATCAAGGGTAAAGTAGAGCAATCCAGAGAAAGGAGTACCACCCTTCCCTACATCTCAGTATAGTAGCAAATGAAAAGGGAGCCTTCAGGTTGCCCTTGGCCATGGTCACCAACTTTACTTTTTAATTTTGCACACAGTTATATGGTATCAAGTATTCCTATCTACAAATAATTTTCAAACAGATCTATTTGACCAATACATGACAAGTACACCATCACTTCAGGCCAGAATGGAATAGGTAATAGTAATAGACAATGGAGAGGTACTTCGTATTCTCCAAGCACTAGAACTGGATCCTCACCACCGGATGCTGTTTAATATCATATCCAGGACAACCCTTTTATGGGAGGGGGTGCTCTTACTCCTCTGCAAAAGATGCTGTCAGCATATTCTAAGCCATGCTAATAATATGAGACAAAGATTCATTTCACAACATTCTTCATAGTTTAAATTCTTGAAATTATCATGCATGAGCCCATCTCTATGGTATTTCCATGGGTATAGCTTATATATATATATATATATATATATCTCTCTTTCAATTTAAAAATTTTTTTTTTACTCAGAGTTTTATCTCAGACTTGTAATCTTAATAGCTTATATATATATATATATATATATATATGCGAGTGTAAATTTTTTTTCTTTCCTTTTTTTGATGGTCCAAAGAGAGAAAGAAAAAGTAAATATTTCAAAATGTATAGGTCCACTAAGAGATTTATATTTTTTTTTATAAAAAAATATATAAATCTCTTAGTGGACCTATTCATTAACCAACAATGGTCACATTAAGACAATAAATCTATTTCCATTCTGTTAAAAGCATTGATCAATGCTCAAAAAATTAACACAACTTCTTCAGATCAAACAAGAAATGGATTTAAATAATTTTTTTTTCACATTTACAATTGGACAAAGACAACCTCCTGCAAAACCCTTCATTTCTATGTATTAAAGAAATAATATCTTATATATGTAGCTGGGGTGGGTGGGTGATGCAATCTGGTCTCACAAGTCATAAAAAATTATATTGTTATGCTAACACTAGAAAAATAATAAATAGGTATACTACACTGCATTTTTTTTTTTCAGATATATATATAATCCAAGAAAAAAATCCAAGAGGTAAGAATATCCAGTTTGAGTGCTCAATGCCAATGGCTTTCGACTGTATAATTAATTTGGGATTAAAAATACATCAAAACTCACGTGCAGAGCAAAAATATTTTTTATATAAAAATACAATTCTTTGGTATCATTATAAATCTATTTCAGGTCCAAGATGACCCTCTTCAGGGGGGCGAAAGAAAAATACTGTTTTGTATTTGAATATCATTTAGGTATGTTTATATTGCTTATCTCCAAACTTTACTAAGTTTTGCTTTGTCTGGTAAACCAGTCCCAGATTGTTTATAGTTCACATTGCTCCTTACATTGATTGATTTTAACAGCATGTCAACTTGTCCAGGGTTATTTTATGTTTCTTAAGAGGTTTTTTTTGGCAAATCAAATATGAAAGATTTATACATAGATCTATTTGACTTGTAGATGAGACCCTAACAGGTGCTACCACTCCAAGTTAGAGTGGACCTGGGAATAATGATAATGAATAGATATGCCACACTCCTCCAGATTTCCAGAACTGGAGCCTCACCATCAGATGTAATTTAGTGTCATACCCAAGACATCAGATGCTATTTAGGGATCACCCCTCTAAGGATAAAACAGGATCATAGATGCCAAATTTCAGTGACCCACTTAATCAGGGCTTTAAGTATGTACATTTCATGGCTGTAGGTCATTCCTGTCTTAGACCTAGAACATTTCAGCAAAAAAATGAATTGTAAATAATACCATTATTTTTGATGGGCACTATGTTGATATGTTAGATCTTGTGGCACTTAAAGAGGCTGAACATATTCATACATACTAAAAAAGAACAATATAACGAGTACGGGCTTACACTCATGAGAAAGAGATACAAATTCACACGCATAAACGTTCCCAAACAATCAAGTCTAAAATAAGAGTGGCACAGTTCTTGAACCAAATATAAAATTTATAACAAAAATAAACTCTCAGTTATTATTGTATAAAGAAAAAGAAAAAAAAGAAAAAGAAAAAAAAAAAAAAAAAAAAAAAAAAAAAAAAGAGTACAAGAAATATGTCCTTGCTCTTTTTTTCTTTCTCCAGTGCAAGTTGATAATTCAGCAAACATGAATGATAAGCTTGTAATATACAGGCATAAATGTCATGTCTGAAATTCATATGCATATCTCTGGTAATTGAATTCCACTTGTAAATGAGTCAGTTATATTTGTTGTCAAATAATAAACATTGAAATAGAACCTTTGTTGCTGTTTTTTTTAATGCAGTCTAAGAAAAATGGTCTAATTCTTGTATTCTGCAATAGGCATATTTGAAAAGTTATTTCACAGGCATTTTTTTAAAAGTTATTTGACAGCATTAAATCTTGTCTACCCTCACAAACACCTCATGTGGTATAATAGTTAGCTACCCAGGCAAGCAGACCATTGTTAGTGAGTCCAATTCTCACTGAATACCATATTCTTCAAGCCTTGCGCCACATCTAAGCTAAGCTTAGTAAATAACTACATGGGAACTACATGTGGTATAATGGTTAGCTATCTACACAAGCAGACCATTGTTAGTGAGTCCCATTCTCATTAAGTGCCACATCTAAGCTAAGTTTAGTAAATGACTAAATGGGAGCCTCATGTGGTGTAATGGTTAGTGAGTTAGGCAAATAGAACATTGCTAGTCAAGCCAAAATCTCACTAGGCACCATATCATTCTGGCCTTGTGCCAAACTAAGTTAAGCTGAGTAAATAATGACTCTTATACATACATACACACAAAAGTAACTTCTAATTTTGCTGGTACACTATTATTAGTAAATTACTAAACAACCTATGACCCAACTGCAATCCTTGATGATATTGATGCTTCTATTTAAGAAGAGATTAATTTTGGAAGGATCCTAATTAGTATTTTATGCTCATCATTATATTGAGAATTTGGAAGATTTAAAAAGTTTGAAAAAACACTGCCGCCAACTCTAAGAATTATCATTCAGTTGCTAATTTACAGGAAATTGCTTTATTCTCTAAGAGCATTTTAAGTGTATTGCTATAATAAAAACTTTGCAATTATGTGCCATTTTTGCAGAGTCATGGTTACATACAAACATTACTAGAATTTTAATGATATACCGATTAAAAAGCCAATATTATCAATGCAAGCAGAAAACCTGCCCTACATGCAGGATTTTATGAAAATAACAATGAAGTATATTTTGTTATGATGAGGTATAAATTGATAGCCATCTGGTTGGCTGGGTTTTATGGTATATCAACCCTGATAGGTTATTTAATGCCAAATCCTATATATGTTGTTGGGCAGCAGTCTTTTATTTAAGCATGTTTGATTAAATAATAAAGACACATTTTGTCTATATAATTTTATTAAGATCCTTTCAAGTTTACTGATAAGTGTCTTGGTTTCAGGTTGGAATTGGTGCATGAATTTACCAAAATTGTCCTGATAACATTTCATTTCCGTTGATAGCATTCTGATTTTAAATTCATCAGCATCTCAGTTTTATCCAACTCTGCATTTACACAGTTTTGTAATGTTATAAAAAACCTCGAAAACTCTTTAAAATAAAATAAAAAGAATCACTCTTCATACATGCAAACAACCCCTAAATGATGGCGTATGAAAGGTCTGAAAGCACTTGGAACAATTTTGGGAAATTCATCCAATTCCAACCTGAAACCAAGGCACTTATCAGGAAACTTGAAAAGATCTTAATAAAATTATATAGACAAAATGTGTCTTTATTATTTAATTAAACATGCTTAGATATATATATATTTGATAGCATGGATGCGTATCTGCGACCACTGGTTTCAGGTTGTCATATAAAGACAATATGAAACCAGTGGTTGCAGATAAGCATCCATATTATTAAATATGTATAAAAACTGATATATATTTATTTATCATTATATAATAGCTCTATCGCAGATATTGAGCACTCTCCAAATTATACCACATTTGGTCTGCCATTACCTCATGAGATAGTGACAACCATATACTTTTGTTATGTATATATATGTTTTGCAAACGAATAGTTTGCAGGTAACATATTTTTAAAAGTCAGAGCTAATTTGTTTGCACACAGTTAAATGCTTTCAAGTGTTGCTATTTAACAAAAACAATTCTATTTAATATTAATCATTTGTTTGCACACAGTGAAGTGGTTTCAACTATTGTTAACACAAATAGTTTTATTTGCATCCCATTAAAAGGTTTCAAGAATTGCAATTTAACATGAATAGTTCTATTAAGCATCAATGATTTGTTTACACACAGTTTAATGGTTTCAAGTATTGCTATTTAACATGAATCTATTGTTTGCACTCAGTTAAATGGCTAAAAGTTGTGTTTGACCCATAGATAGGACCCTAACAGGTACTACCACTCCTGGTCAGAGTGAACCAGGGAGTAATGACAATGAAGGGTATTCCACATTCCCCAGAACTAGAGCATCGCCATCAGATGGTCTAGTGTCATATCCAGGACACTTGTTGGGGTTGGGACATTTACCCCTCTGCAGAGAGACAGTGTGTTCTACAACCTCAGCCAACAGGGCTGGGCCATCTGGAGTCCATTGTCCATATTTTAATGTAAACAAAAAACTTTCTCTTTTTTTAAGATTTTATTTTCCACTGACCAGGAAGAAAAAATCATAGGACATAACTGGCTCGGAAATTTTCAGCTAGATGTCCACTTTATATTATATTATCAAAGATAAAGATTTGGTTGAGCCAACCTGACAGATACAAATCAGTGTCCATTTTAATATTATATAAGGGTCATTCACAATAAATAGGGGGAATTTTTTTCCATTAATATTTTCTCTGATTTGTTTTTAATTGGTTTATAGCAAAACGATTTTAATCTTGCATAAATATTTCTTTTGAGGAAACTCAAAATAGTGGTAAATGAAGCAGTGCTCCAAGCTTGATATTTGTTTGTTTGTTTGGGTTTTATGGCATATCAACCTTTGTAGGTTATTTAATGCCAAATACATTTTTATAAAAATAAACAGTTCTATTTCAAACAATTCAGTTTAGGATAAGTACACAGTTTCAATGTCAAAGCAGTCCTATTTCAAGCATTTCAGTTTAGTATAAGTACACAGTTTAGTTCTATTTCACCCATAGATAGGACCCTATCATATTTACCAACCCCTCTGCTCGGGCAGGATATGACACAAGGTCAATTTTTTAAGCGGAGTTTAACAGGTTTGAATTCAGAGTTTTTCCTTCTCCTAGACTAGTTGCCTCACCAAGGCTGAAGAACCTAGTCTGCCCAACTAGCTGGAGGGAGAATAATTGGATTCATACCTTTCCCAAGGGTATTAGTGCTATGTGAAATGCAATCAGTCTCGTCCTGGATTTGAACTCGTGTCGCCGTGTCCATTTCCTGCAACGATAACCATTACACCACAGGCACCTCCATAGATAGGACCCTATCAGGTGCTACCACTCCAGGCAAGAGTGGACCTTGGAGGAGTACTCTGCATTCTCCAAAGCTCCAGCATTACTGAAACCTCACTATCAGATTGTTTAGTAGCATATCCAGGACACTCGTTGGGGAGTCTTACTCCTCTGCAGAGATCCAGTCAATGTATTCTACAGCTCCAGCCGAATAGGCCTTGTTGGGGGAGTCTTACCCCTCTGCAGAGATGCAATCGGTGTATTCTACACTCCCAGACAACTGGGCCTTGTTAGGGGAGTATTATCTCTGCACAGAAGCAGTCTGAGTATTCTACAGCTCCAGCCAACTGGGAAAGCTCCATGCTTGAACAGATGTCTGTTATCAAGCTTTGTTAAATTTTCAAGATTTACAGAGAAGTATGTTTTAGTCAAAACAAAACTCTTTACAAATGGGTTAAACATGGGTTTGCTACTATGAGCCCGAGTTGAAAAGACAGTCCATGGAATGGTTACACTGATTCTCAAGTAAAGAAAAAGTTCCGGGTGCAGTAGTCAGTAAAGAAGATCATGTTGACAGTCTTCTGGGTCATGAAAGGACCCACCACTACTTCTTTGAAAAAGATGCAACTGTAAATAGTGCTCCCTATTGCCAACTCTAAATGCAAAATTCACCTTATTTATTGTATGACTCACGTATTTTTGTTAAAAATCAAACCCCTCATTTAAGTTTTAAAAGTTTTGCAATTTTCAAGAACTAACCCCAAAACATACTCCAGTGTCTTCTTAGAAACTAAAAAAAAAAAAAGAAAAAAAAAAAAAAGAAAGAAATTTGTTTGCTTAGCGGCATATCAACTTATTTATTATCTAATGTGGAAATAAAAACAAATGATTTGCACAGTTATATAGTTTCAGGTATTCCTATTAAATCTTAATGATTTATACACAGTTATATGGTTTCAGGTATGTAATGACCCAATCCCTCTGCCACAAAGATCATTTGAATGAGAAACGGCCAAATTATTAAATTATAAACTGAAATCAATTTTTTTCTGAAACACTCAGGAGATCTCTTCAACACCTCCATCACCAGCAGAATACAATACAAAGTCAATTTTTCTGTTGAGTAGTACTAGTTTGAATTCAGAGTTTTGCTTTTCAGTGAGTTCAAGCTCCAGTTGTACTAGAACATTCACTTTTGGTCTAATACCCTTGGGAAAGGCATGAACTCCCTTATCCTTTCAGCTATGGGTTAAATAGCACCACTGATGTTGTTCTACAAGGATGGCATTGACATTAAATAACCCATAAAAGTTGATATGCCATTAAAAACTAAGAAACCAAACCTTAACCGTTATGAATTCCAATTATATATAAACAATGTATCTTCACAATTATTTTAAACAATTATCTCAACCAGATCTTTTTAACTCATAGTTGGAACAGGTACTAATACTCCAGGTCAGAATAAATCTTGGAGTAAGGGTAATGAAAGAGGGACTCCACATTTTCCAAAACTCCCGAACTGCAGCCTTACCAGAGAATGCAATCATACCCAGGGCATCTTTTTGGTAGGTGTCTTACTCACCTACAAGGGGTGGAATCATTATATTAGAGGATCTGCCGTAAGAGCAATGATCTGATGAATGTATATACCAGGGATCACAGACGCAGCTTGCAAACTACTTTCTATGGCATGCAGCGGAACAATTTTTGTGACGAATATTATTATAAAACTTGGTAATTTGTCACCGCTCACCATGTTCTCCCCAAAGAAGGATAGAATATACTTTAATATTTTTACTACAAGATCAAAGGCAGAAAAGTAGAAATAATCCAATTTTATATATATATATTTTCAATTCTTCATAAGAACGTTCGTAAAATCTACATTGGCTTGTTGTAAAGATCTATTGTGTTGGTGGGTGGGTGTGACCGAGATTATAGAAAATTAACTCGCTCAACAGATCATGAGGATTTTTTTTATAACGTTAGCAGGGATAGGTTTGATTTGACGTGGAGGGTGTACTTGAGATGACAGACAACATGCACAAAAGACCAGAGAAATGTTGTTTCATAATCTAAGAAGAAATAGAATTGTCAACTCATATTGACATGAGGAAGTTCCAGAAATGAGAGACAACACAAAAAGAAATTAGAAAATGTTTGAGAACGGAAAAAAATATATCTGCTATTTCTTGAAATGTGATAAAACCTTAAATTTTGCTTTCGTTTTCTCGGTTTAGTAATATTCGTAGTACAATTTATTGAAATTTACCAATGAAATACGAGTAAAAAAGGGGGGGGATTATTGAAAGTAAAAATGGAAAAAGGGTAATTTACCAAAAGTAAAAACGAAATAAAGGAAAATTTGTAACGAAAATTGTATCACTCTACATTTTGTACTAATTCATATATCCCACTTACTAGCAAATGAATATTCATTTTGTTAAAAATAAATAAATAAATAAAAAAGGAAGATTAGCAGTCAATCACTTGTATTGGAGGAAATCACGCCCCTCTCTTACTTTTGGTCCGTTGTGTCTCTCCTCCGACGTAAAGGTCCTTTTGAATCCTTGAGTTAGAAATCCCTGATTTAGATGAAGGTGAAATGACAACTGATGGCATCACATGCCACAAAAAAAAAAAAATAAAAAAAATAAATAAATAAATAAACATGAATATAATCAATAAAAAGTTTGAACTTGATTTGAAGATTCTTTATAAGAATGATCAAATGGTATAACCTATGGAGTATTGTAACATTTTGTGTTTTTTTTACAGATAAAATAATTATCAACTCGACATGACAATTGAAGTATAGAGGCTTTTTAATGTCTTTGGTCTTTGCTTTACTCTTTAAGAGGCCAATCTCAGTTATTGTCCTATCCGAGATGATTATTATATGGAGTCTATCTCAGGTCAACTTTCGATATTATGGTGAATGACATTTTAAGGATATGTGCGAGGATCTTTATCTCAAATAACGTGCTTGGAATTGATTTCTTTTGTGGATGTTTTTTTTTTTTGTGTATGGTGGCGGTGGTAGGAGGAAGTTATTTAACAAAAAGACATTGTAAATTTTTGCCCTCCCTTTCCTCCACCACTATCACTTTTAGTGTCGAGTCACAAAAGAGGAAATTTATTTGATTTTCAGTCAGCCCGGCCTAAAAACAACCATAAAAATAAAAAAAAGGTTAGAAACCTTTTTTAAATTTAAGTAAATAATACCACTTCATATCTAGAAAATGATAAAATTAAATATTTATTTGAAATATCTACTAATCTTTAAAAGTTTTCAAAGATAGATATTCTTGAAAACTTCAAAAAGATCCCCAATCGAACCTCAAGCCCTATCAAACACTTTAAATAAAAAAGGCAATAACCCGTATTAAATAAAACTTTCAAAATTATAAAAAATACATTTTTTAGGTTTGTTTTGGTGGGTTTTATGGCATGTCAACCTTAGGTTATTTAATGCCAGATCCTCTTTATACATATATATTAAATATATAGGATTTGGTTTGGTTGGGTTTTATGGCATTAAATAACTTGGCATTGGGTCTAGCATTAAATAACCTACTAAGGTTGATACCTTAGTAGGTTATTTAATGCCAAACCCTATATATATATATATATATATATATATATATATATATATGATTTGGCTTGGTTGGGTTTTATGGCATATCAACCATTGTAGGTTATTTAATGCCAAATCCCCCGAATAGATATTTGAATACAGTTATATGGTATCAAGTATTCCTATCAAATACAAATAATTCTTTTTTATTTAGCTACAACAATATTACTTTGCCCAGTTATATGGTATCAAGTATTGCTATCTAATACAGTTTGGTTTTATGGCACATCAACCGTTGTAGGTTATTAATGCCAAATCCATTTTAATGCATATAAACAGTTCTATTTCAAACAATTCAGTTTAGCATAACTAGACAGTTTAAATGTCAAAAAGGGTTCTAGTTCAAGCAATTCAGTTTAACATAAGCACACAGATTAATTCTATTTGACCCATAGATAGGACCCTATCAGGTGCTACCACTCCAGGCCAGAGTGAACCAGGGAGCGATGGCAATGAAGGGGTGCTCTGCATTCCCCAAAGCTCTAGCATTACTGGAACGTCAGCATCAGATTGTTTAGTGTCATATCCAGGACACTCATTGGGGGGAGGGGATGTCTTACCCTCCTGCAGAGAAGCAATCAGTGTATTCTACAGCCACAGCCAGCTAGGCAAACAAATAATTTATCAACAATTATATGGTTTTAAGTAACTATTCCTATTCTATGATAACCATTTGTTTGCCAGTTATATGGTTTTAAGTATTCCTATCTAACACCAAAAATTTGCAAGCATCATATGGTTTCAAGTAACTAATGATGATAATTCTTAGTAAACAATCATAGATTCAAGTAACTACAAACAACACAAATAATTTGTTATATAGTATCAAGTATTCTTATCAAGTACAAATAATTTTCAAACAGGTTTCTTTGACCCATAGCACCCTAAAAATATTACCACTCAGAGTGAACCTAGGTGTAATGATAATGAAGATGTATTCCACACATCCCAGAGCTCTAGAACAAGAGCCTCACCATTAGGTTAATTTTAGTAACATGCACTTTGGATAAGAAGGAGGGTGCTAACCAATATGTAGAGGATGCAGTATTCTAAGCAAATTGAGACCTGTGCGCCAGATTAAGCAAATTATTATTGTGAACAATTATATCTAAGAAAAAAAAAATTTTTTTTTAAATCAGTGCTTAAAAAAAAAAAAAAAAAAAAAAAAATTCTGCAAGAACCAAGTTGAAAGTTGTTAATTCAAAAAAATGAAAATAAAAAAATTGATCAAATAAAAAATTCCAAACACATACCAAAACCAAATATCACTTTTTCAGGCAGAATTTAACATGACCTGTCTTTCCTTTTATATATATATATATATATATATATATATATATATATATATATATATAAAATAAAACTAAAGGACGATATCTTACTACAACCATTTGAGTACTTCATCGGTGTAAAGATTAGCAAGTTAGGTTAGCAAACCATTATGAGTGAGTTAAATTCTAAGTACATCATACTTCTGACCTTGTGCTAAACTAAATTAAGCTGAGTAAGCAACTCTTACCTCCAAATTCTTCATTCATGTTGAGAGAAAGAATGCAAGGGAAGCAGAAATATCAGATATTAAATTTTAATTCTAACCAACACTAACCAATTATATGGATTTGGTTTTTTTTTTAACCATATCTTTATATTACTGGTAAACCTTACTCTTAAAATAACAGATCTGTTTGAGATAATGTTTAAAATGATTGTGAACTACATTAATACGATTGATTTTAATGGCATGTCAGCCCATCTAGGATTATTTTATTCCTAGAGATTAGGGAAGGGCATTCATTGTACATTTATATTTAATTTTGTTTGCATAGGTGTTTCTTGCAAGGATTTTTTTTTCTGGCACACAATTATATGATAGCAAGTATTCTAGACCACTTTGGCAGAATGGAGACCAGCTTTCAGAAAATTAAGAGAACAAGTCGTTATATGATAGTAAGTATTCCAGCACATTTTGGCAGAATGGAGACTAGCTTTCAGAAAATTCAAAAGAGAACAAGTCATTATATCTCAATTGCGAATTGGTCCCACAAGCCTTACTCACTCTTTTATTCTGAAACAAGAACCACAACCATGGTGTTTGACATGTTCAATCCCTTGCACCATTAAACATGTTCTCATAGAATGTAGAGTTTTTGCTATCATCAGAAAGCGATTCTATAGGGTAAATAGTTTGAACAACTTCTTCAAGAACGTCAACATGGATGACGTTCTGTCCTTCTTAAGAAAGACAGGGTTGTACCAAAGAATATGATGAATTGAAACCATTTAAATCGTGTGCAAGCAAATGAATTCTTACTTGTCTAAAATGTTATCTACAAAGTATTTGTTTAGAAATTTTAGGTTTAATATATGCAAAATAGAATTTGGCATTAAATAACCATGGAAAGTTGATATGCTATGAAACCCAAACAACCAACCAAATATTCCTATCTAATAAAAATAATCTACATAATTGTATGGTTTCAAGTATTCCTATCTTATAGTAATAATCAAGTTATAATTTTTATCTAATAAATCATTTATTTTCACACAGTTATATGATTTCAAGTAACTAATAATAATAATCCTTAGTAAATAATTATAGCTTTAAGTAACTATTCTTAATATCAATAATTAACAGTTATATGGTCTCAAGTATTCCAATCAAGTACAAATAATTTTAAACAGATTTATTTGACCCATAGATAGGACCTTAACAAGTACTACCACTATGGGTCAGAGTGGACCTGGGAGTAATGATAATGAAGAGGCATCCCAAACTTCCCAGATCTTTAGGACACCCCCATTTTTTTTTTTTGGAGAAGGTCTTACCCCTATGCAGGAGATACAGTCAGCATATTCTAAGCTTCACTGACAAGGCAAGAATGTAAGAGAGGCAGAAATATCAGATATTAAATTCTCATTCTAGCCAACACCAATAATTCTTTTTTTTATTACCATACCTTATTTTACTTTCGGACAAATACCTTCGGGAAGGGTATGAACTGACTGTGTCATATCCTACCGATGACAGAGTTGGGGTATATATATATATAAGCAGATTGTTTTAGTAAATAACTCTGAAAGTATTGATATTGCTATTGATTTTAATGGCATGTCAACCCATCTAAGGGGTTATTTTATGCCTAGAGGTTGGGGAATTGCCTTCATTATACATTTATATTTTTATGAAGTTTTTTGCATGTGGTTAAATAGATCAATTCAACTAATAGCACCCTAACAGGTACTACCACACCAGGAAAGGGTGAACTCAGAAGTTATGGCAATGAGGCGGTTCTCCCTAGAGCTCCAGAACTGGAGCCTCACCATCAGATCCAGTTTAATATCATACCTAGGGCACACCTTTGGTAGGAGGGGGTCATATCCCTCTGCAGGATATTCTAAGTCCCGCCTACAAAGTGGTCAGGATTTTAGTTATAAATTTAAAGCAATATGTGAATAAAAAAAAACAAAAAACATTAGAAATTGTTTAACATAGATATTTTTATATAACAGCTTCTGAAAGGAATATGTCACAAATAAGAAAACGATTTGGATAGTTAAATGCAGTTAATGTTTGATCTTAAACTCATTAATGTTCGACTAAAGCAGAGAGAGTTCTTGAAGTGTTTAAAAAAAAAAATTGCTAAAAAATCTGACATGTATGTACAGGAGTAAATTGCCTGGCAAATAGAAAGTTTATGTTGCTGACTGCTTGTGGTACACTGGTTTAAGATGAGTGATCTTATAAATATTTTTAAAAGTCGGCTCCAGAAGACTATTCCTATTTTGTACTCAACTTTTCAGTTGGTTAATTTTTTGCACAATAATGATTATTTTTTATTTGTTTATTTTTGGAAAAGTCTAGTCCTCATTTAACTATGTAAGAAATTATACTGTCAGTGGACTTGGAATATGTATTTCCTTCTGAGAGGTTTAATGAAAAAAAAGAATGACACTGAACAAAATTTGATGGTGAGACCCCAGTTCTGCAGTTTAGGAAGGGTGCAATATCCCTTCATTGCCATTACTCCCAGGTCCACTAACCCAGACTGGTAGTACCTATCATCCCATGGATATGATTAAACATTAGAATTTGATATGACTGTAAAAAAGAAAAATAAATTCTTAAACAACTACACATGAAATGTAAATATATGAACATACAATGAACATTATTCCCTAACCTCTGGGTATAAAATTTTCCATACCATTAAAATCAATCAATTCTGCAGAACAATAAGACCTCCTTGAAAAAAAAGAGAGGGGAGGGTCTTCAGTAAGATAGTAAATGAAAAATAAAATAAAAATTGTAAATATAGATATATAATGAATGTAATTCTCTAACCTCTAAGCATAAAATAACCCCAGACAAATTTACATGCTGTTAAAATCACTTAAGTATATGTAGAAAATATTTACCTGTTTAAAACGATAAAGAAGATACATTTTTGTAATGTAATTGAGGAACATAAGTTAAAATTCAGCATAAAATAATCCCAAAAAAAGTTGATGTGCCATAAAACCAATAAACCATACTATAATCCTCTCTTTCCAACAAAATTCTCATTGAAATATAAAATTTGGCACTCCTGATTTTTTCCCCTCTATCCGTCAGTGTCCCAAAATTATGGATCTGCTCCTGGGTAAGGATGTAAGGAAGACTAGCAGTTGCCCATGCAGCAGATCTCCCCTCTTCACTACACTGATTATGCCCAAAAGGAGAGTGAAGTGCAATACAACTTGGCATTAGTGTTACCACAGGAGTCACTAGAATGAGGTTGAACACAATGTTGGACGACTTTAGGGTACCCAGCTGCTAGTTTTATCATTCTACCAGGGTAAGTTACTCTGCTACATTTGTATGTATTTATCCATCCCCTCAAATCACAGGCAGGATGTGACAGAAGGTCATTTTTTTAAGCAAAGTACATCTGGTTTGAATTCAGAATTTTCCTTCTATATCAGTTGTTTTTCCAAGCCTAAAGAACCCAATCTATCCTATTATTTACCCATAGCATTAGTAGAGGGTTTATACTCAGAGTTTTCCTTTTTAAAGACTACAGAACCCAGTTTACCATGCTATTTACCCACAGTTGGTGTAAGTGACGGGTTCATGCCTTTCTCAAGTGAAATACAAATAGCCTTGTCCAAGATTTGAACATGACTTGCTGAGTCCATTTTCTACAACAATAAACATTATGCAATATGTGCTTTGATAGGAATTTGGATGTAATCATATAGTATCAGCTAAGTAACTATTTAACAATATACTCACATCTTAAGCCCAGAGATTTAGTCTTAACCTGATTCACCCAAAATTAAATTCCTTGAAGTACAAACTAGATCAAGTTTGGTTGGTCAATAACATCTAGTCTCTTAAACTCTGGTATCCCTATTTAAACCAGCTTACACTAAACTAAACAGTCATATGATCAAAATAGCACATTAGGGTCTGCTGAAAAGTTCATAATATGACCAAGATACTCTCATTGAATGTGACCAAATGAGGTTTGTTTTTTAATAGTCCACACACTTCTTCCATTGGTGTTGCAGTACTTAGATACCATTAATCAAAAAGTAATCAACAGCAGCCTATGAACTTATCAGCCTATCCTCATATAAAAATAATAAAATTTACATCAAAACAATTACACTCAGAATGAACATAATATATACAAAGAAATGTTAACCCAGTTTATTTTTTACTTGAAGAAATTGGTTGGTAAATTTTGCCTTTGAAATCTTCCCAAAACCCTGTCAGGGATAGTCAACTTGATATACCTCTGGTTTCCAGCCTGAGGGTCAATAGGCTTTAAAAAAAAAAAAAAAAAAAAAAAAAAAAATGATGCTTAAAGATCTACAGTCAAAATGTTCGGGAAACACTCACATAGAGGTTTAAAAAGCTTTACTAGTTTAACTGAAAACAAGTTACTAAATGGCAAAATCTGGAAGGGTGTACTAATTAAATTTTACTAAAAACATTAAAATTGTGTGAAGGAATTAATATTCATTGTAGTTCAGTACTATAAATAAAGAATATGTCATATGGACTCTATAATTTTGGGTGCCAAACATATGCACACACTAATATGGACAAACAAATACACACAAAAAAAAAGGAAAAGTATTTGGGAGGGGGAAGAAAAAGAGAAAAATAAAGAAAAGGAAAGATATCTTACACTTAAAGAAAAAGAAAATAAAAAATAAAGAAAAAAATAAAGGGATCTTACATCACTTAAAATCAAAAAATAAGAGAGAAAAAAGAAGAAATAGAAAAAAATAGGTAGGTATATATATATATATATATATATATATATAAAAAGATAGGATGCCAAGAGTAGGGAATAAGAGTTCAAATCTTTGTGGAAGCATATTCTTTACACAGTTTACTTCCAGCCCAGTCTGCTGGAGCTGTAGCATATACTGACTGCATCTTTGCAAAAGGAGTAAGCCCCCCCCCACCTTCAACAAGTGTCCTGGATATGACACTAACAGCATCTAATGGTGAGGTTCCAGTAATACTGGAGCTTTGGGGGAATGCTGAGTACCCTTCATTGTCATTGCTCCCAGATCCACTCTGACCTGGAGTGGTAGGGTCCTATCTATTAGTCAAATAGAACTGTTTGTCATTTAAACAGTGTACTTATACTAAATTGAATTGTAGAAATAGAACTGTTTGATCATTTAACTGTGTGTAAACAAATAAGTGATGTTTAATTGAATTGTTAGTGATACATAGCAATACTTGGAACCATTTAATTGTGTGTAAATGAATGAGTAATGTTGGATAGAATTATTAGTATTACATAGCAATACTTGAAACCATTAAACGATGTACAAACAATTGAGCTCAGGTTTGTTTAAAAATGTCATCAAAAAAATGTTTAGCAATCATATGTATATAATATATATGTATAAATAGGATTTGGCATTAAATAACCAACAATGGTTGATATGCCATCAAACCAGACCGTTTACTTAATGATAGTAGAATAGCAATCTAGCATTTTAACAAAATACAACAGAAATTGGATGAAAGAAAAATTGTTTAAGAAGTTGTAATTATTTATGCACGTCCAACTATTGTTTTCATCTTGGTCATTATATCCAAAATTTCAACCTTTTTTTAAGGTGTCTTTTTTCTTTAGAAAATTTTGATGGTTAGGTTATTTGGTTTAATGGCATATCAACTCTTGATGAGTAATGCCGAATCTTGTTTATACACATTATGGCTTTTAAGTGAATAGTCTGTTGGATAATGTTTTTTTTAAATGAGCCAGAGCTCATTTGTTTGAACACAAATGTTTTCAAATACTGCTATTAAACACTGATAATTATATTTAATATTGATCCCTAGTAAAAAAGATTGAATAGTTCTATTTGACCCATAGATAGAACCCTAACAGGTACTAACCACTCTGGGTCAGAGTGGACCTGGAAGTAATAGCAGTAATGGGGTACTCTACATTTTCCAAAGATCCAGGACTGGAGTCACACCATCAGATGGGTTAGTGTCATATCCAGGATGCTCATTGGTGTGTGCGGGTGGGAGTGGGGGCTTACTCCTCAGCAGAGATGCAGTTGGCATATTCTATAACCCCAGCTGACTGAGCTGAGAAAAAAGAAAAGAAAAAAATGTTTGAACCAAACCTTTTACTTAATCCACAGGAGTAAGCTGTTCTCATGCCTTTGGATTTCTATCAGTTAATTCACATTATTTTGCCCTTGTAATGTTGCTTTCCTTTCCACTGAACCTAAGACAATGGTTGAGAGGATAAATGCATTAGTTAAGAGCTTCTAGATCAAATCTACTTAGAAGTTGCAAGTTCAATCCCTGGGCTCAGGTTCAGTGGGAAAAAAAGCTACATTACAAGGTTGAAATAGCTCAGAAGACAAATTAACTGTTATGAGATATTCCAAGGCATGAACAAGTATAAAAACAGTCTATCCCTGTAAGGGGTTCAGTTCAAAATTTGCTCAAGCTTACCCACCCACAGAAAAAGACACCTGAAATGTACAGTGAGACTTTGTGAGCATAACAATTAAAATGAGAACACAAATCCAAATCATTTGCATAATGAAAATTCCTCATCTCAGTAATTAAGATAGATGCTATACAAATAACATATGCAGACAGCAGATTCAGTAGTAGGTATTTTAACTTTCAACATGAATAATCTTGAAAATTAGACGAGGAAAATCATCTGAATCATTGTTAAACCAGGATGAAGACAATAGGCCGAAGCATGTAAATAATGTCTTTGACTGCAGCTGATAACATTCAAGGAATTTTCACTCTTAAAACAATGTTATCTGAATTACCCTACACAACGACGAGAGCGTAAAAGAGTTAAATGCTTCCAGTTGGAATCTACCTGGAACTCAGGAAAAAAAGAGAAACAACATTACAAGGGCAAAATAACTAAAATGACAAATTAACTGATACAAGATATTCTATAGCTTTCATAAAAAGTTCAGTTTGAAATTCTCAACTCTGACAAAAGACTCCTGAGGAAGACTGGAGAGGGCAACGATCAAAACATTTTGAGTATAAACAACCAAGATGAGGACAATAGTCCGCATCATGTCTTTGGTCAAAGTTGGTAACTTTCAAGGAATTTAAACTCTCAAAAGTGCTATCTGAATTTTCCCACAGAATAATGAGAGGGTAAAAGCATTGGTTAAGAGCTTCTCATTGAAACCTATGAGGAAGTCACGAGTTCAATACTTGGGCCCAAGTTTCAGCAGAAAGAAAAACAATACAAAGAAAAAATAACTAGGAAGGGAAATTAACAGATAAATATATTCCAAGAAATGGACAGTGATATGGGAACAGTCTACGCTTTGTGGATCAAATAAAGGATTTGGCTTGAAATTCCTTGGAAGTTACTGATTATAACAAAAAACACTTGAAGGTGGTCCATGAGTATAACAACCAAGATGTGTAAATTACTGCAAATAATAACTCCACAATCTCAGATATTTAGACAGTTTTTTACACTTTAGATAACTGACAGGTTGATTGTTTGGGTTTTACAGCATATCAACCTTTGTAGGTTATCTAATGCCAAATCCATTTTTATACTAATAATCAGTTCTACTGCAAACAATTCAGTTTAGCATGAGTACAGTTAAATTGTCAAAAACATTTCTTTTTCAAGCTATTGAGCTTAGTCAAACAGTTCTAATTCAACCAATTCAGTTTAGTATAAGTATAGATTTTGTTTACACACAGGTAAATGTCAAAACAGTTCTATTTCAAACAATTCAGTTTAGTGTAAGTACAGTTTCAATGTCAAAAATAGTTCCATTTCAAACAATTCAGTTTAGCAAACAAAAACAGTTCCATTTTAAACAATTCAGTTTAGCATAAGTACACAGTTTAAATGTAAGTAAACAGTTTAATTGTCAAAAACATTTCTATTTCCAGCTATTCAGTTTAGTCAAATAGTTCTATTTCAAACAATTCAGTTTTGCATAAATATGCAGTTTAGTTCTATTTGACCCATAGATAAGACCCTATCAAATGCTACCATTCCAGGGCCAGAGTGAACCTGGGAGTGATGGCAATGAAAGGGTGCTCTGCATTCCCCAAAGCTCCAGCATCACTGGAACCTCACCATCAGATTGTTGAGTGCCATATCTAAGCCACTCATTGGGGTGGGGAGGTCTTACCCCTCTGCAGAGGTGCAGTTGGTGTATTCTACAGTCCCAGCCAACTGGGCAAAGATAGGAGATAATCCAAGACCTTACAGCAGAATGAGAACAATTTATTCCCATGAATTGAATAAAGGTTTTGGTTTTAAATTCCCTGAAAATTACTATGACAGAAGACACCAAAGAAGGCTGGAGAGTAGAGCAGCCAAAACAAAATCTAACAAGACAAGAATGTTAATCAAAAACATCGAAATAAGAGTAAAAAGAGGATCTGTCAAGATATGAAAAGAACAACTTTTTCTGTGTTTGTTTTGTCTATATGTATCTACCCAACTCCTCCTGTGTCGGTATGTGACACAAGGTCAATTTTTAAGATGAGTAAAGCTTATGTGAATTCAGAGGTTTCCTTCCCTTAGGTTACAACAGTTTGGGAACCAGTCTAACAAAAGGTTACTGAATGAGAACCAAAACAGAGGTGGGAAATGAAATGGAAATCTTTATAACATTAATAAAATACAATACTTGACAGCGACATAAAGAATGTAAACAACTGCTAGAGGTGACTACTTAGTCAGCACGTTGGTATTTGTCATACGTCCCACCAACCAGATGAGTACAGTACAAAGCCTTTTTTAAGGTGGGACCGGGCACAGGGCCATAACCCAGACACGCCCTGTGGCTCCAAAAATGCCACAGGCCTTGTCGACATTCCCCTAAAAAAAGGGACGCCTCAGACACCAGGCGATAAACCTAGCCTCTCCAAGGAGGGTTAGAGCTTGTGGGGAGAGCTCGAGGAGGGTCAGCCGCGTGATGTAAATACTAGGCTTCCCTGGCACCCACATCAGACAGCCTCAATCAAGTAACCGCCGACTTAGTCAGCATATTACCCCTATCACAATAGTATTTATGAGGAATGGGACATACCCGTAAATACTCATAGGTATGGCATATAACACTAATGAAAACTAAAGACCCCAGTCTATACTACTAATTACCCATAGTTAGGAACTGGAGGAGAACAAATGGATTCATGACTTTCCCAAGGGCATTAGTGTGGAGTATAACATAAACAGCCTTAACTAGGGTTTGAACTCGAGTCGCCAATTCCATTTTCTATAAGGTTAACTGTTAAGTGCAACTGCTATTTTGTCTGTTAACTTCTGCTCGGATCAGAGTTTAGTATCAGTGTACCCTACCTGGGAGCAACACTTTTAAAAATCAAAGTGTAGTATCGTTGGTTGTTTGGTTGTTTTGTTTTATGGTGTATCAACCATTTTGGGTCATTTAATGCTGAATTAAGTCATTTTGATAAAAGTTTCAAACAATTCAGTTTAGTATAAGTATATTGGCCTAATGAGTAGAGTGTTCACCAATGGTCCGGGAGACCAGGGTTCAATCCCAGATCGAGTCATACCAACGAAAAAAAAAAAAAAAAAAAAAAAAATGGTACTTGATGCCGCCTTGCTTAACACTCAGCATTATAAGGTAAGGATCAAGGGTAAAGTGGAGCAATCCAGGAAAAGGAGTAGTGCCCTCCCCTACACCTTGTTGTAGTAGCTATTGAAAAGGGAGCCTTCAGGTTATCCTCGACTACAGTCAGCAACTTTACTTACTTACAGTTTTGTTTACACACAGTTAAATGTCAAAACAGTTCAATTTCAAATAATTCAGTTTAGCATAAGTACACAGTTTAAATGTCAAAAAGTTCTAATTGACCCATAGATAGGAGCCTATCAGGTGCTACCACTCCAGGGCTAGAGTGGACCAGGAAGCAATGGCAATGAAGGAGTACTCTGCATTCCCTAAAGCTCCAACATTACTGAAGACTCATCATCAGATTGTTTAGTGTCATATCTAGGCCACTCATTGGGAGAGATGTACTCCTCTGCAAAGATACAGGAAGTGTATTCTACAGCTCTAGTTGACTGGGTAGTAGTATCTATGTATACACCTGGAAATCCAATGAAATATATTATAAAATAAAATAAAAAAAAAAGAAATGCTGTTTTTCTTATTTTATATCCAGGTTCCGGGGAAATATCAAATTTTATATTTTTTAAAATAAGTGTTTTCACCAAGATATGATTGTTGGTTTCGTTGGGTTTTATGGCATATCAACTCTTGTTGGTTATTTAATGCCAAATCCTATTTATACATATATAGATTAAATATATGATTTGTAAATAAATAGTTTGTAGATGATACTTTTCAACAAGCCAGAGCTCATTTGTTTGGACACAGTTGAATGGCTTCAAGTATTGTTTTGTAATATTGACAATCTAATTTAACATCAGTCATCGCTTCGCACACAATTAAATATTTGTCCATAAATGATTTGTAGATGAATAGTTTATAGGTAATCATATTTTTAAATGAATGAGAAGTAATTTGTTTGCACAAAATTAAATAGTTTATATAACACTAATAATTCTATTTAATATCAATCATTTGTTTGCACACCGTAAAGTGGTTTCAAGTATTACTCAAACTAATAGTTTTATTTGCACAAAATAGTTTCAAGTATTCCTAACATGAATAATTCTGTAGCAGAAAGAACTTAGTATTTTTGTTTGGCGCATTAATTAATTTGACAATTAGGGTCGACACATTTTCACCAAATCAGGAGGACTTATCCTATTCAGCCCGGACCATTTGTTCGGGCAGCACCAAAATGAGGAAAGCCTGCCAAACACTTTCTCTTCCTCAGAACTCTTCAAAAAAGACAGATGTCTTACTGTCTGCTCTTCAATAGCAACAGCAGCATCACCACCATGAGGAAAGCCATCTAATTTATGGACCCCTTGCATCTATTCTCTTAGACCAAGGGTTCCCAGTTGAATATGAATTCAATACGCCACACACAGGAGCAACTTTAAGTCACCTCCAGCTTTGGCTATGTTGAGTGCGACGCAAAATACTGCTCCGACAGCCAGCCACTTCATCCCTGGGCAACATTTTCTGGAGACATTCACACTTCTCTCCCCAAACGACCAGGACCACACATTCATGGGTGACTACATCATGCTTGTCCTTAACCAGCAAACACGACCTTTGCTACACCTATAGCAACCATATGCCACTCACACATTCAACAATGTCTTAACCTAACGATGCACATTTCGCTCAGGCATTTAGCCACTAAAATGCCTTAACTCTATAACAACTTCATTTCTTTCTTCCTACGAGACTTGCAGCATAAACATAAACCCTTTGTTCCACGCTGCCATTAAAACCATCATAAAAACCTTACAGCATCTTTGTCTCTTCACTCATTTATTTACCTTCAAATATAGCGAGGAACAAATATAACACTTAATTATATTCTTCGCTAAAATTCTATCTAGTATTTATCATTTGTTTGCACACCGTAAAGTGGTTTCAAGTATTACTCAAACTAATAGTTTTATTTGCACAAAATGGTTTCAGGTATTCTAACATGAATAATTCTATTTAGTATTAATCATTTGTTTGCACACATTTAAATGGCTTCAACTATTCCAATCTAACACCAATAGTTTTATCTGTACATAGTTAAATGATTTCAAGCACCACTATGTAACACTAAAAATTTAACATCAGTAATTTGATTGCACGCAGTCAAATGGTTGAACAGTTCTACTTGATCCATAGATGAGACCCTAACAGGTACTACCAGTCCGGGTCAGAGTGGAACCATGAGTAATGGCAGTGAAGAGGTACTCCACATTCCTCAGAGCCATTAAATAGTTTGGTGTCATATCCAGGACACTAGTTGGAGTTTTACCCCTCTGCATAGATGCAGTCAACATATGACTGGGTTACCAACATACAAGGATCATACAATAAGGGGAATTTTTTTGACTGAGAAGAGACCTATCAAACATACAAGGATCATTCAATAAATAAGGGAATTTTTTTTGACTGCGAAGAGACTAAACATATATACGAGGACCATTCAATGAATCATATTTACCAACCCCTCCGCTCGGGAAGGATATGACACAAGGTCAATTTTTAAGCGGAGTTTAACAGGTTTGAATTCAGAGTTTTCAGTTTAGCATAAGTACGCTCATTGGCCTAGTGGGTAGAGTGTTCGCCAATTGTCCGGGAGATTTGGGTTCAATCCCAGGTCGCGTTATACCAAAGACTTTGAAAATGGTACTTGATACCGCCTTGCTTAACACTCAGCAATATAAGGTACGTATCAAAGGTAAAGTGGAGCAATCCAGGGAAAGGAGTTTCGTCTTCCCTTACACCTTGGTGTAGTAGCGATTGAAAAGGGGGCCTTCTGGTCGCCCTCGATTTCGGTCGCCAACTTTACTTTTTTTACACAGTTTAGTTCTATTTGACCCATATATAGGACCACTATCAGGTGCTACCACTCTGGGAACAATGGCAATGAAGGGGTACTCCTCATTCCCCAAAGCTCCAGCATTACTGGAACATCACCATCAGATTGTTTAGTTTCATATCCAGGACACTCGTTGCGGGAGGGGTCTTAATCCTCTGCAGCAGACTGGGCAATTTGCCAGTACGCGTACGAGTCGAAAAGACAGTCCATGGAGTATAAACGTTGACTCTCCGGTCAAGATAACGTTCCGGGAGTATCGATTAGTAAAGAATAGCATACCAAAGTCTTCTGGGACATGAAAAGATGTATCTCTATTCATTCCCTTGAAAAAAAAAAATAAATAAATAAATAAAAGGTGCAATTGTAAACAGTGCTTCCTACTGCCAACTCCTTCGGCAAAATTCACCTTATTTATTGAATGACCTTTGTATATGTTGCTTGCTTATTTTTTTTTTTTTTTTGCAAATCGTCGTGGTATTTCCACGTATACAGATACTACACCGTGATCTTCGACAGAAGTCCCATATCATGCATAAATAATACATTTTTTATGATAACTTTGCGTCCTCTAAGAGTATTAAATGAAAAATATGAAAAATAATTAAAATTTAAATTGCGTAAATTCCCTCAACGAAACTTAAAAACGACAAGTGAACTGGAAATTATATAACACACACACACACGAAAATCGGATTTGGGAAAAAATACAAAAATCTGTCAGCATTTTTACTTTATATTTCAACAGTTTCTGGGTGGAGAGGAATTGTTTAAAACTTTCACAAGTATGAAATAAACAGCACTTGCAATATGAAACTTGGTAAAAAAAAAACAAACAAACAAACAAACATTTACATAACACACACACACACACACATATATATATATATATATATATATACCTTTCCGCTTGGGGGTATGTACCAACTTCGTCGACATTCCAATCACAATGCCAAGCAAATAAAACAAGAATATTTCTTGTGTCTCAAATTTCTCGGCGTATTTAACTGGCATTTCAGTTTTCACCAAGAAAACAACACGCATACATATTAAGCTTAACCTAGTCTGACACAAGGCCAGGAAACGGAGATACATTCATTGAGGATCGAAGTCAGTCATAATCTGTTGCTGGATTAGCTTGCTAACCATTGCACCATGATTGGGCGCCCCTAATCGGTATAAACTATCTTACCTTAAAGATACAAGTGTGATGCTCTTAATAAGGATCGAACTCATTTCTCTTTAAGTAGTAGTAATAATGATCTAAGCTATCCCGCTCGTGAAAAATCAGCTCCATAGCAAGGCAGCCTTATGTTTACCCTAGTCTGACACAAGGCCATAAATGTGATGCCCTTAGTAAAGATCGAACTATTCGTATGGCCGTAACACTTTGCTAGACCAGTGCTCTACAGCGAGGCATCCTATTCATACATGTAGGAATTAAATTCAACTAAATAGATGAATAATAACATGATGATGAACAACACTTGAAATAATTAAATCATAGTTATGTTCAGTTATTGGGTCTAAAAAAAATTTTTTTTCTTCATTATTTTGTAAATTTGTCAGATTTTTTTTATTTTTATTTTTTCGTAATGTAACTAGTTAGGAATTCTTTAGGCTTTTTTGTGTCCCCCCCCCCCCGCACTTTCTTTTCGTTTTTTTTTTCCTTCTCTTCTCAGCATGAAAAAAAGTCTTCCTCTCTTCTCTAGTGAAGATACATATAGTAGAAGAAAGAAGTAATATAGCATTCCAATATACGGCATACCATACTCAGGAAAAGATAAGTTCCTTTCCTACATAAAGCCATATGCATACCTTCTCATCTCCACCCTCTACCCTCATCAACAACCCCACACACCATTCCTGTAACTCCACAGATTTCGGTGAAGAAGAATCTCAGTTTTACAAGCTAACTTTAGTAACAATTCTTTCCTTCCTACATGTAATTCTCAAAAAACTTGGCTGTTTCGTTGATTAATTATTAGTTTAATACTTCATATATATATATATATATATATATATATATATATATATATATATATATATATATATGTGTGTGTGTGTGTGTGTGTGTGTGTGTGTGTGTGTCACTATAAAATAAATTACTAGATTTAATTCTGAATATTGTAAGTCCAGAAAGAAAAGAAAAAAAATCGTTGAATTCATTTAGAAGCAAAATATTCTAAATATTAACAGCTCTTCAAAGCCAATTTTAATTTCTAATTTCACAAATGAAAATTATTTATCTTTACCTTCGTCAAATGAATATTGACGAAGAAGAATTTTTATTGTTGAACATTTCTCAAATAAAAAGTCATTCAGTTTTCTCGTTCATTGACATATTTATGGGTCAAATATTCACCAAATGTAAGGAAATACTGATTGCTTTTTCTTTTTTGCACGTAATTTCCTGTTGATGGGGTAAACAAGACTGTCTTTTCTTTACAGTTTGGAAACAAAGAATGAGGGAGAGAGCGTACATGCTTCTATTTGATCTCACAGAAAGAAAAAAAGTCAGCTTTTAAATTAAGTATTTGGGAGAAAAGCGAGGATTCAAATATTTTAATTTTGTCCTAAAAAATAGATGAAAAATAATTGAAAATTAAAATTGTTCAGTGTGATTTATTTTACTGCTGTGATAATAAAAAAAGAAAATCAAGTTGAGAATAAATTCAAATCAAATTATACGAAAAAAAGTTTAAATAATAGTTGACTGTAAACCTTTATAGTAAGAAATAAACAAAATTTAAAGTATTTTAAGGAGATTGTTGTTGAATTTTTTTTCTACAGAAAGAACAAGGTTGTTTTGTTTTTTTTACACAAGTAACTTTCAAAACAATGAAATATCCGTGTCATTTTTATTCGTGTGTTTATCTCAAGAAGCATGTCCCCCTCTATATACACAGATAAATAAATACCAGAATATTTGATCCTAGCATGGAACAAACAATCGGGTTTGTGATTGATATTTCATAGTAATTAAATGGCTTCCCCCTCGGGAGTGCAACAAAGATTAATATTTCTCAATTTTTTTAAATAACCACAAGCTGTTTATTTTCCAAAGATCACACCCATGAAAAAGTTTTAAGAGGTCAAATATTGACATTTGACAACCTTAATGACTACACATAAAAAATAAAAGATATTTTGATTTATAATTGAGCCCTTTTTCTAAAAAAAAAAAAAAAAAAAAATTAAAAATACAATGAATTCAACTATTTCTGTAATGTTAAAGCTAGTTTTGAGATTGTAAATTGTTTTTAATTTTAAAAAAATCAAATGAAGTTGATTTCGTGGAATGTCATTTTTTTTTTTTTTTTTTTTTTTAATAATAAAAAGTATTAATCCTTTTCGCACACTTTTTGAATTGCTATGAAATATCAATCATAAACACGATTGTTTATTCTAAATTTCAATCATTAAAGTTTAAAAACATTTAAACAAAACTGGTAAAAATTTTTAAATTATTAATTCCTAATAAATTACATTTTTAACATGTCACAATCGGATTTTAATGTTTAAGCACATTTTCAAGAATTTCATTTTACTAGAAATTTGTTAATCATAACCAACTACTTGTGTGAAATAAAACCTTTTGTTTTTTTAACAGGATTAATTAAAACGTTCGATAGTATTCGATTCTAAAGTGTTTAATATTTCTTTGTATTTAAAACTTTTTCATTAAAAAAAAAAAAAAAAAAAAAAAAAAAAAAAAAAAGCATTAAAAGGGTTTTTAAGATATTTACAATGAAAATATCTTAAGGTGAACAAGTTGATTAAAAAAAATAATAAATAGATAAAAAGAATAAAGACGATTTTTTTTTATGAATTGATAAGACGTTTCAAAGAATTGAATTAAAAAAATAACTTGACCAAATTTTTAAAAATCTTACAAAAAACTCATGAGATGATGGATTATCACGTGGAATAATGATTCACTATTTGAACATGTGTCGTGCTACATTATCAAAATAGTTCTAAAAATTGTCAAAAATAAGAATTTTTAAAAATATAAAAATATAAAGATTAAATAGAATGAAATAAAACAAAATGTTAAGTAATTCTTTGAAAAAAAAGAAAAAAAAAGAAGATCCATTTCTACTTAGTTAAAAAAAAGCCATGAAAAATAAACACAAAATACCGCAAAGATTTTTAAAACTTTAATATACTACTTAAATATCTTTTTACTTAGTTAAAAAAACATAAATCAAATCAAATTTAAAAGAAAGCAGATGATTTTTGTACCCTCTTTAGTAAAGGATGAAATAACTAAAATTATTTGTGAGTATATAACCGTAAAGCGAAAATAGCACATCATAGTGAAGTTTTTATTAGAGCATTTTTATTGTGTACATAAAACACTCGAACTTAGAGAAAGAATAAAATATTTTCCTGTTCAATTTGCAACTGAATGGTAATTTTTTTTGGGGGGGGGTGCAATCGAACTGACCATTTAAAGAAAAAAAACAACATCCAAATTCACCATGTAACGGAGTAACTATAAAATTCAAATTAAATGAATCAATTAATTAGAATCCTTCAGCTCTTCTTCAAGAGAAGCATCAGTATCATTATGGACCGGTGTCACAACGGGAAACCAATGCATTGACGGATCGTCTAGTTCCAGGATTAAAAGTGGGTGAAAGCAAATAGTTTACTTTTTTAATTCCATCAATTTTTTATTAAATTATTTGAAGTTAATGATGTGATACCACAAATGAATGAAGTAAATGTTGGTAGTTAAATTTATGTAAGAAATGACACAATTCTCATCTTAATTTAATCTCATTTAAAAAAAGTGGAGGGTAAAAAAGTATTTAATTTGAATTTAAAAAAATCAATTTTTTTTATTTGCATACTTTCAATTGGTAATATTCTTTATAACAACCAAAGTTGGATCTTTCAAAAAATTTACAAATCTTATCTTTAAAATCGTTTTGATGTTTTTGTTTAGTTACAGTAAAAGTAAAAAAAAAAAACACACACACACACACACACACACAAAAACAACATTTATCTTAATTTTTTAAAATAAAAATATAACAACAAAAACAAAAACTTTAATTAACCCAATAAAAATATTTTGGTACTTTTTCTTTTTTAAAAGAAATAACACACAAGAAATTATATTAATTAAAAGAAAAAAAATATTTATTCAATCTTCATTCGGACATTATATATATATATATATATATATATATATATATATATATATATATATATATATATATTTAAAAAGTTTGTTTCATGTTATTGAACAATACAAGACTGGATGAATCTTATTAGTATATGTACTGCCGAAGCGAGTACAACTGGATGAATCTTATTACTTCATTTAAAGTTTGAAAGTTGTAAAAGAAACATTTATCTTTAATTGAAAGATACTTTTTTTTTCTGACATATTCATTTGTTTATTTATAAATTTAAGAAATAGAAAAATAAATTCCCCCAAAAAATAAACTTACTTCTGAGGACGGGTGGAGTGTCTCTTTTAACATATTTACCAGCAATTCCATCGTTGAGACCCGAATGGTCTTTTTTTCTGGGTAACATTGCCTTTTATCTTTAGAATTGTCAGCGTGTATTTGACTGCAAGGTATCGTACGTATGTATATACACATATACCTACGTATAGATATATGTATAACAGTCAGGTGTAAACAAATAACAATAATAATAACATGATGAGGACTTCTTTATCCTGATGAATGACGATATTAGTCAACCAGGAATTGGATAGAGAGGTTCCGTAGTCGTAAGTAGTGGCTTAAATATTGCGGGGACACCCCGAATCATCGCCATGAAAATCGTTACTGAAAGTTGAACATTAACTAACAAGACATGGAAAATTATCTTAAACAAGGCGCAGTTAAACCAAGGGCAATGCCGCCTTTGCAATTCGCTGTCATATATTAATATCCACTTTCTTTAAGAGTGAAGAAAAAACATTTGAGGACGGTACCGGGACCATGACAAATAAATATTTACTGCGAGGATGCTTCCCCCCTCCACCCTTCACAGAATCCGATGTTCAGGAAAAAAAATTTTAAAAGACCTTTGTTTTTAACAAGACATCAAAAAATAAATACACAGTACACTTTTTTTAAAAACAAATAATAAGAATGAATTAATAGCAGTTTTTGTATGGTTATCGGCTTTTTTTTTTCCTTTTTTCTATCTAGCGATCAACTTGTGCTTGCGAACAATACAGGAAGTGGTACGGTGAGAAAAATGCGTGGTACGTCAGGAGTGACGTCACTGTTTATGAAGTGCTTACATCTGGCTGTTGTCTCCATGGAAACGTCTTAACAACGACAAAGCTTTAATACAAAAACAAACCGACAGTATTTGAAGGGGTCTTCGTTTTTCAGCCTCTAAGAATACGAAAAAAAAAAAAAGAAAAAGGAAAAAAAAAAAGAAAAAACTTTTATACAAATAGATGCTGTTTTCAGACGTCGTAAAGAAATTATAAATATTCTTTAAGTAACACTTTTTAAAAACTTTTCTTTACTCCTGCAAATTTCTCTTCTTTTTTTTTTTTTTTTTACTTTCTTGGATCACCATGTCTAACGAAGATGAGTTAAAAGTGTCTTCTCCACTCGATATTGATGAGGAAGAAGAAATAACTAATGGCGAACCCGAGTTGGGGACTATGCCGTATAAATCTCTGTCGTCTCGAGAATCAGGAAAGTCCCAGTCTCAACTCTCTCACAGCAGCCCTTCATCAGCCAAACTCCTTGCAGAACACAGTTTCCTTAATTCAAAAGAGGAACAGGACTTCATTAATGCCAAAGCATTTCTTTTGACAACCAGCACCAAAACAGGCATCAACGTGTAAGTTCTAAAATTTCTTTAAATTCTCTCTTACCCTTCTTAAATCACTCTGTCGGCGAAGCTGAGCATATGCTGACTGTATTCCCTGCTCAGGCCTAAGACTTCTCGAAAAGTTTGTCCTGGATATAACACTAGACTGCATCTGATGGTGAGGTTCCAGTTCTGGAGACGTGGGAAGTATGGAATACCCTTTCATTGCCATTACTCCCAGGTTCACTCTGAACCGGAATGATTGTATCTGTTAGGGTACCATCTATGAATCAAATAGATCCGTTGGAAACTTTTTTGTATTCAATAAGATTGTGTGCTAAAAAAAACTCTTAAGAAACAACTACACAAAAAATGTAAATATGAATGGGATTTCTTAAGGCATAAAATAACCTTAGAGGGGTTGACATGCTATTAAAATCAATGAATTATTCTCCACCCCCACCAAAAAAAAAGAATGTATTGTGATGTATTGCAGTGCTTAGTGCTAGGGAAGATATTTAGTTGAGTCCTCATTCACCAAAGGCTAATATTAGCATTTGTGGGGTTTTTGGTTGAAGGTCACGGGCAAAGGGCAAGTCTGTGTTGCCGTTAGATATCTGACTCCATATTTAGGTTGTATTATATTTTACCCCCACATTGGTTAGTCGGTGAAATGCCTTGCTCAAGAAAGTCCCAAAAAGAATTATACCAAAGAAAAGACAGAAACAGATAAGAGATGAAGACGTTTCTTTAATACTTTCCTTTATTTACTGGGTTCAACAACCATTCCATGGATGAGGGAGTTTTTCCTGGATACATTGAAATGGTTGAATCCTCCAGTTAAGGTGTCAAAAATACGTTAATTCGTTTCATGTATGTAGGTGTCCGCATTTGGTATTTCAGGCTTCTATAAGGGTTAGTTTTCTTTTGGAAGTTTTGTCAAAGTCTGGTAAGGGTTAGTTTATAGTTCATTTGTGGGTCTTGTATATTTCAGCATAATGCTGACCGAGAGAGAGAGCTGCTACTGGGTGAAAGAGGCTAACCAATGTTCCGTCCAAAGACATATGCGTGGTGCCCAGACACGCCAGTAATGATGTTATCAATCCGCTGGTCACCGCCTGAAAACGGAAAGAATGCTTGGTCCCCTTTGTCAAGAGGAAATGCCTTTTTTCTTTTACGCATGCGTCATCTCCTTTTAGGGACCTCTGGGAGTTTCTGCAAATTTAATAGTTTTCTTTTTCTTTTTCTTTTCCTTTTTTTAGAATTTAATTTAGAATTTAATTTATTTATTTATTCGTTCCCTAAACATTCATATATCCATGATATACTAACACAGAACACAATGAAAGGGAAGACAAGATCAGCTCATTTATACATATAAGGACATTTAACATTTAATATATGCAATATACATACCAATGGCATTAAAAAGAAAGAATACACAAATGTGTCCCAACAGATAAAACTATACACATATGGTTCCATGAACAAGCAGTATATGGAAGAGGTAAAAAATGGAAAAAGGCTTACTTGATGAGGGTAGATAATATAACCCTGTTGCTTTACCATTCCCTGATAGAGTCAGAGACAACATCTCAACTGTTCAAAGAGGAGAGGCAAAAAGAAGTCATTAAGAGGTCTCTGAGACTGTCATGTGACACCCTTCAGGCCCCTAACAGACATGTAAATTTTCTAAGGGAAATAATAATGTATTGTATCACTACAGATGTAATAAAAATCAGTCAAAGAGATTCTAAATTGATTACCTCAGGTTTAATATGAGATACAAAATCATTGTGTGGCTAAAGGAAAAAAAATTGCCCAGTCCCTTTTATTATTATAGACATCAAGACATACCCATGACCCAACCTTTTCATTGGAAAGATGCTTTTTGAAAAAATGAATCCTAGGGATGAGATACCCAGATCTCCAGAACTTGAGCCCCAACATCCGATGCAGTTTAATGTCATACCCAGGACACTTCTTTTTGGGTGGGTCATACCCCTCTGCAGAGGATACAGCTAGTGTATTCTAAGCCTTACTGACAGGGTTATGTTTTATAAAAAGGTAAACAGAATTTTTTTTTATATCAAGTTCTAGAGATCTGGGTATCTGCCATTACTACCTGATCAATTCTGACCTGGAGTGGTAGCACCTGTCTATGGTTCAAATCGAGTTGTTTAAAAATTATTAGAAAAGAATACTTGAAACCATATAACAGTGTGCAAATTATTTGTATTAAGAATAGTTTACTAAGGATTATAATTACTAGTAACTTGAAACCAATATAACTGTGTGAAAACAGTATTATTAAATAGGAATAGTTATTTTAAACCATATAAGTAAAAAAGTAAAGTTGGCGACCATAGTCGAGGGTAACCCGAAAGCTCCCTTTTCGATAGCTACTACACCAATGTGTAGGGGAGGGTGCTAATCCTTTCCCTAGATTGCTCTACTTTACCCTTGATCCGTACCTTATAATGCTGAGTGTTAAGCAAGGAGGCATCAAGTACCATTTTTTGAGTCTTTGGTATGACTCGACCTGGGATTGAACCCAGGTCTCCCGGGCCATTGGCGAACACTCTAACCCCGAGGCCAATGTCCGGTTAAACCATATAATCATATATAAATTATTAGTATTAGATAGGAATACTTGAAACCATATAACTGTGTGCAAATTATTTGTATTAGATAGAAATACTTGATAACTGTTTGCAAAAAAACTCTTAAGAAACAAGTACACAAAAAATGTAATTGCCCAGTCAGCACTGACTGCACCTCTGCAGAGGGGTAAGACCCACCTGAACGAGTGTCCTGGATATGACACTAAACAATCTAATGGTGAGTTTCCAATAATGCTGGAATTTTGGGGAATGAGGAGTACCCCTTCATTGCCGTTGCTCCCAGGTCCACTCTAGACCAGAGTGGTAGCACCTGACAAGAGTCCTATCTATAAGTCAAATAGAACTAAACCTTGTATTTATGCTAAACTGAATTGCTTGAAATAGAACTATTTTTACATTTTAACTGTGTACTTATGCTGAACTGAATTGTTTGAAATAGAACTGTTTTGGCATTTAACAAAAACTATACTTATACTAAACTGAATTATTCAAATCAAAACTGTTTGACAAAATTGAATAAATCGAAATAGAAATGTTTTTGATAATTAAACTGTGTACTTATGCTAAACTGAATTATTTGAAATAGAACTGTTTATTTGTATCAAAATGGATTTGGCATTAAATAGCCTACAAAAGTTGATATGCCATAAAACCCAAACAAACAAACAAAAAAAGATATAACATAAATGTACAAAGTATAGGCATAAAATAGTCCTAGTCAGGTTGACATGCTGTTTAAACCAATCAATCATTTTTTGAAAGAAAATACTCGAGGTATTGGGAGCATATCTTAGTTTTTTATCCTCTCATCCCTTACCTCTCACCCCACAAAAAATATAGAAAAGTCTGAGTTGAGCAGTTATTGTTAATTTACATTATTTGCATAACTCAATGTTGGATTCTACCAGGAAGTTGTGAGTTCAATCCTTGGTTCTGGATTCAGTGGAAAGGAACGCAATATTACTGTAAAGGAAAAATAATGAAGTAGGCTAATTGACTGATTTGAGACATCCAAAAGTTTAGACAGCAAAATGAGAATGGTGCTCCTCATGAATTGAATGAAGAGATTGATTTGAAAGGTTATTGATTATGACAAAAGACACCTGAAGAAGGCTAAAGGCTGCAGCAGCCAAAATATTGTGACTATCACCACCAAGATAGGGATAATAGTTTGAGATGTGTGTATATATATATATATATATATATATATATATTTTTTTTTTTAAAGACACTAAAAGTTAAGTAAAATTTATATCAACATTATAGTTTTAAATTGATTCACTATGATTTAGGCTTTAGGATAGATAAATACAGTGAAGATAAATTGGTTGGTTGGTTGGTTGTGTTTTACAGCATATCAACCTTTGTAGGTTATTCATTGCCAAGTCCTGTTTAAACATATATATTAAATATATATATTGTCATCCACAGACAGATCTGTTTCGTTCTATCAGAACTCATCAGTGTGACTAGACAGGCTAAATTCTCGAAGCTGGGATCAAAACCCAGTTGACTCAAACGCCAATCCATCATATATATGTATTAAATATTAAATCATATATATATATATTAAATGTATATATGATTTGTAAACATATAGTTTGTTGTTAACAATTTTTAAATGAGCCAGAGTCCATTTGTTTGCACATAGATAGTTTTAAGTATGTAGTATCACCTCCCTTACTAAGGTCAGTAAATGGGCAGTCAATACTACCTTAACAGAAATCTTGGTCCTTACTTCCACCTCGGCCAAGGAATGCTATCCCAGAATCCATCGCCTATCACTCTTCTCTCTTCCCTTCTCTCTCCTTTTCTCTCTCGCTCTCGCTCTCCCTCTGGCCAATCAGCGGAGATAGTAGCAGTTGCCGAAGACGACCCAAGAAGAGAAGAGGAAGCAGTTGCTGAAGAGATTCCAAACACTAAACACACGTGTTGACCGCCGGACATTTTCTAGCCAACACGTGGCGTTGTATACGAAGAATAAAATTCCTCTTTTAAAGTTAATATTTGTACTTCTCATTTATTATCTCAAATAACATAACCCAAGTACATATATTACAAGTATTACTATCTAACACTAATAATGTTATTTGCACACAGATGGTTTCAAGTATTGTTATCTAACATTGATAGTTTTCTTTGTACACAGTTAAATGCGAGTATTGCTATTTAACAGTAATTCTATTCAACATTATTCATTCATTGCACACAGTGATATGGTTCCAAGTATTGCCAATGTAATACTTATAATTCAATTTAACAGTCATTTGTTTGCACATAGTTAAATGGTTTCAAGTATAGAAAATAATTAAATCTTTTTATTTGACCCATAAATGGGATCTTAATAGGTACCACCACTCTAGGTCAGAGTGGAACTGGGAGTAATTGCATTGAAGGAGTACTCCATATTCCAAAAAGCTTCAGGACTGTAGCTTCATCATCAGTAGCAGCCTAGTGTCATATCCAGAACACTTATTTAGGAAGGTTCTTATCCCTCTGCAGAAATGTATTCTAAAGCTTAAGCTGACTAGGTTGAGACAATTAGGGAAGATACACATCCCAACAAAAGATAATATCTCATTTAAGTTATACAGGATGTTTCAAAATAGATGCAACCCATTAATATGATAATGATTTATTACTGAGACAAGTGCAATGGTAGTCATTTAGAACGTCCTGTAAAAAATACATCCTATGAGCTAAAGACATCAAATCGATGTTTTTTTTTCAATTTGTGTTATATCAGTTTCCAGGACATGCAATCTATTTTGAGTTGCTTGTCTCAATAATAAATCATTATGATAATAATGGGTTGCATCTATTTTGAGACAGTTTTGAATGATTTTGTCTCCAAACAAGTAGTGATGCAAAATATTTTTCCCCTCTTGTCCAAGGCATTGCAATTGAGGACTAATAGTTGTTATTGTATATTATTTTGAAATCTGAAACAAAAAAGAACACAACATTATTATTATTAGAGTTATTAGCAGTCACATGGGTCCCATGTATATTGAGACACCCTATAATAGGCAAATATCAAAAATATTATTAACCATTAGAATCTTGAAACAACTACACTCATGATACACATGTCCAGCTGTGTCGCTTGGAGGATAGGAAGTGGAGACAGTCTGGTGGGAGGCAGCACTTTTATTGAGTAGCTCTTTTGAGTCTGTTGTATAAGATTGCATATGCTGAATTGAAATAAAAGTGGTTTTAATGTTGTGAACACTTCTCACTGTTAAAAAACCATTTCGATAGTGGCCCAGTCAGCTGCATCTCTATAGAGGGGTAAGACCCCCTTCAACGAATGTCCTTGATATGACACTAAACAATCTGATGGTGAGGCTCCAATAATGTTGGAGCTTTCGGGAATGTGGTGTACCCCTTCATTGCCATTGCTCCTTGGTCCACTCTGACCTGGAGTAGTAGCACCTGATAGGGTCCTATCTATGGGTCAAATAGAACTGTTTGACATTTAAACTATGTACTTATGCTAAACTGAGTTGTTTGTGATAGAACTATTTTGACATTTAACTGTGTGTAAACAAAAACTGCACTTATGCTAAACTAAATTGTTTAAAATAGAACTGTTTGATCATTTGACTGTGTGTAAACATATGACTGATGTTTAATTGAATTGTGAGAGATACATAGCAATACTTGGAACATTTAATTATGTTAACATGCTAAACTGAATTGCTTTAAATAGAACTGTTTTTACATTTAACTGTGTGTAAACAAAAAACAGTATTTAAACAAATGACTGTGTAAACAAGAAACTGTGTACTTATGCTAAACTGAATTGTTTGAAATAGAACAGTTTTTACATTTAACTTTGTATTCGTATTAGATAGAAATAAGTGAAACCATTTAACTGTGTGCAAAAAATGAACTGACGCTCATTTAAAAATGTTATCTAAAAAATGTATTTAGAAATCATCTATTTGATATATATGTATAAAAAGGATTTGACATTAAATGACCTACAATGGTTGATATGTCATAAAACTAAACCAAACCAAACCAAAACATTTCAATAGATATGGTATCCTTTGTTTGATAACATATCAACCTTCATTGGTTATTTGATGTCAAAGCTATTCTTGTAAAAAAACAGTAGTGATATTATTTAACCTACACTTGGGAGGGTAAGGGTTTTATATCTTTCCCTCAGGTATTAGTTTAAAAATGAATGTAATAGCACAACTGAAGTTTGAACTTGTTTACTTTTAGGCTGTAGTTCATCACTTTAGCCATTACGCCAACTAGACTTCCCAGACCATTTTGAGTAACTTAAACTATGACATATAGTGGGGAGGCAACAAACTCCTGGGCTCACCTATGCTGCATGTACTCTAGCAGCAACACTCGATACACCTGAGTTCATGGCAGAAAATGTAAAATGTTCTAATCTGTTATTTAACAGCTTAACGGGCTGTGAAATAACAGATTACAACATTTTAGCAACATTTTTAAATGTATAACAAAAAAAGAAATGTTATGTATAAAATTACAACTTAATTTAGGCAATAGTAATGAAGAATTGCAGATTCCAAGGCCAAAATTCAAGTATTACTTTGGTTTAATGGCATTCAACCCTTTATAGGTTATTCAATGCTGAAATTTGATTTAAGTTTTCTGATCTAATATCAATAAGTAAGTTAAGTTGGTGACCTTAGTCAAGGGCGACCTGAAGGCTTCCTTTTCAATAGCTACTACACCAAGGTGTAGGGGAGGGCGCTCCTCCTTTCTCTGGATTGCTCCACTTTATCCTTGATCCTAACCTTATAATGCTGAATGCTAAGCAAGGCAGCATCAAGTACCATTTTTTGAGTCTTTGGTATGACTCAACCTGGGACTGAACCCCAGTCTCCTGGACCATTGGTGAACACTCTACTCATAAGGCGAACTCCAATTTAATAATATTTAATATTAATATTTAATGATCATTTATTTGTACTATTATATGGTATCAAGTATTCCTATCGAATACTAGTAGTTTTCAAACAGATCTTTTTTACTTATAGATGGGATCTTAATAGCTACTAACATTACAGGTAGGTATACTTAACATAATGGTTATTGTCAAAAGAAATGGAATTGGCAACCCAAATTCAAATCCTTAGCAAAAATGTTTGCATTTCACTTTGCATTTATCTCTTATCCTCCAGCTATGAGTAAATAGTAGGGCAGACTGCGCTCTCTAGTTTTGGTGAGGCAACCAGTCTAGGAAGAAAATTTTTTAAATTCATGGATTATATCTGAGTTTATAGAATTAATTTAATGCATGTCTTGTTAAAATATAATAAAACTGTCATAAATACTCGAGGAGGTAACCATTTTAAATTCAACACAAAACTCCTGTCAAATATTATCTCCTGTGAGGTGTTCCACCATTTTTTTTATTGGCAAATAACAATAGTAGAACTGGTACTTAGAATTTCTTAAAACACAAGAACCCAAATTACAAGACATTTAGGAAAATGTTAAATTTAACTTTTACTGTTCTGAATAAATCCTGGTTGAGTCTGTTTGTGTTTCACTTTGCACTAATGCCCTTGGGAAAGGCATGAAGCCCTCTATTCTTCCCCAAGATATGGGTAAATAGTTGGGCAGATTGGATTCTTTAGCCTTGGTTAGAAAAACAGTCTCGGAGAAGGAAAAATCTGAATACCAAACCAGCTTTACTCTCCTTAAAAACTGACCCTGAATCACATCCTGCAAGTGAGGAAGGGGTTGGCTAAATGCATAAAGATATTTACACTTTAAATCAGACGTTTTTTTCTAAAGCCTCATGTCTCAGAAAACATAGGAAAATCTTTTGGGGCATTTATTTCCAATGCTGTAGAATACTGTACATATAGGATTTATACTCCTATATTTTAAAATGGCTGTGATACCACTTGTGCCCGAAACAAAGATGGTGGACGTCGGTAAACTAATCAGAATATTTAACAGACTATATTAGAATATTTGTAATGTTTCCTTTTTTATGTATTTGTTGATATATAAATTTAATTTTGTTTGTATATTTTTGTTTTGAATGTTCTTTTGTCTGCGTCATTTTACATCATTTTACTTCCTTAGTTTTTCAATAATGAGCCAACATAAATTGTGGGAACAAACTATCTACCAAACAACATACCACCACATACATATCTACTAGACTATATTAAGGGATAGATAATGTGAAAACAATTTAGCTATTGTTACCTAAGCACTAGTCATCTTCCTTGGCATTCTTTCCTCAACAATTTCATCCTGTATACTTTGGATGAAGTTGGTTTTCCCTTGCAACTGGTGCCACTGTGATTGGATTGAGAGGGGACAAAAGACTAGATGTCATAACAGTTTTTCCAGTCTGAAGGAGCAAGTCTCTTATATGGGAGGCTACCTGCAGCTGTACTTTCTCTGGGGGTAACTTGATTGAATCAGCAATGGATCCAGGTATTATCACCATGTAGGCTGATGATTTTAAATTGGCTAGGTACTGATTGGACAGATTTCTTTTCATAAATATCATGGATGAAACATCCTGTGGTCTAGATGCTTGAATTACCTCTTTCCTTATTCTGCCAGACTGATTTAAGGACTATTGGCTTTAGAATGATTGAGTATTTTAAATAGATTCTATAGCCATTTTTAAGGGCAGTGCATTTCAATCCTTTCAGCTGGGATTGTAGAAAAAAATGATTGCCCTACCCTTATTTTTATTTTTTTTAAATCTCCTAGAACAGGCTCCCTACTCTGATATATTAGTTCAAGGGATTGTTTCAAAGTGTTTCCTTTGCCATTCTTTGGCAATTCTTTCACCTACTTATTTTTCCATCCTTATTTTTTAAAAAATTGTGTCATTTTATTATTAAATAAAATTCATCTGACTTTTTTATCAACAACATATTGAGTCATTTGAGGCCTCTTTAACAATGAATCTTTTGCTACTAGGGCCTTTGATGCTTTTGGCCCCTAGAAACTGCTTGATTACTAGACTATTCAATCTGTCCTGGGACACTAGTGTCACAAATATGTCATTTGCTTACTTATCTCTTGGTTAAACATTTGAGTCGTGACAGGATTTCATTTAATTCTATATTTCTGTTTGTGGAAACAAAGCAACAAGCAGAAAAAGTCACACTCCTCATTATTTTATATAATTAGATCAAGCACTGTCATCCATTATTAACCTTTTATTGCTTTGCGTGGCTATAGTTGAATTCCTAATGTCATGCCTTGTTCGATTATAGTTGAATTCTTTGCACTTTGCCATGTGCAAATATAGTTGAATCTCTAGTACCTTGCTGTGAGCAAATATCATTGTATTTTATACAATGTTCCATTTGCTGGTTTATATTTTCCACTCTTTCGGAATTTATCTGAGAAGTTATTTTGACACTAAATTGAACTATTTTTGCTGTATTCTTTATTCAAATTGTTTCAAAGGAAATTCAAAGAAGTAAATGATATCAGATACTAAAAGAAATTATTCATGATTCAGTTTAAAAAATATTCAATTGATTAAAAGGCGCTGGTAACATCATGGTTGTTGTCTTAGGAAATGGACTTGGCAACTTGAAATGAGGCTGTTTGTGTCTCTCTTTGAACTAATGCTCTTGAGAAAGGCATGAATTCATCAGTACTCTTGCCAGCTATTGGTAAATAGTTGAGCAGATTGGGCTCTTTAGCCTTGATATGGCAACTAGTTTAGGAAAAGGAAAACTTTGAATTCAGGTCAGTTGGACTTCACTTAAAAATTGACCTTGTGTTACAACATGTTTATGATGGAGGGATTGGGTAAATGCATTCAATTGATTAAAAAAAGAAAATGCTAATATTTACCTTTTTGTTCCACTATATTAGCAGTTGGAAAATAGGAAGTAAATTACTGTTTTCTTATTGGATGAATAAAGTTGTCACTTGATTCCAAACTGCACCCAAAAACTGTTTATTGTAGTTTTCTATGACTTCAGCATTAAATCACTAAACAATGGTTGATATGCCATAAAACCAACCAACCAACTTGTAACTCTTACAAATTTTTAACACACAAAAAACCCTACTGAATTCTGAATGAAATAAGGCAACTTTTTACAAAACTCCTATTTCATTTATTTCTCCTAGAATAATATTACTTCCTGACTCCCATTGTCAATCAGTACCAAGTGACATTTACCAAGCTATGATTTAAATTGTTCTTTACAATTTCATCTTTTTCAATTCCTCAGTCTCATTATCTTCTTCTTGTCCCATAAATAAAAGTTCTTTCCAAAGCTCCTAGATAATAACCTCTCTGAATAAAATCCCATTGGGTTAATGACAAAAAGTATTACCCCATATTTGAGATTCTGTTCCCTTTTTTTAGTAAGCTGAGTGATTTGTACCATTTCAGATATGACCACTTATGTGATGTTCTAACCCGGATACTGGAAGAAAGGAAAATGGATGCAGTGGATGTATTGGAAGACATAAGTAAAGAAACGAAGAAATTCAAATTTCAGCCAAATGGTGACACAATTCGAAAGATAACTGAACCTTCTCCAGAGATGGCTTTGGCAATGATTGAAAAAAAACTTTTTACGGTATATGTTGCCTAATTTTATCTTTTTGTCACAGTGACAACAAAGAAATTGTGAATGACTTAGAGCAGTGGTTCCCAATCTTTAGGCTACAAAAGCATGTACTACTGAGCTACAAGCAAACAATATGATTTTATAACATGAAATGATATAAGTCAGCAGCATTTTTCCTTATTTCCTGTAATGCCCAATGATAAGAAATGACATTATTCTTTTATTTTATTAATAAAGTAAAAATAATGTTTCTTGGAATTTTAACATTACATTCATTAAACTCTTTTAGAAATAAAATTAAGTGTATTAACCATTTATAAGTGACTCATTACAGATTTATCCTCTAAATTCAGGTTGTGACTGATACCCTCAAAACATGACTGTTTGGTAACTTTTTTAGTTCTAATTGTTAAATTTCTTGACAATATATGAATAAGCTTAGAAGTAATTTTGTTTGGTTTGTTTCTTTTTATTTAAGGGCATTTCAACTTTCATCGATTATTTAATGCCAAAGCTATCCTTGTAGAAGGACAGCAGTGATAGTATTTAACCCATACCTGGAGGGATAAGGAAGTTCATACCTTTTCCAAGGGTATTAGCTTGAAAGTGAACATAATAGCACAACTGAAGTTTAAACTCTCTTACTTCAAGGACATAGTACAACATTTTTGTCATTACACCATGGGGACTTCTCCTTTGAAATAATTCAATTTCTTATCTATAGAGTAAGTCTTGTTTTAATCAATCATCATTATTATATTCACACTTTGTGTTGTTTTCCATACCAGTTTTAACTATTGCCCAGTTGGCTAAGGCTGTAGAATACACCGACTGAATCTCTACAAAAGGGTAAGACCCTCCTCCCCATGAGTGTCCTGAATATGACACAAAACAATCCAATGGTGAGGTTCCAGTAATGCTGGAACTTTGGGGAATGTGGAATATCCCTTTATTGCCAGGTCCACTCTGGGCCAGAGTGGTAGCACCTGATAAGGGTCCTATCTATGGATTAAATAGAATTAAACCTAGGTTTCTTGAGTTTACTGTTTTTTGTATTTAAATTGCAATTTATGCTAAACTGAATTGTTTGAAATAGAACTGTTTTGAAATTTAAACTGCGTACTTATACTAAACTGAATTGCTTGAAATAAAACTGTTTTTACATATAAATTGTGTACTTATGCTAAACTGAATTATCTGAAATAAAACTGTTTTGACATTTAACTCTGTATTGCCCAGTCAGCTGAGACTGTAGAATACACCCACTGCATCTCTGCAGAGGGGTAAGACCCCCCCCAACGAGTGTACTAGATGTGACACTAAACAATCTGATAGTGCGGTTCCAGTGATGCTGGGGCTTTGAGGAATGCAGAGCACCCCTTCATTGTCATTGCTCCCAGGTCCACTCCGGCTCGGAATGGTAGCATTTGATAGGGCCCTATCTATGAGTTTAATAGAACTAATCTGCATACTTATGCTAAACTAAATTGTTGGAATTAGAACTGTTTGACTAAACTAAACTGAATAGCTTGAAATAGAAATATTTTTGACAATTAAACTGTGTACTTACTTATGCTAAACTGAATTGTTTTAAATGGAACTGTTTTTGACATTGAAAATGTGCTTATGCTAAACTGAATTGTTTAATATAGAACTGTTTTGACATTTAACTGTGTCTAAGGAAGATCTATACTTATTATAAACTGAATTAGCTGAATTAGAACTGTTTGAATAAACTGAATAGCTTGAAATAGAAATGTTTTTGACAATTAAATTATGTACTCATGCTAAACTGAATTGTTTGAAATAGAACTGATTTTTGTATAAAATGGATTTGGCATTAAATAACCTACAAAGGTTGATATGCCATAAAACTCAAACAATCAAACCAGTTTTAACTAGTGGGTTTTCCTGGGAGTCTGAGTGACAGTAAGTTTTCTTGTGTCTCCAGGACTCTTCTAAGTATTCTAGTTAATCTTCACTGTTCTGTAGTCTGGATGGTCTTGATTCTTCTTCTGATCTTCAGTTCTCCCAGTCTATTTTCCCAGGCCTTTGGTGACCATTCAAGGGCACCAATTACAATTGATATCACCATCAACTTCATGTTTCACAGCATATCAACTCTCTGGCAAGATCTAAGTAATTGTCTGTCTTTTTGCTTTCTCTGTGGCTTGCTGGAATGGCAAAATCCACAAGACAACAAGTTCTTTTCTTCTAGTTAAATAACATTTGATCTGATTTTAGGTGATTTGTTTGTATCTCAAAGTCCTAAATAATTTGATGGGTCTCGTTTTCTAGGACAAATGCTGATTTGTTCATAAATCATTTGTTGGTATGGTCAAATTTGAAACTCTTGCACAATTTCCTGTGGATCACCTTTCCCACTCAGTTGTACCCAGTCTTACATCTTTTTTTTGTATCAGTTTGCTGCATTCACTTATTTAATTAACCATTTCATCTCTGTGATGTAATCTATTCTTGTTATGACTAATGGTATTATGAATCTTATTTAAACATTATTCCGACTTCTTGGTTTGGTTTCTTTGTTCTATGGCATATCAATTTGGTATTATTGGATTATTTGTGAGCTATGTTGATAATGTCAAAAAACTACCATGTAATACATAAGAAATGTGTTTGTTTTTTTAATGTGAGTAGAAGGAAAGTGTTGTTATTTATAGAAAAAACAGTTTATCCAACAAAAATGATTTATAACTGCCTGAAAATTCAAGGAGAAATTCAGTATTTAGTGGTTATTTCCAGGAATAATCAACTAGGTATCCACCCCACACACACACACACACTGAAATTAAGTTTAGTTCTGTCCTATGATGATGTATGTATTTACTCAAACCCTCCATTATGAGCAAAATGCAACACAGGGTCAATTTTCAAATGGAGTAAAGCTGGTTTGAATTCAGAGTTATCCTTCTTCTGGATTATTGCCTTAACCAAAGCTAAAGAGCATAGTTTACATTACTATTTACCCATAGGTGGTTAAGAAGAGATTGATTTATGCCTTTCCCAAGGGTATTAACTTGGTTTAGTTTCGTTTGGTTTTATGTCATTGTAGGTTATTTAATGACAAATCCTGTTTATACATATCTATTGAATATATATATATATGATTTGTAAACACATTTTCTAGATAACATTCTTAAATGAGCCTGAGCTCCTTTTTGCACACTGTTAAGTGTTTTCAAGTATTGCTGTGTTACAGTCACAATTCAACATCAGTCATTTTTTCACACACAGTTTGTTCTATTTGACCCATAGAGTGGATCCTATCAAGTGCTATCATTCAGAGTGGACCTGGAAGCAATGGCAATGAAGGGGGTACTCTACATTTCCAAAAACTTCATGGCTAGAGCATCGCCACCAGATTGTTTAATGTCATATCCAGGACACTCATTGCAAATGTAGTTGGTGTATGCCACAGCACTAGTTGACTGGGCTGAAGGGCATTAGTGCAAAGTGAAAAGCAAACAGCTTCATTCAGAATTTAATTTCTGCTCATTGTATCCATTTCCAATGACAATATCTGTTATACCATGTTATCAGATAATGTAGGGGGTGTCCTCATGGTGTAATGGTTAAAGCGATGGACTGCAGAATTGTAGTAAGCAAATTCGTACTCCAGTCGCACTATTACGTTCACATTTGGACAAATACCCTTGGGAAAGGTATGAACCCCCTTATCCTCCCAGCTATGGGTTAAATAGTACCACTACTGTTTTTCTTAGAGAATAGCTTTGGCATTAAATAACTTACAAAGGTTGATATGCCATTAAACAAATAAACCAGATAATGTAAGGAAATAAATCTTATTTAAACATTATTCCAACTTCTTTAAACAGAAGTCCTATACACATTTGTTCCTTTTTATTCAACTGAGCTTTCTAAAAAAGAAAAAAAAAATTAATGAGCAGTGGCAGGGGGATTTTTTTTTTTTTTTGGTTATCCTATAAGAAAAAGATGGTCCTGGAAATAAATCCCTTTTAACTGTTAGTCTTTCATATCTTGTCATCTGTAATGGAAATTAGATTTCTTAAAAATATGACTAAAGATTGGAAATCTTATCATGACTTATCATAAAACTATAGGGGTGCTCACTGCATAAAAGTTATTATCATAGGAAGTGGACTAAGCTACCCAAGTTCAAAACCTAAACAAAGCTGTTTGCATTTCACATAGCACTATAACCCTTGGGAAAGGTATGAATCCAACTAGTTGCACTCCAGCTATGGGTAAATAGTAGGACAGACTGAATTCATTCACTTTGGTATGGTAAGCAGTCAAGGAGAAGGGAAACTATGAATTCAAACCAGTTGTAAACCTTGAGAATATTAAACCAGTCAAAAGTTAGGGACCACTGATTTACAGTCATTTATTTCTATCTTTTCTAAACAGTTTTTTTGTTAGTTCATTAATTGCTGCAAAATTTCAATTTGAAAAAAAAGTCAATGGTAAATTTTCATGGTTTTTATCATAATAAAAAAATGTTTACAATTGATTAACTTTACAAATATGAACAGAGTAACCATAAAAATTACAGAATTATATATATATATATATATATATATATATATATATATATATATATATATATATATATCAGTGCTTTGCCAATGAAGCAGAGTATTTGTATACTTTGCCTTGGATCAAAGTAACATTGCCCATCCATTGGCCTAGGATCAGCATAGTATATACTTTGTCCATGATTAAAATATCATTCTTTGGCACACTGCCTAATATCAGCCTAGTATTAATATGCTCTTCCTGTGGGTAAAAATTAATTCTCTAGCTCCTTCCCTAGGATCAGCATAGTGTTGTATGCTTTACCCATGATTAGAATATAACTCCCTGTCTTTCTGCCTAGAATCAGTATAGCATCTTTCATTTTGTTCTCCCTTATTTACTCCTATTAGTAGTCAAAGACATTGTATATAGTTTAATGGTTTCCTCTGCAGAAGGGCAAGATCTTCCTCCCAGCAAATGTCTGGGGTATGACACTTAACTGCATTTGATGGTGAGGCTCCAGTTTTGGAGCATCAGGGAAAGTTTAGTACCCCTTCATTGCCATTACTCCTAGGTCCACTTTGACCTTGATTGGTTATATTTATGGGTCAAATAGAACTGTTCAATCATTTATTATTATTAGTTATTTGAAACAATACTGCTGTGTGCAAATTATTTATATTACATAGGAATACTTGATAAATAGAATTACTAATATTAAATCGCAATACTTGATACCATTTAACTGTGTGCAAATGATTAATATTAAATTGAATTATTAGTGTTTGATAGGAATGCTTGAAACCATTTAACTGTACAAACAAATGATTAATATTAAATGGAATTATTTGTATTAGGTAGGAATACTTGTAAGTTGTTAACTATGAGCAAAGAAACGATTAATATTGAATAGAATTATTAGTGTTATATAGGAATACTTGAAGCCATTTAACTGTGTGCAAACAAATGATTAATATTAAATAAAATTAGAAGTGCTTGATAAGAATACTTGAAAGGATTTAAAAAATGAGCTCTCTCAACTCACTTAAAAGTTAAGTTACCTATAAGCTATTTGCTTGCAAATCATATATATATATATATATATATATATATATATATATATATATGTATATTTTGGCAGCATTTCTTCATTAATACAAATTTTGTTGAACATAATAGACATTTTCTGTCTACATATTTTCTTGCTGATCCATTCATATTGCCATATTGCTTTTATCGTATTCGGTGGGAATTGATTGATGTATTTTCCAAAATTGTTTATATCCCAAGTACTTTCTGCCAGACTTTGGGCCATTATCAGGGGGAGGATCTATTACAAAAGTGATGTAACTTTTGTTTTTGCATTACTACTATGTAAGAGTGTCTGTACCATTGGAGTGTATAGTGTTTGCTTTTAAATGTGTTTCTGTAAATAGTGTCAGTAGCTAAAGACATTTAGGTACATTAGCACTGGTTTGAAAATTAATTCTGTTTAGTGTGGGTTGTGTGTTTCTAATATGTAGTGCTTCGAGAATCTGTAGTTTTTGTGTGTTATTTTGATGTTCTAATATTGTTGTGTTGTCAGTGACAACTTTTCGTAATTCTGTTGTTGGGCAACTTAGTCATTAAAAATAATTCCTCTCCCTCAATTGGGGTTTTGCAAAAAGCCAAAGTTATATATCAATTTAAAAGTCCTTTAGGAGATTGTATAATAATATATATGTTGGTTTAACCTCAACTACCATATTGAGGAGACATACAATGCACCTTTCTGATACAAGTTCCATAGCACAGTATTTAAAAAAAACATTCATGCCCATGTGCTATTAAAGATCTTCACTAAATTAAACTTAGTCAGTAGATAGCTGTATATGAGATTTACAAGCAGTAATTTGTCATTTTTCTACATCAGAGGTTGCTGACTCACAGCCTACTGGCCACATGCTGCACTTGAGACCCATCTGTGCAGCTCTAGTCACAACTTTTAAAATGTTCTCTTTGCCTTTTGATGTAAAGAATTACCATTGTAACTGCGAGTGGAACTCATTGATTTTTAGTATTCCGAAGATTTGAAGTCCAAGTTTTTTGCTTGCCATAGCCTTAATTTCTATAAGAACTACATGTTTCCATCTGGATGATTTTCCAACCTTATCACCTACAGTATACAAGTATTGGGCATGTTTGGCTCTTCATATCACTGTGAACTGTTGTACTTTAGCATGCCAACAGTTCACAATGTTCACAACTGTCAAATCATCTCTTGTCTGATGTATACCTTTTGTCAACCTGTTCACGAAATCTTTTTGTGATTGATATTAAATCTTTTTGTGACTGCCAACAACATCAGATGTCTCATTAGTGAATTAGGATTGTTACTTTGTGAATTTAGCTGGGTTTTTTTTCTGTTCTTTTCATATTGCTGCTCTGGACCCTCCTGAGTTAAGCTTTGTGACCTTTGGGCTGAAAAGTTTGGGAACTTCTGGTTTAAATGTTTATTTTACCCTCATATTACATCTTTTTGTGATTGCTAATGACGTCAGATGTCTCATTAATAGATTAGGATTGTTATTTTGTGAATTTAGCTTTTTTTTCTACCCTTTTGATATTGCAGCTCTGGGCCTTCCTAAGTTAATCTTTGTGGTCCCTGTTTTAAACCCAGTGGAAAATTTTTATCATTTAGAGTATTTGCACTATTGCGCTCATCTTTAAAAAATGTAGTATGAGCTAAGGTAAAAAAATTGTACATTATAGTAATAATGTGTTGATAAAAACATTAAGCTTATAAATCCCAAAAATTCACTCTGAATTTTCCAGCAAGACATGTGGCATAATGGGTATAGGCATTTGATTAATGAACTTCTAAGAGAAATCATCTGGAGGTTGTAGGTTCAATCTTAACAACAGGCAAAAATTACAAGGAATACTTATTAAAGCTTAACACTTGTACCCTGTTATGGTTGATGGAATTAGAACAATTTTCTTCCATGGATTAAATAAACAGTTCAGTTTAAAGCTCTGTATAGGCTCCCAAGTTTGATAAGAAATGGCAGAAGGATGCATTGGTGGAAACATTGTGAATATAAGGATGGAGACAAATGTCTAAATGATAAAAATTATCAAGCTTCATCTCAAAAATTGAGACAAATAATATCCAGTGGAAAATGCATAAAATTTTAGTTTTGATCATAGTGAAAGTTAGATTTGAGTTGTTCCATATTAAATAATTAAAATGGATCAGAAATAATATCACAAACTATAAAATAACAACCTGAGTATTATGATGAAAAAATAACAATAATAAGATGAAAGATGAACAAATTAAAATTAATAATAATAATAATAATTATATATATATATATATATATATATATATATATATATGTATATGATATTCAGCATGTTCGATTTTGTAAGATTCAACTGCACAAATATGTACTCTTTTTGAGTCATGTGACTTAGTATGTCAACCACATAACAGTCATATGACTCAAAAAGTTTAGTTGAATCTAACTAAATCAGACATGTTGAATACTAGCACACCTGAAGATCAATGATGTGAAACTCTGAATCATGAGCTTTATCCTGTTTTATTATTATTTTTATCCTTGAAATATAGTGTGTGTGTGTGTGTGTGTGTATACACGATTATTATTATTATTATTATTATTAATATTAATTTCAACTAGTTCATCTTTTATCTTATTATTGTTACATTTATTGTCATGAGTTTTTATCCAGTTTTATTTTCCTATTTTATATTTGGAATATATTGTGTGTGTGTGTGAGAGAGAGTGAGTGTGTGTGTGTGTGTATGTGTGTGTGTGTGTGTGTGTGTGTGCGTATTTGGAATATATTGTGATATTGCTCTGCATTTTCATGCAAGAGATACAGAATATAAGAGAGTCTACAAGTAGATCTATCTTTGAATGTACCATTTTGATTTTGAGCCTATCTAAAAAAAATGTGCTAGGAGCCTATCCCTCATGCACTACATCCCTATTATGCTAAAAAGGGGTACGTCAATTTCTCATGTACACTAGTTGGTTGAGAGTTCAATACATTTTTGCATACACTCACAGACAGTAATGCAGGATAAATCTTTATTATAATTTTGCTTGTGTTTTGTCTACTCACACCTTACACTCATCTATATACCCTCTTCCTTAACCAAGTGGGATATTCTTCTACATTTTCTCCCCGCAGTAAAGTGGGATATCCTTCCACCCTCCCACTCATCCTAGTGGGATATTTTTCTAGATAGATATTGCTTCTTCAGATCAAACACTGTGTTCAATTCCAATGGAATTGCTCAGTGCTAACTTCATCTATCTTCACTATAACTTAGTAACCATAGATTATTGTACATTAGTCTATATATTAGATCTGATGAACTCTGAAAATTCACTGGATTCTAAAGCTCTGATAAGTTTCAACAATGTGTTGTTTAAGACTGAAAAGGAAAAAGTCAAAGAGCTCCAAAGATTCCCAGGTACCAGCAACACTTATCGACAAAATAGAATTTGCAACTATTGTAATTTCAGTAGAATTAAATATGAACAAATGATATGTGTATTAAGTATTATCTAGATTTTTGTATTATTTATTGTCATAGCAATAATAGGATTTATATGTAATAAAATTGTAAATGATCCTTTCTTGATTAAATAATTCCTCTTGACTTTTTTCCGTTCTGTGAAATTTCCATGGTTCCAGGTAATACATTTAAAACGTATAGTAATAAAAGCGTAGTTTCTTATATGTAATTGTACATTACAAGGGAGATAACTCTACTATTATTATCTCCCTTATTTTATTGCTCGTAACTTTTAAAATTATGATTTTTACTGGACGATGAGTTGGGCTCGAGTTGTCATTGGAGTCCGGGATAATATTGACGTTTCTATTTTGAAAGGAATAAAGGAGTCTAATTTTCATTTCATAATCATCTATGTTATATCGAGAATTTGGAGGAGTAAAAAATGATTTGTTGTTACAATGGGTACACAGGTTGTCTACTTATTATTTACTAAGCTCTGCTTTGTATGACCTACTGGCCTTAGGTTGCTTATAGTACCTGCTGTTTGTACGTGGTCACCCATCTAAGTACTAAACAGTCTTATTGCTGCTTAACCTCTGTAATTTGACTGTTAAGTTCAAGTTATTTAGTTAATATTAATAACTTGTTTCTTCCAAGCTGTAGTGGTGTCAGTATTATTGTATGACTGCATTACTTTGATTTTAACGAAATGTTTGGAGAAAAAGCTATATGGGAATTACAAAAAGATTCTCTGCACTGTTTTGAACAATTCCTGGAAGCAATACTCTACAAAACAGCAGCTGTACAGCCACTTACTTCACATCTCACAAATCATTCAAATGAGATGAGCAAGAAATGCTGAGCACTGCAGAAGAAGTAAGGACCAACTCATAACCAAAGTTCTCCTCTATGCCACTATGCATGGACACACCAATGTTAGCTAATGTTTTTAACCTGAAAATTTTACTAATTGTGTGACCTGCAGATAACTAAAACCATGGTTGGTTATTCTTCAGATTGGGAGGCCAACTGTTTATGGGAATGTTTTGAACTCAATTACCAAAAATAGGAAATAAGTGATAAAAGCTTTTTTTTGTACTGAACTTATGTCTTATCTTAATTCACTGTCACCGATACATATATAAGCAGAACTTCCAAGATAGGAAACAGGCCAGACTAATTAACCTCACCAAGACTGAACTAGGCTTAGTATCTAAGGATTTAATGCAGAGAATTACTAAGTTGCCCTAAATATAACCTGTGGAAAAACTCTCTAGATACTATTGATTGGTTTAAAAACATTTAGAATAAAAAGAGGTCTACATTCATTCAGTTTGATATCATAGAGTTTTACCTGTCCATTACTAGAGAATTGTTACTAAAAATCCTGAACCACGCTAGGGAATATACGGACATCACTGACGAGAAAATAAAAATTATTTTACCATGTAAGAAATCTATGCTAGCTGATAATCGTAAAACTTGGGTGAAAAGTCACATGGAAAACTTTGATGTACCCATGGGCGCTTATGACTCAGCCCAGGTAGCTGACTTAATAGGGATTTATATCTTGGACACGTTGGGTCATATTGTCAACTTAGAGTAGGTGAGACTTTACCAGGATGATGGAATTATCTTTACCCTGGATAGTTTTAACCCCCTTTACTTTCACCTGAGAATTTACATTTATGTAGGTTTTTTCTTTTTCTTTTTTTTCCCATTCATACATATATATAGACTGTTATCCATATTTACTGTTTTTCAACCTCAAATTAAACCTGCGAGGTCATCTGATGAGACGAAGAGTATAATGATATTCTTCACTTTATATGAAATTACTCATATATTCTATACACGAATAATCCACACCATTGTCTTCAGATGCTGATTGGATATTACTTATATATATATATGGGTTGGACAAAATAATTGAAATACCTAGAATCTTAGTATCATAATTTTGAAACTCCTATAAAACCATTAAACACTTGTTATTTTTATGTTTTTTTTAATTATTATTAATTTTTCTCATCTTATTTTACTAAAATTGTTGGTTTTTTTACGATCATCAGAAGAAATTAATCAAAATTCATTAAAATGGTAGATCTATCAGACTTTAAAAGAGGTCAAATTGTTAATGCTTGTATGGCAGGTGCTTGTGTAACAAAAACTGCTGAATTATTTTGGTGTAGCAAGGAGTACTATCTTGAAAGTAATGACAGCATTTGAGAAAGAAGGAAAAACTTCCTCATTGAAGCAAAACTCTGGTAGAAAGTGAAAGCTCTCTGATAGGAACCATGTGACTCTTATGCAGATTGTTAGGAAGGATCACAAGAATACTGCTCTGAAATTACTGTAGAGCTCAATGACCATCACAAAGAACCCAGTTTCCTCAAAAACTGTATGAAGGGAGCTGCACAAAGCCAGATTTAATCAGAAAACCATATTAAAATGAATTTGTTTGAATTTTCCAGGTATTTCCATTATTCTGTTGAACCCCTGCATATATATATATATATATATATATATATATATTTTTTTTTTTTTTCCTTTCAGAAAGGAGAAGAAGATTTTGAGGAACATGAAGAAGATATTGAATCTCCCTTGCCAAACTTGATGGAGACAGCATTCTTTTTCGAACAGGCTGCAGTTGGAATCTCAAAAGAGGAATTCATTAAAGTGTGGTTGTCTTTGAAACATCTAGTCGACACTCAACCGCTTCAACATGTCCGATTCTGGGGAAAAATCATAGGCATTGAGCAGAATTACTATATAGCTGAAGTGGAATATAGAGAAGGAGAACAAGCTGAAGATGAAGAGGAAGAAGATGAGGTTAGATTGGTTTTACCTTTTTTTAAAAAAATCTTTTCATCTGTCTCGTTTGTATATACAGAGTGGGGCAAAAGTAAAAGGGCTGGCAATAGTATTAGAAAATGCACCAACAGAAAAGGAAATTTCAACCCTGAATATGTGTTTCAATTTACTTAAGATTACTTATAGATGACTCGCAGTCCAGTTACACTTAATCCAACAGGTGTCGTTGTTTCATTTATGAGACATTTATAAAAATGCTATATTTATGATTTAGAGTTTGTCAAATGTCCGAGCCAGATCAGCTGGAGTTGTAAAGTATACCAACTGTATCTCTGCAGAAGAGTGTAAACCCCACCTCCCAATGAGTGTTCTGGATATGACACTAAACTGCATCTAATGGTGAGATTAAACTCTAACCATTATGCCAATGGGCCAGTTAATTATGAATATATAAACAGGATTTGGCATTAAATAACCCACAAGGGTTGGTATGCCATAAAACAACCAAACCAAATCACACTATATTCAAGTAAAAAAATAGTTTCTCTTTGCAATCCCATATTGGTTATTGTTATTCTACATGGCTTCTTAAATAGAAGCAGCAATATCATCATGAACTACCTTTTATAATTTGAATCCAAAGAGTTCAGGGGTCAAATAGTAAATTTCGAAAAATTATCTTCTTTGAGTCAGAATTTTCTCTGATTCTCATAAAACATACAACTGTCATTGAATGTTTGAATTTCATTTTTTTTTTCTTTTTTGACCTCAGCAACTTGAAACTGAGATAGAACCTCCTGATACTCATGGCAATGACGAGTTTGATGAGGGTAAGTAATTCCAGAGAAACCTTTTAACGTAAAATATTTGATAAATCAGATTAATATTCACAATTGAATAAAGTGCATTGACAAGGGAAAAGATTATGTTGAAAAGTCAATATTTTGTTTTATAAATTATCCTACTATGAGAATTTTGTAAATATGGTACAATGAAATAAGAAAAAAAACTGCCAAAGTTGCTTGTTGACAGGATGTTTAATTGTATATATATATATATATATATATATATATATATATATATATATATATATATGAAAGTAAATAATGGAAAAAAATCTGATAACTGTGTTATCACCCTGGTTGGCTGCTGATGAGGTTAGGGTATCGCATGTGCTTTTACACGTTGTATGATGAAAAAAAAAATATATATATATATATATATATATATATATGAAAGTAAATAAGGAAAAAAATCTGACGGTATGGAAAAAAAATTAAAAAACAAAACAATCTAATGTAAAGAATTTATTGTGAAGGAAAGTCAACGCTATAACATTTCAGTTTTAATAAACCCTCATTAGGACTTTAGAAAAGATGATATTGAGCCTTGTTAGATCAATGATAGATGTTTAATGAAATACAAAAACAAGGGAGGAAATTATGTATACAAAGAAAGGAAGGTCATATGACTGTTCAATCAATAAATCAGTGTTCATATTTTAAAAGATATCATGTTTTCCCCTTTTCTTTGATAGATATATTTATCCTTTTATTATAGTTACATCCATTATTTAAACCTTCACTCATCATTCTCCCACTACTACTGTTTTTCTTTTTCATTTATAGACATATCAATTTACATAAGGTTGATTTTTATGATCTAACCCTATTTAGTTATTTATGATATGTCCATTTGTTTCTACTTCCTTTTTCTTCCTCTTTTTTTTCTCTTTTTCATCCCTCTATTCTTTTTCTTAACCTCTCCTTTTCCTCTCTCTTCTCTTTCCTTTCTCTATCTTTTCTTTCTTTTCATCTCTTCCTTCTCTTCTCCCTCCTTTCTTTCTTTCTTTCTTTCTTTCTTTCCCTTTCTCTCCTCCTTCTCTTTCTTCTTTCTTTTTTTTAATTTCTTTTCTTTCTCTCTTTTTAATCTGTTATATCTCTTGATGGTTCCATTTGTTTTACATCATTGCCTTACACAATCACATGATATTTTTTGACAATTAATCATTTGTTTGCACACATTTAAATGGTATTACTATTGTTTCTACAGTTAAATGGTTTCAATTATTGCTATTTAGTACTAATAATTTTATGTTATTCATTAATTTGCAGACAATGAAGTGGTTACAAGTATTGCTATTTAACACGAATTATTCTGTTCAACACTATTTGCACACAGTTAAATAGTTCCAAGTATTATGTATCACGGACAATTCAATTAAACATAGGTCATTCATTTACACAGTTAAAATGGTCAAAGTTCTATTTCTAACAATTTAATGTAAGTCATTCATTTGCACACAGTTTAAATGTCAAACAGTTCTATTTGACTTGGACCCATTGATAGGACCCTATGAAGTGATAACACTCCGGGTCAGAGTGGACCTGGGAGTAATGGCAATAAAGGAGTACTCTGCATTCCTTAAAGGTCCAAAACTGGAGTCTCATCATCAGATGGTTTAATGCCATGACACTCATTGGGGGTGGGGTCCTACCCCTCTGCAAAGATGCAGTCGGTGTATTTTACAGCCCCAGCCAACTGGGGTTTATTTTCATTGAAGTAATACACTTAAAATACTTTTAGATAAGAAAGTAATTTTCAGTTCAATTGTAGCAGTATTGTCTGCCATTCACCCAATTTTGACTGTTAAATGACTTCAATTTCATGTTATATTTGTTGTAAGGAAAAGATAATTTGGCTGTAGGTTTTGGTTAGAACTGTACAAGTCACAGATCAGCTCCACAAAGAAAATAAAAAGAACAAACTTGAGATTAAATTTGGGCCATAGTAAATTGTGGTGACCTTATGGCAAAAACCATGGAAATGTAATTGAGTTGATATTTTCAATAAGCACTGGTCAGGAGAGCATTTTACAAGAGATTTACATGGTGAATAGAACCCCTCATAAGTACTCCAAAAATAAATACCCCCAAAATAATTTTTTCATAATTCTTTTTTTAAATTATTTGGTACTTAATTGATAGTAATCAAAAGAAATTAAAAAAAAAATCAAAACCAAAATTTTAGAAGAAAGAGTTGCTTCTATTTGTTTCTACTTTCATTCTTTAAGAAGCGCTTATGGCCTAATATCACTATCATTGGAAATGGACTCAACAAAGTAAGTTCTAATCCTGGATAAAGTTGTTTGCATTTCACATTGTGCTAATGCCCTTAGGAAAGGAATGAATCCAACTATTCTCCCTCCAGCTTTGGTTAAATAGTAGTGCAGACTGAGCTCTGGCAACCAGTTTAGGAGAAGGAAAACTCTAAATTCAGACCTTTTAAACTTGGCTTGAGTGGAGGGGTTGGGTAAATATATAAATTTACTCTTTGAGTTTATTCTGATAGGAGTGTGGCACATGTGACACTTTGCTTTCAGGGCAAATTGAGTGAACCCCAGCTCTGGTTTCCTGGACTGACTTTTCTTGTGACCAACTATAGCAGATGGTGTGCAGAAGAGGGACCCTGGTCCAGCAACTCAACCACCACTGCTCTGGGTTGCCACTTGTTTGACAAATCTTGACTGTTCTCTTGAATATATGAGGCCCTGACTTCTGGAAAGAAAAACTGCTTTTCCTTGTGGCCCCACCCACCAAAACTGAAGTACCTTAAAAAGTTATATCCTTGTCGACTGACCTCTGACCATACTAGTGCTGAAGGCTTGAGCTAAGACATTAAAAATTAACTTATTCATCTCCATTGAGAAATCTTTTTCTTTCTATTTTATTATCTAATAAAATCTACTAATCTCCCTTACTTGTTTAAATATCCTTTTGATACTATTAAACACACACACACTTCCATGTATATATTTACATATATGCTTCTTATGCTCACACACACCTGCATGGATATGCTTGCACTCACATGCATGTAAATACAAATACTCTATGGCTATATACATATACACTTATCTTGCATTTACATGCTTATGCATTGTTGCATTGAAATATGTGCACCGAGGGACAGAAGAGCTTACAGTGTGCAATTTAGGAGGCGATTTAAGTGTAATGGTTAATGTTGTAAGTAATGGACTTAGTGAACCAAGCTCAAATCCTGGACAAGGCTGTTTGCATTTCACATAGTGGTAATATCCTTCTAGCTATAGATATACAGTAGGGCAGACTGGCCTTTTTAATCTTGGTATGGCAACCAGTCTTGGAGGAAAACTCTGAATTTAAACCACTTGTAAGTAAAAGTAAAGTTAACGACCTTAGTCAAGGGTGACCCGAAGGCTCCCTTTTCAATAGCTACTATACAGAGGTGTAGGAGAGGGCACTACTCCATTCCCTGGATTGTTCCACTTTATCCTTGATCCGTACCTTATAATGCTGAGTGTTAAGCAAAGCTGCACCAAATACCATTTTTTGAGTCTTGGTATGACTCAACCTGGGATTGCGCACCCTGCTTGTGGTAAATAGATGCACGATTTGCAACTAAATGATAATTTTGTGGGGGTCTGCATTTTTGTTGTCATTTTTAATCTTCCAAATTCTTATTATGATTGAGATATCCTAGAATTGGTGATTAGAATCCTTTCATTGTCATCAATATGTGTTAACAGCATGGATTACTCTATCTCTCACCATCCCTCTCTATTGGCCATTGCTTTTGGTAAGTTCTCTATGAAGCATATAGTGTCCGCAGAGAGATATTCAATGTAAGGTTTTTGCTGGTTGGCCAACACTAGTGTGTACATGTGTAGGAGTCCATAGGAGAACATCACTTACCAGTTTTTCCTTACTTCTCCAGCAGTGTTTTAATCTAGATGATACCATCCCTTCATTAAATGTCAAACCTCTGAAATTAGTAGACCACTTCATATACTTTGGTCACAATATCTCATCTACTGAAAACAATGTCAACATATGCATTGGTAAAGCATGGACTGATATTGACTGGCTGTTGACCATATGGAAATCTGATTGAATAAAACAGGAATTCTTCCAAGCCGTGGCTGTGTCAGTACTACTTTATTGTTGCACCACTTAGACTCTATTGAAATGCTTAAATAAAAAGGCTAGATGAGAATTACACCAGGATACTATGTACTGTTTTGAAGAAATCCTAGAAGCAGCATCCTACAAAACAGCAGTTGTATGGACATTTATCTCCTATCTCACAAGCCATCCAAGAATGAATCTTTTATTCCTTTCTAAATTGAAATGTCAGTATCATCTTGGATTGCAATTACCATGAGAACTCAAGAGATTTATTGGTTGTTTAGTTACAATTAAATGTGAATATACACTGGAATGTTTTCTTTTGCAGAAGGACTACCTGAGGATGACGAACCTCCCAAACCAGATTATAAACCCCCACCCGTGGTACCAAAAGAAGATAAAGGAACTGGGGCTAATAAGAAAACTTATTTTGTCTCCACTGGCCGTAAGTTCAGTTCATTTTCATTAATTTAGTAATACCAGAGACCAGCAAAATGGCACATTGTAGTGAGATTTATGTTAGAGCAATTGTTTCAAAATGCCATAACATAGAGAATAAAGCAATTTTCAACTTTAGGTGAAGTTTACATTCATGCCTGCCTAAATCATTATAGTTTCTCAAGAGAAATAACTATTACTGTACTTATTTGTGTATAAGGCATACTATTATTTTTCCAGAATTTTTAGCCAAAAAGTTAGAGGCACATATCATGCATAAAAACTAAATATCAACTTTTTTTTCCAGGCACATGTGCTTCCATATTTGTGAGGGTATAATCAAAATTAAGTTATATTTTGGTGAACATTTTGGTGAATATTTTGTTCCCACAATTTAAGTTGGCTCATTATTGAAAAGCAAACGAAGTAAAATGATGCAGACAAAAGAACATTCAAAACAAAGCAGTATAAACAAAATTAAATTTATATATCAACAAATAGATAAAAAAGGAAATATTACAAATATTCTAATATAGTCTGTTAAATATTCCTCTGTGTGTGTGTGTGCATGTGTGTATGTAACTAACATGGATATTATGGAAAAAGTCTAAATATTAAAAATGTCCTGTAGACTATAAAATGTATGTTGACTAAGTATTTCATGCGAGGTATCAATATAAAGAAATATAGCAATGTATTCTAGAAAGAACGTGTCTTCTCTCATGTTGGTTGTTTATCTCTTTTGGGGTTTGATGAAATTTCTGAGGCTGTGTTTGAGGCTGAAACAAGTCTAACTGAAAAGGCAGAATAGGAAAGAAAAAGGTTGCAGAATGTATACGCACACATGTTACACGTATTGAGTTGTATCTTACTAACTGGCAAAGTCAAGCTGTTTCTGGAAGTCAAAATAAAGAGAGAGAGAGAGTGCTGTCTCTGGAAGTTAAAATGTGAGAGAGACACTGTGTGCTGTCTCTGTAAGTCAAAATGTGAGAGAGTGAGTTCTTGGAAGATGAGAGTATATATAGGCAATCCTTGTCATGTGGTCAACCCCAAATCAAAATTGTGGATGTAGTTTTAAGTACAAATCATGTGACTTTCCTGACCAATAGGTTTCCGAGACTGATTAGTTTACCGACGTCCACCATCTTTGTTTCGAGAACAAGTGGTATCATGGCCATTTTAAATATAGGAGTGTAAGTCCTATAATATCAATGGTCCAAACTAACTAATGTGTAACAAACACTTGTGTTTTAAATTGCTACAGAGAAATAGGCACAAACAAAAATGTGTTACAAACACTTGTGTTCGATTCTGCTACAGAGAAATAGGCACAGATAAAAAGAAGACCCATCAAAAGAGTCATGCAAATCTTTTGGGGTCTGTTTATTTGGGTTTGTTTCTCATCAACAGAAGCCTCTCTTAGTGATTAGATTGGTTGATCCTTATCTACATTGTTGTCAAAAGTGTGACCTGGTATTTGTGATATATTGGTGGTGTCTGTGGTGTAATGGTTATTGTCTTAGGAAATGAACATGGCGACATGAGTTCAAATCCTGGGCGAAGCTGATTGCATCTCACATAGCACTAATACCCTTGGAAAAAGTATGTAAGCAATTATTCTCCCTCCAGCTATAGATAAATAGTAGGGCAGACTGATTTCTTCAGCTTTGGCTAGGCAACCAATCTAAGAGAAGGAAAATTCTGTATTCAAACCTGTTAAACTCCACTTAAAAATGACCTTGTGTCACATCCTGTCCAAGCAGAGGGGTTTGGTAAGTTCATATTTGTAATATGTTGTGTGGATAAAGAAGACGATGTTCAGTTCATGACTAAGAGAGAATAGTGTAGAGAATTACTTTTGTTTCTTGTTGTCTCATTACTGAAGAGTTCTAATACAAGGGAGATAACTTATTTCTAACTATAACTATTCTTCCAAAGAAGAAAACCCTCGATCTGGTCAGAAAAAAAAGTTATGCTTATGCTTTTAAATTTCAAGTTCTAACTTAGTATAAGTCAAATTGTGCCATTATATCTTAATCATAGTTTTGATTTTAATCTTACATACTTATTTGTGCTATGTTTTTTATTTATTTTTTTTTTATTTCTACGCAATTTGACATCTTTTTGTGTTTTTTTGTGTTTGTTTTTTTACATTCTCTCTTCAAAATGGACAAGTAGAAGAAGAACTGAAAGTAAAAGGTTGTAGCAAAACACATTTTGACAATGAAGAATATTATTGATATGATATTCAGCAACTATATAAGATTGTGTCTTCTTCTCTTCATCCAGCTTCAAAATGAATGGAATAGAAGTCTTAATATTACTTATATGCTTAGTTGTTTGAATATTTTAAAGGAGGGAGTTACATTTACTTGTTACAATAAAAACAGATAAAATGAATGTTCCTACCTTAATAGTCTTCCACAATATATATATATATATATATATATATACTGGATGAGAATCTGTTAGGTAAATCTAACAATCATTTTCTAAGAAAGTGTTCATTGGGCTAAAACTAAAAAAAACTTGAATAAAATTTTAAAATTTTTAAATGTCTACAGATAAAATCAAAGGTCATTACTAAAAGTTAAATGGTAGAAATATATATACATTTATATATAAAGTAAAAGTAAGGTTGGTGACCTGATGGCTCACTTTTCATTAGCTACTACACTGATGTGTAAGGGAGGACACTACTCCTTTCCCTAAATTGCATCATGTTACCCTTGATTCATACCTTATAATGCTGAGTTAAGCAAGATGGCATCAAGTACCATTTTTTGAGTCTTTGGTATGACTCGACCTGGGATGAATTCCAGTCTTCCGGACCATAGGCAAACACTCTCCCTGCTAGGCCAATGGGCCAGTATATATGAGGGTCAGCTGAAAAGTTCATAGGCTAACCTAGATACTGTCATGGAATGTGACCAAAGGAGGCCTATTTTAACATAGTCTCCTTTGTGGACCATACAATTCTTCCATTGGTGTTGCAGTGCTTAGGTCTCGTTAGTTAAAAAAGTCATCATAGCAGATATGATGTCATCCTATAAACTTTTCAGCCTATAAGTTTTTCAGACCACTCTTATATATGTAAATGTGAAAGACATATTTGTCTGTTATCTATAGATGGCCAAATAATTTGATATAGAACAACTAAATTTGGTGTACATACTTCTTGAACCAAGAGGGAAGATTTTGATGTAAATTTCTTTTTGTTTGTCATGATGAAATGGGGTTTCATACCAATAGGGATTTTCTAATAATTTTTACTGGGAAGCCATGTTGCTGCAAGACATGATTGATCATATAGAATTAGAATTTTTAAATTTCAAAAGAAAAACAAATAATTAAAATAATTTTTGGTCTTGTCTTCACCAAGTGTTTATTATTATTATTTATTATTTGTTTGTGATGCCTCCTTGAGCATCTTCCCTTTTTACTACCTTCTCCCTTCGGCCTTTAAAAAATTAAATAAAAAAGAATCTTTGAACAGAATATATACACAAAAAATACATATACAGGTAAAATTTTGTTGAGTAATTCATCTGATAGTTGCCAAAAATGCCCTCTTAAATTCTTTTTCTTATCATTATTTCTGAAATCATCCAATTTAATCATAATATTTCTTACACTATATTTGGTCTGATTATGCATTTTTTCAAAAAATATATTACTCTATTAACAAATTAAAAAATTCAATTGGTTTGTAGACTTAGTTTTTGAAATCTGTCTTAATAAATTTCCAGTTTGAGGGGAAATATTAAAAAAAATGTCTGCCATAATTAAAAATTCCATTAATTATTCTGAAAGTTTCAATGAGATCACCTCTCATTCTTCTTTCTAGTAAAGTAGTTCATCCTAATTTATTCAATCCCTCACTGTATCTGTAATTTTTACACTTTTATTATTTTTGTCCTTCTTTAGTATGCCCTCCAATTTCAATATTACACTCCAATTTTCATGTCTAGACACTGGAGATTTGGCCTTAGTACCGTGTTCTATATGAGGTCTTATTGTTAAAGCAACATTTGCTTCCAATGAAATAAAATTTCAAACCATCCAGTACTTTCTGATCTTCACACCCTCCAGCATAAAAAGTTGAAGGGATTTTACATTTCAAAGTGTGACACTTATAAACCTATAGTTTTAATCACATGTAAGCCATGATTGTTTAATGGCCCAGCATCACAACTGCCATGCTAATTAGTCAACAGCACCCTCTATCATCCACCTACTACAAACATCTGATTATGAAAGAGAATATAACTCAGAGAAATTCTTATTTTGGGAACAGCATTAATTAGTTAACAATTCAAGTTTACTTTAACATTACTATTTAGGTTTATATGTAGTTCTTTAAGCAGGAGATGTGAAATAATTATCTAATATTTATTGCTTAGTTTGAATAAACAATCTGGACAAAAAACATAATGCTTAAATTAATAAATCTTTAAATTAAACATTAATGTACTTCTATTAGTTTTTATAAATGTCCATATTTGTTTGTTTTTTTATTAAAGCTGGAAGAGCATGGGTTTCTCTCCCTTCTGTAACACCAGCTCAAATTGTTGCTGCCAGGCAAATCAAAAAGTATTTTACAGGAAGACTGGATGCTCCTGTAAGTATATATGTAGTTGTGATTTTATCTATATCTATTTATCTACTCTGAAACAAAGATTTAGATATATTCAAAATGTAGAAAAAGATTATTAAGTTCTCAGCATGAAACCTTAGTAAAAAAATATTTCCTCACTTCTTACAGTTCCTTATGTAAAGGAATGCATGGTTTGGCTTTGATAGACTTGTCAGATATCTAAGTAGTGACATGTTTCTATGTGTGTGTATGTTTGTGTGAGGGTATTTTATGATAGACATTCAAGTTCTTTTTGTTGTTCATGTTGCAACTGAAATAAATGATCATTTTTGTTAAGATTAAAAACCATCTTCAAATCCATTCATACCATTATCATATCCTGTAAAAACACTAAACTGTATCAGGTGATGAGAAGCTCTGGGGAATGTGGAGTCAACCCTTCATTTGTTTCATAATAGATTCACAAAATCATTTTGATATCAGTATCAGAACTTGAGCCTCGCCACCAGATGCAGTTTAGTATCCTACTTAGGACACTGCTTTTTGGGGGGGGAGGTCTAACCCCTCTGCAGGGAGTACAGTCAGTGTATTCTAAGCCCTGCCAACAGAAAACTTATTCTGTATTTACTCTATCAGCTGTAACTTCCAATCACACTATAACATTCATTTTTGGACTTATACGCTTAAGAAAGGTATGAACCTTCTTATCCACTCAGCTCTGGGTTAAATAGTACCACAACAAAGATGGCTTTGGCATTAAATAAACTATGACAGTTGATATACTATTAAACAAGGAAACCAAACCTATCAGCTTTGTAAATCTCACTGCATACTAATCAGTATTTTTTGTACATGTGCCAGATAAACAAAAAAAACTGCTGTGATTGAATCACTCACTACAATGAACTTCATTTATTGCTCATTACAGTGAACTTCATTTATTGCTCACTACAGTGAACTTCATTTATCACAAACTATATTCAACTTCATTTATTACTTATAAGTTTTTAATCTTTCTTAACCTCATCACCAGTTTCTTTATTTCAGGCTAACAGTTTGTTTTTGTTTATTCGACAGGTTGTCACGTATCCCCCATTTCCTGGAAATGAATCAAACTACCTAAGAGCTCAGATTGCTCGAATCAGTGCAGCCACACACATCTCCCCAATGGGATTCTATCAATTTGATGAGGAAGAAGAAGAAGATGTTGAAGGAGAAGGTAATATGGTTAATTTCAACTCAGATTTTTTCACTTTCAACTTTGGTTTGGGCAGTGATCTCAAACTCAAGGATTCAAAGGAGACAGTGTCCTACGTATGACATCTAATAGTGAGGCTCCAGTTCTGTATCTCTGGGAAGTGTAGAGTACCCCTTCTTTGCCATTACTCCCAGATCTACTCCGATTCTGAGTGGTTGAACTTGTTCTCATCTATTGGTCAAATAAATCTGTTTGAAAATTATGTGCAAAAGAAAAACACTCCTAATTCAGTTTAGCATAAGAATGCAGTTTAGTTTAACCCATAGATAGGGCCCTATCAGGAGCTACCATTCTGAGTCATAGTGGACCTGGGAGCGATGGCATTGAAGGGGTATTCTACATTCCCCAAAGCTTCAGCATGACTGGAACCTCACCATCAGATTGTTTAGTGTCATATCTAGAACACTCGTGTGGGAGAATTTTACCCCTCTGCAGAGGTGCAGTCGGTGTATTCTACAGCCCCAGCTGAATGGGCAACACTAAAATGAGTTGTGCTTTTATGGTTTTTCCTCTTCATCTGATATTTTTTCATCACTGACATAGCAGTCATTGGTGACTGTTACTTTTGGTAAATTTTTCAGATAATTGAATTTTTATCTAATTGATTCAAGAATGAATCAAAACTTCAGGTCAGAATGAATACATTTTTAATCCTGGAACTAAATAATGGAAATGAATCCAACAGAATGAGCAACACTTGTTTCTCCATCTTAATGTCCTGATGAAGGTTTACTAAAACTGAAACATTTTAATTCATCACTTTTGGATTACTTTGTTTTTCTATTTTCTTTATTTTTAATCCTATAAACAATGATACATTAGGAGCTCCTGAATATTGCAGGTAAGTCAACTAGTATTTATAATGATATATTATTATTATTATTATTATCTGCGACTACAAAAAAAACAAAACAATAGATTCAAAGATTCATTTTCTTGTTTTTTGTCATCATTATTCAGTGGTTTCTATCTTTAAGTCATTTCTAATTATTTTCATTTTTATCAGTGAACTTTTCCCAACGGACAATTGTTATCAAGCATCAACAAAAAAAGAAAAAGTATCTCACCATCAAATTTCTTTCTCTTTCAGCCCGCGACACCTATGTAGAAAACATGGATTTTGAGGGGTTTCCAATTCGAGATTTGGCTGACTCAGTCAATAACTGGGTTCACCATGTCTTGCATATACTTGCTCAGGTCTGTACCAAAAAATTTATTAAAAGTTGTTTATTTAAAACTATTTCTACTTCAAGTAATGTGCTTTGGTGGAGACACTGTGAGCTCTTTGCTTCCAGCAAGATAAGAAGTAGATGATATCCTGCAGAAACAATGATACACAATGACTATGCAGATGATCTAGATCTTCTTGTCAATACATCTACCCAAGATGGGAGCAAGCAGCAGGGGGCATTGGTCACTATGTGAATGCAAATAAGACACAGTTCATGTGTTTTAAACAAGAAGGAGCCATCTCTATTTTACCCTGTTTGGTTTGGTTTCATTGTTTAATGGTATATAAACCTTCATGGATTATCTAATGCCAAAGCCATCCTTGTATAAGAACAACAGTTAAATAACCCATAGTTGGGGGAATAAGGGGTTCATATCTTTTCCAAAGGTATGAGTCCAAAAGGGAATATAACATTGTGACTGGATTTCAAAATTCCTTGCTTTGAGGCCACAGTCCAGGACTTTAGCAATCATGCATATGGGTACTCCCTGTTTTAAGAGGCAAGCCTCTGAAATTAGTAGACCATTTAACATACCTCAGTAGCAGTATCTCATCTGCAGAAAGTGAGGTCAACATATGTATAGAGAAGGTATGGACTGCTATTGACAGGTTGTTGATCATATGGAAATCGGATCTCTCTGATAAAATAAAATGGGATTTCTTCCAAGCTGTGTCTGTACTACTGTATGGTTGCACCACTTGAACTCTAACAAAACGAATGAAGAATAAGTTAGATGGGAACTACACAAGAACTACACAACCCTGACTATATACAAAGCTGATAAATCTTAGTTTTAGCACATTGGTCAACACTGGAAAGATATTTTAGTGGTCAGTTAGCTTGGTCTGATTCTTCTGGTCATAGTAGCGTCCTCTCTTCTTGCTCACCACTTCTCATTCCTGGCCTGCCAAAACCATCTGCTTTTATTGACATAACGATGTCCAAAGATCATGGTGAGTCGTTTGGGGCAGGGGTACTGACTGTTGCCACTACAGTCCATGTGTAAAAATCCATAGAAAAACATCACTTTTTCTTTGTCCTTACATCTCCAGCTGTGCCCAACATATCTTGCTCATCTTATTTAGAGGGTTTGTGAGATAGGAGGTAAGTGGCCGTACAGCTGCTGTTTTGTGAGGTGCTGCTTCCAGTATTGCTTCAAAATAGTATGTAGCATCCTTATGTAGTTTCCATCAAGCTTTTTCTCCGGGTGTTTTGTTAAAGTCCTAGTGGTGCAACCATACAATTGTGCTGACATGGCTACAGACTGGAAGAATTCCAGTTTTTTTTATGTGTTTTGTGAACTTTTTGTTCTTAGTATTAAAACCACAAACCTTATGAGTAGTTATCATATCACTACCATGAAGATGTGTGTCAGAAAAACTGATATTATTTTGTAATCTAATAACTTGAACAATTTTTGTTCAAATGGTCTCAGATTTTAACAGCATGCACAGTAACAACTCAAAATTCTGTTTGATGTTTTATGTTTTTATTTTCAGGTATTGAAATGCTATTCATTAGAAAAGAACAGGTGTATAAACATTATGTGTATAATTTTGGGTTGTCTCTGCACATGCTGTTAAAATTTGAGATCATTTGAACAAGAATTGGTCAATTTATCAGATTATGAAATGATATCAATTTTTTTGAAACACCCTGTATTTAAAAGAAGTTTAAAGTTAAAGAAGTCTAAAGTTAAATTTGCATGTGTGTTAAATTTGTGTGTGTGTGTGTGTGCTAAGCACACTTTTTTTATTATGTAAATCCATTGCCTTAGGGGAAATGTTGATGCTATTACTGCTGTTGCTGCTTCTCTGACATCTTTGGAATGAGAAAGGATGATATGACAGTCTTGAGCTTATCGGATAAATGATCCATCTTGGGAGCAACAACTGGAACCATCATCAACATTATCTACAATAGTTCAATATGGTTGGAAGAGCATTGCCAAGGAAAACCATGGCTACTTGACTTATCAGTTGATTACTATGAAAAGACAAGAAATACCTTGGAAGCTTTGAATAATTGTAGATATACAAGGAATTCCTTGTCTTCTTCATTAGGCTACCCTAATTGGGAGTCCCTGGACCCCAAACACTCCAATAAAGGTAGTTTTAGATGATCTAAAAGATTGTTATTCACTGATATAATCAGACCTGAGTCCTCATCATTATTATTGCCAGGGTGAGTCAAAAGTTTTGCAATATTTTGGTAACATCAGGCACATTTTGGTCGCTCTAGATGTTTTTTTGAAGTTGTGGTGGTGAATCACACTGCACTATGATATACTGAGCTCACCTGATACTCTTTGCCCAGTCAACTGGGGCTGTAGAATACACCAACTGCACCTCTGCAGAGCAGTAAAACCCCGCCACACACACACACACAATGAGTGTCCTGATATGACACTAAACAATCTGATGGTGAGGTTCCAGTAATGCTGGGGCTTTGGGGAATGCGGAGCACCCCTTCATTGCCATTGCTCCCAGGTCCACTTTGGCCCAGCGTGGTAGCACCTGATAGAGCCCTATCTATAGGTTAAATAGAACTAATGGCATACTTATGCTTGAAATAGAAATGTTTCTGACAATTAAACCATATTTACATTTAAACTGCATGCTTATGCTAAACTGAATTATTTGAAATGGAATTGTTTTTTGACATTGAAACTGTACTTACACTAAACTGATTTGTTTAATATAGAACTGTTTTGACATTTAACTGTGTGCAAACAAAATCTGTACTTATACTAAACTGAATTAGCAGAATTAGAACTGTTTGAATAAACTGAATAGTTTGAAATAGAAATGTTTTTGACAATTAAACTGTGTACTCATGCTAAACTGAATTGTTTGATATAGAACTGATTATTTACATAAAAATGGATTTGGTGTTAAATAACCTACAAAGGTTGATATGCCATAAGACTCAACCAACCAACTCTCTGAGAGCTACTCGCCAGATTTACCTTAATGGCTTGGAGCTTAGTCTTGGAATCTACAGTTTTAAGCCAACTTTGCCTGATCATTGAGGTTCTTGCAACCTACGCAAAAATTCTTGAACTATGTGACCAACTATACCTTAACCTTTTGCACAACAAATGTTTTTGGTTACTTCTGAGGCGTTATGGCCCAGTTCAATCTCATAAAGCATAAGTTCCCGAATTAGACTACACTGCATGTTCATCTGTGCAGCTTTCAACTCACACACAGTTTGAAACAATGCACACTTTTGACTCATCCTAGTATTATAATCACATTTCGACTGCTATACTCACCAGCATTCTACAAGAAAGTATTTTCTAAGTACTTCCATCATATGCAGGACATGACACACAGGTCAATATTTAAGCAGAGTAAAGCTGGTTTGAACCCAGTCTGTCCTACTATTTACTCATGCTTGAGGTGGGAGGGGGGAAACAGATGGATTCATGTCTTTCTTAAAAGCATCAATATGAAGTGAAATGTTTAGTTTCATTTGATTGGTTTTATGGCATATCAACCAGGTTATTTAATGCCAAATCTTGTTTATACATATATATTAAATAAATATAAGATTTGTAAACACATTTTGTAGATAATATTCTTAAATGAGCATGAGCTTTTTTTTTTTTTTGCACACAGTTAAATGGTTTCAAGTATTTCTATCTACTCCTAATCATTTGTTTGAACACAGTTAAATGGTTTTAAGTACTGTATGTAACAGTAACAATTTAAAACCAGTCATTTGTTTGTACACATTTAAATAGATATACATATGATTAGTCAGTGAATAGTTTGTAGGTAATTTGATTTTTAAATGAGTTAGAACTAATTTGTTTGCATACTAGTATTGTTTCTACACAGTTTAGTTGTTTCAATTATTGCTATCTAACTAATAATTCTATTCAATATTAATCATTAGTTTGCAGACAGTGAAGTGGTTATAAGTATTGCTATTTAAAACTAATTATTTTATTCAACATTACTCATTCATTTGTATATAGTTAATGGTTTCAAGTATTAGTATATATCAATAACAATTCAATTAAACATCATTCATTTGTTTACACACAGTTTAAAATGTCAAACAATTCTATTTGAGCCATATATAGGACCTATCAGGCGCTACCGCTCCGAGTTAGAGTGGACCTGGGAGTGATGGCAATGAAGGGGTACTCCATATTCCCTAAAGCTTAAGGGCTGAAACCTCATCATCAGATTGTTTAGTGTCATATCCAGGACACTGGTTGAGGAGAAGGGTTTTACCCCTCAGCAGAGATGCAGTTGATGTATTCTACAGCTCCAGCAGTGAAATGTAAACAGCTTTGATCCAGGATTTGAATTTGGATCACTGATTCCATTTTCTGTGACAATAACCATTATTTCAAGCACTCCACCCCTGATAAATAGCATTTTGAAGCTGAAAACTAGTTTTATTCACTCATGTTATTCTGCATTTCCACATTGAAACTTTATAATCAAGAATAAAATTGCAACATCTCTGTAATGAAAAATAAAATATGATATTTCATTGAAAATTATTTTATAATAAAGATTTTGTTGGCAATTATTTTCATACAAACTTTACTTGAACTGCAATATCAGAGTTTAGGGTTTTTCAAACCTTCATCTACTAGATCGTATCACAACTACTACTAAAAGTTTAGAGAAAATTTCATTGGGATTTTTAAAGAAAAGAGGAACTAAACATCTCAGCAGAGCCTTTAATATGCAGATTGTATCTCCTGCAAAAGAGTTACATCTGCCCAAAAGAGGTGCCCTTGATATGATACTAAACTGTATCTAGTGGTGAGGCTCCAGTTCTAGGGAAGTGAAGAATCCCTTCATTACCATTATATCTATGTCCACTCTGATCCAAAGTAGTAGTACCTGTTAGAGTACTACTACTATGGGTCAAGAGGGAGAGTCTCTGTGGTTTAGTAGCAAATTTGCTGGACTGTGACATTTTAGTAAGTAAGTTTGAACTCTGATTGTGCTATTATATTCACTTTCAGACTAATACCCTTAAGGAAAGGTATGAACTCTATTATTCCCCACCCCAGATAAGAGTTAAATAATATCGCAATTGTTCTTCTATGAGGATGGCTTTAGCATTAAATAACCCATGAAGGTTGATATGCCATTAAATAAAGAAGCCAAACTAAACTAAATCTATGGGTAAAATAGATCTGTTTGAAATTTATTGGTAATAGGTAGGAATTCTTGATGTAAATTGATTATAGACAAATAATTATATGCATATTAGTGTATTTTGTATATATTTATGTATATTAGCGTATGATGTATAGAATATTGATATAAAACATATATTGATATAATGATGGTTAGAGTGTTTGCCAATGGCCTGGGTGACCTGGGTTCAATCCCAGGTTGAGTCATACTAAAGACTCAAAAAATGGTACTTGATGCCTCCTTGTTTAACACTCAGCATTATAAGGTAGGGATCAAGGGTAAAGTGGAGCTATCCAGGGAAAGGAGTTGTGCCCTTCCCTACACCCTGGTGTAGTAGCTATCGAAAAGGGAGCCTTCTGGTCACCCTCGACTACGGTTGCCAACTTTACTGACTTACTTTATATGTATTATAGGCAAATTCTTGGTGTAAATTGATTAGAGACAAATTAAAAAAGTGGAATTTTAAAAGAAATGCTATGGAATCTGGAAAATATAGTTATGATTGTAATCAAACATTTATAAATGAATCAAATTTTGGCATGAAATAACCCATAAAGAGTTGATGTGCCATTAAACAATTAAACCAAACCAGACCAAGCAGTTTGTACTGTTCCTAAGTAGTTGCCATTTAGGTATTGAACTGACTCATTATTGCTTAACTTCAGTTATCTATCAATCAGGTTATTGTGCTTTTTTCTTTTTTGAGTAACCCATAAAGAGTTGATATGCCATTAGATAAATAAACCAAACCAAACCAAACCTTAAAAGAAATTCATTGTATACTTATTAAGTTGTGACACAAGGTCAGAAGTGTGGTGTTCCTGGTGAGAAAGAAACTCTTTATATAGTTTGTGATATCAGAGATTAACAATATATATTGAAAATAAGCAGATACTACAATTTATATATGTTTAATGTGTAAACAGATATAATGTTTATAATTGTTATTTATATATCTTCCCATGTTGACAAAAAATACTATACATGACTATGGGGAATAGTTATTTACTAAGCTTAGCTTAGTCATGGCACAAGGCCACAAACTTAGAGTATCCCAGTGAGGATTGACTTCACAACTCAGTAGTAATGTTCTATAAGACCAGCTTGCTAATAAATCAAAATCAGGGTTCCGCAAAAAACAAATTTTTTGTTATTTGCCAAATTTTTCTTTATTTGGCACAAGGTTACAAGCATAAGGTACCCCGTGATGATTGATAATAGTGAATACAGTCTGATCTAGCACAATACCTATCATAAATGATACTACATTTCAATGTATGAATCAACACTTCAGCCAACTATCTGAATGATCTATCTAGGATTGGGATATAGCAAGCTGGAATTTAAGTAAATTGCTTCCTACTCCTTAGCCATATTCTTGCCTTCAAGCAAAACACCATCACAAAAATCAAGTTTAGTTCCAGGGATTTCAGGACAGTACCTCCCTTTTGTACAATAAGTCAGGGATTTAGTCAAACACATTCATGAAATTACCAGTTGTCAATAGATCACCAAAGTTAAGCAGCAATGGGTAAGCTCTGTATTTAGATAGGTGACCATTTAGGAACAATAGGTACTGTAAGGAAACTGAGGCCTGTATGCCATACTAAACAAAGCTCAGTAAATTCTTAGTTAAGCAACAAGGATCCTGCTAAATATTTAGAAGGGTAGCCAATTAAGAATCTGTAGATATTGTAAGGAATCTGAGGTTTTGGTGTCAAACTAAGCAAAACTTAGTGAATTTTATATTCCTATGGCATGCATTATCAGAAGTTCTCATTTGTTGTTGGTGATATCATTAAAAAATCTTTGGCACACTTTTTATCTTTTTCTGCGATTAGTATTATACCAGTCAAATCTGACACACCCAAGAGATATACTGCTAAAAGAAAATCCTAATTAGATTTTATGCAGATGAGCCAATCGGCATGATAAAAATGGCATGTAGCCAATCAGAACAATAAACAACTTCCTCATAATGCAATTAGGATCCCAGTTGTTTCCTCTCAGACCTTAAAACAGATGATGATTAGTGTACATTCCTCTTTGCTTGCTCAGAGCAACAAAGCTGACAAAATATGCTATTTTCTTGTATAATGTTTTTCTCTCTATAACTGATTATGCCTGATATTTGATATTTTTAGTGACTGGTTGAAAGTTATTTACAACTTATTTGCCCAGTAACAAAAAGCTGTCATTGTACAAGTGCAACCAAAACAATGCATTGGAAGTTGATGCTGTGGCCCGGGAAATTCAAAATCAGAGCTGAATTAGTAGAATATTGCAAGTTGTCAGATAAAGTGAAGGTGTACTGTATTTGATTGGTTAAGTATTGACTAACTTACGGATATAATTGGAGGCATGCTTAGTATAGCAATTATCATTGTAGGAAATGGAATTGGCAATCTGAGTTCAAATACTGGACAAGGCTGTTTGTGTTAATGCTCTTGAAAAAGGCTTGAACCCATCTGTTTTCCATCCAGCTATGAGTAAACAGTAGGGTAAACTGGGTTCTTTAGCTCTGCTATGACAACCAGTCAAGGAGAAGGAAAACTCTAAATTCAAATCAACTTTATTCCACTTAAAAATTGACCTTGTGTCACGTCCTGCTTGTGTTGGGGGATTGATTTATTTTTGAAAATGTAAATAATATATATAATATTTAGAGAAAGAAAGAGTGAGAGAAAGAATAAGAGATTGTTTGGTTAATTGATCTTAATGGTATGTCAACCTGTCTAGAGTTACCTTATGCCTAGAGGTTAGGGAATCACATTTATTGTACATTCACATTTCTGTTTTTGTGTAGATATTTAAGAGTTTTTTTTATGCACGCTGTCCTATCAAATAATTTTTAAACAGATCTATTTGACCCATAGATTGGACCCTAATTCTTAAATTATATACACTAATGTCATCATTCAAGGACTATGATAGTAAGTAATGAATTCAAGTGAAACATAATAATTGATATATATATATATATATACACTGCAGGCAAAAAAATATTGAAAAATACTATGTATATTGGCTCACTTAGTATTTTTCAATATTTTTTTGCCTGCAGTGTATATATATATATATATATATATATATATATAATGTTTCACTTGAATTCATTACTTACTATCATAGACCTTGAATAAATATATATATATATATATATATATATATATATATATATACTTTACAAGTTTTGGAGGTATTTGTTACTGTCATAGGAAATGGACACAGCGACACGAGTTCTAATCCTGGATGAGGCTGTTTGCATTTCACATAGCACTAATACCCTTGGGAAAGGTATGAATCCAACTTTTCTCCCTCCAGATATGGGTAAGTAGTAGGACAGACTGGGAAATTTGGCGAAAGACTAAAGTCAGAAATATGCAGTATCCAGTGTCAGTAGCAGCTGATTTCAAGTTCTTGAGAAAAAAGATGTATATTGGCTCACTTCTTTTTTCTTTACTTTTCATCCAGGATTAGAACTCGTGTCGCTGTGTCCATTTCCTATGACAGTAACGAATACCTCCCAAACTTGTAAAGTATATATATATATATATATATTCCCACTCTGATATTTATGTAAAGCAGCATGTGATGTCAACCTTGTTTGCTGAATATAGTGTTTTAACTGTAGGGTCGATGCAAATGGTGGAATCCTTCACAAAGAAGTGATGAAGATGTGGAGGATGAAGACGAAGAAGAAGAACGAGAAGAGCCAGATGAGCCACAACCTGAGGAAGGCCCACCTTTGCTGACACCTCTTTCAGAAGATGCTGCTATAGGAGAAATCCCACCTTGGACAAGTTGTATGTCTTCAAACTTAGTACCTCAGTATGCAGTGGCTGTAGTTCATTCTAATCTTTGGCCAGGGGCACATGCTTTTGCCACAAGCAAGTAAGTCTGTATTTCGATTCAATTATTCTGTAAAATAATGCAAAATCAATCTTTTATGTGAATGAGAGAGAGAGAGAGCAATATAACTCGAACATAGTTTGTCAGCTACTTTATAAGTTGGATATTATTCTATGATATAATAATATTACTACCAAGGTGAGTCAAAAGTTTTGTATTATTTTCATACATGCTAGTGGCATGTATGTTACCTGACCGAAGCAGTTCAAGCTGTTGTAGATACCCACTGTGGTTGGTAGTATCATGGTAATTTGTGTGCTCACCCATTGTGCATTGCTTCGCTCTGTGTTTGATGTAAAAGCCTCGCAGGTGAACATGCAACGTAGTCTAATTCAGAAACTTATGCTTTATGAGTTTAAACTTAGCCATAATGTGATGGAAGCAAGCCAAAATATCTCTTTTGTGAAAAGGAGCAGTTGATCACAGTACAGTCACCGGGTGGCTCAAGAAATTTCATTTCAGTTACAAGAACCTTAACAATCAGGCAAGATCTGGTAAACCTAAAAGAGTAGGTTCTGAGGCCATTCTCCTAGCCATAGAGGTAAATATAGTGAGTAGCACCCAGAGAATATCTGGTGAGCTTGGCATTTTACAGTCTAATGAGATTCATCAATTTTACATCTTCAGGGAAAAGCATCCAGAATTGGTGAATTGTGCCTTACATTACTAAAATAGTGCAAAAATTGACTCACCCTTGTAGGTAACATAGAAATAAGTAAGTTGGCTGATCATAGTCAACGGCGACACGAAGGCTCCCTTTTCAATTGCTACTACACTGAAGTGTACAGGAGGGTACTACACCTTTCCCTGGATTGCTTCACTTACCCTTGATCCATACCTTATAATGCAGAATCTTAAGTAAGGAAGTATCAAGTACTATTTTTCGAGTCTTTTGTATGACTTGACCTGGGATTGAACCCTGGTTTTTCGGACCATTGGTGAACACTCTAACACTATGCCAATGAGCTGGTCAACATATAATAATGTTAATGATAAGTGATGATTATATGCAAGATTTTACACCTGAGAGATGACAGATTCTATGTGTCAAGAAAAGAAGGAGGAAGAAGACTCACCAGCACTGAGGATTGCTTGGATGCAACAATTCATGAACTCAAAGAATATTTTAGAAAAGAGCAAGGAAACACTGATTACAGCTGCCAGTAACAGCAATATCAACTGAAACTAAGAAAATTGCCCATGAGATGACCTGGATATGGTTAAAAAAGGAAAACCTGAAGAGAGAAACTGTTATGGTACCCAACCTGCGGACTGTAATGAACTCTTCCTGTTGCTATTAATACTGGGAGAATATTCATCTCGGTGTGAGTTCTCCCCAGCCTAACACTTTGGCAGTCAGACTGACATTCAACACTTTTTTATCTATGTTGTATTATACTTTCGTTAATATACTTTGTTCCATGTAAACCCAGGTTCATGTCTTTCTTCTGGACTCTTTACTGGTCCACAACAGAAACTAAATCTCTTTTAACAGCAGCATGGAATAATGTCATAAAGACTAAATATGTCAAAACAAAAATTAATAATATGCAGGAGAATAGTAAGAATAGTTTATGTGATGATAGATGAAACCATTAATCACATAACAAGTGAATGCAGCACAAAAGGAATGGTTGGTTAGTTGTTTGAGTTTTATGGCATATCAACCTTTGTTGGTTATTTAATGCCAAATCCATTTTTATGCAAATAATCAGTTCTATTTCAAACAATTCAGTTTAGCATGAGTATAGTTTGTCAAAAACATTTCTATTTCAAGCTATTCAGTTTAGTCAAACAGTTCTAATTCATCCAATTCAGTTTAGTATAAGTACAGATTTTGTTTGCACACAGTTAAATGTCAAAACATTTCTATATTAAACAATTCAGTTTAGCGTTAATACAGTTTCAATGTCAAAAACAGTTCCATTTCAAACAATGCAGTTTAAATGTATGTACACAGTTTAATTGTCAAAAACATTTCTATTTCAAGCTATTCAGTTAAGTCAAACAGTTCTAATTCAAACAATTTAGTTTAGCGTAAGTATACAGTTAGTTCTATTTAACCCATAGATAGGGCCCGATCAGGTGCTACCATTCCGGGCCAGAGTGGACCTGGTAGCAATTGCAATGAAAGGGTGCTCCACATTTCCCAAAGCTCCAGCATCACTGGGACCTCATCATCAGATTGTTTAGTGTCATATTCAGAACACTTGTGTGTGTGGGGGGGGTCTTACCCCTTTGCAGAGTTGCAGTCGATGTATTCTACAGCCCCAGCTGACTGGGCAAAGGAATACTAGAGTAGGCATGACTGGGTAAGAAAAATGACTCAATGGAAATTGTGCAAGAGAGTAATGTTTGATGTTGTTGACAAATGGTATATGCCCAAACCAGAATCTGTCCTAGAAGATCAGATGCATGAAATTCTTTAGGACTTTTAAATACCAACAGATCACCCAGTCTTGTCCAAAAGACCACACTTAGTGTTAATTATCAAAAGAAGAACTTGTCAGTAAGTGGATTTTGCTGTTCCAGTGGATCATAGTGTGAAAATGAACGAAAGTAAAAAGATAGACAAATACTTAGATCTTGCCAGAGAGCTGAAAAAAATCATGGAACATGAAAATGTTGCTAATGCCAGTTATTAATAGATCTCTTGGAATGATCACTAAAGGTCTGGAAAAGAGATTGGCGGAACTGAAGGTCAAAGACCACTGAACTGTTAAAATCAAATAGAATACTTAACAGCTTGCTGTCACTTGGACTTCTTGTGAAAACTGTGACACTTCAAACTCTCCTGTTCCTAGGTGCACATATTTAGTTGCAATAATACATATGCATTTAAGTGTGAGCAGATGGGAATATCTATGTATGCATATAGGTATAGTTTATATGCATGTATCCATGTTTGGGTGCAAGCAAATCTGCATGTGTAGGCATAGGCTTTGCATATATATATGTACATTGATGTATATATATAGTGCTATCAAAGCGATAGCTAAACAAGTTAGGGAGGTCAGTAGATTTTTATTGATAATAAAATAGATAGAGAAGGATTTCTCAATGAGAATGAAGGGGTTGATTTTGAAGAGTGTTTTTTTTTCAAGAAGTGATGGCTCCATATATTCAAAGAGCAGTTCAAGATGAGGAGAGGTGAAATGTGAGAGAGCAGCAGTTAGGAGTTGGCTGTTAGACACTGTAATAGGACAGAATGGGATAGAGAACTGGCCAATGCCCAAGTTTCATCCTTTGTCTATTTTATGATAGTTAAAGTTTGGTTTAGGTTTGGTTTAGCTTGGTTTTATGACATATCAACCATGGTAGGTTATTTAATGCCAAATCCTCTTTATACATATATATTAAATATACATATTTACCACCCCCTCCGCTCAGGAAGGATATGACACAAGGTCAATTTTTAAGCGGAGTTTAACAGGTTTGAATTCAGAGTTTTCCTTCTCCTAGACTAGTTGCCTCAACAAGGCTAAAGAACCTAGTCTACCCTACTATTTACCCATAGCTGGAGGGGAGAATAATTGGATTCATACCTTTCCCAAGGGTATTAGTGCTATGTGAAATGCAATCAGTCTCATCCAGGATTTGAACTCGTGTCGCCGGGTCAATTTCCTACGACGATAACCATTACACCACGGGCACCTTCATATATATTAAATATATGCATGATTTGTAAGCACATTTTGTAGATAATATTCTTAAATGAACCTGAGTTTGTTTTTGCACACAGTTAAATGGCTTCAAGTATTGCTATACAACAATCACAATTTAGCATCAGTCATTTGTTTGCATATATAGTTTGTAGATAATTTCTACTAATTCAATATTAATCATTTATTTGCACACAGTGAAGTGGTTGCAAGCATTGCTATTTAACACTGATTATTTTATTCAACTCTATTCATTCACTTACACACAGTCATATGGTTCCAAGTATTACTATCTATAACTAACAATTCAATTAAACATCAATCATTTGTTATCACACAGCTAAATGATCAATCAGTTCTATTTCAAACAATTCAATTTAACTTCAGTCATTTGTTTGCACTCAGTTTAAATGTGAAACAGTTCTATTTGACCCATAGTAGGACCCTACGGTCCAACAAGAATCTGGGAGCGATGGCGATAAAGGGGTACTCTGCATTCCTCAAAGCTCCAGCATTACTAGAACCTCACCATCAGATTGCTTAGTGTTATATCTAGAGCTCTTGTTGTGGGGAGGGGGAAGTTTATCCCTCTGCAGAGATGCAGTTAATGGCTTGACTTGGGATTGTTTCAAAGAGGAAGAGTCAATAAAGATGGCCATATAATTGTGTATTGTAGAGTTCAATTTATTTCTTTGTTTTTCCTGACTTGTGACTTCTGACCTGTGGCTTCTACAGTTTAGACTAAAACTGGCAGACACAAATGTGGGGAAAGGTCAATTAGCTGATGAGACTGAATGGCCTTTGGATTGATACTGCCATAAAGGCCATAGGTTATTATTGGTGTGAAAAACTCACAAAGAGTAAAGAAATAATCTATGTATTAATTCAATTGCAACTACTTATTAGGGATTAGGTGTGGGTCTTGTTAAAAGACAAAGAGGGATAGATCAACTATGCTAAGTGAAACCTAGGTACCTCTACCCCCCCACACACACACGAATGCTTTTACTACACTGGTCATTAGACAAAGTAACTATTCCTTATACAGATAATTTTTACACAGTTATATGGTTTCAAGTATTCCTATATAACACCAATAATTTGCAAGTAATTATATGGTTTCATAGCTTCAAGTGACTATTCTTAATACAGATAATTTGTACACAGTTATATGGTTTCAAGTATTCCTATCTAACGCTAATAATTTTCAAAGAGATCTACTTAATGTATAGATGGGAACCTACCCAGTATTACCACTCCAGGTCAGAAGTGGACTTGAGAGTAATGGCAATGAAGTGGTGACTCTACACTCCCTGAAGCTCAAGAACTAAATCCTTACCACCAAATTATTTTTAATAAAAATAATTTGCACACTGTTATATGGTTTCAAATATTCATTTCTAATACAAATAACTTTCAAACAGATCTATTTGAACCATAGATGGGACCCTAACAGGTCAGAGTGGACCTAGGAGTAATAGTAATGAAGGGGTGAGTCTACACTCCCCAGAGTTCACAAACTGGATCTCCACCACTGGATGAAGTTTAGTATCATACCTATCACACCCATTTCTTGTGTTGGATAATAGTAAAAAATATTTTCTGATCACCTTCCTATAGTAATCCATTTTTATTGTTTTTGAAAATAATGTTTTTTAAATATTTTTTTTTTAATGCTTTTTCAAATCAAAAATTTAAAGAATTTTTTTTTCTAATACAAAGCTCTAAAATTTGATTTCAGGAAATTTGAAAACATTTATATTGGTTGGGGTCTGAAATATTCCCCTGAAAACTATAGCCCACCTCCAATGCCCCAACCTCAAGATGAATTTCCTGAAGGACCAGAAGTGACAGAAATGGAGGATCCAACTCCTGAGCAAGAAGCATCACTCAGGGCAGCACTGCAAGCAAAGGGAGAAGAAGAACTGGAAGAAGCTGAGGAAGAAGAGGAGGAAGAAGAGGCATAAGTTGTGGGGGTCACCTCATAACCAATTGTTCTCACCTTCCCACTTTCTAGAGACATTGCAGTGATACCTTATTTCTTCATCTGAATAGTATGAACACTTTTTTTATAAAAATCATCCATTATGTGGGCCTTTTCTTTTCTGTTTTTTTTTAACCTAAAAGACTAAATCATGCATATTTGTGTACCAGGTGTTTTTTGCAAGTGACTTAGTTGTGACACACTTCAATTTCATTTATTATCTAGATTAACTGTGCTGACAAAAAAAAAAAATGATACCAGATGTAATATCTGAAAATGAAAAATAATTTAAAACTTCAATAAATTAAAACGACAGAAAATTCCTTCTCTACTACTGTTTTTTTTTTTTTTTGTATAAACATTGAAAAAAAATCTCTTTAGGTTGTTCCTCTATTTTTTTATAGTGGTCACTATATAAAGATGGGCCAACTGGATTCTTTGAGTGATAGAGAAAAGCGTTATACAAATGCACTCACAATATATCATTACAGCATTTGAATGCATTTTTTAACACATCATGATTCGAATGATATTCTGATGATTAGAAACAATTAAACAATTAATAAAGTTCTCACTTTGTTGAATTTTTTTGAATTTTCTAAAAGAAAAAGAAAATTGTGATATGGAAGTTTATTCCCACCACCCAAGAAATGCCAGGTAGCTCTTCTTGTGTATATATATATAATATAGAGAAAAATTGATAAATGAGGTTATCCAAGAAGAAGAGTTTGATGAGAAAGAAAGTCATTGCTTTAATGTTTTGGTTCTAATGAACCATCATCAGGGCTTTGAAGGATAATGTCTAGTGATGTTAAATCACTGATGGATATTTAATGAAATAGAAAAACAAGGGGTAACTTCCTTCCTTCCTCCTTCTTCTTTCTCCTTCTGATCCAAAATCTTTCTTGGTAAACAAATGGAACAAATAAGTTCTCCAAAATATTCCTCAACAGTCATATGACATATTTTTAAACACGAACGCTGATTTATTGATTGAACGGTTACCCCTTTCCCTGTATATATCGTATTTCCTCTTTATTTTTGTATTTTAAACATCCATTGGTGATTTAACATCACTAGATATCATCCTTCCTAGTCCTGATGATGGTTAGTTAGAACTGAAATATTAGAACGTTAACATTCTTTCTCATGAAACTCTTCTTGGATTACCTTGTTTATCAATTTTTCTCTATATTGTCACATTTACTTTGATTATTTACTTCCATATATCATAGTCAACTGGCTACTCATAAACCAAAAAAAAAAAATCAAAACAAACAAACCCCATTTTCCAAGGATTGATGAGTCACTGATGTCGTCAGCCAATAGCTATCTAGGGACTGGTTGTTAAGGAACCAAATCGCTCCACATAGAACGTCTTTTAAAATATCAAATTCAGCCGGTCTTTCTAAGGACAGTCCACAACTAATGGACAAAATCTGTTGTAATAAAAAAAAACTTTGTTAAGGTAGAATGAAGTTTCTCATTCTACTTAAACTATATAGAGTAGTAACACACTGTAGACATAAAAGCGGCGATATCAAAATGGTTGGCAGTATTTGGCTGGACGTCAGCCAAGAGTGTGGGAGGAATTCAATTCTCCCCTGGTCACTCTATGACCAAAGCCTTATCAGCAGCAGCCGCCGCCTATGAGGCACTGGTCAAGGCTTCCCTTAAAGCCGATGTCCTGGTTCCAACCAGCAGACGACACAGGAATACTACAAACCACAGATGATGCAGGAACATTGCTAGGCTCTCGGCTTAAAAGCCCTTTTCAGTACTATTTAGAAAGTCTATTCAAACTCCTCCTGAGACAGCACAATGCAGCAGTCCCAACTACCAGCCTCTCTATCTAACAGGCCTTTTCATGGATAATTCTGAAAGTCTAACCTAATACCCTCTGAGATTGCACCAGCAGCTACCAGTCCTGCTCCGGTGACCTCCTTCCTGCAGTAGCAACTACCAGTCCTGCACCAGCAACCACTCCCCTGCAGCAGCAGCAGCTACCAGTCCTGCACCGGCGACCACCTTCTTGCAGCATCAACTACCTGTCTTGCACTGGTGACCACTTCCCTGCAGCAGCAGCTACCAGTCCTGCACTGGTTACCACTTCCCTGCAGTAGCAGTTACCTTCCTGCACCAGCGACCTCCAGTTCTACAACAGCAGCTACCAGTCCTGCACCAGTGACCACCAGTCCTGACTACCAGACTTGCACCAGCAGCTACCAGTCCTACAGTAGCAGCTACCAGTCCTGCACCAGCGAGCACCAATCCAGCGACTACCAGTCTTGCACCAGCTATCCAGTCCTGCACTAGCAACTAGATACTGCACCACTGACCACCTTCCGGCAGTGGTGACTGTCTGCTGTATGCTATTCCGATTTTATGATTCCCCATAATAAAATTTGGACTTTCAAAGCTATCACCTTGTTTTGTCATTCTTTCCTAGTTCGTTGTCAATCACTTATATTTCAAAAGTTTGCGGGATTGGTATATTTTTCAACCCCGCAACACATATATATAATATATTGTTCATTATATATGTACATATATATAATATGTAGTTTATTATATTTATAAATAAAGAGTATTCAATATCAGTAATAGTGAATATATATCTTAGTTAAGATAGTGTAGATACTGAGTCAATGGTACTGGGTCAGTTTCTTTCCTATCATTGGATAATGTGTGTATGTACTTTTCACCTCCCATTTTTGATTTGATGATTGCATGGGTAAGAAACTGACAGTCACTAAGTGCCATTGACTGTATCTATACTATCATAACATATATAATTTTTTTGTATACTTCAGATGAAAAAGAATTTAATTTGGTAATTCTATTATAAATTTATTTCAGTCTACTGATGGTATTGTGACCTCTTCAGATGGAAAGAAATAGTTATATATTCGAATATAACCTAGAAACGCTTACATTGCTCCAGGCAAAAAGAGAATTTAAAAATTAGATTTGAAAAAAAATAAATGAATAAAAATAAATAAATAAAATGTAATTTTTCATGGTAGAAATATAACTATATATCAGCAAATATAATGTTTATACATTCTTTTTTAAAAAAAACAGTTACCTATAATTTAAGACATTACTGAATTTTAAACATGGCGAATTCTATAAATTATATTAATTGTCACCTCAATATCAATTAAATAAAAAATATAAATTAATTCCTAATTTTGTTAATGTTACAGTAACTTTTAAGAATTATAATCAATATAAATATGTAAAGTAAAGTTAAGTAAAGTTGTCTCCCTTTAGTCGCGGGCGACCAGAAGGCTCCCTTTTCAATAGCTACTATACCGAGGTGTAGGAGAGCATGCTACTCCTTTCCCTGAATTGCTCCACTTTACCCTTGATATGTACCTTATATTGCTGAGTGTTAAGCAAGGAGGTATCAAGTACCATTTTAAAAGTCTTTGGCATGACTTAAACTTCGAAACATAAATTGATATTGATTTAAAAGATAATATTCTATGATATTTATGAATCATATCGTAAAATATTTATTGTTATCTATATGTGGAAGAATTTAATTCAGGACATTGGCCTTGTGGGTAGAGTGTTTGCCAATGGTCTAAAATACTGGGGTTCAATCCCAGGTCGAATCATACCAAAGGCTAAAAATTGGTACTTGATGTGATCTTGCATTAAAAGGTAAGGATCAAGGGTAAAGTGTAGCGCCCTCCCTTACACCTTGGTGTAGTAGCTATTGAAAATGGAGCCTTTGGGTCACCCTTAACAAAGGTCGCCAACTATGACGAATTTGATATCATAGAATTTTTATCCAAAATTTTTGTAATTAAATAAAAAGAGACATAGATTAGAACATTATGAACACTGTTTTAATTCTGAAGGAGAAAAAAAAATTATTGATTTATAAAATTTTTAAAAAGCATTAATTTATTTAAATTCATTTTAAATTCATTTTTAATTTTGAATTCTTAAATTTTTAAATTACAATAAAATCAAATTCATTTAAATCTATTTTAGATTTAAAATTTTTTAATTCTTTAAAAATTTATTTAAATTTATTTTAAATCTAAAATCAGTAAATTTTTAGAATTAAAAGAAATTTTTAAAAATCATTCAAATTCATTTTCGATTTAAAATTTGTAAATTTATCAAAATCTATAAATTATTTTTAATATTCCCTAGAAAAAAAACCCAAAAATACAAAAACAAAAAAACAAAATGAAAAAAAAATGAAAAGAAAGGTAATTTAAAAAAAAAACATTCAGGAAAATTTTCTGAGCTTAGGAATCAAAAAAACATCAGTTGCATTGTGGTACATGGTGAGGTAAAGTTCCCAGCTATGGGTAAATAGTAGGACAGGCTGGTTTCTTTAGCCTTGTTAAGGCAAACAGTCAAAGAAAAGAAAAACTTTGAATTCAAACCAGCTTTACCTTTAAAAATTGACCTTGTGTCACATTCTACTCATGGTGGCGGGGTTGTATAAATTCATACATGGGGAAGTAAAGTTATGCAACCTAAACCCAATTTGAATGAATTCAAAAGAGGAACAACTGAAGAATAGATAAAAAGAGTTTTTATTTTTATTTGAATATAATAATAATAATAATAATAATACACAACAGAATATCATGTGTAGGTTTTGTGGTGACAGAGATGAAAGAGTTACATAATAAGCAAATGCAGCAAACTGGTACAAAAGGAATTCATAAGTAGGCATGACTGGGTAGGAAAGGTGACCAACTAGGAATTGTGCAAGAGATTATAATGTGACCATGCTGACAAATCAGAATCTCTCCTAGAAAATGAGATGCATAAAATTCTCTGAGTTACAAATGGATCACCCAATCCTGCTCAAAAGACCAAATGATAGAAAACGCTTGGACCGCATAACATTCAACAAAAGGTGGGTGTATGCTGTGAACCTGGTCGCATGAAAGAGGACAATGTTGGAGTCATGCTTCCCTCCTCTTCCTGTGCATGGCGAGGATGGTCCGGGTCCTTTGGGACCCCACCCCAGGTAAGTAGAATCCTTTGATACCCACTTGACCCCCTAGCTAGTTGTATGAGGTGTGTTATTGGCCCTATCACTTTGTATTAATTATCAAGATCCTCCCCATCCCACATCATCTTTTCTCCTAAACCTATTCCCCGCCTGCTGCAGATCTTGAAATTTCTGTAATGTTGTCCTCTCCTCACCTTCCTTCTCCTCCGTTTTTTTTTTTACCCCCCTTAAAAATTTACTAGGGACAGATCGGCTTGTTTTCGGCTCCTGTCTGGACACCGGAAAACGGTCATCTCTCCATATCATAGATGGGGGGATGGAAGGGAAACCAACGGGGTTCTTCAGTTATTTTATTTTTGCAAAATTACCTCCAAAGATTTTCTTCCCTTCCCCATCATAATTTTCATTGTACATATATCATTCCATTTCACCAGGTTTTTAAGTAGGTTCCATACTGGGGATTGTTGCGTGTTAGAGATGAATTGGAATAAATCATAGTGGAAATAAATTATTGTGTGACTGATTGTGAAAGAAACTAGCTAGGGCTCCCAGAACAACAAAGTCTCCTTTTCTTCTCCCCCTCCCCGCAAAAAAACCTTGGGCCTTGTGCTCACCAAAAATTGTTAAATTTTATATTTGTCTCTTTTTGGAAATAAACAGAAGACCAGACCTAGTGTTGATTAACAAGAAAAGAATGAGTAAACAAGTGGATATTACCATTTCAGCAGACCATTGTGTGAAAATTTTTAAAAAACCCGAAAAGATAAACAAATACATGGATCTTGCCAGAGAGTTGAAAAAGTTGTGGAACATGAAGATGACAGTGATACCAATAATATTAAGTGTGCTTGGAATGGTCTTCAAAGGCCTGGGAGAATTGGCGATCAGAGGATGATTCAAGACCATCCAAATTGCAGGACTGTAAAAATCAGATGGACTGATTAAAAGAGTCCTGTAGACTTGTTATCAGTTGGACTTCAATATAAAAAAAAAAAAAAACACCAGTTAAAACTGGAATAATAATAATAGAAATAATAAAGTACCTATACCTTCCTAGAGAATTAAAAAACTATAGAACATGAAAGTGATAATGATACCAATTGTGATTGGTGTGTTCAGGCCAGTCACCAAAGAATTTGTAAAAAGACTGAGTACTTGGAAATAAGAGGACGAGTAGAGACCACCCAAACTACAGTATTGAGATTGACCATAATACTTAGAAGAGGCCTGGAGACTTGAGGAGACTTACTGTCACTCGGATTCCAGTGGAAAACCATCAGCTAATGCTGGTCTGAAAAACTCTCAAATGAGTAAATGATAATAAATGCTATTTCACTGATATAATTCTCTGGTAAGATAAAACTCCTTAGCCAAAGCATTTGATAAATTTTCAAAATATATGAACCTGAAAATAGAAATTGCACCAATATGGCATTTAAACACAGCCAGTATTCAACTAGTAATAGGAGTGTAGAGAAGAGGAAAATCTCGTATTTTGGTTTGGCGCTCAATTTATTTCAACACTTAATTTCACCCAATCAGGATGACTTATCCTATTCAGCCCGGACCTTCATTTCCGGCTTGCAAAACGGGTGAGTGGCCAAACCCACTCTCTTTGGCTTGAGACGGCGACCAGAACAGACGTTCCTCTGGCCGACCCTACTTAGCAATGCTTTTTTAGCTAAACAAGCCGCCCAGTGTAGACATCTCACTGTGGCTTTAACACTAGCAGCAGCAACATGGACACTCAACGAAGGAACCATCTAATTTATGGATTTCCTACAAGGAATCCCAGTTGAACATAAATTAGAAACATACAACATGCCTCGCACAGGCCCAACTTTGTGTCACCCCAAAATTGGCTATGTCGATCTGAGCATAACTTCGCTCTCGACACTAGTTCCCTTTTCACCTCTGGTCCACACATGGAAACAACGCAGACTCTCCCCCAAATACCAGATACAAAACTACACAGTGACTCTAAACACAATCCCTCACACGTCCCGCAACACACGCTGCCATATCAACATCCCGCTACGCCATTTCGTCTCCAACACGAACAAGCCTAAACTCCACGAGTCTTGCAGCATCAAAAGCAAACCATATTCAATGCTGCAAATAAAAAACTTTCTTTGTTGTGTTGTTAAAAAAAAGTTTCGTCATTCGTTTGTGTTGCCTAAAAAATATAGTGTTAAAGAAATTAACAATTACTCGAACCGCTATAGGAGCATTAGGAATGTTAAGAATACTAATACACATATTAAGAAAATCCCAGGAAATCTTCTCTATCTGAAATGCAAATGATTATGCAAATGAACATAGCTCAAATACTTTTAAAAAACTGTGGATTAAATATACTCAATGAGAAAAATCTTCATTTACCTCAGGTCTCAGATAAAAGACTTGGCTGGTTTGTATCAAATTGCCAATCGGGAAAATTGAAGAGAAATAACAATAATAATAATGATGATGATGATGATGATAAGATCAGCAAGAATACCTATTGTCACTCATATTCAAGTAAAAAAAAAAAAACCCCAAAAATTCATGTTAAAACTGGTGTGTAAAATTTGTTAGGTTGGTTGGTTGGTTGGTTAATGGTTGTCATGTTTTATGTTATATTAACCCTTTTTGGGTCATTTAATGCTGAATTAAGTCATTTTGATAAAAGTTTCAAACAATTCAGTTTTGTATAAGTATAGTTTTTTGTTTACACACGGTTAAATGTCAAAACAGTTCTATTTCAAACAATTCAATTTAGCATAAGTACAGTTTAAATGTCAAAAACAGTTCTATTTCAAACAATCCAGTTTAGCATAAGTACAGTTTTTTGTTTACATACAGCCTTATTTCAAACAATTCAGTTTAGCATAAGTGCAGTTTTTTGTTTACACACAGTTAAATGTCAAAACACTTCTATTTCAAACAATTCAGTTCAGCATAAGTACAGTTTTTTTGTTTACACACTGTCAAATATCAAAACAGTTCTATTTCAAACAATTCAGCTTTGCATGATTACACTATTTAAATCATAGATAGGACCCAATCAGGTGCTACCAGTCTGGGCCAGAGTGGACCTGGGAGTGATGGCAATAAAGGGGTACTTTGCATTTCCCAAAGCCCATCTACTGGAGCCTCACTATCAGACTATTTAGTATCAAATTGAAGACACTCATTGCAGAGATACACTTGGTTTATTTAGCATCCCCAGCCAACCAGGCCAAACTTGTTTGGAGTAAAATAATAATAACAATAATAATAATGTGACACATTAAAACTACCATCATGCAATGTAAATTGTGGGAGCGCTGGGTATGATAAACAGATAAATAAGATACCTGGCAGTCCTAGCCTATATATAAAATATTAAAAAAATCACTCTTTGTAGAACTGTTCATCTCCTTAAGAGAGTTCTGACAATATGACTAAAAATTACACCCAAAAGAGGCAGAAAAATACATAGAATACATTTAATAACTAACTTCCCTCATGCTAGGTCTTGGGTAAAGACCTGGTGAAGGATTGAAAGAAACTGAAAATAAAACTGACGACAATAATAACTGTTATATCTGCAGGTGTCGAAACACCATTGTAGAGAAGAGGAAAATCTCGTATTTTGTTTTGGCGCGCTATTTAATTCAACACTGAATTTCACCCAATCAGGATGACATATCCTATTCAGCCCGGACCTTCATTTCCGGCTAGCAAAACGGGTGAGCGGCCAAACACACTCTCTTCGGCTTGAGACGGCGACCAGAACGGACGTGTCTCTGGTCGCCCCTGCTTAGCGATGCTTTTTTAGCTAAACAAGCCACCCAGTGTGGACATATCACTGTGGCTTTAACCCTAGCAGCAGCAACATGGACACTCAGCGAGGGAACCTTCTAATTTATGGATTCTTTGCGTCTAATAATTTTAGACCAAGGAATCCCAGTTGAATATGAATTAGATACGTTCAGCATGCCTTCCACAAGCACCACAAAAATTTACTATGTCGATCCGAGCGCCACTTCGCTCTCGACACACCTAGCTCTCATTTCACCTCTGGTCACATTAATGGAGATAACGCCTACTCTCCCCAATTACCAGACACACAAAACTACACGGTGGCCTTGAATACTTCCCTCACACGTCCAACGACACGCTGACATCTCAACATCCCGCTAAGCTATCGCGTCTCCAAAACCAACAAGCCTAACCACCACGAGTCTTGCAGCACCAAGAACAAACCATATTCAAAGCTGCAAATAAAAACTTTCGTTGTTGTGTGTTACTAAAGAATAGTTTCGTAATTCATTTCTGTGCCTATAAATTCACACGCTATAAAATGGTGAACCCGACGTGATGGCATTTTTTTTTTAATGGAGTGAGAGTGAGAAAGTGTCTCTTTTGCGTCGCTGGTCTGTATGTTGGTCCTTGGTTCGTAGGAAGCGTGTTTAAAGCTAGCTGCGAGCAAAGGATTCCAAGTGGAATCAGTGGCGGTCATGTGAGAGAGATGTGTTTCTTCTGCTAGCTCCGGGCTCTCTGACCTTGTCCGTTCTACAAAAAGGGACCAGACAAAATAGTTCCTGAGAGGGAGAAGGAATTAATGCGCTCTGCCAGTTGATTGATCAGTGAGTGACCGACTCTCTTAACAGGGGCATTGATTCGCGAAAGGAAATAGATCTGTGGCTGCTACAAACTATTTGTTTACAAGTCATATATATCTAATATATATGTATAAACAGTATTTGGCATTAAATAACCGACATGATATGCCATGAGACACAACCAACCAAACCACCACAACTCAACTAATCATTTGTGTATACTTTTCCCTGAATTTTTCCGCTTAAAAGTTAAGAGTGTGTATAATACACAAAAACGATATACTTAACTTTTTTTCGGCCACATGTCTCACCATTTTCTAATGACCAGAAGTAAGTTATATCTATCTATATTCCAAATTAATGTATTTTATGAGCTTATTTTCCCTGCAAGCTTGTTGCATTTTAATGTGAACATGTCTGTGCATTTTCTCTAAATACTGCATAAATTTTGTCTTCTTATTTTTAGTCTGAATGAACTGATAAAAAATTAAACAAATGCTAAATTTTGGTGAAATTTATTAGTTGCAAATTCTAAAAACGTCAGCGCGCATTATACACAATTTTTTTTCTCTAAATTATATTGTCAAAAGTTAGGGGTGCATATTTTCTTGAAAGAGGTACCAACCTATTATGTGTTATACATCTCCTTTAGAGAGTGAGGTCGAACACGAGAGACAACCCACTTGCCTAAGTTATATCTATTTTTTATAATGGCTAGAAGACCATTACTTGGTAGTTCGATTCTCATTGGGTGTCCCATACATATAGTCTTGTGTCACATCAGTGCATATTATAAACAAATGATCACAGCAAATGAACCACTACAATGAACTGAAGGTGAATAGTGTGTACACAGTTGCCTCCCTTGATGTCAGTTACCTCCACTTGTCAGTGTTACCAGATAGACTTTTTTTTGATGTTTCTGAAATCTAGCATTTCTTTTTCGTTTGCTTGGCGTCAGGAAATTTTTTAAAAGATTTTATTTATAACATTCTAAAATTCTTTGAAAGGAAACTGCACCCAGCCTTTTTTCTAAAAACATTTTTTTTTAAGAAAATAATATTTGTTGAAATTATATATAAGAGATGTTTTAGAGAAAACTATAGTTATTGTTTTAAAGTTCAAAATTATACAAAAAATCTTTCATAAAAAAAAGAAATTCAAACTGTAAAGATATACAAAACCCATACAAAATTTGTATGAATTCTTTTTCCTTGGGGAGGATGCCACAACCTGCTCACAAACATAAACAGATTGGATTACTCGCTCGCCCTAGAAAAATTACATCCAGGTACGGCCAGAAATGACTAAGCCCTTTTTTCGACCTTAACCTGCTGTTACAGCTAAAAAAGGGATAAATTAAAATTAACAACAATTACAGAACACTTCTGCCAGAAATAACTCTATAAAAATGGAATTAATTATCTTCGCAAGCCTATATCAGGCTAAAGAAGTACTTTTTTTCTACACCCATTTTTTATAGAAGAAATTTCTATTTACATGCCTGTCAGAAGTCATGGTGCCTTCCCTTCATATAAACAAGGCTTCAGCGGTGAGAAATTCAGAAGTCCCTGGACACTCTCAGAGCAGGATCCGAAAGGCTGAATCCTACATCTGGTGGTTGCATTCGCCTTTCCCATCACATTGATATGCACAAAAGGTCCTTTTAAGGGCCATTAGAGGTCTCCTTCTGCAGGCTGGAGCATCTCTGACGGTCCTTATCGACCAAAGTAGACGGCCCAGAGACAAACACAAAGAGGACTCTAAGACCATCCAGTCTTAACCATTCGATCAGTTCTGCTCGTCCGTTTGGCTGCGCAGCGCTAAAGGCACAGGTTAGCTGTGCAGATAGCGAACCAGTAGCTAAAGGCACAGGTTAGCCTTTAGCTACTGGTTCGCTATCTGCACAGCTTTAAGATAACGCCCAACTTAGCCACGATCTCCTGGCCTGTTCGCTCAACAGTGCAGAGCTTTGACACTGCAAAACCTTAGCTACCGTCTCGATACATCTGCACAGATTTAGCGTGGCAAAGCCATAGCTACCGTCTCTAAATCGTCTGCACAGCTTTGGTGTGGCACAGTCATAGCTACCGTCCCAACTGTCCGCACCACTTTGGTGCTGCAAAGCCATAGCTACTGTCTTCGAATCATCCGCACAGCTTTGGCGCGACACAGCCATAGCTACCGTCAACGATACACCCACACAGCTTTGGCGTATCACAGCCATAGCTACTATCCCGACTCATCTGCAAAGCTTTGGCACAGCAAAGCCATAGCTACCGTCAACGATATGTCTGCACATCTTTGGTACAGCAAAGCCATAGCTACTGTCAATGATATGCCCGCAAAGCTAGAGGCACGACAAAGCCCTAGCTTCACCGATTCACTCGCTCGACTTTGTATGTGCTAAGGCCTGGCAAACCTCAGCCACGGTTTCCCCATCCGTTCACTTGGTCCGTAGTACTAAGACACAGCTCAGTCTTAATCACCAGCTCGTTCGACTCTACATAGCCAAGCTGCCAACACCGACTTCGATCACGACGCCCCAGAAATGCACGTACGACTCGGTGTTATGAACTGCCCTAGCATTGCCACATCTGGCCCACGTACAACTCGCTGTATGGGCTAGGAACCAGATCGACACCCCCCCCCAGTTAATCCAAAGTACTGTCAAAACTGGGATATTGATTTATCAATGAGGACCAACACTAGCTTCCCGCAATGATCGTCCAGCTGCATTCAATGACTCAACCGACCTCAGCTTCCTGCAATGATCATCCAGCTACATCTTATGACTCGACCCACATTGGCTACCAGCAACGATCATCCAGCCGCTTCTCTTCGACTCGACCATACCACCTACCGATATCAGCCATCTAGGTGAAGACAAATACAACTGCCACGGACTTTACACACGCGCTTGTAAACACGACAATAAATTGTTATATTTGTTATCTCACCTTTGTTTCCTTCATTGTCTTTGGCTGTCGATTACTTGCACGCTTAAACTTAAAACATTTGCGGGGTCGACATGCTTATCGGCTCCTCAACAAGGATAGTGCAGAAATATCAATATTTGTAAGTATAGAAGTATTTGTTTTATAAAAATTTATTTCTCACAATAGAATATTGTGGCAAATTAACAGCAACCTCCAAAACTTTCAGTTGAATTTAAGTGAATTTTCAGTTAAGTTGACATTAAGTTAAATTTCTCTGATAGCTCCTTGCCAATTCAGTTATTTTTTAAAGATTAAAGGAGTGAGTAACAAATACCTTTTTACTGCCTTCACACTGAAAATTTTGGAGCCCCCTGAGTCGAAGCAATGGTGGGCAGCTCTTGGTGCCTTGTTGTCTAGGCCCATTTCCCCTTCTCCACTCTGAAAGTGCCAAAGTTGCTGTTAATTGTCCACACCTGGTGAGTCTGATTCTATTGTTAGAAATAAACTTTTATAGCTTGAGAGATTTGTGGAAAAAATATACCTAAATTTTCTCTCATATGGTAAATTAGGTTGTCTCATAAATGTCTTTCTTCTGTCTCCTAATAACAGCAAGTCACTGAAGAGAAAGGAAGAAATGAGAAGAATTGTTTGTTTAGGTTTATGGCATATCAATCTTTGTTGGTTATTTAATGCCAAATCCATTTTTATACAAATAAACAGTTCTATTTCAAACAATTCAGTTTAGCATAAGTACACAGTTTAATTGTCAAAAACATTTCTATTTCAAGCTGTTCATTTTAGTCAAACAGTTCTAATTCAAACAATTCAGTTTAGTACAAGTATAGCTTTTGTTTACACACAGTGTAAAAACAGTTCTATTTCAAACAATTCAGTTTGGCGTAAACACACAGTTAAGTTCTATTTGACCCATAGATAGGGCCCTATCAGATGCTACGACTCAGTGCCAGAGTGGACCTGGGAGCAATGGTAATGAAGGAGTAGTTCAACTTCCCCAAAGCTCCAGCATTACTGGAACCTCACCATCAGATTGTTTAGTGTCATATCTAGGACACTCGTAGATAAGCAGTCTGTGTATTCTACAGCCCCAACTGACTGGGCAAGAGGATTGAAATGTACAATATTGACTAAAAAATGAATGCATGAGAATTAAATAAAGGTTTTAAGACTCGGCAAAAAAACCCCCAAAAAACAAAAAAAAAACATGGTTGAACATTTTTGTTGGAGCAACACACGACTCCTTCTCATAAAAAAAATCTGATTTCTGGTCTTAATCTTCTGCAGGTGAGGCTCATCCTAAGATAAGAAATGTACAACAAATCTAAAATCTGGATGAAGCTTAGAACTTTTTGAACGACCGCTGTAGTTTATAAACCAATAAATCCTGATATGTATATATCTTTCTAGATCGATTGTCATACCAAGAGTTAAAGAGATCAGGCTGCCCTACTATTTACTGATAGCTGGAGGGAGAGTAATTGATTTGGTTGTATGGCATATCAACCATTGTAGATCATTCAATGCCAAATTCTGTTTATTCATATATATTAGATATATATGATTTGCAAACATAAGTCAACAAAGTTAAATAATTCCAAGTCTTGCTATGTATCACTAACAACTCAATAAAGCATTAGTCATTTCTTTACACAGTGAAATTATCAAGCAGTTCTATTTCAAACAAATTTGGTATAAGTTGTTTGTTTGTTTGCACTCATTTTAAATGTCAAACAGTTCTATTTGATCCATAGATAGGATCCTATAAGGTGCCATCACTCCAAGCCAGAGTGAACCTGGAAGCATGGCAATGAAAGGGTACTCTGCATTCCCCAAAGCTTCTGCAGTACTGGAGACTCACCATCAGATTGTTTAATGTCATATCCAGGGCACTCATTAATGCAGGGTGGGGGTCTTACCCCTCTGCAGAGACGCAGTCAGTGTGTTCTACAGCTCCAGTCAACTGGGCTGAGAACAATTAGATTCATACCTTTCCCAAAGGTATTAGCACTATATGTGAAATACAAACAGCCTTGTGTAGGATTTGAACCTGTTTCACTGTGTCCATTTCCAATGATGATAACATTACACTTTAAATGCCTCCAACAATTTGAGTGTGGCATTGTGGGATTTCAATGAAAGTTGGCAATGATCCTATTGTATAAATTGCAGTTTTGTTAGCCCTGAAATTTAAATCATTTTAAGTCGTTCCTTATCCTCTGCCAGTTATCTATTGACTACTTACTCTTCTAAAAAATCCTAAGCTCTTGCATGCAATCATTTCTCACATCCTCCATGAGAGTTTCTGTGATTGACTCCTTGCTATTAGTCACTAGTCACACAGCTGGCCACTAGGTTCCCTGGAGTTTGGAGGCAACCGCTACACAGCTGAGCATCAGGTTCACTCATGATGGGGTAACCATTTCATTACATGAGATGTACTCAAAAAGCATTGTTATTTAAGCTATATTTACTAAGACAGAAGTGAACAATGAATGAAGCATTTATTTTCTTCAAAATAGTCACCTTGGCATTCAATGTGCTTACTCCACTAAGTTTTCAACTGGTCAAAGCATCTCTGGAACTCCTCTTTTGATATGGTGTAAGACTGTGCAGTTATTTTTCTTATGTCCTCTATGTTCTTTAATTTCTTACCTTTAAGATAAATTTTCTGTAGAGGAAATAAGAAAAAAAAATCTACCTGTGGTGAGAATGGAAGGTGCTGCATTTGAATAATTGGGTGTTTTACTACCAATGTTTTTTTTAGAAGTATTGACATTGGTTACATCATTTTATTTTTTCATATTGGCAGACTTCTTAGATATCATCCCTTTATTATATAAATTGCTCAGCTGAGGAAATATGTAAACAGTAATCTAGATGTCAAGACATCATCCCTTTATTATATAAGCTATTCAGCTGTACATGTGTCAGTAACCTAAATTTTAAGGTATTTGTCCAGAATAAATCATTGATGAAATGTTTATAGTAATGTGCAAAAAAATTATATGGAAATGAAATACATTCATAATTTAGATTTAGTAAGTTTTATTCATTTTTTTTTTTGACTGATCAGTTAAATATAAAATGCCCATCTTCAATAAGCTACAATTTACAAGTCAGTCATACTTCTACAGTCTTCCCCATGAACCGCTAAGAAGATCGCTGATACAGTGGAACCTCGGTTATCTAACATAATTTGTTCTGAATTGTTTGACAACTGATTTGTTTGAAAACTTAAATAATGCTGCTTGGGTAGACTTGGCCAGTTGTTCTGCCATGTTTGAATTGCCTTGGCAGGAATTTTCATTGGCTGAACTCATGTGTTCAAACTCCAAAAATTTGTTTGATCAATCACCGAGGCATTTTTTATGTTTTGGTCAAACTCTGAATTGTTCAACTTGAGTCATTCAATAACTGAGGTTCCACTGTATATAATTTTCCTGACTTAAATATAATGATTCCCTAAAAAAAAAAATTAAAATTATATATATATATATATATATATATATATATATATATATGAAGAAAATAAATTACTTACTTTTAATCGAATGACATTTAAGTATGTATTTACCCTCCTCTTTCAACACAGGCAGGACATAACACAAGGTCAATTTTCAAGCAGAGTTTTCTTTCTCTTAGGCTGGTTGTCTAAACAAGGCTATATTTACCTATAGTTGTTGGGGAGAACAGTTGAATTCATGTCTTTCTCAAAGGCATTTGCATGAAGTGAAATGCAAACAGCCTCATTCAGTATTTGAACTTGGGTCCCTGATTTCATTTCCTATGCTAAATGTGCCTCTCTTGGACAAATGTAAGTATTACATTTTTATTTTTGCTCTCATTACTGAAGAAATAATTGAAATTTTCTTTGTTGTGTTCTTCTGGACCAATTTTAAAAATTTAAAGCTTCAGTCTTGATAGTTTTTGATCAGACTTTTATAATAAAAAATTTAAATATCAATTTAATATTTGTAATTATCCTAATTAGATTTCACTCCGAGTTATGCTGGAAGTCCAATTGGATTGGTAGATTATAATCTACCTTCCAATCGGACGAATATCTTCACTGGGAGACCTGGGTTCAATCCCTGGTCGCGTCATACCAAAGACTTTAAAAATGGTACTTGATACCTCCTTGCTTAACACTCAGCAATAAAAGGTACGTATCAAGCGTAAAGTGGAGAAATCCAGGGAAAGAAGTAGCGCCCTCCCCTACACCTTGGTGTAGTAGCTATTGAAAAGGGAGCCTTCTGGCCACCCTCGACTACTGTTGCCAACTTTTAACTTATTTTAGCTATTGTATTTTCTCCCCCCAGCCTGAGTATGGGTGAGTCTTTGTAGTGTAGTGGTTAATGTGTTGGACTGTAAACAAAAATTCGGCGAACACTTGCGCACAACATACGGAACCACTGGACAGCTGTTTTGACCTTATTAGGTCTCATCAGCAGTGTATACCGTGATCTCCCCCACTGGAGGTCAAACTGGCGACTACAGAAAGCAGAGCTGTAACTACCACTGAGCCACCAACCCACATCACACAGAAGCAATGCCAAATTAACTAGTCATGGCAATTGAGTGGGCAATTAACCTGATGTATCTTAAGTTACATCTGTACTCTTTACAGAGGACATGGTCACCTCCAGGGCTATGTCTTCCCAGGAGGATTGGGAATATGCATCCGTGTAATTATTATAACCTCAAGGGCAAGGAAATAGATGTACATTTTCTTTTTTTAAGTAGAGGAATTATATTGTGAATTGAATTACCATCGTATTTTGCTCTGCATTCTGTGGTCACTGGTTTGATCTCCATTGGGGGAGATCACAGTATACATTGCTGATGAGACCTAATAAGGTTGAAACAGCTATCCAGTATTTCTGTATGTAGTGCACGAGCATTCACCAGATTTTCTGATCATGGTAATTCAATTCACAATATGATTCCTCTACTTAAAAAGAAAATGTTCATGTCGTAAACGAGTTCAAACTCTTGTGTCACTATTATGTTCACTTTCAGACTAATACCCTTGGGAAAGGTATGAATCTTCTTATCCCCCTCCAGCTATGGGTTAAGTAATACTAATACTTTTCTTCTATTAAGATGGCTTAGGCATTAAATAAACCACAAAGGTTGATAAACACAAGGTCAATTTTAAAGCAGAGTGAAGTTTAGTAATAAATGATACCTAATAATTTATGTTTTGCATGTATCCAAAAACATTTCTATTTAAGCTATTCAGTTTAATCAAACAGTTCTAATTCAAACAATTCAGTTTAGCATAAGTATGCAGTTAGTTCTATTTAACCCATAGATAGGACCCTATCAGGTGCTACCACTCCAAGCCAGAGTGGACCTGGGAGCAATGGCAATGAAGGGGTACTTCGCAATCCCTAAAGCTCTAGCATCACTGAAACATCACCATCAGATTGTTTAGTATCATATTTCAGCCCAATGGAGGGAGCATTGCAACAATACTATATGACAAAATTTTATGAGATACTGTCAATAAATAAGTACATCCCAAATGAAATTTTTTAATAAAAACTTTATTTTCTTCTAAACCAAATATGTCAGGAGTTTTAGAAATTTTATTTCAAGTGATTTTATTTGGTTTGGTTTTATGGCATATAAACCATTGCAGGTTATTTAATGCTAAATCCTCTCTCTCTCTCTATATATATATATATATATAAATAAATATAAAATCAAATATATATGATTTGTAAACACATTTTGTTGATAACTTTTTTAAAATGAGTTTAAGCTCATTCTTTTGCACATAGTTAAATGGTTCCAAGTATTGTTATGTATCACTAACAATTCAATTGAACATCAGTCATTTTTTTTGCCCTCAGTTCGAAAGGTCATACAGTTCTATTTGACCTATAGATAGGACCCTATCAGGTGCTACATCTTCAGGTCAGAGTGGAACTGGGAGCAATAGCAATGAAGGGGTACTCCACATTCCCCAAAACTTTAGCAGTACTGGAACCTCACCATCAGATTATTTAGTGTCATAATCAGGACACTTGTTGGAGGGGGGGGTCTTGCCCCTCTGCAAAGAACCAGTCGGTGTATTCTACAGTCCTCGCTGACTGGGCAAAGTCAGCAAGTTTGGATTCCATTATTGCCTCTGTTTACTTTCAGACTAATATTTTAGGGAAAGGCGTGAACCTTTTTAAAGCCTCAAGTTATTAGTTAAAATAGTACCACCATTGTTGTTCTACAAAGATGGCTTTGGTATTAAATAACCTACAAAGGTTGATATGCCATTAAAACAACATATACAACATAAAAGAAATTAAAAATTGCATTAACCTTTTAATGACTTTTTTGAGATATTTAAATCTAATTGTTTACTAAGGATTATTATTAATTGTTACTTGCAATGATCTATGTGAAATCAAATGATTATTATTTTTCTTTGAGAAAACTTTGAGATATCAAATTTTAAAGAGTGGGGGGGGTAATTTTAATTGGGCTTTTGACAATGCCATGGAAGGCCACAATCATTCTTGATCTAGAGTAGGACTTATCAAAGTTTTTGTAGGATGTACCTTTTGTAACTAAATTTAATTTCCATTCACTCCCAAATAAATCAACTGAATATCACATTACAAAACCGTATATAATAATGGGAAAAAAAGGTTTTGTTGTAATTTGGTTGAGCTTTAAGAAACCAGAAACACTAATTCTATTGTTATTTGTTAATAAAAAGTTGGTAGGACTCTCAACAACGAGCATTCAGACTGAAGACTTATGTCAAATAGGAACATTTGCTAACCAGGATATCACAGTGAGGTGATCTTGTTCAGCAGATTGCTAAGTTTGGCACAAGGCCAGAAGTATGTTTCCTTCAATTTTATCTCTAGTTCTCTTTCTATATATCTATATCAAACTGTTGTAATTTGGTCCTTGAGTAGTAAGAAAAAAGAAGTACCAATTCTACCATTGTGTAAAGAAAATGAAAGTATCGATTCTTGCATTGTTATTTATAATAAAAAGGTGGTAGGACTCTCACAGGAGGTAAAATTCAACAGCCTTGTGTTGAATTTATTACATTCACCATTCTGAGCAATTGTAGCAGGTTTATTGTTTTTTTTTTCTAAAAAGAATGTCTGAAGAATTTTAATGACAACAACAACCAAAAAAATTAAAAAACAAAACAAAACAAAAATGAACATAAACAAAAACAAATAGGAAAAAAAAACAAAAAAAGTTTCTAAATAAGTTTTTTTTTCTTTTTATTATAGTAGAGGTATATTTGTAAGAAGGTGTGTATGCATGTTTTTTTTAGCTTTATACAATTTGATATTACAAACCAAATGGATTATTATACAAAATAAACAGTCATCAAACAATATTGCCATAGCTATGAAAAGAAATAAAAAAAATAAGAAAAAAAAAAGAACTTAAAAAAGAAACATCTATATACATATATGATGGTATATATATCTTGGGATATATATTTGATCAACTATATATCATCCACACACATATTGTGTGTGTGTATATATATATATATATATATATATATACACACACACGTTATTATCAACTATGACATATAATGCGGTATATGATGTATACTGTCTACATTATATATGATGAAATTATACACATTTCACACAATATATAATTAAATATACATGATAGAATGCATGTATTATATATCAGTTATATAATGAAATATATATAATAGGAATGGAATAAAGGAAAGAAAGAAAACCAATGTTTGAGATGCTAACATGTATAAGAGGAGGTGGTAAAAAAAACCAAAAAAACCCAGGAGCACAGTTTACGAGAATTTAAGAGCAAATTATAAAAGCCTTCAAAAAAGAAATAAAAAATTCTTTTTCTTTAAGATGATTTTTTGTTCATATCAGAGTAATTAATTCTATTACAAGACATAATTATTATATTCTGACATATTTGGACTTGTGTCCTCATATTGGTTGTCATTGTGTGTGTGTGTGAGAGAGAGAGAGAGAGGTGAAGAGAATGAGACAAGAGAAGCAGAGATGGATAAGAATGAGAGAATCAGAAGGAGGAGAAGAGAAAAAAAAAAAAAATGTTTATCAACTACAAGATGTCTGAAACAGCCAAATCAGCGTGACTATAATAATAACCAAGATGACTGATAAATTGATTTTAATGGTATGGCAACCTGTGTAGGGGTATTTTGTGCCAAGAGATTAGGGAATCATATATATATATATATATATATATATATATATATATTCTACATTTACATTTTTGTGGAGTTATTTTGTAAGTGTGTTTGGGGGGGGCAGTTATATCAAGTATTCCTATCAAATATAAATGAAATGATTTGCATACAGTTGTATGGTTTTAAGTATTTCTATCTAATACTAATAATTATATGGTTTTAAGTAATTATTCTTATTTGATAATCATTTGATTTCACATAGATCATTTCAAGTAACTTAATAATAATCCTTAGTAAACAATTATAGATTTAAATAACTATTCTTAATATCAATAATTTGCACACAGTTATATGGTATCAAGTATTCTTATCTAATACTAATAATTTTCAAACAGATCTATTTGATCCATAAATGGAACCCTAACAGGTACTACCACTCCAGGTCAGAGTGGGCCTGGGAGTCATAGCAATGAAAGGATATTCTATAGAGGTCAAGAACTGGAGTCTCACCACTGGTTGCAATTTAGTGCCCTATCCATAACACTAGTCTGGCTATATTAGTATATCATAATGATAATTCTTTATTTTAGAAGTTAAGACAAAAATCATTCACAGTAGCAGATTTGAAAAAAAAAAGAAGTTTTTTCTGATATATTGTAATAGACAATAAAGTTAGATTGTGCATACATTTTGTTAGTATCGTCTTATATCAGAATAACTTTTATAGATATTTTTGTTCATATATATGTAGAGAGAGTGTGTGTGTGTGTGCATATAGATATACTGTAGATGTTCATCATAGGTAGAGTAGATGTGAGAGAGAGAAGGCAACTTTCTTTCATTTTATGTTGGTAAATACAAATGATAAAAATAAAGGAAGCTACTCTTGCTTTGTATGTGTGTGTGTGTGTGTATATATATATATATCGTAGATGTTCATTGCCCTAGGTAGAGCAGATTAGATAGAGAGAAAGATGAGAGAAGGCAACTCTTTCAATTTTTGTTGGTGAATTCAAATTATAAAAGTACAAGAAGCTACTCTCACTTGGTGTGCGTGTGTGTCTATATATATATATATATATATATATATACATGGGTCCCATGTATACTGAGACACCCAAAACGACAATATTTTTTTTATTATTGAGGTCTAAGTAAGTAAATTAGAATTTTGAAGGCTGAATTTCAAGTACTTCCGCCAAAAAAGAAAATTTAATTTAGAATATTTTTTTACTTCTTATTCCACCAAGAGTTTCTTGTGTGTGTGTATATATATATATATATATATATATATTGTAGTTGTTTATTGTAGGTAGGGCAGATTCAAGAGAGATAGAAAGCAACTCTTTCATTTTATATTGGTAAATTCAAATAATAAAAATAAAAGAAGCTACTCTTGCTTGGTGTATGTGTTTTATATATATAGCAGGGCAACAATAGAAACATAAAGACAAATAGATAATGTGTCTCCAAACACTTACCCTGAATGGCTTTAACATCAAGCTAAATGATCTTCAAGACTTTTAAATAGGATGGACAGATTTGGGATAACACATCAACACCTGAATAAACAAATGCCTGACCAAAGTAATCAAAGCTAATTTGAAACACCCCTCACCCAAATGGAGAGCTCAGTACTAGGTGTCTATGATAGTAAAGATCATATAAAGGTGAGTTGAAGACACTTGGATGCAAGAAAGTAATTTTCATTCAATGATTGGATATGCTATGTTACCAGTTTATTTTTTTGTTGTTTCTCTAATAGTATCAAAAAATAAATAACATTCAAGAAATATTTCTATTTGTTTTATCACTGTCTGTCTAGCTATATATATATATATATATATATATATATATATAATATATGAAATTAAATAAGGAAATCAAATCCGACACTATGAAGAAAAGTAGAAAAACAAAATAATCCAGAATTTGATGAATTTATTAAGAAAGTCAACATTGAATGTTTCGGTTATAGTAACCTTCTTCAGGACATTAAATTCATGAAAAGTGTTATTAAAATAGCAATGGATATTTGATGAAATAACAGGAGGAAAGAAAGTCTGTATAAAAAAAAATTTTTTTAAATACTGTTATGAATCTTTCTTTTCATACACGCTTTCTTTGCTCCTGTTATTTCATCCATCAGTATTTTAACAACACTTTTAATGAATTTAAAGTCCTGAAGAAGGTTACTGTAACCGAAACATTCAATATTGACTTTCTTAATAAATTCATTGAATTTTAGATCTTTTTCTTTACTTTTCTTCATTCATACACACACACACACACACACACACACACACACATATATATATATATGAACAATAATGATAAGACTAATAGGAATATTTCTTTTATGTTGTTTTCATAGGATAAAATTTATGGAACAGAACAATTTAAAATTAGCTGAACAACTCTTGCTCCCAAACGGTCACAATTTCAGAGATAAGAGATAATTCACTATTATAGAAAGAATTGAAAAAAAAAAACAAACATATAAAAAGTCTACAAACGTGTGTCTTGGATTTAATTTGAAACTTAATCACCTGACCTTGAAATAAAAATTTGACAACCATAAACATCTACGCAAACAAATAAACCCTGACAATAAGTTGCTGCTGATTTGAAAAGGCTGCCTTTGAAGATAATATTGGAAAAAATTCACAAAACAACAAGCAAGCCAGTCAATTCATTGCGAATTTAAAACACACTCCTTCCACGCCTAATGAAAATGCATTAAACCAGGTGCTCTCACCACAGAGAGACAGATATATATATATATATATATATATATATATATATATATATATATATATATATAAAAAAGACACTTGGATCAGACAACATTCTTCATTAGACCAATTGATATGCTATGCCAACAGTACATTATATATATATTACACACACAGAGACAAGGGACGTTCAAAAAGTTCTAAGCCTCACCTAGAAAGAAGAGCCATAGCTGAACATTTTTGTTGTGATACTACACTGCCACTTCTTATAAACTAGAAAAACTAATTCATATTTCTGTGCAAGTGAGGCCCATATAAAGGTGAGAGGTGTGCAACAGATCCCAAATCTGGGTAAGGCTTAGAACTTTTTGAATGACACTCATTATATATATATATATCAAGTAAATAAGGACAATGAATATCCCAAAAATGAGTGCTCAATGCACAGCTATTTAATAGAAAATTTACCTGCAGAGTAAAATATATATATTTTTTAAACTATATAAGGGTCATTCAATATATAAATACAAATGTAATCTTTGTTTTGATTTCTGTTACCATCTTATTTAACCTCTTATTTAGGGATCATGATTAGGATTCTGTGTGTTATGGTTAACAAGCAAGACTGGCCATTTTTACTGAGTTTGTCTCTTACTGGGTGCTGCATATTTTAATAAACTTAGTAAATAACAACTGATCCCTAATAATCTTGCTCTCCAGCACTAATGAAAAAAAAAAAAAAAAAAAAAAAGAAGAGGCAAATAGACCTGCTCTATCTTACTTTTATAAAATTATTCACGGAGTAATGGTTAGTAAATTGGATTAGCAGACCATTGTTAGTGAGTTCTTACCCTTGTACTGTTCATAATTTGAATTACCATGATGTTTCTAATGTTCTGACTGGTAAATGAAGCAATATGTACTTTTTATTTTTTATTTATTTATTTGAATGTCTGATTGTTGGTGTGCATTTGACTAGCTGCACAATTGGTAGGTAAGGAGTTACTGCTACTGTATAGAATCTATGCTATCATTATCTTATTACATGCTATCAAGGATAGTATTGTTTAATTAAAAATATTTGGTTGTATGCTTTAAGAGGCCTTAATCTCTTGTTTCTCAGTCTTGAGTCAGCTAGATTTTAGGCATTGGTGAAATATATATATATATACTAAAGAAGCACTTACTGTAACAGTCATCATTGCAGGAAATGTAATTGGTGATCTGACTTCAAATCCTACATAAAATTGTTTGTATTTCACATCGCACTAATGCCCTTTAGAAAGGCATGAATCCATCTCTTTTCCTGCTGCCTCCCAGCTATGGATGAATAGTAGCACAGTCTGAGTTCTTCAGCCTTGGTTAGGCAACCAGGCAGTAAAAAGGAAAACTCAGAATTCAAACCAGATGTAGTCCACTTAAAAAGTGTCACATCCTGTTGATGGTAGAGGGGCTGGGTAAGTACATAAAAAGGATCACTGACTAATGAAACTAGCACTAGATTATTAATAATTTGAAGTTGTATATTGCTTCTGGTATGCAAAACACAAAGAGTTATGTTTTCAAGTCCATATACCTGGTTGTAAGGGGGTGCAAGTGCCTTTAACACCCGTGTGGGTGGTAAGTTAGTTATATAAGTAAATTAAATCTAGGTTTGCAATTTTTATGAGTGTTAATGTAATAACAGAAGTTCTGTTGACTCAGCATATTATACAAGAGCCTCTTTCTTCTGACACTCATCAGAGAATCTTCATCAGAATAGATAATTGGGTACACAAAAAGATTTTCAGACCAGTAGACTGCATTACTTATAATATTGAAAAGAAAGAAAGAAATAAAAATAAAAATATTGAAACGAGAAAGGAAAAAGAAAAAAAAAAAGAAAGTATTTGCTGTTTGTTCTTCACTTGGCACACTTGTCCTTTGAAAAGGCATGAATCCATCCCACCACATAACAGACTGGCAATCACTTTAACCAGAAGGAAAACTTTGAATTTCAAACAGCTGTACTCGACTTAAAATTTAATCTTGTGTCACATTCAAACTATGGTGGAGGGGTTGGGGAAATACCAAATGGGAGTAGCTTCCCCACCGCTTTTTAAAAAATTTATGAACTCATTCACTAACATTAAGAAAATACAAATATCTAAAAAGCTATAAAGATGCTTGCTTTTTTATATGCGGCAGTAGAATATGTTTAATAGAAATGGCAAGATAAATGTCATCTGTACAAGAAAAAAATACAGGTGGGACATTTTTTTTTTGATATGCAGGGCTGGGGGAAAATACTTTTTAAATATTTCAAGAATTTTAACATTTTTTTAATGAAGTGAAATAATTTTTTATATGGTGTAAAAAAAGAAATTGATAAAATTAAAATGTTAAAAAAAATAAACAAAAAAAAACTTGAGAGAAAAAAGGAAATTTATTTTTGTATTTTTTTCAATGTCGGCAATATAAAAAAAGAAAAAAAAAGAAAAAAAAAGAAATTTGAGCAGAAATCAATTCAAAAAATAATTACAAGGAGAGAAAATGTAAAAAAACCTATCAAAACAACAATAAAAATAAAAGATAAAAAAACAAACAAAAAAAAAAAACAAACAAGGAAAGCTTGATAAGGTACTCTTTCCATTATTATTAAGAGAAATTTTTTTAAAATGCTAATTTTGTACAATGTTAGAAGCCAGTGATAGAGTATTGGTCTGGCTTTGAATAGTAATTTTTTTTTTTTTGAGGGTGAGAAAGGAAAAAACTAGCACAAAACAGTTTGTAGAAAACTAGAGAAATCCAATGAATTTTAAATGTCTGTTATTATCACTGCAAATGATAACAGCCTATCTACACAAGCATTCCACAAATGTTGACAGATAAAAACAAGAGAGAGAGAGAAGGGCAGAAGAAGTAGAGTAGAATGATAAAAATGGAGTTGAAAAAATAAGAAAAAAAGCAAAGGTGGAAAAGAATGGGGAGAGGAAGAGGAAAAAGAAAAGAAAAGGGGCAGAATGAGAAAAGAGGGGGAGGAAGATGAGAAGATAAAGAAAAGGAGAATGAGAAAAAAGGGTGGAGTAGGAAACTGAGAAAAGCATGTGGTGGAGGAGGAGAAAGAGAGAAGAAAAGAGGTAGAAGGTAGAGGGGAAAAAAAATCAACCGGCTGACAAGGTATCATCTATGTACATATGTCAATATGACTTCATCAAATTTTGCTGTCTTCTCTTGTTCCAGATTGGATACACATAATTGAAATAACAAAGCCAGAGAAGCAATAAAAAAAAGCAAAAAAAAAAAAAAAAGCCAACAGATGGAAAAGACAGTAAAAAAAAAAAAAAAAAAAAAAAACAATATAGGGAGAAAAATAGATTTATTGCAAAATTTTAAAAAAGTTTGAAATTTGTTGCTTTTTTTTTTAAAGAGAAAATTGGGTTTAGGAAAAGATGAAAATATAAATTGAAGCTAATTATCACCAAGACAAAATTAGGATATCAAAGCTAAAGAATTTTTTTTGACTTGGAGACAAAACAAGTTTGTAATAATCTATTATGTTGATCAATAATCATGACACTAAAAATCTCAAAATGGAAATTTACTTTAAAAATTGAGTTCAATCTTTGTACCCCACCCCAAAAAAAATTAATTACTACCTGTCCCATAATAATTGTTACATTTGCATATAAAATTCATACAGTGACTGTACCAAATATTATGGGACAGATGTATTTTTTAAAACAATATATTCCAACCATACCTGTTTCCATTTAAAAATTTAGACTCATTTTTTTCTTTTTTTTTAAAATAGTATCTGTCCCATAATAGTTTTTACAATTTTCTATAAATTTTATAGTGACTGTACCAAATATTACGGGACATAGTATTTGTCTTTTTAAAACAATTTACCCAAGTGATGTCCTCTTCCGTTAAAAAAGAACAGCCATTTTCTTCTCTTAAACTACACATGAATACTGTGCCATCAAGAAAACAATGAATAGAAGACGTACGAAGCTTCACTGAAACAACGAATTAATAAAATTTTAAACAACCCTTTTTCATTGCATATAAGAATGTATCAGTCTGTGTATATGTACAACTGCTTGAACAGCAATGGTAACAAAGATCATCCTCCTCTGAGTGCACATGTATTGCAGGTTGCAACAAACAAAAAAAAAAATGAACTGTACTGATTTTACTAAAAATTAAAGTCATTCAAAGTTTTTTTTTCAAAAGATCACTAAGTAGCCAAAATCTATTATATTACATACATTAGTCTATATTGTTTTGAAAATTGATAAAACATTTACAATATATTTATTTAAAAAAAAAAGCCAATATGTAATACTGCCGTCAGAGATAAAGTTTATTCCTGGAAGAAAAAAAAAAAAAAAAAAAAAAAAATTTGTAGCTAACCAATATTTGATTAACAAAAGTGGTTGATGAGGTAAATATTTGGTGCTTGTCCAGAAGAGCTCAACTAAGAAAATTTCTGTTAATTCATTAGAAATGTACCAAAATATTATATAGAAATGTAATACATTTACAATTCATATAAGATTAAATTTTAATCCTTTATTTATTTGCTTTTTTTTTTATTGAGTATTTACAATTAAATTGGCTATAACTCAACACTTTCTAAGTGGTTAGGGAAATGAATAACTAAAGAAATATGGATGTTGGCTGAATTATAACCATTTGAAAAGGTTATTTTGGGATTTACTTGTTCAATAAAACATAAATAAAAATAAAGCAAATGACTGAAACTTAGTTTTACTTGGATGGTGAATGTAGGAATTACATTTCTACACAATTTTTTTTTGTACATTACTACAGAATTCTGAAGAAGCAGAAATTTTTTTTTTTAATGTAAATTAATATCATAACACTTTATGAGTGGTTGAGAAAAGAAAAGATTAAAAAAAATATAACCAATGGCTGAATTTTAGCTATCTGAAGATATAATTTGGGGGTTTAATTGTTCAGTAAAATATATATGATATTGAGAGAAAAAAAAAAAGCAAATGAATGAAACTTATTCTTACCTGGATGGTAAATGTAAGTATTACATTTCTATATAATCTTTTTGGCACATTATCATAGAATGAACAAAAGTTTATCAGAGGTGGGCTTATTTTGGACAAGCACCAAAGAGTGGTCTCAAGTCATAAAGCTAGCCAGCAATCATCATCATAATAAAAGAGAGCATCTCTCCAAATTAAAATTTAAAAAAAAAAAAATACTAAGAGGATTTTTATTATTAATTTGCTATAATTCATCTACTGGACTTATTTCTTTAGTCTTTCCCTCCTCTATCAAGAAAATATGGATTATAGCTGATTTCTAATTTTTCTGACTTCACTATAACTATTTGGCAAAAAAAATGAAAAAAAAAAGCAGCAAATTATATAAACCCACTCTTATCTGGATGGTGAATGTAAGAATTACCTTTCTATTTAATTTTTGTATTTTACTGTTGAATTAATGGAATTTTTTCAAAAGTGAGTTATTCTAGACAAACACCAAATTTTAAAAAATGTAAATTTACATACTTAAATGTTAATATTAAGCAGCTACAAGCATTTTTTTTCTAAATTTACTTTCATTATGTACCAACAGAAATTTAACAAATTGATCAGACAAGTGTTTTATTTTTTTTTAATCTGATAGATTTGTTTTTAGCAAAGGTAAATGTTTCACTGTTGAAATACAATTCATTTCTTAACTATGAGGTCAAAATGATGATTCAAAGTTTATTTTTGATAGGAAAATATGCAGATGCTAGTTTCTATTATATTCCAGTCATCTTTGTCTAGTAAGAAATTGATGGTTTGGTTTAAATAATAACCAACTTTAAACTACAGAAACGAAGTGGGAGGTGGGGGTAAAAAGGATGCAAGGGAAATAATCACGCAACTAAAATTATTTCCCTTCATTCTATTTTATAAGAGAACTCTAAATGGCTTTTGTTGCACCCAATTCTTATACCCCTCGAAAAAACAGTTTTTGGTCTGGGATTAGAGTATCTTCCATGGGCACATTATTCTCTTTGCAAGACATAGTAAAATAAATAAAATAAGCCCGTGACACTGTTCTAGAGGTCTGAGGCTATTCTTGGCTTTGCCATATGTACATGCATAGGCCCCCTTGTTAAAATGATCCTATGTCAAAACTGACCCTGAGGAGAGGTACTTAAATAAAAATTCCTATAAAACAGAAATCTGATTTACTTTTAGATACAGTTAGAAAACAAGTCAATTTTTTTTTTTTTTTTTTTTTTAAAGTAAAACCTTTATCTCATCATCTTGTCATGCCATCAGCACGGATATCCCTGACCCTCTCTTGCCACCCCTCCTTATAGTTAATCGCTTCCGGCAGGTCTTTAGGGCTACACCCCGTATCTACACAGAGCTGCTGTATGTAGGTTTGAGCTGGTTGCCCTGCCTTTGCTTGGCCATGTGAAGGGGTCCACAGGAGTACATCACTTATGAGTTTGTCCCTACTTCTCCAGCTGTCCTGCATGTCTGGTTTGTCTAATTTTGATAGTTTTCATGATGGGTGGTAGGTGGCTGTATAGCTGCTGTTTATGGGGTGTTGCCCCCAGGACTTGTTCAATATTGCTCACAGCAGCATTCTTAAGTAGTTGCCTTAAAACCAAATAATATTAAGGATTCATAATAAAGGCATATTAACTATTTACACAATCAGCAAGTCACATGTTACTCAAAATTTATTCCAAGAACTTCATCCAATTTGAGTAACTTAGAAGATAAACAGATAAACTTCTACAGCTAAATAAAGTAAATATATCATAATTAAAATCATATAGTAATAATTACTAATCCAAAAATTATTATTATACAAATAAAATATTGAGCACATGGTAGCAGAACTATGATACTACATTTCCACTGAGATCAATGCACTTATTGCTTGATTGCATAAATCACCCTCCCTGAAGAATGTGTTATCAAGTCCCTTGTTTTTCAGTCAATTACTTGAGAAGCCAACAGAATGACACTTTCCAATAACTTCTTGTAAACAATTTCCTGGACCACCAACTTTGAAAGAACAAGTACCACAGCTATATCACAAAATTTAAGCTAACTATGATTTTGAATCAAAGTTTCCATACTCACAATGTTGTTAACAATAGAAAATAGCTTTTTGAAAGTCAAAACTTTGGTTAAAGATAATGCTGATTTTGCAGTATATTTGTGGAACTTAATCTGAAAATCGGGGTTAATAGAATCATTCACAAGAAGTTAGGAAATCATGCCATCTAGTCATAAAGAAATTGTCTGAAAAAAAAAAAAAAAAAAGAAAAAAAACTTGACGTCACATTCTTTAAAAAGAGTACTTGCACACTAATAAGACCAGTTCCAAGTTGATCATTTTCTGCCAGGTGAATGTCAAAGAGAGGAGCAGAGCAACAGGTGCAAAGGTCAGGGGTCAACATATACGAAAAGTGTGACTGGAAGCTGTGGAATTCCACAAAGACTCAAGTAAAGGGCTGTTTTGCTTGCCAACCAACACATCAACAGTATTGCAACCAGTAAGACCTGCAGTCATAAATTTGCAAGGTGAAATGGAGGGAAAGAAGAGAAGAGGGCATGAATGCAGAAGCTGAACATTAATCTCAATGGTGACAACATGGAAAAGTAACATATTCACAATGTTTTGTTTATATACCAATAAACATTAGATGAATAAAAGTTTGTACTTTACTTTTCAGATATCCTTTGTATATATAGTCAAGAGTAAACATAACAGACAATTATTCTGTGACTAGAGAAAAAAAATTATGTGCCAGCAAAAGAGATTTTTTCAACTGCTGTATGTGAATGGTATTGTTAGATGGTTTGGTTTGGTTGGTTGGGTTTTATGGCATATCAACCCTTGTAGGTTATTTAACACCAAATCCATTTTTATTCAAATAATCAGTTCTATTTCAAACAATTCAGTTTAGCATGAGTATTCAGTTTAATTGTCAAAAACATTTCTATATCAAAATATTCAATTTATTCAAACAGAGCTAATTCAGTTTAGCATAAGTACAGATTTTGTTTATACAGTAAAATGTCAAAACAGTTCTATATTAAACAAATCAGTTTAGCTTAAGTATGGTTTCAATGTCAAAAAACAGTTCCATTTCAAATAATTCAGTTTAGCATAAGCATGCAGTTTAAATGTAAGTACGGTTTAATTGTCAAAAACATTTCTATTTCAAACAATTCAGTTTAGCATAATTATGCCATTAGTTCTATTTAACCCATAGATAGGGCCCTATCAGGTGATATCACGCCGGGCTGGAATGGACCTGGGAGCAATGGCAATGAAGGAGTGTTCTGTATTCCCCAAAGCCCCAGCATTACTGGAACCTCATCATCAGATTGTTTAGTGTCATATCCAGGACACTCATTGGGGGTGGTTTTACCCCACTGCAGAGGTGCAGTCAGTGTATTTTACAGCCCCAGCTGACTGGGCAATGGTGTAGTTAAATTTGCATACCATGTAGCGTATACATAGCAATAACCCAATCAGCTTTAAGATAGCTTGACACCTGTGTTTGTTGGGAGTGAGTTCTACCTTGGAGTTCTTTTAAAGCTCTGTATATTTCTTCTTGGTTAGTTTAGTATCAGTGGCCTAAAGATGCTGTGCCAGTGTAAACCTTGAAGGGTTAGACTGTTGGACTTTTCAAAGTTTAGTAAATGATAAACCAGACCAGTGAATATAATATTATTTAATATAATATAACAACCTACTATTTCATATTGAGCACTCAAAAATAAAAGAAAGGAAAAAAAGAAAATGAAGTATTGATTAGATTGTGAAATAGTAGGTATTTAAAAAAAAAAAATTATCGAATATAACATTTACCTGAAGAGATGACCACCTGAAATATGATACAGCAAGAAAAAAAAACAACAAAACATTCTAAACATCAAAATTATCTATTCAAATCATGAACAGTGCTACTTTTTTAAAAAATTTCTTTACACGTCCATTCAAACATTTCTTGAACAAGAGAATAGTATCTGTATGCCCTGCCTAGGATCAAAGTATATGATAAGTTGTATGTCAAATAGGGCCAGAGAAATTGGATTGTACTATTTTTTTTTTACATCAAGGGAATACAAACAAACATTACTTAATAGTTGTTCCTTTTTGTTTTTTCTAAAATATTGAATATTATATAAATAATTTCATTATCATTAAAAATAAACAAATCTTAATTAAATATGAGAAAAAATTAAAATACCAAAAATATCAAGTATACGTTTATACATCTAGTTTGTCTTATCTTTTATTTATTTTTGAGCAATTATTATATCTTATAATCTTAAAAATAATCCTTTTCATTTGAATATTTTCTATCAAATGATTTCTAAAATAACCATAGAATTTCCATAGATAGTATAGATAGTACACTCTGATCAGAGGCAAAATATCAGCGGACCAATATTTTGATCCTAGACAGAGCAGATAGAAACTACACTGAACCTAGCAAAAGCATATATCCATATGGAAATCAAGACATTTGATGAAAGGATTAAACTGGTAAAGAAATAATGCATGTATTTGACATAAATTGAATCCTTAAAAACTGATTTTGTTTGTAGAGCAATTTTATATTAGCAACAAAGACAAAGCTGTACAGCCATTAATATAACAGAAACGGATGAGAAAGCCAGAGAGTTTATTAGTTGGTTCAAGTCAGATTTTAGCATAATAGAGAAAGGGTTCAAATAACTTGCAGACAACACTTGATCAGTTAGCAATGGTGGACCTTCTGACTGTCCAAATTGGCTCATTTCTTATTATTACACCATAACCAGTTAGGACATATTTGGTTGGGACACTATAAAGGTTCAAAACAAGTAGAAACCTTTTCTTATTCAATATTTTTAAAAGAAATTTTATAATTTGAAAAAAAAAAAATCAAGAAAAATTATAAATTTCTTTTATTTTCTTAATAATTATATAGGTTGTCTCAGAAAAAAAATTAATATCACTTTGAAAGCAAAAAACTTAGACAAGATCTCTTGAATGATCTCAAATTTTAACAGCATATGTAGAAACAAACTTAAAATTCTATGTTGAATGTTTTTTCTCTTTTCTTTTCAGATATAGAAATGTCAGTCACCAGAAAGAAAAAGGTGTTTAAACATTATAAAGAATTTTCAGTTATTAGTACAGATGCTGTTAAAATTTGAGTTCATTTGAACAAAAACTGGTCAAGTTATTAGATTACAAAATTATATCAATTTTTCTATATATATAAAAATTTTTGAAAACATCTAGAGCATCCCAAATGATAATTTTTTTTAAACATCCAGTATATTATTTTAAATCATAATCTTGTTTAAAAAAAAAATTCATTTTTCTCTCTGTGTCTTTATAAGATAGTCAAAGCTGGTGAGTTGCTTTACCTGAGATAGTTACAAGATTATAAACAAGCTAACTGAATTATAACCTTGTAGCTATAACTAAATTATAATTGTTTATTTTGGTTTGGTTTTATGGTATAAACCATTATAGGTTATTTAATGTCAAATCTGGTTTATACATATATATATTAGATATATATGATTAGTAAAAACAAAGTCAACTAAGTTAAATGGTTCCAAGTATTGCTATGTATCCATTCAATTAAGAAACAGTCATTTGTTTACACACAATAAATAGTTCTATTTCTAACATTTCAATTTAGTGTAAGTCATTTGTTTGCACTCAGTTTAGATGCCAAACAATTCTATTTGACCCATCAGTGCTAAAATAAATAGTTCTATTTCTAACATTTCAATTTAGTGTAAGTCATTTGTTTGCACTCAGTTTAGATGCCAAACAATTCTATTTGACCCATCAGTGCTACCACTCCGGACCAGAGAGAATCTGGGAGCGATGGCAATGAAGGGATGCTCTGCATTCCTGAAGTCTCACCATCAGATTGTTTAATGTCATATCCAGGAGACTCGTTAAGGGAGTCTTATCCCTCTGCAGGGATGCTGTTGGTGTATTCTACAACCCCAGCTGACTGGGCTCTAAATTATAATTGTGCAAAGTGAATATATTATAATAATGAAAATCATTGTTATAGTTACTTTAAAGTCGATAAACAAACATAATGTATATGTATTTATCCAACTCCTCTGCATGAACAGGACGTAATGCAAGGTTAATTTTTAAGTGTCATGTGAAATGCAAAGTCTTGTTCAGGATTTGAACTCTAGTCACAGTGTCTATTTCCTAAGACAATAACCATTACAACATAAGCATCTAAAATGTAACGTATATGTTTAAATCAAATTTGAAATCAAACATAATGTATATGTTTCCCCTAACTTGATTGAAATTATCACAGAAGCCAAGTCATTCTAGAAGTCAATCCAATTTACGAAAGAAAAAAACCCCCAAAAAACATTAAAAAAGCCAATTTGGATGGTTGAAAGACTCCACTATTGCCAGGCATTTTAGCCCAAGAAAATGTATAATGTCTAGTTTTTTCTATAAATTTGTATCAGTTCTCAACCAAAGTTAATCTGAAAAAGTTGTGCTAAATATTAGCCAGCTTGAACTAGCCTTTAACATTAACCACCTCATAAGTAATATACACATTGATTTCGCCTCTGCACCCCTGTATTAAAATAATTTCATTGATTTAAAAATAAAAAAAATAATAATAATATTGTGGAGAATAATAACCCAGAAGTGAACACAGTTACTTCCCCTTTGCAGTCAAATATCTCTGGCTGTAATATCTAAGTGGCCAAGAGTGAAATCACTTAGGATGCATTTTGAAATTTTAAATGGCGTCCTGTTAAAGGCTCATGTAGTTTTTCTTATATTTGATAAAGCTTCCTAAACAAATCTTAGTCAATCTCTTACAATAACCTGAAGACTCCCTAGGAAGCATAAAGTTGTAGCTTCACGTAGTAATAGTACAGTTTCAGTAATCCTTAGGGTTTACTAAATTGATTAATTTCAATATGTCAACCTGATTAAGGTTATTTTATGTCTAGAGGTTAGGGTATTGCATTCATATTTACATCTTTTGTGTAGACGTTTAAGTTTTCTTTTTATCATTACAGTCCTATTGAATACAAATAATTTTTAGACAGATCTTTGTGATCCACAGATAGGACACTAACAAATACTAACAGTATGTTGGGGGGGTGTCTGTAAGTAATGAATGGATACTCTACACTCCTCAGATCTCCAGAACTGGATCTTCAGGTTTTACTAGAGTTGCAAGCCCCATGGTCACCTGGTTTTGAATTCTGAATTGTCCTTCTCTTAAACTGGTTGCCAACTAAAGCTATAGAATCTATAATTGAGAAGAGAGATCCGTTCATATCTTTCTGAAGGGTGGAAGTGTGAAGTGAACTTGAATTATGTACTGATTCTATTTTTCTTTGGGTTACACTAAAACTTATACATTTTTGCTTCACTTATTTTTTATCAATTCTTGGGGTTTTTGAGTGGTCTTTTTCTAAATGGGAATTAGATATTTCCATTATATATTTTTCTTTCAACAAGAGGAGCTAGGAGCTGAGCACTGATTTATTGAGAGTTCATAATTAAAATATTTTTTCCTTAAAAGACCCCCCCCAAACCAAAAATAAAAACATAACCCCCCCCTAATTAGACAGTTTTGACTTTGGTTGAAGCCTGATACACATTATACAACACTACTGTGAGAAGATAGAAAAAGTTTTTTTTTTGTTTTTTTTTTTTTTAAAGAATATTTTAAAAAAATAAATGAAGAAAATAATCTCAAAGAATGAATGTCACAAATTATTTTAACAAAATGCAAAGCTAATAAATATAAGAATTAAAGGACATTACTCATAGTTTGTTTATTTGCAATATACACTCATCTTTTGTAGTTGTAAACCCCGCCCCCAAAAAATAAACCAAAAACAAAACAAACAAAAAAATCTTACAATGATCTTAAGTCATAGACCTCCTGAATTTATTGGCATTTACATACTTTATTACAAAACAATTAAGAATTTGTTTTTTCTTTATTGTAAATGATAGATATTATCTACATTTTTTCGCACAAAGCAATTTTTATGGTCCCTTTAGAAATTTTGTTTTTCTTTTAAACTGGGGAGCAAATCAAGACCAATCTCCAATTCCATAACTTACCCATTGTATCTAAAGTGATAGGGTCAGAGCCCATCCTTAAGGAATCATTTCTCCTCCTCAAAAAATAGGAAATGTAGTCAGAACTGGACAATTTTTGTCTATCCATATTTTTATGATAGGGACACCAGACTAAACTGGACTGTGTGTCATGTTCCACCATTTTTGAGAAATCACTTCTCGTAGACTTTTGGCTAAAACCAAAGTGCAGCAGCTCTACTTCTAACATCCCAGTGTAGAGATATCAGATATTAAACTGATAAGGATATGTACTACACTTTAATCTTAGCTAAAAGACAAAGAAGCTGCATTTTAAATGGGACCACAGAAATTGGATTGTACAATTTTTACATTAGGAGAATACAAACATATTGCTTGATTACAGGCTGTTCCTTTATCATTATATTTTTAACATTGAATATTATAGAATAATTTCATTATCATTAAAAAAATAAACAAACAACAATAGTTTTATTATTTGTTTAGATTTTAACCAGGATTAGTATCCATTTTGAAATTTGCTCTTGATCAAAAATGGCTCCAACAGATTTTAAACAATTAAGAATTTTTTGTTCATTTTGGACAAGTTTCTTTTACTAAACTTAAGACAAAAAAGAAAAAAAAGGAGGGGGCAGGAGGCAAGTTGTATAGACAAGTGCATTGAACAAACATTTTGAGCATAAAGAGTCTCAAACCAATGAAATGAAAAAAAAAAAAATTACAGCAATCACATGAATTTGCATAATGTCATGGAGAATAAAAACCATGTAAATCTGAACAAGAAATACACTCTTAACAAATCAGAACTGTTTTAAAATGAGTGTACAGTCAAGGGAAGAAAAAAAAAGCCTGTTTTGGTATTTACATTGTACAACAAAATGGTAGCTGTACTTTTGGGCATGTCTGATATATTCATTGTTGGTAAATTCACTGTCTAGTAAATAAATTTTTGTGGCTTAGTTCAGAATTAAATAATTGCTTTTAAGAATTTAATAAAAAGAGCTAAAGGATTAAGGTAATCCTATAAGAGCAATTAATCTGATACAATGAATTTACCAACGATAAATTTACTCTTCTAAATTTACCTAGAATCCATTTGGGTGATAGCAGATTACCTTATACATCTTGGTTATTTACAGTACGCAATACAACTGATCTTTTTATCATCAGAAGGACTTCAATTAAAGATTTTGCTGACCACATCATTGGTTGATCACTAAAACAACTATCTTACCAAAATAACTGATTAGAGAATCAATATTTTATATCAATAAATCCATAGTCCATTTCTTAAATAGTACAGTCAGCCCACCAGTCATAAGATTCTCCAGAGAAAGATGTAAGACCTACAAATATATCGAGTTAACCAATCCCCAATCTTAGCTTAATACAAACAGGAAAAAATACTGTACAGGAACAGTACATTTTATAAATTCAAAATTGCAGTATTAAAAAATGTAACCTGACACAGAGATAAAAGGTAAGAAGCAATTCAGTATATGTACAGTATGTAAAACAATAGTGTGTGTGTGTGACATTTCAACTATAGAATAGAATGACGACCAAAAAAAAAAAAAAAAAAAAAAAAATAAAATAAAAAAAAAAAAAAAATAACAGGATAAAACTCACAACTATGAATTTCACATTACTGATCCTCAGGTGAACTAGAATTAAACATGTAAAAACTTACTTATTCATTTCAGTTGAATCTAACAGACATCAGACAGGTCAAGTATTGGCTTACCTGAGGATTGATGACATGAAAGTCATAGAGGTAAATTTTTATCCTCCTTTTACTGTTATCCCATTTTATAGTTGAAAATATTGTAATATTGTTGTGCATAGAGCACTGTGAGGATTTTACTGCTTAAAAATTATTTTAGTGGTAAATTTTAATCATGTGTGTGTGTGTGTGTATTATGTGTTTATTAGCAATTTTTTTTTGTCTAGATTCTGGTCTATGTGTGTCATCTGTTATTTTGCAGCAGGGTGCAAAAAAAAAGAAAAAAGTTTTAATTATCAAATCACTGTTTAATTATTAATGGCAAATTTGTGGTGAATAATCAAATTTGTAAAAATAAAACCCATGGAAGTTGAGATTCAACTGTACATATTTATACTGTTTGGGTTTCCTTTTCTTGAGAGTCTTACAAACTTAAAATAGACTGAGCATAGTTAGCTTACCAAAGTTTAATATGGTATATTGTGAACAAGGGATATAGCAGAAATAGTTACTTATAAATGTGAGTACTACCGATTTTACAAGCAGAAGAATGGATTTAATTATTTTAGGTCAAGAAATGGCAGACTCTGCTTGGGTCGGATCTGAGTTAAATGTCCTGTAGACCAGTCAAAGAAAGAGCCAATCTCTATCAAGTATGCCAATAAGCAAGCAAGCAAGCACCTTTTATAAACCACAGCTGGAGGTTAATGACGATCTTTAGAGAAAACAAACCTGAAACGCTAAGTGCATAAATTTCTAGGATAAGAATGAATTATTTTATTTGGAAGGATTTTAATATATTATTTTTTTTAAATGAGAAAAAAAAAGCAAGGCAAGTGTGAAATATATTTAATGCTATATATAATAAAGACTTTACATTTTTCTTTCCATGATAGTGTTTAAAAGGTCAAAGTATCTTTAGTGAGTGCTTAATATCTGGGAGATATATATATATATATATATATATATATATATATGGTGTCTCAATATACATGCGACCCATGTGACTGCTAATAAATCTACTAATAATAATGTTGTGTTCTTTTTGGTTTCAAATTTGAAAAAAATAGTATACTATAACAACTATTAATCCTCAATCACAATACCTTGGGACAAGAGAGGAAAAAATATTTTGCATCACAACTTATTTGGAGACAAAAATCACTCAAAAACTGTCTCAAAATATATGCAATCCATTAATATCATAATGATTTATTACCAAGACAAGAACCTAAAAAAACTTTGCATGTCCTGGAAGCTGATATAATAATTAAAACAAAAAAAACATTGTTTTGATGTCTCAAGCTCAAAAGAGCATTTTTTTTACGGGACGTGTTCCAAATGGCCACCATTGTACTTGTCTCAGTAATAAATCATTATCATATTAATGGATTGCATCTATTTTGAGACACCCTGTATATATAATGCAGAAATCAAAGCTACCTATTGCTATTAATAGTTTCAGATTTTCATGGTCATCAACAATACTAATTCTCAAGAATCTTACATGCAGTATGAGAAGGTGATACTACCAGAATTATAGTATTTACCTGGTAAGCATGAAGATAGTAATATGTGGTTTTAATTTTTGTGTAATACTATATATATATATATATATATATATATATATATATATATATAAATAAAAACAATAAAATGATATGTTCTGAAATTATATAAACTATATCAAACAAATTTTGGTTGCTCTGAGATATAATATACAAGAGGAAGTTTTTTTTTTTTTATAATTTATTTATTTTTTAATTCAATAATTAAGGACAGATATCATAGATTAATATCACAAATAATTTCTTTCACATTGGAGAATCCCCAATATTAGAAGTAGACAAAAAGAGAAATTATTTATTCAACTTTTATATATTATCTTTTATATGTACAATTTTAGCATATATTCCCCCATTTCTTAAGTTGTTTATAACTGCTTATGCCTTTCTGAAAGGTATACTGACTGCACTGGGCATAATATATAAAAGATTTGCACCAAGTCTGAAATGGTCATTTGTGGAGTTGAATTTGACAAACATGATTAGGAAAATATTCTTCTCAGAGTAGACATACAATGAGCCTAGCTATATAGAAGCAAATATGAATATATAGCCTTATTTGATAGGTCAGTAGTTATAGAATAGAGGTGATGAGTTCTAAAATTCAACTTGCTTGTAAAAAATACATAAGGTATCTATTTTGATTAATTCAATAATAATAATAATAATAACTGTTTCATAATAGTTGCTACATTTATATGTAAATTTCATATACTGAATGTAACAGCTATTATGGGAAATAGTAATAATCTACCAATTAATATTGTCTCAGACAAAATGGAATCAAAGTGATAAGGTCCAGGACTCAATCAGTGCGGTTTAGTTGAGGCTTGATACTAATATAATGCAATTATAAAAATACCAAGAAGAGATACATAAATTTGTGTCTAATACTATAAAATTATTTGTATATCAAAAAGAACCAAAAATATATTTGTAAATTTTTTTAATCATTACATTTGCTTGCCTGTCCAGCAATTGGATGCCTTGCTGTGGCAGATAAGAAATGATTGCAAAGTCCAATTCTCACTATGATACCCACCCCCACAATTATAGCCTTAAACCAGACTAAGCTAAGCTTAGTAATTGCCCATCAAAGATGCTCCAATGCACAAGTTGCTATTAGTGTATTACTAAGTTAGTTTTTGAGAAGCCCTTAAAGTGGTCAGTCTTGTACTTGAAAAATTTGCAATACCTAATTGGTATGACTATTAATAAATGTCTGCCTCTGTGTGTGGGTGTGTATTTGGTGGATATAAAGAAGTTCCAAGTTTTGTTATCTCCCTCCCCCATTTTGTCTGCTCAAACAGTCACCTCCACCTCATAATCGTGTGTCTGTTAAGGAATGTGAAAGTGAAACCATCACAAATGAAGAGGAGGGGGAGTATAAAAGGAGGAAAAATAATCAATCCATATTATTAATAATAATAATAAAGAAGCAAAAGAGCCAATGAGCCTATATATCAAATGTAGCAAGATAGACTATTTTTTTTTACTCAGAGAGAGAGAGAGAGAATGAATTACAAGAGAATTACAAAAAAAAATATTTTTTTCAAAAAGCACTGAACCAATAATAACTCTTGCAAACTGTGACAGGCTACAGAGGAGCTGCTGCTGCTGTTTTTTGTCTTTTTTTTTAGTTATCATCATCATCATAGTCATCTTGTAATATCATCATCAACACTGGACATGGCCAGCATTGGTATTTTTTTTTTATTGTCTTGTAGGATTAGTAAGGATTAGGAGCATTAGAGAATGAATGAGCCTCCAGGGTCCACCCTCAAGTTGGTAATAGGTAGGTAAGTAGGTAGGTAGGTCAAAAAGAGGGCGTGGCAGAGAGGTGGTCCCCTCAGCAAGCACAGTCTGGCCGACGTGTCTGTTGTTGTTGCCGGTGCAGGCGACGAAGAGAGGCATCACCATACTGTATTCCGGAACCCATCCTCTCAGGGTCAAGTTCGCCTAGATTTTAAAAAAAGTAAAAATAAATAAATAAATAAATAAATAAAAATAAGATTAAAAAAACTGAACAGCAGTTAATAATGAAAGAAAAAATAAATTTTTAATCTATCAAATGAAATGATAAATCATCTTCTAAATCAAGTTTTTTTGTAAAAAAAATGTTTAAGCTGAATTTTAATCTTAAAACATCTTCTAAATCAAGTTCTATTTGTAAAAATAAACAATGTTTAAGCTGAATTTTAATCTTAACTATAACTTAGTTGCTCATGTTCAAGGGCAGTACTCAAGATTAACTTAATACAAGTGATAAAAGTTCTGTTGGTATTAATGGCAACTGAGTTCTATCTTTGAGTCAGGGCATCAGATAAGCACTCCTTCCTCTAAACCAGTGGTTATCAGCCAGGGCACATATAAGATTTGGGGGGGGGTGTCCATGCAAGGAAAATAATAAATTGGTGATCCACAATAGTATTTTAGAGGTAAATGAAAAACATTTTGCTTTAGATGCATTTATTGCAAAAAAAAAAAAATAAATAAATAAAAAAATAAATAAAGTAGGTTTCTTAATGTTTAAAAAAGTAATGACAATGTTAAAAAAATATGATGAGTGGTCATCACTCTGCTAGCAAAATACTTGTATTTGTTTATCTGTTGTCCAATAAATCTTTTGTTTGGCTGAGGGTCAGGGAGCATACAGAGCCAGCAGTTAAGGGGTTAATGATACCACAGCATTGCCATAATGGTTACTAATGTTGTGGTAACTTTAATCCATAGTTAAAACTTTAAAATAAAGTGAAATTGCAACAAAAAACTTCTGGTTTCACTGACTACAATACAGGATTTATATATTTATATATATTTTTTCTTTTCAGGTCTAACGTTTTACTTCATGAAGTATATATTTGGATTAAAGTTTTGGAGAAAAGAGATTTCAAAGTTCTTGAAAGTTGCCTCTCTTATAACTTGACGTACATGACAGTGTGTTTATCTATTAACCCCTCCAAAGTCAAAATTATTGCCTCACTCCCAAGGAGTGGGTAATAAATCCAGTTCTTACTTCTTTACATGAAGGAGGAGGAGGAGGTGCAGCCTGGGAAGAAGGCCCCTGAAACTGAACAGGTATATTTTTTTTAATATTAAACACAAGACAAAATAATTAAAAATATTTTTTTTCTTGCAATTACACTTGTTTTTAAAATTTGAATAGTGTCGACCTTAGGCATTCTTTAGAATGTCTAGTTATTCTATAAAAATGCCTAATGTTTTAGATTGGTTGACTGTCAATCTGTCTTGGATTATTTTATGTCTTGAGCTTAGGGAATTGCTTACATTGTATATTTATATTTACATTTTTTGTGTAGTCATTTAAGGGGATTTTTTCTTTTCACACTGTTCAAATGTTCCTTTCACACTGTTCAAATGTTGCTATCAAATACAAATAATTTACACAGTTGTAAGATTATCTAATACTAATATTTTATACACAATTATATAGTTTCAAGTAACTATTTCTATTCAATAATAATCATTTGTTTGTAAACAGTTATATAGTTTCACATTACTAATGATAATTCTTAAGCTTCAAGTAACTATTCTTAATACAAATCATTTACACACAGTTATATTGTATCAAGTATTTCTATCTAATACAAATAATTTTCAAAATTTCAGAGCCATAGATGTATCCCTGACAGATACAAGCCAGAGTGGATCTGGAAGTAATGGTAATAAAGGGGGGGACTCCACATTTCTTAGAGCACCAAATCTGGAACTTCACCACTGAATGCAGTTTAGAGATATCCAAGACCTCCCCCTTTTTTTGGTGGGGGCAGGGTACAGTCTTACCCCTTTGCAGAGGATGCAATCAGCATATGTTAAGCTTCACCAACAGGGCTAATAAATGCGGTAATCTAGGGAATGCTTCAGAAATGTGCCCATATATTTTCATACTTTGAAGTTTTAGTTAGGCATTTTGTATATCTTAAATTAGAAAATAAGATAATCATTATACAATAAAAAACAATTCGACTTCATGGTATTAAAGAAATTTAGGAGGTATGCTTAGTATAATAGCTATTGAATCAGCAACCAGAGTTCAAATCCTTGATGAACCTTCTTGCATTTCATTTATGCTAATGCCCTTAGAAAATGCATGCACCAATTTCTTCACTCCCCAGCTATGGGTAAATAGTAGAGTGGACTGGCAACCAGTCTTGGAGAAGGAAAACTCTAAATTCAGACCTGCAGTACTCAGCTTAAAAATTGTCCTTGTATTATATCCTGTTCAAGATGGAAGGGTTAGCAAATAATTTTGTGCTGTCATTTTCTGACGAAATAGTTCCCTGTTGCAAATATTTCCTTACTAACTATATACCTGACCAAAGCTGAAGAAAGAATTGGTTAAAATGTTGCTAATAATATCCAGAACACTAAGGAGTTTAACTGTCTGGTTTTTAATGCAGTTAGGATGTTTCAGCCAATTTATTCATCAACTTTTGTTAGGAAAATATCAGAGCTGACTGACCTTGGCAAGTTTGGGAGAAAGTTAAATTTTTATATATATATATATATATATATATATATATATATATATATATATATATATATATATATGCACACTAGCCAATTGGGATAATGGCTAGGGTGTTCACTAATGGTCTGGGAGACTGGGATTCAATCCCAGGCCAAGTCATACCAAAGACTCAAAAAAAAAAAAAAAAAAAAAAAAGAAGGTACCTGATGCCTCCTTGTCTAACACTCAGCATTATAAGGTACAAACCAAGGGTAAGTGGAGCAATCCAAGGAAAAGAGTAGGGCCCTCTTCTATACCTCGGTGTAGTAGGTATTGAAAAGGGAGCTTTCCGGTCATCCGTGACTAAGTTCAGGCAACTATTATATATAATGATAATCATAAGGTGAAAATTTTTAAAAGTGAAAAGATTATATATATAAACACACAAGATGAACTCTCCTGTTGGTATCAAGATATGAGTGTCAAACAGCTCTTGTTAGTTCTTATGCCTGTGTCTCATATGATATTTCAAACTTGCAAGAGAGTTATCAGATGAAGAAGCTGCTATGACTGATCTAGCTTTTGCCTTCTTTCCCAATACTGTAAGATGCTGGAGATGTTTTTAGTTAAGTTTTTGATGGCTTTGTAGTATTTTGACCTCCAAACATTGGGAATTGAAGCAAGTTGCTTAAATGTATCAACAAATATACCCAGACATTTAAGACTGGGTTTTTTAGCTTGATGCCATACCTGAAATGTTTGTCCAACATTTCTGTTTCCATCATTTGAGTTGACTAGAGATGAAGATCTTAGGAATTCTTTAGTTTCTCATTTGGTTGACATGTTCAACCCATCTCAATTATGATTGTATGAAGAGGGTTTCCATATCTCTAACTTTACACTTAGCAGAGATCAATGTTAGAGCTCTTGTCTTACTGTGTGATTCATATAAAGCTGGTTAATCTACGACTGATATGGCATCCAGGACTTTGATCCATACAAGAGAGAGACGAGTACAATGGCCTTGTAGATAGCAATCTTTGTCTCAAGCTTTATGTCCCTTTTAATCCAAAGATGTTATCCAAAAGCACAACTAGCTTCAGCTATTTTGGTCTTCATTTACTATTTCCAGCTGCAAAATGTCTCAATTTAGGTCTCAGAAAATCACATATATGAGTGCGTGTGAGTGTGTGTATATATATATATATATATATATATATATATATATATATATATATATATATATGTGTATGTGTGTGTATATATATATGTATATGTGTAGATCCTATTCATGGAGAGGTTGGGTAATGCCATTCAGAGCTTAGTCAATTAATGTTACAAAATAAAAAAGATAAGCTAATATTTCCAATTTTTTATATCAATAATTATTTGAAGTGCTAATTTTGAAAACCTAGACATTGAAAAAAAAAAAAATCAACAAGTCTTTTTGTTAATCGAACATATCTGTCATTAATATCACTGCCATCTGTTAACAAAATCTCTGCTTACATTAGAAAAACAGATAGTGTCTGTCAATGGTGCAAAAAAGTATTTTGAAAATAGATTTGTCAATGTCTTTCTAGTCAGAGAATATTTTTTTTCCTTTTATGAATGCACAAAAATGACTTTGGCAAAAATAAATTTAAAAAAATTTGTTTTTCCGTTCCCCAAATGGTTAATACCATAATAGAAACATACCAACTCAATTTTGCTTGGCTTCCTGACTCCCCCAAAATGTCTTACCTGATTCAATTTTAGTGAGTATTGATCGAGCACATTTCAAAAATGTTTCTTCCACATTTTCTCCAGTCAAAGCACTTGTTTCCAAAAACATTAATTCTGTAAGAGAAACAGAAAATGATGAAGTTATACAACTCTTAGCAATTTTTATTTTTATTTTTAGGGAATTTAAGTGAAAGACAACATCTAAAGTAGTTGCACAGATATTTAAGAGCTTTTTTTTGCTTTATATATAATTTCCCATTTAACGGGGTAAAGCATTAGTCAGAATTATGTATTTATCTGATGCAACCAAAATGACAATTTGAAGCATCCATATTCATAAATTACAAATCAGTATTATGAACTATGTTCCAAAAGTTAAAAAATCGTTTGCTCTGTGGCACACAACAGTTAGACACCAATTCAGTAAGTTCTCTTAAAGTGATACAATAATTCCTTTCAACTCTCATAAGAAATGGACATGGCAACCAGAATTCAAATCCCAGATGAGGCTGTTTGCATTTTACATTGCACTAATATCTTTAGAAAGGTAAGAATCCAACTATTTTCCATCCAGCTATGAGTAAATAGGGCAGACTGGGCTCTTCAACTTTGGTATGACAACTGGTTTAGTTTGGTGGCATATCAACCATTGTAGGCTATTTAATGCCAAATCTGGTTTATTCATATATATTAGATATGATTTATAAACACTTGGAACTATCTAACTTTGTTGATTTCAACAAAGTTAGATAGTTCCAAGTTCACTAACAATTCAATTAAACACCAAACATTTGATTACATATAGTTAAATGATCAAACTGCAACCCCACCATGTGGGTCCACACTGCAACCTCCAGATGATTTCACTTACAAGCAGTTCTCAACCAAACGCCTATATCCATTGCATCATGTGTCCTGCTGGACCTGAGGCTTGTAGAGTTTTGACCAAATCCTGATAGATCTCCTTTTGGAAACAATTACATCATGGAGGAGATGAGACATGGGCTAAATTGTGAGACAGGGGAGACCACAATAAAGTCTGCCACAGGCTTAACTTTACATATAAGGTATAATATTTTGAACCAATGCAATAAATTTTCTAACAGAATTATTGGACCCATAGAAGAGATCCTAACAGGTACTACCACTCCAAGTCTGAGTGGACTTGGGAGTCATGGCAATGAAGGAGCAACTCCACATTCCCTAGAGCACCTCAAGTGAAGCCTCATCACTAAATGTCGTTTGTGGGAGGAGATATTAAACCCTCTGCAGAAGAGGCAGTTGACCTATTCACAGCTTTGACAACAGGCTGTTCTCTCTTGAATCACTGGTGTCCTAAGATCTTTGCCTGTTCCAGTAGATAATCGCTTGACAAAGAAGAAAATGCTTTTACTTGACAAAAATTAAAAAGTGAGTGTTATTGTTAATATTGTCAAGTTATAACCTCTTTCTCTGTCATTCCACTTCTCTAACAAGATAGAATGAGAAAATGTGTGCAGAAGATTCATTTTGGTCTTTATTAAGCTATAATCATACAAAGAGATCTAAATAGAGACCTATGCCAAGACACAATACGGGTTATAGTTAGCATTTATAAATAAGTTGTTTTTTTTAGCCTGGTCACTTTCACTGTGTGTGTGTGTGTGTGTGTGTGTGTGTGTGTGTGTGTATACACACACACACATACATCTGTGTGTGTATGTATGTATGTGTCCTACTATAATTAGCATTTATAAATATGAGGGTTATCTTAGCTTGTTCTCTTTCACTAGATGTGTGTGCATATCCATCTGCCTGCATACATGCCTGTGAGCATATATCTGTGAGTGTGTGTGTGTGTGAGAGAGAATGTCTATTAGTTATAATTACCATTTATAAATAAGAGGGTTTTCTTATATTGGTTTCTTTCACTAAATGTGTGTGTATTCATCTGTCTAACTGCGTGTGTGTAAATATATTATATGTCTCTACTAGTTAAAATTACCATTTATAAATAAGAGGGTTTTCTTAGCCTGGTTTCTTTCACTAAATGTGTGTGTGTGTGTGTGTGTGTGTATATGTGTGTGTGGGTATTAAGTGTTTCTACCAGTAATGATTATTATTCATAAATACAAGTTTTCTTAGCCTGGTCTCTTTCACCAGATGTGTGTGTGGGTGCATCTGTCTATCGATACGTATATGAATGTCAGCATATATGTGAGTGTGTTTGTGTATCTTTCTGTCGACAAATACATATGTATGTGCATATCTGTGTGTGTGTGTGTGTATATATATATATATATATATATATATATATATATATATATATATATATATATGTGCATGTATGTATCTGCATATACAAGTGTTTCTCTTTCTGCATATATGCATGGGTGTGTCTATCTGGCTTCATTCTTCTTGAATGGTGTCTCTCACTGCTTGTGTGCCTATATCTGGACTCTCTCTCTCTCCCTTTGCATGTGTGTGTGTGTGTGTGCATGCAATTATTAAGGCTCCATTCTTTTTGAATGCTGTCTCTCACTGCATGTGTTTGTGTGTATCTGTCTGTATCTCTCATTCAGCCATGATTTTCTTCATCTTTCTAAAATGGTTATTCCATTTAATACAAATTTCCATAATAATACAAAATGACTATTTTAAAGAAAAAATTCTTTGCCATATGTATACAGGGTGGTCCAACAGTAAGTGGAATGTATCAAGTTGTTCCACAGTTACAACAACAGTCTAACTCACATGATCTTTATTTCCAACAAGATGGGGGCCCTGCACATTATTTAAGAGCAGTCAGAGAGTATCTTGATGAAATTTCTAGAGAAATGGATAACCTGATGAGGTCCAATTGATTGGCTAGCACGTTCACCTGATTTAACCCTAATGGATTTTTTCCTTTGGGAAGTACTCAAGGACAAAGTTTACAGTCAAAAACCCCAAAAGTGTTGGTGATTTGAAAAATTAGATCAGAGATGCTTTTCAAGAAATAAATGAACAAAGAGACTAGTGCAAAAATATTTGTTGAAGCATGAGGGGTAGACTTCAAAGCTGTATAAATTGTGATGGACAGCAGTTTGAGCACCTGCGTTGATAAAATTTTAGTGCTTTTGTATTATTGTATACAATAAAATCTAATTATCAATGTAATAATTGTATAAGTAAATATAATTGTATATGTAATCCCAAAATAAATGTTATTTACTGTCCACCTACTTTTGGACCACTATATACATATATATAATTCTTTATTTAAAGTATTGTCAACTATTATGAATTTTAACTCTTTCTTTTAATGTAAATTTCTAGTTGTTTCTGTTATTGAAACTCACTCAGGCAATTTAGTTTGGTTTCTTTATTCAATGGCATATCAACTTTGGTGGGGTATTTAATGCCAAAGCCATCTTTGTAGAAGAACAGCAGTGACACTATTTAATCCACAACTGGGAGGATAAGAAGGCTCATACCTTTCCTAAGAGCATAATTATGAAAGTGAACATAATAGAACAATTGGGAGTTTGAATTTACTTTGAGGATACAGTCCAGCACTTTAGCCATTATACTATGAGGACTCCCCCTACCAACTTCCACTCATGCAATTACATCTACAGCAATGAGGAAACAGTATGGTGGCTGAGAAATAAAGGATAATCAAACTATGAGGTTCAAACTCATATTGCTTTTGTCCTGGCGAAATCTGATTAAATGCACCAGCTGTGCTAAACATCTTAGTTATGAGGACCCAATTGTTTGGCAGAAATTCAAATTTTAAACTCATCTTCCAATCTTTTCTTTTTCTCACTTGGTAACATATTTGATTTTTTTCTTCTACCCTCATAGTATTAGTAGTAACATTTATTTTAATTAAAAATTGTAAATCATCATGACCATAATTATATTTTTCATCATCACCATTATAAACAATCATCATCACCATGACCATTATAATTATCATCTCCACGACCATTATAATTATCCTCACCATGACCAATATAACTATTATTATCTCCATGACCATCATAATTATCATCATCATCATTTCCATGACCGTCATAATTATTATCATCATCTCCATGACCACTATTAGATTCTTTATTTTTCCCATTATAGTGATAATCATTGTTTACTTTTTTATACTGAATTTTTTTTTTTGTTATTCTATTCGTTTGGAACTATCTAAAGAGCTTCGTTCACATATTCAACTGAAATTTATAGAAGTGATATAACTTTGATGCATGACAGTTATCAACATTGGAAATGGACCAGATGATCAGACTTTAGTTCTGAAACGAGGCTGTTTGCATTTCACATAGCACCAATATCCCTCAGAAAGGCATGAATCCAAGTATTCTCCACTCAGCTATCGGTAAATAGTAAGTAGAATTACTAAATGGAACAACCAATCATGAAATACGGAAAGGTTACAAGTATTAGATTATATTTCAAGTTACTAGACCTAAAAAAAATCTGGCTGTTTATGCACAGACATAGTAGCCGAACTCTGATATCAAGTATTCCAATCAAATACAAATAATTAACACACAGTTGTTTGGTTTTAAGTATTCCTATATAATACTAATAATTATATAGTTTCAATTATTTCTATTTAATAATAGTCATTTATTTGCACACAGTTACATAGTTTCAAGTAACTATTAACAATCCTTAGTAACTATTCCTAATACAAATAATTTACAGTTATATGGCAACAAATATTCCTATCAAATACAAATCTATTTGACCCATAGATGGTATCCTAACAAGTACTACTACTCCAAAGTTAATGTGGACCTGAGTGTAATGGTAATGATAGGAAACTCCACTCTCTTCAGATCTCCAAAACTGGAGCCTCAACGCCATCAGATGCAGTTTAGTTTCATACTCAGGTATGTTTGGGTGTCTAAACACTCTGCAGGCTCTATAAGTGTAGTTAAGACATCTATACTATTAGTCACAGGTAAACCTTTAGTAAAATCTAAATGTCACTTTGAACATACTGTGTGTGTGTGTGTGTGTGTGTGTGTGTGTGTATATATATATATATATATATATATATATATGTCTGCGTGTATGTGTGTGTCTACTAGTTATAATTAGCATTTATAAATAAGAGGGTTTTCTTAGCTGGGTCTCTTTCATCTGGTCATGGGGGTACTACTCATGTAGTGTTTTCTTGGGCAGGAATAGCTTAGTAGAGCCCATCCCTCTCTAGGTCTACAACTGTTTTTAATTTTCCTTTTTCTAGACCAGCAGCCATACCAAAGTTAACGAGCCCAGTCTGTCCTATTCACCTATAGTTGGAGGGAAAATAGATGGATGAATACCTTTCCTCAAGATATTAGTGCAATGTGAAATGCAAACAACCTTGTACAAGATTTGAACACTTGTAGCCAAGTTCACTTCATAAGGTGATAACTTATGCTACAGTGCCTCCAATTATTTATTTTGTAAAATAGGGAAGAATTAGCCCATCTTTGATAAGATTTCATTCCTATCCCAAAAAGGCAAACATAAAAATCCAAAACATCTTTATTTTTATAAACAGTAAAAAGAGAAATGTCATTAATTTAAAACATGATGTAATCTTAACTTTTATTTTAGTTATTTATTTTAAAAATCAGTCTTATCTTTTAAACATGTCCTTGTTATAAACTGTCAAGATGGCTTCTCATACTTCACCTTTTATTCATTCAATATCAATGACAGGCAGAAAATGCATCAATATTTTCTATCTTGCCAGTTTCCAATACTGAAGAAGTTTGGTTAGGTTGGTCTTTTTTTTGTTTAAAGGTATATCAAACTTTGTGGGTGATCTAATGCTAAAGCCATCCTTATAGAAAGGACAGCATTAATCCAAAAGGGAATATAATAGCCTGGCTGGAGTTTAAACTTGCTTACTAAAATGTTGCAGTCCAGTATGTTAACTACTGAAGAAGGGAAGAGGATTACAACATGTGGCCTCTTTACAGCAGAATGAATTATATTCGTCAGTGCGTGGAAAAGAGATAAAAAACAAAATGTCTTAAATAATTACAAAATATATTTGACCAAGATTTTATGACTATAAAAAATATGAATATGGAATAAATACATAAAATGTTTTAAAAATAAAGAAAAATCCCAACTAGCTCCCATTGAGAAAATTTGAATGATTGATTTTAACAGCATGTCAACCTATCTGGGTTTATTTTATGCCAAGAGGTTAGGAAATCTCATACATTTCATGTTGATATTTAATAGCAAGTATTCCTATCTTGTGCAAATAATTTTTAAACCGATCTATTTGACTCACAGATGGGACTCAAATAGATATTATTCTCACTTTAGGTCAGACTGGACCTGGGAGTAATGGCAATGATAAGGTGACTCCACACTTTCCAGATTTGTAAAACTGGAGCCTCATTACCAGATGCAGTTTAGTGTCATACCTTGGATAAATAGTGGTCTTATCCCGCAACAAGAACAGAGGTCAGCATATTGTAAGCCCTGCTGACAGGACAGAAAATTTGAAGCAAGGTAGTGGGTCATGATCACTGCAGGGGAGTGATGTGTGAATTTGCAGTTTTACTCTTGAATCTCCAAAACTGCACACATAGTGAATAACTGAGGATTCCTTCAAAGCCGCTCCAACCCCTGACCAGGTTTTGTAGAGTCTCTGAGTTAAAGCACCAAGTTTCAATATTATCGTTTTTCTTTTTATGGCACTTAGTATTGAAATATTGCAATTCCTAGTTTTTAATTGTACGAAATGTTTTATCGATTGCTTTGAACAGCATGTCAACCTATCTAGGGTTATTTTATGCCTAAAGGTTAAAGAATTGTGTTTATATTTACATTTTTTTGTGTAGTTATTTCTTAAGAGTTTTTATTTGACACATAGATGAGACCCAAACAGGTACTACCATTCCGAGTAGGAGTGGACCTGGGAGTAATGGCAATGAAGGGGTACTTCATACTCACCAGATCTCCAGAACTGAAGCCTTATCATCAGATGCAGTTTAGTGTCATACCTAGGACACCCACTCCTTTTTTGGGGGAGAGGGAACCTTAACCACCTTCTGCATATTCTAAGCCTAACCAACAGAGCATTAATGTTTCATTACTTATTTTGGTTTATACCATCAAGAAAAAGTATGTTTATTGATACTAATTCCTCCTTCATAGGAAATACATTGTCAAAATTTAATACCCCAAAATTTGCTACTCATATTTCATGTAGATCTGACCTTGTCTTGCCATTTGATGATATCAAGTGACCTTTGCAGAATTGGCTTGATTTGGTTTTATGGCATATAAACCATTGTTGGTTATTTAATACCAAATCCATTGTTATACATATAAACAGTTTTATTTCAAACAATTCTGTTTAGCATAAGTACAGTTTTTTGTTTACATACAGTTAATTGTAAAAACAGTTCTATTTCAAGCAATTCAGTTTAGCATAAGTACACAGTTTAGTTCTATTTGATCCATAGGTAATACCCTATCAGGTGCTACCACTCTGGGCCAGAGTGGAGCTGGGAGCAATGGCAATGAAGTGGTACTCCACATTCCCTAAAGCTCCAGCATTACTGGAGCCTCAACATTAGGATACTCGTTGGGGGAGTCTTACCATCTCTGCAGAGATGCAGTTGGTGTATTCTGCAGCCCTAGCTGACTGGACCACTTCTTTGCAGAGAGTGTTTGAGCTTGAAATAAAAGTCGGTTGGTTGATGTTTTATGGAATATCAACCACTTTGGGTTTTTTAATGCAAAATCTTATATATATATGATTTGTAAACTACTAGTTTGTAGATAACTTTATTTTTAAATGAGTTGTTAGAGTTTATTTGTTTAAACAGAGTTCGATGGAGTTGTATCATTTCAAATAATGAATTATAATCCTAAGTAAATGATTGAACAGTTCTATGGGACCCTAAAAGTTACTACCATTCCAGGTCAGAGTGAACCTGGGAGTAATGGTAATGAAGGTGTACGCCTCATTCCCCAAAGTTTCAGGACTGAAGCCTCACCATCAGATGCAATTTAGGGTCATACTCAGGGCACATGTAAGTAGGTGGGTTTAGAGAGGTGCAGTTGGCATATTCTACAGCTCCAGCCAACAAGGTGGACAATCACCAGACATTGGCATAATGGTTAGAGTGTTCACCAATGGCCTGGGAGACCTGGGTTCAGTTCTAGATCGAGTCATACCAAAGACTTTAAAAATGGTACTTGATACCTCCTTAACACTCAGCATTATATGGTACGGATCAAGGGTAAAGTGGGCCAATCCTGGGAAAGGAGTAATGCCCTCCCTTACAGCTTCGTGTAGTAGCTATCGAAAAGAGAGCCTTCAGGTCACCCTTGACAACTTACATATCAACACTTTGTGGGTTATTTAAATACTAAGTTTTGTTTTTTATATATACATATGATTTATAAGCAAATAGTTTGTAGTGTGACGGCAAAATTATTAAAACCCCAAGACGGGACTTTATTTTTCGCATGTGTGAAGACGGGGAGGTCTGGCACTTGATCCCTCATAGAATAAGTCCTTGTTCAGAGTCCTTTCTCGGGCATATAGGAACTGGCATATTATGTGGGGGTTAATTTGGGGCTAGACTGACCGCCGCTGGCAAGGGGTTTCCAAATTTCACATTACACACACACCAACCATCCCACTCGCTCTTCCTACCCAAAGAACAATGGAAGATATGGACCTCTAGGTTTAGATATAATAATATTAATTATAGTAGTCGACAACTCCGGTTTCCCATATAATATTTCTCAAGGAAAGAATAGGACAATTTAGGCGAGAATAACATGAGGCGAAAGAAGCTGAAAAAGAAACATGAAATAAGCAAGTTGACAGTAGATGACACAATGAACAAACTTCAACACGTGGGGGACATTAAAATATAACAATCTTTTTAATATACACATATTCAACGTATCGGCTATATTATCAGCAGATAATAACTATAAATGTCTTTCTTCCTTTTCTTCTTTTCTTTCGTCTTTCTTTAAATTGAGAGAGAGAGAGAGAGAGAGTATATAATTGGGTGTAGGGAGAAACAGTTTTAATGCTTACTTATCTTTTTGACGGGTTCCTTCGGAGAGTATTTTCTCTTTTACGGGCTGGCAGAATTTTATATATACATAATGCTCTGGCTTGAAGGCATAGGTCCTTCTTGTCCAAGATTCTTTCTGCTTTCTTCACCCGGAGTCTTGGCCCAAGATTTGCCCCATCTGTTCACGGCGACATCTCTCTTCAAAACTGATTTTCTTTTTCCCCTATTTCTGCTGACGGAAGAAGGTGCCACTTCCGTTTTAGGATTCTAGCCAATCATTTAGCTTCTATCTTCTTCTTCCCCTGTCAGGCGATTCGTTAGGACTACTATATGTCCATATACCCCATTCTTTATCTATCCGGTCACAGAGTGCAAACATCTGTTGGCTTTCACACAGACCCACATTCTTTATTTTCTCCAACAGGCCGGCCGAAGTTGACCTACATTACTATTCCTCTTTTTAGCGGTCATTTGGCGGCCTGCTAATTCAAACACGGATGGTAGTAGAAATTCCTTATTTCTCTTCTCTCAGTTGTAGACCACGTGACAGTAGGTAAATATTTCTGCTTTTAAATGAATTGTTAGAGTGCGAGACAAAAGTTAGTATACAATTTCACTTTACAGGCATATGCTTTGTATGTGGTCTTGTTTCATATATATATATTTATAAGTTGGTGACCAGAAGGCTCCCTTTTCATTAGCTACTACACTGAGGTGTAGGGAAGGGCATTACTCCTTTCCTTGAATTTGCTTGACTTTACCCTTGATATGTACCTTACAATGCTAAGTGTTAAGCAAGGAGTCATCAAGTACCAATATTTTGAATCTTTGATATGACACAACCTGGGATTGAGTCCTGGTTTTCTAGATCATTGGCAAACAGTCTATCCACTAGGTCAATGAGCTGACACAGACATCACCATATTTGAGGATTGCAATTACGTAGTCAGTTTCAATATCCATACTTTCTACACTTTCGGATCTTGTTTCATATTCGGTTTCTCAGTTTTTTGTTAAGTTTATTCTTAATGTTGAGAAGTCTCTGGATTAGAATGAGGGATTTGATATTTTCAGTGGTTTTTGTTCTGCTGTTGGTGGGGTATGATTTGTTTTGGATTGGAGGAAAAGGTTTGAGTTTGGTTTGGGGTAATAAGAACGTGTTTGGTTTTGGATTTATTTTGGGAATTGGTGGGCAGATCAGTGATCTTTATGATTTTTCTTTTATGGTGTTTATTCTAGTTGGAGATTTGGAGTTTTCCAATGGTATAATTTGGAGCAGTGGTATGGGTGGGTGTTGTGAATCCTTCTTGGTTAATCTGTGCTTTTGTTTGACAAATTTCTGCTGAGCATAGTTTTTTTTTCTTTCTTTTTTTTTTTTAACTGTTCTTGAAATTTTATCAAATTGTTGCACTAGTTTTTTTTTAATCAGAACTGTATTTATCTGGTTGATTGTTGTTGATCTGACTTACCTTCTCAGCTACAATGGCTATAACTTTCTTATAGGATTCCAATATATTTTTCTTGCTTCTGGAAATGTTACATTTCTTCTCTACTTCCCTCTCTCTTTTGTATACATTGCAGGTCCTTGGAAATGCAGAATGGTTCTTTTGATAGCTTGAGAATTTCATTGCGACAATCTTCTTCCACTTTCCACATGTTGAATGTACTCTGCAGCTCTCCTTGTGGTGTTCATATTTTTGACATTTAAAGCACATTTAAGTTGCAGGGATATATTGTTCTTTTGCGGTACCTTAGGAATTATGGATTTTTTAACTCTCAAAATGTATGAGTATGTATTTTTTCACTACCCACTTTGAATGGTTATCCTTTTGTAGTAAGTGACCCCTTGCTTTCTTGAAACTGTTTTTATTTTCTCTGGTATAGCTAGGGATAACTGTTTGTGATAACTCCCTTTGAGGTGGTAAGCTTTTTTATGTGGGTAAGTTTTGCATTTCAAGTTGTAAAAAGTTTTCATTTTGATTAGGTTTTCATCATGCTTATTGCTATCCAGCTTTACAAGTAGACTGCCACTTCTAATTTTTTTTTTTCAGTTTGCAGGTTTACCCTGCTGAAGATCATTGCTTATTTAATTTTCTGAATCAGCTTCAGATACGTTTCATTTGAATTGTTCGTATTTGCAACTCTTTCGTTGTTTTTTTTTTTTTTGTAAACTTTTTTTTTTTTCATTTGCTGGTCCTAAAATGATCCACCCAGCAATGAGTCCAAGTTCTATTGGGAATTTACCAAATGAGGGATATCCATTTCCCTTGGTTGAGATGGGGATACATTGGCCAGTATACTCATATTAGGAGGAGGGTTCACTGCCCTGCATATTTCAGGCCTTTCAGTACTCAAAACCTAGTGCTTCAAAGTTAAACAGTGGCTCAAGTCTTATTTCTCTGAATGCAGTTGACTCTCTAGTACCTTTAAGATAAAAGGAGCAAGGTGTTTGTCATAGGAGTAATTTACACAACACAATTGAGACTTAAGGCTTGATACGAACAGTCGATTTATCAGATCAGACATCTCTTAACCTTAAACATTTGCCACTCAACAGATTTGTTAAATGTCAAAATATGTGTGCATTTGTATTACTTCACTACCCATTCTAATGGTTATCCTTTTGTAGTTTGTGGCCCTTTGCTTTCCTAAAGCTGTTTTTATTTCTTTGGGAATTATGGATTTTTATTTCCTTTGATTTAGGTTGGGACTTAATCATATAAGTGCCAGGGCATGTGATGAGATGATGCATCATTCCATTTTTGTGATAGACTACACAGCCACCAGGATCCCATCCCCAAGCATTATGGATCACCACTCACAGCCAACAAGTGGCCCCATTAGGGGACTAACAATGGAACAGATAATGTGAAAATTATATATATATATATATATATATATATATATATTCATTAAAATAAAAAAAATATTTGTTCAAAAGAACATTCCCAAATTGTCAATATTTAACTTTACTGTAAAATAAAAAACAAATATATCAAGTTGACCTTTAAAAGCCTAGAATAACTTATTTAGCTTTTCATTCTAATTACACAATTTTGAATTTTTTTTTGTTCTCATGGGTTCAAAACTTAAATCTCATTGCATTTTCATGCCATTCCTGTGACACCAAGGCAATGTCCAAAGACTCCTGTCCTGCACCTTTGAGATAAATTTATGAACAAAATGACTTACCATTTTCCTGTGCAAATCGGCTAGCTTCCAAAAAGGTAACTTCTCTATCAGCTTCCAGATCCTTTTTGTTTCCCACCAAAATTATCACAATGTTTGGACTGGCAAGTGTTCGGGCGTCTGTTAACCAATTTGTTAAGGCGTTGTATGTTTCACGACTGAAATGACCCCAAAAAAAAAAAAAAAAAAAAAAAAAAAAAAAAAAAAAAAAAAAAAAAATAGATAAAAAAATAAATAAAGGGTCATCTTAGATGAGATGCTGCTAAGAAATAATGCATTATTCTTTTGTTCCTGGATCCTAATTTTACTTAAATTGTATTATGGCTGACCAATTTTTTGTCAGTATTTAACTACAGCCCCCTTGGTTGAAATATACAACACATGATCATTTTAAAAGAGGGGCAGATGAGCAAGGTCCAAAATAGTCCTGTAATATACAGTGTTACATTGGCACCATATTACCCCACCACCACCACATACACAATAGAGAAGGTCCAGCTACAGGGTTGGAATCCCCAAGATCAAGCTTAACATTTTATTTTTAAATATTTATTTTGAGCTAGATCCTGGTTAGGGAAAGCTGGGGACAACTTTTTATTTGCCTATCTCAATTTGCAAAGGACCAGCAACAGAATAAAAAATATTATTGGTTCTGGGATAAAATACTGACATTAATTGATGAATTATTCAGACTAATGCATTATCCTTTGTTGCTTCCAACAGCATTTATAGTAGTCCAGGGATTGAGGGGAGGAGGTCAAAAGCTGAACTTTAAGGGTTAAATGCTGACATTAAAAACTAAAAATAGACCAATTACACTACCAATGACAAATGATAGGAAACACTCCTCACTGTGCACCATTTTTATATATCTTATGCAACATATTTTCATATAAAATTCAATATATTTGAATTCCAGCATTTCAAGTGTTACTCTGTAGGAAATAGAATTGGTAAATAGAGTCCAAATCCTAGACAAAGGTGTTGGTATTTCACTTCATACTAATGATCTTAGGAGAGAGAATTTGTCTGTTCTCCCCACCAGCTATGGGTAAATAAGAGGACAGACTAGGTTCTTTTGCCTTGGTAAGACAACCAGTCTAGGAGAAGGGTAATTGAATTCAAACCAGCTTTACTCTACTTAAAAACTGAAATTGTGTAACATCTTGTGCATGGCAGAGGGATTAGTGAGTTGGTGCTTCATAGCATATCAACCCTTGTGGCTTATCTAATGCAAATTCCCATAATATAATTTTTTTAAGTAAATAGTGTTTAAGAAGCTTTATTTTTAAATGAGTCATTCAAGCTTATTTGTTTGCATACAGTTAAATGGTTACATGTATTCCTATCGAACATTAATATTTTGATTTATCAAGTATTCCTATGTAATATAAATAACTTGCACACAGCTGTATGGTTTTAAATAACTTCAATGATGATCCTTAGTAAATGATTGAACATTTCTATTTGACCCATACATGAGATCCTAACAGGTACAACCAATCTGGGTCAGTGTGGACCTGGGAGTAATGGCAATGAAGGAGTACTCATTCCCCAAAGCTCAAGGACTGGATCCTCACCATCAGATGTAGTTTAATGTCATACTCAGGGTACTCTAAGAGGTCTTACCTCTTTATAGACATGCAGTTGGCTTATTCTACAGCCTCAGCTGACAGGGCTACAAAAAGGTTGAGTAAATACTTAATACATCTCTTATGATATCCACAACAATACAAAACATTTTCCCTTTTGTGACTATTTCAAGAGTGATATACACAGAGGCAAGGGAACACAAAACTGGCTACAATGGTCTAAAAATTTTGGTGACCCTAAAATATTTGAGAAATTAATCTTGGGAAGAAGAAATTGAAGATTACCAGATACAACCAGGTGGATGGGGGTATTCCATTAATGTAGTGGCTAATGTGCTTGACTGCAACATTGTAGTAAGCAAGTTCAAACTCCAGTCATGCTATTATGTTCACTTTTGGACTAATACTCTTAGGAAAGGTACGAACCCCTTTATTCCTCTGCCAGCCATGGGTTAAATAGCATCACTGTTCTATAAGAACAGTTTTGGCATTAAATAACATTAATATGCTATGAATAAAAGAAACCAATATAAGCAAATGCAACTAATACCAAAGGAAGGCATAAAACACACTAGCCCTGAAATACTAACAAAAACAAAAGTGAGAATAAGAGTTCAAATATTTTCAAGTTTTGCTAAGATTTACTACGGTGGCACACATTTAAAATATTTAGTGGCTTCCTCCATCCATTAACAAACAAGTAGACTGCTGACACATTTTTTTATATTAACTTATTAAAGACCGCCTTTGGGAGCTTTTAAGCTCAGTGCTAAATCACATTATTTATAGAACTAATAACTAATTAAAATAAATATGGAAATGTACTCTATAGTTATCTTCTGTGAAGAAATATATAGATGAAAAAGAGAGCATATACAGACCCCAATACTAAGTTATGAACTACATTAGAAATTACATTATTCTCCAAGAGTATTTAAATCTTGATGGCATTTTTGTAATTTTAACACACAAACATACAGAAGTCAGAATATCTATATATTAGTAAAATTCTTCTTATGTTTGTGTGTGTGCGTGTGTGTAAGAAAAGGGCTGAGAGAGAGGAATTCAGAAAGGGCAGTGAGAGAGAAAGAGTGAAGTTTAGAAAAGAGCAATAAGAGGGAAAAAACAGGAGTTCAGAAAAGAGCAATGAAAGAAAGAGGGAGAGATAAAATGTCAGAAATGAGCAATATGAGAGAAAGGAGTTCAGAAAAAACAATGAGAGAGGAGGTGGGGTAAGAAAAGGGCCAGGAGAGAGATGGAAGGTCAGAATAGAGGATTAAAATAAAAAGAATGTCAGAGAATGGCAATGAGAGAGAGAGAGAGAGAGAGAAAAGAGAGGAAGAGAGGATCAGAAAAAGCAAGATGGGAAGAACCAGAAAAGATCAATGAGAGAGAAAGCACAATTCAGAAAAGCACAATAAGAAAAAGAGAGGTAAAAAAAGAGCAATAGGCAAGAGAGAGTAGAGGAGAGTGAGAGAGAGGTAATAAAGAAGAGAGAAGGTTAGAAAAAAGTGAAATGAGAGTGTTAATCCAGAAACTTGCATAGTGAGGGAATGCCAGAGAACAATGAGAGAGTGCACAGAAAACCAGTTAAAATAGAAAAAAAATAAATAAAAGAAACAGTTGAAGCCAATGGTTTAAGAAAAAAATAGCAAGCAAGAAAATTCACTTATGGCAAAAGATGAGTTGTTAAAAGTATGAGATATTACCCGTAATTACTTTCTCAGTTAGCGGGTTATACAGCCGAGTGCTTTGCAACAACAACATCACAAGAGAATGTCAATACTCAATTATTCTTACATTTTAATGGCAATGGGCTGATCAATATTCTAACGGCAGCAGTAACAGCAGTTCTCTACACTCATAAATACACAATACAAACTCACTAAAACTGCTGTGTACACACAGGGCCAAATATATCAATATCACGTGTATGCATAAACACCTCCCACAAAACAGATTCAGACACACATGCTCCCATGCATAAAGGCATGACTCAACACTTTTTGTTAGAACCAACTTATAATCATATTATGGAGCAAGAAAAAAAAAAGAATCTACTGAGATTGTTCATAATTTTCCAAATTGGCTGAAATATTTAAGGATATTATTTTTGTACCAAAGTCTAATTGCATTAATTGATAACAAAACCTCTCAGTACCCACCACTTCCTTTGTACAAAGTTGGTTGAGTTCTTTTTTTCTTATACCCAAAAAGAAAGGTGTCAGAATGTTTAGGAAGAGCATGAAAAATTTCTGTAAATTAGCTTTGTTTATTATTTGCTTCAATGGAATTCTTAAGCTTAATCATGCAAGTATATTTATAAAAAAATAAAATATCTAAACTTAGATTGATACTAACATATATTCAAAAATATATCTATTCTAATTATCTAACCCTGTCATTGGGCCTTAGAATACAAGGAGTGTCTTGTGCATGACACTAAACTGCATCTGATGGCAAGACCCGTGGAGTAGATAGTACCTCTTCATTGTCCTTATGGCTGTCCACTCCAGCTCTGGGTAGCAGTACCTGTTAGGGTCCAATCTACAGATCAAGCAGATCTGTTTTAAAATTATTAGTATTGGATAGGAATACTTGAAACCATACAACCGAGTGCAAATTATTTATATTGGTTTGGTTTGGTGGCATATCAAGTATTGTAAGTTAATTAATGCCAAATCCATTGTTATACATGAACAGTTCCATTTCAAACAATTAAGTTTAGCACAAGTACAGTTTTTTGTTTACACACAGTTAAATGTTAAAACAGTTCTATTTCAAACAATTCAGTTTAGCATAAGTACAGTTTAGTTCTCTTTGACCCATAGATAGGTGATATTACTCAGGGCCAGAGTGGACCTTGGCGTGATGGTAATGAAGAGGTACTCTGCATTCCCCAAAGCTCCAGCATTACTGAAGCCTCAATGTTAGATTGCTTTGTGTCATATCCGGGACACTGGTGGGAGTCCTACCCTCTGCAATGATGCAGTCAGTGTATTCTGCAGCCCCAGCCAAGTGGGTCATATATGTATTGAATAGGAATACTTGATATCATAACTATGTGCAAAAAAACTCTTAAACAACTACATAAAAAATGCAAATATGAATGCAATTTCTTAACCACAAGGCATAAAATAACCCTAGATTGGTTGACATGCCATTAAAAACAAATCTATCCTGACTCAGAGTGATAGTACCTGGGAGGTTCAATCTATGGGTCAAAAAGAACTGTTTAATCATTTACTAAGGATCATTATTTGTCACATGGTACCATATAATGGTGTGAATTATTTGTATTGGATAGATATACCACCTGTGTACAAAAAAAAATAAAATGAAACAAAACTTTAAGAAACATCCACACAAAAAATGTAAATATGAATGTGATTCCCTACCTTCTAGGCATAAAATAACTCTGGGCAGGTTGACATGTCATTAAAAATCAATAAACTGGAATCCCTCTTCATAGATGAAAATTGGACTTACAAATAGGTAACAAAATATCTGAACAATAAAGATTTTCTACAGAACATGTAAAAACACAAATCAAAAGGTGACAACTATTACTTTTTTTTGCTTTTAGGAGATACACTTAGCCTAATGGTTAGCATCAAAGTAAATGAAATTGGCAACTTGGGTTCAAAGCCAGGATGTGACTGTTTGCTTTGTGCTAGTGCCCTTGGAAAAGGCATCGATCCATTTCTTCTCCCTCCAGCTTAATTTGTAGGGCTGATGGGGTTCTTTAACCATGGTTAAGCAACAAGTCAAGGCGAAGCAAAACTGAATTCAAACTAGGTTTACTCCACTTCAAAATTGATCATGTGTTGCATTCTGCTAGTGGGAATGGGTTGGGTTAATATATACACATTTTAAAATACCTGCCACTTCAGCTGTAGCAAAACAACCCCTTAAAACAAAAAACAAACATACACACTACCAGTCAAAAGTATTTGGCTACCCTAAGAAAATTCTTATTTCTCATCCTAAAAGTGTTATTTTTGATGAAACAAGTTAAGCACCACAATGTTTTTACTTATTGTACTAAATACAAGTCTTCCTCAGTAACCTTTACCTTAGTATAACCAGATATCTTTTGAAAAAATTGATTTGAAGGCACTTTTTTCTTTAGTGCTAAAAATAAAAATTCACAGAACCTTAGTGGATTATACTGTTAGGAGACATCAGGAAACGGGACAAAACAAGACCAAAAGTTGGGCTGGTAAATCAAAAGCAACAAGAGCAGAAGGACAATTTCATCAGATTCCCAAGCTTGTGTGACAGAATGCCAACAGCTCCAAACATCACTACACAATATTAGGGGAAAAAAAAGTGTCAACATCCACTGTGAGGAGAAGACTGTGAAGCTAACCTATACGGCAGAATTACTGTTGAGGAAGCAAAACAATGGGCCAAGGCACACAAAGATGGGACAATAGAGCAGTGGAATAAAGTCCTTTGGACTGACAAATCAAAGTTCAAAATCTTTGGATCAAATTAGTGAAAAAAGCTGCAACCCCTTGTATCACATCAACCATAAAGCATGGAGGAGGTTCAGTTATGGTGTGGGGATTTGCACCAGGTGAGGGGCAAATTGAATCAGTGTGGTTATCACAGCAAATTGCAGTGTCATGCAATCCCATCTAGAATGTGACATGTTGGTCAATGATTCGTACTCATGCAAGATAACAACCCAAAGGTACATTAGAAGCAAAGAGGAACAGAAGGTCCTTCAACTGATGTCTTGGCTGGTGTAATCAGCAGAGTTAAATCCCATTGAATTGGTGTGGGATGAACTTGAGTGAAAAGACAGGGTTAAACAACCCACAAGTGTGACTCAATTCTCTGGCAACTCTTACAACAAAGCTTGGAAGAACTATCTTCAGTCTACCTCCAGCCTTTGGTGGAAAGAATGCTGAGAACCTGTGGGACAGTGATAGTGGCCAAAGGAGATCATTTGATGAATCTAAAGTTTAAATTTTTTGTACTTCTTTGATTTAATTTGTATTTAATGTGGCTCAGGAATACTTGTATTAAGTATAATAAATAAAACCATTGAGGTGGTTAACTTGCTTCAATAGAAATAACACTTGAAGGATGATAAATAAAAATTTTTGAGGGTAGTGTATATATTTCCTTTTCACATTAAAAAAGATAAGCAGACAATATCCTGCAGAAACTATGACAGATGCAGACTACACAGACGATCTAGCACTTCTTGCAAATACACTTGCCCAAGCTGAATCCCTGCTAAATAGCTGGGAGCAAGCAGCAGCAGTCATTAGCTTCTATGTGAATGCAAATAAGACAGTTGATACATTTTAAACAAGATGAAACCATATCCACTTTAAGTTGCAAGCCTCTGAAACTAGTAGATCAGTTCACATAACTTGGCAGCAACATCTCGTCTACTGAAAGTAATGCCAACATTTACATAGGGAAAGGTTGGTTGGTTGTTTGGATTTTATGGCATATCAACCTTTGTAGGTTATTTAATGCCAAATCCATTTTTATACAAATAATCAGTTCTATTTCAAACAATTCAGTTTAGCATCAGTACACAGTTTCATTGTCAAAAACATTTCTATTTCAAGCTATTCAGTTTATTCAAACAGTTCTAATTCAGCTTATTCAAACAGTTCTAATTCAGCTAATTCAGTTTAGTATAAGTATAGATTTTCTTTACATACAGTTAAATGTCAAAACATTTCTATAGTAAACAATTCAGTTTACTGTAAGTAGAGTTTCAATGTTAAAAACAGTTCCATTTCAAACAATTCAGTTTAGTATAAGTACGCAATTTGAATGTAAGTATACAGTTTAATTGTCAAAAACATTTTATTTCAAGCTATTCAGTTTAGTCAAACAGTTCTAATTTAAATGATTCAGTTTAGCATAAGTATGCAGTTCTATTTAACCCATAGATAGGACCCTATCAGGTGCTACCATTCCAGGCCAGAGTGGACCTGGGAGCAATAGCAATGAAGGAGTGCTCCACTTTTCCAAAAGCTCCAGCATCACTGAACCTCACCATCAGATTGTTTAGGGTCATATCTAGGACACTCGTTGGGAGGGTGTCTTACCCTTCTGCAGAGGTGCAGTTGATGTATTCTACAGCCCCAGCCGACTGGGCAATACACAGAGTTAATGTCAAAACAGTTTTATTTCAGATAATTCAGTTTAGCATAAGTACGCAGTTTAAATGTCAAAACAGTTCTATTTTAAACAATTCAGTTTAGCATAAATACTCAGTTTAAATGCAAAAACCCCCCAGAAGACTCAAGAAACCACAGGTGCTACCACTCCGGGCCAGAGTGGATCTGGCAGCGATGGCAATAAAGGGGTACTCCACATTCCCCAAAGCTCCAACATTACTGGAACCTTACCATCAGATTGTTTAGTGTCATATCCAGGACACTTGTTGGTGGGGTCTTACCCCACCGCAGAGAAGCAGACGATGTATTCTACAGCTGCAGCCAACTGGGAAAGCATGGACTGCAATTGACAGGTTGTTGGTTATATGGAAATCTGATCTCTGATAAAATGGAATTTTCTCCAAGCTAGAGCTGTATCAGTACTACTGTATGGATGCACCACCTGTACTCTAACAAAAAGCATTGAGAAAAGGCTAGATGAGAGCTACACAAGAATGCTCTATACTGTTTTGAACAAATCCTGGAAGCAGCACCCCACAAAACAGCAATTGTACGGCCACTTACCCCTATCACACAAATCATCCATGTAAGACGAACAAGACATACAGAGTAAACTGGAGGAGTAAGAATGAACTCATGTGATATTCCCTTATGGACTCCTACCCATGGATGTGCCAGTGTAGGCTGACCAGCTCAGACTTTCATCAACTGTGTGTGGACACTGGATGCAGTCTAGAGAACCAGTCAAAGGAAATGGACGATAAGGATGGATGGTGAGAGAGAGTCAGGGAACTCCACGTTATCTGCACAACTCATTAAAGATGATATACACACACACCACAGTTCAGTTTAAATTTTTTGATGGATCAATAGGACATAAATAATAATAAAAAAAAAAAAAAAAAAAAAAATCAACCAAAAATTCAGTGGATATTACATTCAACAGAATTTCAAACTACAAAATAGTAAAATTCTTCTTAAAGCTTTACTTGATGGAAAAAACATTTTTTTAAATTGAAAAGAAAAAAAAACCCTCAAGTCAGAGATTCTCTTACATTCAAAATGGAGTATTTTAAATGTTTTCAGAAAAAAAAAATCTTTATGTATTTGTATTTTTTCCTTTGTTTAACAAATATTTTTAATGTTAGCATTAGCAAAACATCGAATCCTTCTTACTAAAAGAAAGAGGTTAGACAGATCCCAATTTTTATTCCATTTCCAAATATGCAATTAAAATCATTGAATAATCCTGTGTTTTGGCTAAGACAAATTGTTAAAAAAAAAAAAAAAAAATGTAACTGGTTTCTGAGGATCCATCTCCTAGGGAGCACTTCCTCACTACATAAATAGATTAACTGATTGATTGATTTTAACAACCTGTCTAGGATTATTTTATGCTGTAAATTTAAGGAATCATGTTCATTATATATTTTTAAATAATTTTATGGTTTCAAGTAACTAATAATAATCTTTAGTAAACAGTTATATTTTCAAGTAAATATTCTTAGTACAAATAATTCATAGTTATATAGCATCAAGTATTACTATCAATGATGAATATTTCAACTGATATTTTTTGGACTGAGATAGGTTAGGTTTGGTTTGGTTTTATGGTAAATCCTTGTAGGTTATTTAATGCCAAATTCTCTTTATACAAAGATATGTATGATTTGTAAACATACGTCATCAAAGTTAAACAGTCCCAAGTATTGCTATGTATCACTAACAATTCAATTAAACATCAGTCATTTGTTTACACACTATGAAATGATCAGTTATATTTCAAACAATTCAATTTAGCTAAAGTCATTTGTTTGCATACATTCCCCAAAGCTCCAGCATTACAGGAGCCTCACCATCAGATTCTTTAATGTCAAACTCAGGAAATTTGTTGGGGTGGGTTTTAACCCTCTGCAGCGATGCAGTCAGTGTATTCTACAGCCCCAGCTGACCGGGCTGTCATAGATAAGATAGGTATTACCACATTGGGTCAGAGTGGATGTGGGAATAATGGCAATGAAGGAGATTTCACACTCCCCAGAACTCCAGTAGTGGAACCTCACCATCAGATGCAGTTCAGTGTCATAACCAGGGGATACAGTCGAAATATTCTAAGCACAGCTGACAGGGTGGTACACAAATAAAAGTAAGCTTAGCTATATATGCCTAGATACTTTTGACAAAAGATGATAGGACTAGGCATGTGTATTGTGCCTTGACATCAAGCCTAACCTAGTATTTATTCTTATGGGGAGGCTGATACCTATGAGACTCAAATTGTGGCAAGAATCTATGATTTGATATGGTTTCTTAGTCTAATGGCATATTAATATTTGTGGGTCATCTAATGCTGAAAACATCCTTGTAGAATAGTGGTTTTACTATTTAACTAATAAATTGGAGGATGGGAGAGTTCATGCCTTTCCCTAAGTTCAAAAGTAAACTTATTGGCCTGACTGGTGTTTGACCTTGCTTACTATGATGTTGCTGTCCAGCATGTTAGCCACTACACCATGGGGATCCCTTACAGGAACCTATGTCGAAATCAAATAAATACCTTGTGATGTCATAAACCAACAAAGCACCAGCAGCTCCTCGATAATAACTTCTGGTCACTGATCTGAAACAACAAAGCCAAGATGGATTCAGTACAAAGCAGCACTTGATTATATATGCAACATAAAAAAGTTCTTTAAAGTGACTATTTTAATCTCTTACCTACTGAGCCAGTATAAACAAGATTTAATACATTAGTAACACTCCATGTTGCTAATTGAAATAGATAAATAAATAGCCATTATAATTTAAACCAATAGTTCCCAAATTTATTTTGTCATAGAAACCTTATCCTATCTTTCAAAAATCGAGGAAACCACACCTGGTGGGAATTGCTGACCCCCACCTTACTATCTTAATTTTAGTTTGTCACATCTCTTCCCCAGGGTGTAATGGTTCTTTTGTGTCTTAAGTTTGAGACTATGGACTTGTGTAACATTGTTTTGCACCAAAAAAAAAAAGTGGCCATTTGCGATATTTCAAGGAAATATTTTGGACTAATTTATCTTAGGATAAAAACTCACCCTTTTGGAACTGTCCAAAATAGAATAGTTCATTGTTGCTAATCCAAATAAATAAATGAATAGCCATTATAATCTAAACCAGTGGTTCTCAGATTTGTCATGGAAGCCTTAAAAGATTTTTTAAAAATATTGGAGCCCATACCTGTATTTTCTTTTTAAAATCCCTGTCACCCTGATTTGGTAAGACATTAAATGAAGCAAAAATTATTTAAAAAAAAAAAAAATCTATTCATATAAAAAACATCTAATAATGAAAAAACTTAAAATAAAAAGCAATTCTGTTTGACATTATGAGTAAACTAGTTAATGTAGAACATTTTTTGCTTATGTTTATTTGCACATAGTGGTTGACAATAGGAAACATGATAGTCTTGAGCTCATTTCAGAATTCAAATGCAACTAAGTATTTTTATTATTAATTTTTGTGACTACTTTTACTTTATTATATTATCATTGCTTTTTATCTCAAAACAAGGTTAGTGGCTACTAAACTTATTTTGTAAAGGAATCCTTACATGATTTTCCAAAAATCAGTGAAATAGTATTTTTTTAGACAACTCCTGGAACACTTATTTTAATAAGATATTAAATGAAGCAAAAATTATTTAGGGAAGAAATTTTTTAAAATTAAAAAACAAAAACAAAAAAAACAAGCTTTTATTTGTTATAAATTTGTTAGGGTTGTGAAAAATTTATTAAAAGCAGATTAACACAAGATTTTATCTTTGAGTTGAAATATTTTCACTTCTTTCCCTTGAAGAGATAAACAAGATTCTTTCAATTTTGTGAGTGTGCGTATATATATATATATATATATATATATATATATATATATATATATATATTCAAAATTGAAAGAATCTTGTTTATCTCTTGAGCACTTTAGCAAAGGAAATGTTGGTTGCCACTCGCGTAATGCAAAGCTCTTCTAATGAATTGAGTACTTCGGTATCCGATCACAAAATGTAAACAAATGAGAGTTAATAGATATGCATTAATTCCCGAGCTGACATCGAGTTGCGGGCTTGGCTTAGGGGTATGTCATCAGCTTGATGTAAAGTTAAGCGGGTTTCAATCTCGGTTTGGAGCATCTTGTGTATCTAGCCACACTGAAGAGTTGTGATACAATGAAACTGTCTGTTGATGACTATATATATATATATATATATATATATATATACACACACACACACACACACACATACATAAATAAATGCAAATAAGAAAAGTGTTGCATAAAGAATGTTTGATGCTAATATGGCAGAGCAGGTAAAAAAAACCCTCAAATATTTTAATTATAAACTCTTAAAGACCATAATCTTAAGTTTAATGTGGAGCATACAGCCAACAGATTATATATAGAGATATTATTAAAATAGTGATAACTGCTTTTAATAAGATTTATTTTTGATTAAGTTTTTATCTTTATTTTCTTAAATTTATTCTGGTAACCCAGAGTTTTTTTTTTGTTTGATTACTTCTTTGCCAAAGGTCTGGGAGATCTGGGTTCAATCCCAGGTCGCGTCATACCAAAGACTTTAAAAATGGTACTTGATACCTCCTTGCTTAACTCTCAGCAATAAGTGGAGCAATCCAAGGAAAGGAGTAGTACTCTCCCCCACACCTCAATGTAGTAGCTACTGAAAAGGAGCTTTCTGGTTGCTATGGTCACCAACTTTACTTTTTACTTACTTTAAGTTTGAGTTTTTCTGTGGAACCCACATTAGTAAACAACGATGCAAACTATTTTATGAAAATGAAAAGAAAAAAAAAATCCAAACTTGAAGCATTGTCTACCCCTCTTAGTACAGACTATACATCTTAAGCTAAATAAACATTTGATAGATTCTTTTACAAGGAAAAATGACTTGTTTTTTTACAAGTATTAAAGAATCAATTTGGGATTTGGTTAGATTATCATATTAGATTTAATTATCATTTTCTAATAAGAAGCACAAGAGATTAAATCTTAGGTCTACAGCATTATATCAGATTCAGAGAAGTACGTAAAAAAGAATAAAAAAAGAAAAAAGGGTTCCTTACCGGAATCGTTCTTGTCCAGCTGTATCCCAGATCTGTAGCTTCACTGACTTGCCACCCACATTGACAACTTTACTGCCAAATTCAACTCCAATAGTGTGATTTGAATCTTGTTTAACTTAAAAATAATAATATTAAAAATCAACAAGAATGCAAAAGAATGCTATACAAACAGATATTTTATCAATAAGATATATAAACAAAGCCAAACAAAAATTCTTCTGAATTATTATAATGCTCTAATTTTTGTATGTTACTATGACAGAGAAAAACAGCATATCATAGCAAAATTTTTGTTGGCACAAAAGGGTTAAAATTGAAATTTCCATCTATATTTCAAATACATTTGTTTGAAAAATGTTTGTATAAGATAGGAAAACTTCAAACCAAAAAAACTGTGAGCAAATTATTTGTGTTTAGAATAGTTACAAATAGTTTCAGATCAATGCAAATTTTAATACTTTTTTGATTACACCTTATGTCTATGGATAAAAATATTATGGTAGAAAATAATTTGTGTAGCATGTTTTGCTTTTTTTAAACTACATCAGATACTATAAAATTTTAAAAAATGATAATGGTTGGCATGATGGTTTTATGGCATGTCAACCTTTGTTAGGTTATTTAACGCCAAAGTCAGTCTTTTTTCTTCAGGCAACTATATGGTTGTAACTAACTATAATCATTTGTTTTCACATATTTATAAGTATTCCTATTTAAGACTTGAAATCTGCAGATAATGATATGATTTCCAATATTTTAAGCAATAATATGGTTTCAACAAATAATAATAATGATTGACAGAAGCAATAGAACAACCAATAATAATTCTTTGTAAACAATTCTAGCTTAGTAATGACTCTTAATACAAATAATTAGCATTCAGGTTTTTTGGTTTCAAGTATCCCTATCTCATACAAATATTTTTCAAACAAATCCATTTGAACTATTGATGTGACCAATCCAGGAGAGAGTGGACCTGGGAGTAATGGCAACAAAAGGGTGAATCTACACTTTGCAAAGCTCTAAAACCGACAATCATGTTCAGAATCTGGAAACAAATGCTGAACATTAGTTATTTTGAAGTTTTGGAAATTTATATCCATTTTTTACGACTTCTTGGTATCCTGATAAGGCTATAAAAAGCAAAACATGTCTTACAGATAGATTGTTATTTTCAATCTTGTTTTCGATTTTCTACATTCATATTCTTAACAACCATTACTAAATCTCGTTATCCAAATTATTAACTACACTGCTGGATATTATCATCCAAAATATTTATCATATATATGACGCAATGCATAACCAGATATTTTTTTGTATTGAACACTTTTCTATATCACCAGAACATTTCATTACCAAGAGAAAAAGATAAAGTGAAATGAGTAATGAGCAAATATGTTGTTATGGTAACAGGAACCAATATGCAAATATATTTATTAAAAAAAAAAAATCATCAAGTAGAAATTCAAACATATCCATGAATTAGCATCTTCCAGTTTAGGCAGAGGATCATTTTTACCTTTATTTCATTTTTATCTTTAGTTTCATATACAGAAAGTGTTAAACCTAAAGCAAAGAATACAGAGTAACATATTTCAAGTATTAGCAATATCTATCCATACTACATACAGATTATAAGATGGTCTTCATTAAATTTTGATAGAAATATTTATATTTAAAGGGTGATTTATTTGTTTATTTACTCCAGGTTACAGACATGTTTACCCAGAGAGGGTGTAAGTGCTTATAGGGAGGGTGGGAGTCATCTGCCTCCAATTGTCAGATGAGTAGGCTGTTGTTACAGGATATGGAATGAACACCCCTTTTATAAGGAGTGGGAGGGGGTGCAGTAAGCTATAGAAGCTGAGAGATAGATCCCACTTAAAATAAGTCTGAGCTGGATCTCCTGGTACAGTTTAAAAGCTTTCCAGGCATGATTCTAACAATTTCTGAAAGTTTGATTTAAAAAAAAAAAAAAGTAATGGATGGACAGACATTTGACAAATTATGATATAATCACAAAATTTTTAATTTCCTAAGTAAATTTGATTTTATATATATATATATATATATATATATAATAATGATAATATATATATATATATATATATATATATATATATATATATTCATGGAAAATATTTTTCCGCAACCTAAGGTTTCTTGAAGTTTATAACAACATTCGTCAGGCAGTTAAAAAGATGGAATGAAATTCGAAATCGAACATGTGACAAAAATACAGACAAAATCGAAAATACGGCAAAAAGCAGACCAAAAGCCATTAAGATCTTGTTTATGTGTGGTTGTAAGTATGTGTGTATATATGGATGAGGGTGTATGTGTGTGCGTGTGGATGCGTGTTTTTAAGTTAAGTCAGGCCAGGAACATATAGCGTTGTTTATAATGGAAATGGGTAGTGAATGTGTATACATTTGTTTCGTTGACAGTGAGACAAATTATCTTCGCTGCAAGTTGTGAGGAATTAGTGAGAATCTGATTTGTAAATGTGTATGGTGGGCCAGAGTTGTAATGGGTATAAGTAAGGTTATATTGTGTCATAAATATGTTGGTGTAATATATACGGGGGGGGGGATTGTATAATAATAATAATAATAATAATAATAACTAAATGCAGTGTAGCGTAAGAATTGTATATTATGGATCTCAAAGGTAAGGGGGTTAAATGATAAATATGTGCGTAATAAATATTTGTAGTGCTAATGATGAATGAAATACTGCGTAAATATTATATACTGTGGGTCTTATAGGTGGTGTATGTGTAAAGAAATAAAATAAAATAAAATAAAAAGAAAGGGTCTAAATAATAGATAATGTGTTTGCGTATGGAGGTGGTTATAATCTAGGGGTGGGGGATCGTCATTGAAAATTAAAGAAATTGATTAGATAGCGGGTTTGAAGGTTGGGGTTTTTTTTTTTTAATAGTCATATTATTTGTTGATGGTTGGTGCATATACTCTTGTAGAAAAGAAATTGGTAGATAAGGTGAATGTGGAGTGTTGAGGTCTATTTTAATGATCGCAAAAACTTAAAAGTTAAAATGGTACTTACAGTGCTTTAGGTTTGTTTTTTCATTAAATACGTGTACGAGGTGTTAGGTGGGTTGTATTAGTGGGTTTTGAGAGGATTTCAGATTTTTTATTTAGGAGGGTGTTTTGTGATGGATATGTGATGATGGCTAATTTTTCGTGGAGAAAAAGAAGGCATTTTTTGGATGTTTTGTTGTAGGCAGGTGCTTGTTTTAGTATCTCCCAGGTGATTGTGGGGGATATGTTTGCGTCTTTTAGTTGTCATATGTATGAGGATAAGGAGGTGTTGGATGCGTAGTTTCTATATTTAAAAGAAAGATTATGGTTGTGGATTCTTTGTTTTATGGTGCCCTCCGTTGTACCGATGTAGTGTTTGACGGGGTTGTTTGTTTTTACTGTGGCTTTATATATGGTGTTTGTATATAGGCATTTATTTGGTAAGGGGCATGTACTTTTGACCCTACAATTGCATTGGTTGTAGGGTTGTGATGTACTGTTAGTGGATGCAATTTTTTTGTTGTATCTTTTTATTATTTGTGCCATGTTGTTTGTGCAACTGTAGCTGATCTTGATGTTGTTTTTATTGAAGATTTTGGCTAGGGGGCTATTATTGGGGAAGTGTTTAGAGATTAGATTTAGGAAGTCTCTACCTATATTGGAAGATATACATTTACTATAAGGTGGGTTAAACCAGATAATATTTCTACTTCTGTGTTTAGAATTGACTTTTGGGGGTGTAAATTGTAATTCTTGCTTGTAACCACTATGTTTTAATGCATTGTCATATAAGTGCTGGTGTTTGTTAAAAATGTTGATGTTGGAGGAGTTGCTGGATAGTCTATGGCTAATGAATGGATTTTGGGATTTGTTTTGTAATTGAGGGTGAGTGGTTTGAAGATGTGTGTATGTAGATTAGTGTGTTGTTATCTTTTTTGTAGGGTTCGTATGTGCAATTAGTTAGGTTCAGTGTTATGTCTAAGAAATTTACTGTTTTTAGGTTTGTGTGTATAGTGGATTTAAATCCCAGCAGTTTCAGGGCGTTAGATATTCTCTTTCTATAGTTGTCTAGTTTGGGTCCATTTGGCTTTCTAATGATGATAAGTCCGTCGTCTCTGTATAATCCCAGGTCGGTGTTGTTAATTATCCTTGAGGGTTGGGATAGGATTAGAACACCGACGAGCTCGCACACCTCCGTGCCATCAAAGCTACCCATAGTTATGTCGAATAGATGGTTAAGTTTTTTAATCCATGGTTTGCTGTCATGGAAGAGGAGCGATTTGTGGCAGTGCTTGATGATTCTGATGTTGTTGTGTGAGAGGTACATGCTGGGCTGCTAAATCTAGGGCTCTGTCAAGTGTGTGTTTGGAGAGAGAGAGAGAGAGAGAGAGGTTGGGGGCGCACACTGTGAAATATTCTGCTGTCTTGAACTTCAGAGTTTATTCTATACATGCATACATATGCAAAAACACACACACATATATATCACCATCAAGTCATGCTGTCAGTACAGATTTCCTTGACTCTCTCTCTTGCTATATCCATCCATCCGTCCATCTCATCCATTGCTCCTGGCAGGTCCTCCAGACTACGTCTAGTATCTGTACAGAGCTGATATAAGTAAGTTCTTGCTGGTCAGCCCAAACTGGCATGTCCATGTGCAGGGGTCCATGGAAGAATGTCACCTATGAATTTGTCCTTGCTTAAATTCGGCTTCTTTCTCTACACATAAAATTTACTACTAAAATTATTTTAAATCGCTAAAATACAGTGCTCTATGTACAAAAATGTATAGCAATATCATATTTCAACTCCAAAATAAAACAGTAAAAACATACAACTGAGTTTCACTTGCTTGATCTACAGATATGTTGGTACCAAAATATTGTGCGTGTGTGGAGTATTATAATAATTCTGAAGAATTTTTGTTTGGTTTTGTTTATATATCTTATGGACAAAATTCTAAGATACATGTAGTCATGATTTTAAATAGAAATTGACTAAACTAAATCCTAAAATAAAACTTATGGAACTCAAAGTGGTAGAGAAATTAAATTTCTTGAATCCTATCCAGAGAACCATGTTGTTCTTGGTTAAATCTCGAGATGCATCTCCAAAATTAGGAACAAGAACTCTTAATATTGGATGTGCATTCCAACAGTATAATTCCGCATTTCAAATACTGCATAAGAGTTGTACTATATATGTATATATATATATATATATATATATATATACACACACACAAGTACAGCCCCTGCAATGATGTATTTTTCTGAAGACTAAATGTTAAAATGTCAAACATTTATCAAAAAAGCTTAAAAAGGAAGGACACATGTTAGTTATTTCCATAGTAAATCAATTAATAGGAGGAGGTACTGTTGGTTAAAAATAAGATCCTATTCAGCTGAACTAGTCTTTAGTATGCAGTTCATGATAGCAATGTCTGGCAAGTAAGAATATCAAAGTATGAAAGAGCAGGTGAATTGAGAGCAGAAAAAAACCCGTCTTTTTGAATAAACAAATAAACTTGGCTGTCCTAATGAATGCAATGAGCAATATATGAGTGAGTAAAATAGCTTTCATTTCCATGTTGCTTTTATATTAATAGCCATTTCTTAGGTGAGAATTAGTCCTTTGGATATCATATTGCTTTTCTGAGAATTGTGTGATATAAGTTGTATTTCAGAACTTTGATGAAACATTCAACAACCTATCATCCACTCAACTGAGTAATTTTATAGGGATCAAAAATAAAAATTTCAAAGGAGGAGAGGTTTTCCCAAAAGATATAAAATATATATTTTAACTATGATAACATCAACCCCACCCTATAATGAGGTTTGGTTTGGTTATGTTTCTTTGTTTAATGGCATATAACCTTCTTGGGTTATTTAACGCCATGCCATCCTTCTAGAACAGCAGCAGTGATACTATTTGACATATAGCTGAAACCGATAAAGGTCTTGAGAATAACATTAAACTGCATGAGGCAGAGAGATTCTAGTTCTTGAACTCTGGGGAGTATAAAGTCACCTTTTCATTGCAATTACCCCAAAGCTACTTTGATCTGCAGTAGCAGTACCTGTAAAGGTCCCATCTGTATTTAGCCCAGTCAGCTGGGGCTGTAGAATACCCCAACTGCATCTCTGCAGAGGGTTAACTACCCCACCACCACCAAGTGTCCTGGATATGACACTAAACAATCTGATAGTTAGGTTCCAGTCCTGGAGCTCTGGGAAATGTGGAGTACCCCTTCATTGCCATTTCTTGTAGATATACTGGCCAAAGTGGTAGCTCCTGATAGGATCCTTTCTATGGGTCAAATAGAACTGTTTGACATTTAAACTATGTGCTAACAAATGACTTATGTTAAATTGAATTGTTAGAAATAAAACTCTAAATTGTTGGTATTACATAACAATACTTGTAACCATTTTATTGTATGCAAATGAATGAATAGTGTTGAATAGAATAATTAAATATCAATACTTGTAACCACTTCACTGTCTGCAAACAAATGATTAATATTAAATAGAATTATAAATGCTAATAATAATTGAAACCATTTAACTGTGTAAAAACAATAGCAATACTAGTGTGTATACAAATTAGTTCTAACTCATTTAAAAATAAAATTACCTACAAACTACTCACTCACAAATGATATGTATACTCATTTAACTGGGTTCAAACAAATAATTAATAGTAAATAGGATTATTTACATTAGAAATATTTTAAATGATTTAACTGCATAAAAAAATGAATTCAAAAAAAGGTTATCTATAAAATGTGTTTACAAATTATATATCTGATACATATGTATAATAAGATTTAGCATTAAATAACCTACTAGGGTTGATATGCCATAAAACCAAACCAAACCAAACCTATCTGTGGGTCAGATAGATCTGTTTTAAAATGATTTTTAACAAGTGCTCTTAAAACATTGATATTGCAATGAAGGATGAACTGTTTACATGTTTAAAAATGATTGAATGTTTGAATTTCTAAAAGATGATTTTAAAAAATAGACACACAAAAAAAATATCTATATGTATTTATACATTGGTTCATGTTACCATAGCAACATATCTTCTCATTACTCACTTCACCCTTCCTCTCTCTGTTTGGTTTGGTTTCTTTGTTTAATGGCATATCAACCCTTGTGGGTTAAAGCTAAAATCACACTTGTAGATAGACAGTAATGGTATTATTTAACCTATAGCTGAGTAGATAAGGGGGTTCTTACCTTTGCCAAGAGTATAAGTCCGAAAATAAAGGTAATAGCGTGATTGGAGTTTGAACTGGCTTACTACGATAGTCACTATGCCATGAGAACTCTCCCTTCTCGGCTTCAGAATATTCTGGTGATAGAAATGTGTTCCATACAAAAAAAACGTGTGGATACACATGGCATCATACATATGATGAATATTTTGGATAAAGAGACCCAGCAATGTGGTTAAACATTTTGAGTAATGCGATCTAGCAATGTTATTATCAATATATCAAAAGCTATTTAATATGGATATGTTAAAAAGAAAATCAAAACAAAAGACACTATAATTACAATTCTCATGAGATAATAAAAGGATTAGAATTGAAGTGTATTGACTGTAAAGAGGACTATGTTGAAAAATAAACATCATTTGGTTACATTCCATGAAAGTATCTTGGTCAGTCTAAGAGTTTTTCAGCCGAACCTCATATATATTCATTCTTAATTATATCTTTCTATCTTCCATAATCCAGAGTAATTGTTATTTCATAATAATAACTTATGAGGATATAAAGTTGACCATTCACTACCACTATTGGGGGTGGAGAGAAATCAAAGGCAAAATTAACCAACCAATATTTGTGTCTTCAAAGAGTATTATATTGCTCGCACACACACGCATATAGATTTCTTCTAATTCATAGCCCAATTTATCCCAGTTCACTTTAAAAACAGCCCAGAAAGTTACAAGTACGTATTTACCACAAGTAAGATATGACACAAGGTCAATTTTTTAAGCAGAGTACAGCTGGTTTGATTTCAGAGTTTTCTTTCTAGATTGGCTGCTGCACCAAAGCTAAAGAGCCCAGTCTTTCCTATTATTCACCCACAGCTGGCAGTTGAAGAGGATTCAAGTTTTTTTTGAGAGTGTGGGTGTGAGGTGGAACACAGACTCTTCCAAGATTTTGACTTGGTTTGGCAAGTCTATCCTATTTCATGTACTAGAAAACCATAAAGTAGTGAGATTCAAACTTCAGTCATACTGGGATTTGCAAAGAACCCCAATTTGCTACTAGTAGCTCAATCTGGTAATCATAGATGATATAACCATAACTATGTATTCTTCGTTTGCCATTGTAAAGTTTTTATATATATATATATATATATATATATATAGGTAGGTGCAAAAATAATGTTGTTTTCTCACATATGTTACTTTTATATATGATTTCTGAATTAATTCTTGAATATATATAGCCACGTTATATATCATTTTGAAGCGCGTTTTTTGCTCTTTCGAATCGTGTTATTTGTTACTGTTCTCAATCTCTTCATTTATTTTTTTTGCAGGCTTTTTGACAGCATGGACAAAATTCAAATTCGCATGATTTTCTTGTTTCAGTTCAAACTAGGCCGAAAAGCTGCCAAGACAGCTCGTGATATCAATGATGCGTTTGGCCCAGAAACCACTAACGAATGTGTGGCACAACGGTGGTTCAAGAAATTTCGCAATGGTGACGAGAGCCTCGAAGATGAAGACGGTCGCGTCTGGCCAATTGCGGTTGATAACGAACATTTGAAAGCCTTAATTGAAGCAGATCCTTGCAAAACCCCATGAGAACTTGCTGTTGAAATCGAGGTCAACCACTCAACAGTCGTTCACCATTTAAAGCAAATAGGAAAGTCAAAAAAGTTGGATAAATGGGTGCCACATGAACTGAATGATAAGCAAAAAATCATCGCAACAAAAACGACCCATTTCTCGAGTGGATTGTGGTGTATGATGAGAAGTGGATCCTTTACGACAACGGGCGATGTTCGGCACAGTGGTTTGATGCCGGAGAAGCTCCACAACACTTCCCGAAGCTGAAATTGCACCAAAAAGAGGTTATGGTGACTGTTTGGTGGTCTGCGGCCAGTCTCATCCATCACAGCTTCTTGAATCTGGGCCAAACGATTACAGCGGAGAAGTACTGCCGACAAATTGATGAAATGCATCAGAAGCTCCAATGTATGTGCCCGAGATTGGTCAATATGAAGGAACCAATTCTCCTCCATGACAATGCTCGCCCGCATGTTGCTCAAATGACCCTGCAGAAGCTGAATGAATTGGGTTACGAGACTGCCTCATCTGCCATATTCACCAGACCTCTCGCCCACCGATTATCACTTTTTCAAGCATCTCGACAACTTCCTGTGCGAAAAATGCTTCAAAAGCTGAGATGATACTGAATCGGCCTTCAATGACTTCACTTCCAGAACTCTGGATTTTTATGCTAATAGGATACTTGTTTCTCATTGGCAAAAATGTGTCGATTCTAATGGTTCTTAGTTCGATTAATAAAGTTTATTATGAAAGGAGTTATGATCTTTTCAAGTTGAACGTCAAAAACGACATTATTTTTGCACCAACCTTATATATGTGTGTGTGTAGTTGGACAGCAGTCCTTCATTTAAGCATGTTTGATTAAATAATAAATACACATTTTGTCTATATAATTTTATTTGGGTCCTTTCAAGTTTCCTAACAAATGTTTTGGTTTTAGAAGAGTTATTGGGATTTATTAGGTTCAAAGTTTTAAATTTGTTGTAGTAAATAAGTCTTTTTCTTTTTTTTAGGAACTAAAAGAACTACTGACTTACCACCAAAAAAGAAACCCAGAAAGAATAAGACTTATTTACTACAACAAATTTAAAACTTCCACCCTAATCATTTCCAATAACTTTTTAAAACCAAAGCACTTGTCAGGAAATTTGAAAGGATCCTTATAAAATCATATAGACAAAACGTGTCTTTATTATTTAATCAAATATATATATATATATATATATATATATATATATATATATATATATATATATGCACACACAAACACACACACCATAACAAAATTATATATATCTCACACAGATGTTGACTAGCTAATAGCATTAGCTAGGTGCCAGTTGATATTGGGTTACTGCTTTTATGGGTGTATCTAATTTACATATGATACAACACCTCCCTGAACCTGGGAGGTTATAAGCCCCTTGTTGCTCTTGGGCCTCTCCAGATCATTCTCAGGGACCTGTGTTGTTTTCTTTTGCATCTCTCTTGGTTTTTTTCTCTTGGGTGATCTAGGTTCATTTTCTTTGTCAGTCCCTTCAAGCAGTTCCTTATCACTTTCTTCCATACCCTGCTCAGTTTCATTGTCAGAATCATAAGCTTGTGATTTCCTTCTCTCTTCTGTTCGTTTTTTTAACTTTTAATTTCTTAACCCTTACCAACACTGCAAAAAATCTGATCCTTGTTCCTATATGCTCTGCTCTGTCCAGCATGGTTAAGACTTCTATTGGTGACACCATTGTTATTATATGTATATTTCACCGAGTAGATATTAACTGGCTAATAGCATTAGCTAGACTTGGTTGATATCAAGTTACTTTTATAGGAGCATTAATTTACATAAAATACTATATTTCAAAATGAATAAGTTTGCAAATGATTCTGAATTTGGTATTTAGGTTTTTATTATTTTATAGATTTGTGCTTTACATGTGTTTCAGACTTAATGTTTTCTTCAGGAGATCTATAATGGTTAAGATAATCTTGGGTTTTTACAATGAAGGTTATTTTGATGGGGATGTGATCCTTTTTAATTCCAGGATTTGTGTCCTGTTAGAGTTAATTACCTGGGAAGATGTCTGGTTTTTGCAGATTTTTTTTTTTTTATATATAAAAAGTATGTATTTTTTTTGTTATTGTTGTAGAGTAGCTACACCCCTTCAGCACTTTACTAGATGGCCTGGATCATAGCCTTAAATAGCATGCCTGTTACTATGGGTCTAAATTTGAGGTCACTGGGATTTGGAATTCTTATGTACTAAGATTTTTGTGTTTTTAATGGCAATTTTTATTTCCTTAGACTTGTGAATTTTTGGTAATGCATAAGAATTGCTAGTTTTTGGAATGTAGTAAGGAAGTCCCTTTTTAGTTAATGTTTCATAGTGTATTTCTATTGTCTTAACTCATTTATAAAAATTAACACCCTTTATAGTGAATTTACTGTGTGTAGTACAGCTTTGCACAAAGCCTTGTAGGTACTATAGGTTTGACTTTCTAAGGCTAGTTCATTTGTTTTGCGTTGGCCAGATATTATCTGTAACCCATTATTCATCTAATTGTGTATATTACTTTCTGCTAAATACATCCAATAAAATAAAACGGATCTCTTCCAAGCTGGAGCTGAGTCCATACTACGACATGAGTGCTAACAAAACAGAGAAAAGCAAGATGGGAATAACACAAGAATGCTGTGTGCTTTCTTGAACAAATCCTGGAAGCAACACCCCACAAAACAGGATCTGTATGGCCACCAGCCTCCCATCTCCCAAACTATCTAAGATATATAAGATGCTGCTGAAGAAGCAAGGACTTACATCAGCTTTGTATGGACACAGGACACAGTCTAGAAGACCTAAGAGTGATGGACGATAGGGATAGATGGCAAGAGACTCAGAGAACTCTGTACAGTTGGTGTGACTTGATTACATTACGTAATTATATCATATATTGTATAATACATATTACTTACCTATTATTGTTTACTTTTTGGCTGGTATCTAATACCTCTTACACATCACCCTTTACTTTTTACCTTTTTATTGATCCATTCACTTTAGATGACTAGGCCATTAAGAAAAAAAGTGTGTGTGTTTGTTGTTAAAAGTTTACAAGAGATCAGTTTATCCCTACATACTTTATACTTATCTATGATGTAACACAATGACATCACTAGTCTTTTTGTATGGTAAAAAAATTCAAAATACTTACATTTATTCTCAATAAATTGGTGTAAGATACAAGATTTTCCAGTGCCAGCACTTCCAATAACAAGAAACTTGAATAAGAAATCTGGAAAAAATAAATAGGAAAAAGAATATTAGTATTTCAAAAACTGTTTAAATTAACATATGTGAAATATATTGGAAGGAAAAGAAACAAAAAATTGAAAAGATGAAAATTAAAATGCCACAATATCAACTACCAAGTTGACCAGTTTGAATTCTCTTAGGAAAAAAAAAAAAAAAAATGTAAAATAAAAAACACTAGAAAATACGCTAATAAATTTTACTTACATCTTCATACTAATATAAAAAAGTAAATTCTTAAATGTTTCTACTTTGTATAATTCACATCTCTTAAATCATTTAAGAAGCTAAAATATCTTTCTACGTATTTATTTCTTTAATTCCAAAATTCAAATTAAGCCTAAGTTGCTTGAATTTAAAATACAAATCTACTCAATCAAAAATGCTGAATTATCTTAAATAATGTTAAATATCTTAATTCACTGAAATTAATATATTTTCCAAAATGTTTGCTATATTGCTCAAAAATATAATTTAAACACTATGCTAAAACTAAATTTTTTTTTGTTTTACACTGAGATACAAGGTGTTTGAAAAAAATTGTTATCTTGTAATCTAATAACTTGACCAGTATTTGTTCTTTGTAGGTATAGAAATGCCATTTACTGGAAAAAAAAGGGCATTTAAACATAGAATTTTGGGTTGTCTCTACACATGCTGTTAAAATTTGAAATCATTTGAATGAGAATTGGTCAAGTTATCAGATTACAAAATGACATCAATTTTTCTGAGACACCCTGTACATATCAACTTATATCAACCTTTTTTTTTTTTTTTTTTCAAAAACACCCTGAACTTCAATACTTACAATTAAATTTTTTTCTCTCTTATATAATCAATAGAACATAAATAATGATTTTAGTTTTCAGAAATTTAATGCACTGAATCACTGAGTTTTAAGTAAGATTACATCTACTTGTAATTCTAAAAGCTATAACACTGAATCAAATAAAAGTGGTAAATATGTTTTTATAGAGAATTGACATCAAAATAAAAAAAGATCAGATAGTGTACTCATATTCCAAATAACATCAGGTAGAATCGACAGACACAAAGAAAAGAGAAAAAAAAAAAATCAACAAACATTCAATCAGCAAGATGCATAATGACTACATTACAAGAAGATGCAACAATTATAACTGATTCCACAGACATGCTATCACTTATCATTTTAATAACTTATGGTACACTATTAACTGTAGAAGTCAGATTTTCAAAAGAAAGCAGGATAGTAGTCTCTCAAAAGTGCACAGAGGTAAGAAAGATACTAATAATTTACAATCCCATAAGGCAAATAATGGATGGCAAAGGAAGAAGAAGAACCCCCCCCCACACACACACACACTGACAATGTCTTATCTTTTTTACTACAAATCATGAACGAAGAACAACATAGGTCAATTCAGACAAATAATAAACAGATAAAACAAAGAAGAAAAAAAATTAAACAATAATAAAAAAATAAAGTAGATTAAAAAAATATGAATAAGCAAGCAAACATACTTATTGATTGAAATTAATAATGTAAAAATCTAATATTTCATGTGACAAGAGCAGAAGATTTTTTTTTGTCAATTTAAGATTTGCTTTAAACAGATGTAAATGAAAATTTGCACATCAGAGTTCAGAAAAATTTAGAAAGATAGATAAATAGAGGTCAATGTTAAACTTATATTGCAAAAACTAGATCTTTGACAATGCAAGCAGAAAAAAAAAGTTTGCATCAAATTCTATTTAAAAGAAAGTTATTTCTTAAAGTTTAAAAAAAAAATCCTTATTTTATAACTGTGGTGTATAAAGATGAATAAAACATGAGAAAAATATATCAATCTTTGTGGGTTAATTAATGCCAAATCCGGCTTGTATATGTGTTGCTAGGTAGTCTGTATCTAAAAGAAATGGATTCTAAAAATTCTAGAAATAGACAAGCTATTACTCTGCTAAGTGAATTTCCCATGGGGAGGCCATATTTTTGTTTGTAGAATTTGTTGTTAAATTTGAAGTAGGTCATGTTTGTTATGTTTGCAGATGTTGACTAGGGTGTTTATGGGTAGTGGTGAGTCGAATTTAATTTTTCTCAAGTGAGTAGCAAGAAGATTGAGGCATATTTTGATGGGTATGTTTGCATGGAGAGAAATTATGTCTAACTTTATTTTTAAACAAATTAGAGTTAATTTGTTTGCACACAATTAAATGGTTTCAAGTATTGCTATTTCAGCTCAAGTGACCCTTAGCCACCACCTAGCACCTATAAGATAGATAAGGTCAGGAGCTTGTTTGCCACAAGAACAATTTGAAGAACATGCTCAGGACAATTATTTTGGTACTAGGGTTTGACATGACCAACCAATTGATTGGATCAGGCCTCTCTGACTACCTGTTTATCTCATTAAGGGCTAAAGGGAAGTTTTGTCGGTCACAGACTGCTTAACCACCAGTATCTCAAACTCAAACATTTGGGGTTGCCATCTGCAGCCAACAGGTGGCCCCATTGAGAGGGAGGCGTCTCACCCTTCTTAAAAGAGTTGATATGCTATAAGAGAAGTGAAAAAAATGACCTGGTGACATAGCACAGTCATTTGTTGAATGAAAACTTTTCTGACATCCAAGTGTCTTCAACTGACCTTTCTATCATCTCCTTCATTGTAGACACTGGGTACTGAGATCTCCACTTAAGATATATAAGCTATGAGGTGCATATGATAAGTTTTACAGATTTTTTTCGTATGGGCACTTTTATTGATAGTACACACATGAAACTCTAGTCCCCTTTGAAGTAATCTCCTCCGGCTGCAATGCACTTGTTGTACTGTTCCAACAACTTCTGGAAGGCCCCATGGAAGTCCTCTTGTCAGCCTCTTTCATCTCAATTGTCTCATAACGACAGTCTTTGAGCTTAGGGAATAAGCAAAAGTCACAGGGAGCAAGGTCTTGACTATAGGGACGGTGAGGAACTGTCTTGATGCCCATCTTGGTCAAATAGTCTGTGACAAGGATGGAGTTGTCAACTAGTGCATTGTCCTGGTGGAAATGCCACTGAGCCGATTTGAAGAGTGCTGGCCTCTTCTGATGGAATCTCTTCCTGAACTCCCTTAAAAACTCAACATAGTAACCCTAGCCCTTTGGCTAATCAACTCTGGTGTATTGACTTCCTTACTCCTCCCACATCTCTCATCATCCCTCACAGATTCTCTGCCTTCCTTTAATCTCTTATGCCACTCAAAAACTGATGCTCAATTCATGCAAGATGGTCGAAAAGCATTTCTAGTGATGCTATAAACACACTAGATATGCTCATCTTCACTTCATTGAGCAAACACTGCGTTACCATAACAGAATTAAATTATAAGATTAACAGAACAGAAATGATCATTAAAATTCAAATATGTATTAAATGATATTAATATATAGATACATGCAAATGTTACTTAGCCTATTTAAAAAGAAAAGTATCTTTTAGAAATTCAAATACTCTTATGGCTAAATGATTTAGATTTTTAAATGACCTTGACAAAATATTTAGAATTTTTCTTTTTCATCATAACTTTATTTGCCACCATTACAAATTCAAAATGTTTAATGTACTGAACATTTTAAGCAGCAGAAACAAACTTGTAACCAAATTATTGCAGTAATTAACGAGACACCATCCACTTTAAAAAGAAAATGAGTCGATGACACTAATAGAAAATTTGTTTTACAAGTACAGTTTTTAGTGAGTAAGATTGAACTGTTTTTTTTTTTTGTTTTTTTTGTGAGGACTTATAAATCAATGAATATCACTGAAAGATTAAGATTTATGATTCCCTGGGGGCCACTGCTCATACAACAAATAGAAACATGACCCCCTTTTTTTCCCCAAGTCTTGACATTTCTGTAAGTGGAGAAAAGAAGCCATAGCTAATTTCAAGAAAGAACATTTTCAGCTAGATGTCCACTTTATATGCTTAAACAAAGAGATAAAGATTTACTTTAGCTAACCAAATGGATACAAAGTAAGGGTCCAGTTTAACACTATATTTACATTGCAAACAGAGTCCCTTACTAAGAAGTTACTGAATTTTCAAAAACTATTATGCTAAAAATACAGGGGGTCCCATTAATTTAGTAGCCATATGTTTAGTTGTCCTTGAGTTATATAATAACAGACAGAAAGAATTTATCACCCCTCTCCTGTAATGCAGTGGAGACCTACCTGATGCTAGCCTACTGGGTCTAGTACTAGAAATAGCTCAGCTCTGTCAGCATTGCAAACACCAGACAATAAAACCAGTCCTTAACCCTTTAGACAAGGGTGAAGGTGTTGTCTGTAGTCAGAGAGGAAGAAGCACCTTGAAACCAAGTCCATGGAGTGGAAACACTCTGAATATCTGGTAAAGTAAGAGTTCCAGGCATAGCAGTCAGTAAAGAAGGTCATGCTGACAATCTTCTGGGACATGAAAGAATCCATCACAATTGATTTCCTTGTAAAAGATGCAACTGTAAACAGAACTTTCTATTGTCAACTTCTTAGGCAATATTTCACCTAATTTATTGAATGACCATTGTACTTGAACTGCTAGAAGATTTTTTTTTTAAGAAAAAGAACTGAATATATTTTATAAGCTTTTAATTTGCATAGTGAAGTTGAAGAATATTATTTTATTGACAGCAATCTTCATAACTATTATTCTTGAAATAAAAAAAATCTTTTACTACATGACCACCTACAATTATTATTTTTTAACAATGTCATCACTTAGTGACATAGAGTGACAGAAAACAAAGGCACATTAGTAATTATTATATCGGGATGACAAATAATATAATATTCAAACATTGATCTTTTGAAAGGGAGTTTTTTTAAAAATTTTTATTTATTAATGTTTCTAATGGATCACAGCAACAATTGTTTAACTGATGGCAAGCTATAAAAAAATAAATTAATTAAAAAAAATAGAAGAGTCAAATTCTTAAATGTGTGAGGAAAAAAAATGATAAAAGTAAAACTGTTAAAAAGAGAGAAAGTTTATTCCAATAGATTACACCAGCCCAAGTTTTTTTTATTACGAATCTAATCAGTCTGTCCACAATCAAGTAGAACTTATACAATTCCAGACTACCTAGAGGCATCTTAAGTTAATTTTTTTGTGATATAATCAAGATTCTAAACTGTATAAAACAAGAAAGACAACAAATTCAGAAAAGTTATACTGACACACACGTATATATATATATATATATATATATATATATAAATGATAAAAATAAGTCGAAAAGTGGATAAATCAAACACTTACAAGTTTGCTGGTAATATTTCATTCTTTATTAATGAGAGAACTTCATCAGACTAAACATTTTTTGTGTTTTTGGTACATTTTAGCAATTGAAGAAATAGATAAACTAATGGAGACTGTAGTTGTCCTTAGTCAAGGCTCCCTTTTCAATAGCTACCACACCAAGGTATAGGGGAAGGCCCAACTCCATTCCCTAGATTGCTCTACTTTACCTTTGATCCTTACCTTATAAGGCTGAGTGCAAAGGAAGGTAGCATCAAATACCATTTTTTGTGTCTTTGGTATGACTCAACCTGGGATTGAATCCCGGTCTCCTTGACCATTGGTGAACACTCTACTCATTAGGCCAAAAAAGGGTATAAAGGGAGGGAAAGCATTGTCAGATTCACCAAAATCTACTATATAACCACACATTTACTCATATATACCCTTTCTCACACAGAAGCTAATTTTGAAAATCAGACAGACATGTTTTGCAATAGAACATATCCCTTTTCTTAAATAGCCATAGAAAGTGATTAGAGAAATTAGGGTTTAACTGGAAAGAAGGAGGAGAGATGATCTAATAGAAACTCTCAAAATAATTAATGGAATTTCTAATCATTGTGGTCATTTGTTAATTATTTCTCCTTAAACTGGAAATTTACTATCAAAGCAGATTTCAAAAACTAAGTCTAACCAATTGGATAATTTCTTTTTTGATAATAGAGTAATATACTTTTGGAACAAATTACCAAATTAGATCAAAAACAGAAATAGTGTAGAAAATTTTAAGACTGAACTTTATGGTTTTAGAAATAATGCTAAGAAAAAGAATTTAAGGTGACATTTTGGGGAAATCATCAAATGAATTACAGAGCAGAATATGATGTATACATAGATATTGTATTAATAGTGTATACGTTCTGTGCAAAGATTCTTTTATTTTCCAAAGTTGATGTGAGAAGATATTTAAAAGGAAAGATGCCCATGGAGGCATAAAAAACAAAATAATGATAAAGTCAGAGAAAAGATCTTTGTATAAATTATGCCAAGTTTTATAAGCACAAGAAGTTGCTGTTGCATTCTTTTCCCATTCTTTTGGAATAATTCCACAAAAATTAAAGTAGGGATATGGCAATTTTATCCATCTTATAACAAGTGGTAAATTTAATGAAATTACAAAATCATTTTCTGTAGTTTGGGAAGCATTAATAAACTTCCAACACCCACAACAAAAGTAAATATATAAGGACAAATTATCAGGAAAAAGTAGAAGTTGGGAGACAAAGAGAATCTATAGATTAAAAAAAATGAGCAAGCTAATTGCAGAAGTCTGATTTTCTAAGTCTAACTATATACATAGAATCAGGAGGTGCTCATAGTATAATGGTTATTGGCGTAGGAAATGGACACTGTGACATGAGTTCAAATCCTGGACGAAGCTGATTGCATTTCACCAAGCACAAATACCCTTGAGAAACGTAAGAATCCTCTTATTCTCCTTAATAGGTTTGAATTTAGAGTTTTACTTCTAGACTGGTTGCAATACCAAGGTTAAACAGTGCAGTCTGCCTTACTACTTAACCAAAGCTGGAGGGAGAATAGTTGGATTCATACCTTTTCCAAGGGTATTAGTGCTATGTGATATGCAAACAGCCTCGTCCAGGTTTTGAAGTTAGGTCACCATATCCATTACATCACGGGTACCTTCATTTATCCCGTATATAACAAACTAGTGTTTATAGAAAGCTAACTTTCACAGGGTTATACATTGTGTTAACATCCTATCTTGGCTTACGGGATGAGCAATTATCTTCCCCTGGAGGAAGAGGGAGCTGTGAGGAGAAGAAGGAGGAGAAAGGGGGTTGACCACTTTTTAGAGGGATCTCTTCGAGACAAGTCGCACGTGTTAACTCTAAAATAAAATATATATATTTATCCTATTCTTGCCTGGACCTTATTTATCTTAATTAACATTTGGTAGCAGTGACCAACACCTACGGCAAAAAAAAAAAAAAAGAGTTCGAGACTATTTGAACCACCGCTCTTAAACCCAGAATTTTACGATTCGGGGAAGTGAGAAATTTAGCTATGGCGGCTAGCATAAAATATCTCTCCCTCTCGCCAAGCACTGGTGGTTTTTAATCACTTACAGGCCAAGCTCGGACAGCTATATTAGAAATGGACATTTCCCTACTAAATGCCGAAGATGGAATGGACAAACTAGTTGAAAAACTTGATACCCTTTTCCTGGAAGACAAAAACCAGTCTGCGTTTATTTGTTACAAAAACTTCGAGAACTACCACCGGGAATGTAACACTTCCATTAATGACTATTTAATCCAATTCGACCGGCACGTAGCGAAACTCAGAGAATTTCAAATAACATTACCCGAACCGATATTAGCTTACCGTGCTCTGAAATCTGCCAACCTCAGTCCCGAAAATGAGAGGTTAATCAGGGCAACAATAAACAACCTCACCCTTTATGATATGGCCCAACAATTAAAGAAAATCACGCGTGGAAATTTAACCCTGATAAACACCTCACAGCAGCAATCTATTTCTGTCAAAATAAAATGGACATCGCCTTTAGCCGAGATGACACACATTCAAAAGACGACCAAATTCTATACGGCAGGCAAGCGTACAATAAACCTCCCTTGCCCTTCCACTTGTCTAGTAGTAGCACTAACAACAGAAGAGGACCTCGTAAATTTAACGGCCGATATTCACATCGACAAAGCCCAAATTGCTACATCTGTGGATGCAAATTTCACTATTCCAACAAATGCCCTTACTCAAAAACTAATAATACTACTACACAAGAAAATATGGTATTATTAAATGAATATAAAAATGACTGCCATAATGAGACTGGAAGTTGTGAAGAAGTTGCAAACATAGTGTTGCTTAATCGAGAGAAGCTTGATAATTCATCCCTTCTCTGCTATCTTGGACTCAGGTGCAAGTACCACCGTATGCGGAAAGAAATGGCTCGATTGCTTTCTTGAGACTTTGCCTGAGGACTCAAAAAAAAAAAAAAAATCCCCTACGAAGAAGGAACAAAGTGCTTTACATTTAAAAGTAAAATCATTAAAAAGGGAACTACCTTGTGTTATCGCAAAAATGAATGTTAAAATAATAAGTGATGTCGTTGACGCCGATATCCCTCTGTTATTAAGCAAAACGGCAATGAAAAGAACTCGGATGACCCTCAACTTTAATAATGACACAGCGGAAATGTTTGGCAAAAGAATTAAATTACTGTGCACCACGTCTGGTCACTACCATATCCCCATATCCAGACCTCCACCGGACTGTGGTACGTTACGACATATTTTATTTCTAAATAACATTGATAAAAAAGGCAAGGTAGAAAAATTTTAAATTGCCACCAAATTACATAAACAATTTAGCCACCCCAGTGCAAAAAAATTATGTGATCTTGTTAAAAGTGCCGGTTTAAAAGATGCCGAGTTTATTGACATCTTGATGAAACTTCCCCTGACTTGTCAGACCTGCATCAGGTATAAAAAACCTGCACCCCGACCTGTTGTAGGATTTCCCCTGGGGACTCACTTCAACCAGACTGTAGCTATGGACATAAAGGAAATTAAACGACATAAAGTACTACACTTAGTTGACCATGCAACAAGATATAGTGTTGCTGTCAGGCTTCCAAGTAAGGAAAGTACTGATATCCTAACTGCTATCTTCAAACACTGGATTGCATATTTTGGTGCTCCGGGAGCCTTTCTTACTGATAATGGCAGGGAATTTGACAACCAATTCTTTCGAGACATGGCTCAAAACTTGAACATTGTAGTTCGTACCACCGCTGCACAGTCTCCTTGGAGCAATGGATTAAATGAAAGGCACAATGGTGTTCTGGGAGAAATGGTTATGAAGACGTTAGAAGATGCTCGGTGCAATTTTGAAGTTGCTCTATCATGGGCTGTCAATGCCAAGAATACACTTCACAATTCAATGGCTACAGCCCTAACCAGCTGGTTTTTGGAAAAAACCCTAACCTGTCTTCTCTTTTGAATAATCAACTTCCTGCACTCGAAGGTGTCAGTAACAGCGAAATTGTCGCTGACAACCTCAATGCTATGCATGCTGCAAGAAAAGGTTTCATAGAGTGTGAAGCCTCTGAAAAATTGAGACGAGCCGTCCGTCATCAGGTTAGAACCAGTATAACTGATCTATACAAAAATGGTGACCTTGTTCTTTATAAAAGAAATGAATCTGATAGATGGCTTGGTCCTGGTGCCGTCATAGGCTGGGAAAACAAACAAGTGCTGGTCAAACATGGAGCCACATATGTCAGAGTACATCCCTCACGCTTGATTTTATATCCCGACACACGCCATGACACTAGTGAACCAGTAAAACATCATAGCCAAAATAATGTAACCACAAACGGTTATGTTCCAATAGATGATGGGAATGAAACTGATGATAATCACCAAAAATAGTCACAAAATCTGTACAACTGCCCAAACCAGGCCAAACTATAAAATGCAAGTTCACCAATGATGAAGACCACGAATGGAGAAAATTGAATGTGATCAGTAGAGCTGGTAAAGCTACTGGTAAAAACAAATATTTAATGAATGTTGCTATGGAAGAAGGAGATCCATTCTGGCTGGATTTTGAGAATGGGGTCTTGGAATGGGAAACAAATGAAGATGACCGAACTGCCACCAATGAAGGCCCAGAAGTAAGTCTTTTGATGGACTCATCTAATGACCAACTTGACGAAGCAAAGAAGAGAGAACTCCAAAGTTGGGTTGAACATCAAGTTTACACACAAGTGCCAGATCGGGGCCAACTAAAAATACTCACAAGATGGGTCTACACTAACAAGGAATCTAATGGCAAGCAAACTTTTAAGGCCAGACTTGTTGCCAAAGGCTTTCAAGACAAAGATGCCTGTAATGTTAGAAATGATTCCCCAACATGTTCTAAGGAAAGTTTACGAGCAGTCTTAGGAGTTATGTCAGCAAATGGCGGGGTATGCAAATCCATGGACATTAAAACTGCATTTTTACAGAGTAAGAAGTTAGATCGGCCCATCTACCTTCTTCCTCCCAAAGAAGCTAATGTACCTACTGGCTACATTTGGAAATTATCCAAATGTGTCTATGGTCTGACTGATGCATCTCGATCCTGGTACTTAACACTCAGAGAGGAACTAGTAAAGCTTGGAGTCACACCATCAAAATATGACCAGGCAATTTTTACTTGGCATTTTAAAAACAAGCTCCAAGGCATAATAGCCACTCATGTTGATGATTTCTGCTTTGCTGGGTCAGAAGCGTTTGAATACCAAGTCATTAATGAACTTCGTAAACTTTTCAAAATAAAATCTGAAGAAGTTGCTAAGTTCCAATATATTGGATTAGAAATAAAAAAATCCGATAGTAACATCAAGATGGGACAAGATGAATATACAAAGAAACTTAGGCCTATTCCACTGCAGAACAGAAGAAAACTAGAAGACAAGCTAACACCAACTGAGATCACCGAGGCCAGGCAGCTAATAGGTCAGCTCAATTGGCTAGCCACCCAAACAAGACCTGACCTCAGTTTTGATGTCAGTGCACTAAGTGCAATATTAAAACAGGAAAATGTGGAATGTATTAGACAAATCAACCGGACTATAAAAAAGGCAAAAAAGGAGAAATCACAAATCCATATCCCAAACTTTGGTAACCCTAAACTGTTGCAAATTATAGCATACAGCAATGCATCTTTTGCTAACCTAACTGATAGTGGATCACAGGGTGGCTACATAATCTTTTTAGTAGGAAACAATAACCAATACATGCCCATAGCCTGGCAATCCAAACGCATCAAAGGAATAGTTAAAAGCACTCTCGGTGCAGAGACTCTGGCCCTGGTTGATCTCACTGAGGCCTGCTTTTATTACAGAAAATTAATACTGGATTTGTTACAATTAGAAGACCACCCTACGAATATAAAGATAACATGCAAAACAGACAATTCTTGTTTGTATGACGCAGTGCATTCCACCACACAAATCCTTGATAAAAGACTACGAATTGAAATGGCAATCCTTAGAGAAATGGTTGACAGAGGAGAAATTGCAGAGATATCATGGATACCCACTGACAAACAAATTGCGGATAGCTTAACAAAAAAGGGAGTCCCCTCCTTCAAAATTCTCCAATTCATATCTGAACCCAAGGAATCATCTGTATTATTTTCAAGTATGCAGTCTTAAATCTTTGTTCAACTGTCTTTTTCTTTTTCCCTGCAGACAGCCATTTGATGTTGCCTCCTAAAATGTCCCACCTCAGTACCAGAAAGAAAAGCGGGGAAGTGTTAACATCCTATCTTGGCTTACGGGACGAGCAATTATCTCCCCCTGGAGGAAGAGGAAGCTGTGAGGAGAAGAAGGAGGAGAAAGGGGGTTGACCACTTTTTAGAGGGATCTCTTCGAGACAAGTCGCACGTGTTAACTCTAAAATAAAATATATATATTTATCCTATTCTTGCCTGGACCTTATTTATCTTAACACATTGGTTAGGATTCATTTGCCCTGAAATCTAGGAAGATCAACCTTGTCAAATGTCTTATTCATCAGACACTAATGCTTTATTCTAATAGTAGGATTGATGCAGGAATTAAAAAAGGTTACTGATATCTTTCTGATGAATAGATACGCAGACGTCATCTTGATATTAAAATTCAACACCATTAAATTGTTATTAAATCTATATGTCCGGTATACACGAAGCTCCATGGATTGGATCTGTTATTCAGCTATTTGATTACAAAATCCCTGGGTTGGTTATGTGCATTTTTAACTCTGTTAAGGTAGAAACCATCTTCACCACTAGATCTGCCTTTCTGTCTTCCTAAAAAGATGCCTTACCTATCCTTCAACAAAGCATGATGGTATATAAATTCCAATGTCAGAGTGATGCTGACTATATAGGTAGGACTAGCCAAAGGCCGGAAGTTTAAGTCAAGTAGCACATCCCACAAGATTTACTTAGACGATCCCAAGAAAAAACATCCAGGTTTTCACAAGCACAAGATTCAGCTACCGGTAATCACTTGTGCAAACATTATATATGTTGGACAAACTATGCAGATGATCGTTTCTCTGTCTTGCATAAGGCCAGGGGCAAGAAACATCTGGCTGTTTTTGAAGCCATAGCAATTACGCTATTTCGTTCTCACCAGTGTAGACAGAGAAGACAATTCTATACATTGTCTATTTAGGGAATCTGGAGAGTTGAGGGGTTTTTTTTGTTTATTTGTTTTTTTAACCTCCTCCCTGAGTTATTTATTTATTAATACTACCCCAGTTGTTCGTTAATCTTAATATTTTAATCAATTCTGGTCATTGCTATTAAAGAAGCGCAGGACGAATGAGTCCTTTTAAATGATCTAATAAAATGATTCCCCTTATTTATATATATATATATATATATATATATATATATATATATATACGCACACACAAACATTAGTAAATAAATTTTATTTTGTTATTAATCCTTAGCAGTTTTGGCTTTAGGCCATCATCTGAGTGTTTATTTCAAGACTGATAACATACTTGGTTCTAGAAAGAAATCTCTTAATTTGAGTTTCCAAGCAACACAAAATAATTTCTTCTTATTGGCAGAAGAGGGGGTAAATGTTGAATGTAGTCATGAGATGTATATAGTTTAATATTCTTTCCCTAACCATATATTGGTTAATTTCAGGATTTTATGTTGGGATGGAGATGACACTGTAAATCAGTTATATGCAGAATAACACAAATTAAAACTACATTTAACATCTATTTGTTTCCTATTCTTAAAAATGTTATATCTTTAGTGAGATATAGTGGTATTGTATCACGCATTACAAATACAACCTTTAAACACAGTAATCATAGAGAAATACATAGACACAAATACACACTTATATATATAAGTGTGTGTGTGTATACACACAAGGTAATCCAAGAAAAAATTTTTAATGAGAAAGAAAGTCAACACTATAACCTTTTGGTTCAAACAAACCATCATCAGGACTAAGGATGATATCTAATGATGTTAAACCACTGATAGTTTTTCTTTTTTTAATTATACATCCATTGGTGATTTAACAGCATTAGATATCATTCTTTCCAAGTCCTGATAATGATTTGTTAGAACCGAAACCTTACAGTGTCAACTTTCTTTGTCATTAAACTCTTCTTCTTGGATTACCTTGTTTACCAATTTTTCTCAATATTGTCAGATTTACTTCCATTATATATATATATATATATATATATATATATATATATATATATATATATATATAAAACACAAGGGTTGTTCAAAATGTTCAGTGTCTCACGTAGATTTGAAATATGTTGCACACCACTCACCTTTGTATGGGTTAGACCTGCACAGAAATTAAGACAAATCTGTATCAGTTTTTCTAGTTTTACAAGTGGTAGAGCGTTATGATAAATGTTCAACTGTGGCTCTTCTTTCAGGAGCAGGCTTAGAACTTTTAGAACAACTGATTATATAAAATACACATACACACATGGTTATATATATATAAACACATACGAGGATCATTAAATAAGTTTCCAGACTTTTTCGTATGGGCACTTTTATTGATAGTACACACATGAAACTCTAGTCCTCTTCGAAGTAATCTCCTCCGGCTGCAATGCACTTGTTGTACCGCTCCAACAACTTCTGGAAGGCCCCATGGAAGTCCTCTTGTGCGAGTGGGTCAATGACCTTCGTCACAGCCTCTTTCATCTCAATTGTCTCATAATGACAGCCTTTGAGCTTAGGGAATAAGCAAAAGTCACAGGGAGCAAGGTCTTGACTATAGGGACGGTGAGGAACTGTCTTGATGCCCATCTTGGTCAAATAGTCTGTGACAAGGATGGAGTTGTCAACTAGTGCATTGTCCTGGTGGAAATGCCACTGAGCCGATTTGAAGAGTGCTGGCCTCTTCTGATGGAATCTCTTCCTGAACTCCCTTAAAAACTCAACATAGTAACCCTAGCCCTTTGGCTAATCAACTCTGGTGTATTGACTTCCTTACTCCTCCCACATCTCTCATCATCCCTCACAGATTCTCTGCCTTCCTTTAATCTCTTATGCCACTCAAAAACTGATGCTCAATTCATGCAAGGTGGTTGAAAAGCAGTCTGAAGCATTTCATACGTTTCTGTGGCATTTTTTTCCAAGTTTAAAACAGAATTTTATTGCATATCGTTCTTCTAAAGTGTCCTCACGTCCAGATTGCATTTTTGAAATTCCCCAGCTGTGACAATCAGGCTTTAATAAGGTGTATTCCAATTGCTGCTGTAGTAGCTGTTCATTTGAACCTGAAATCATAAAATTGGTCAGTCATCTCATAAGATGTATAGCAATAACATACTGAATTTTCAAGAGTCTATGACAATTTTAAATGCCTGTATAAAAAAAGTCTGGAAACCTATTGAATGCACCACATACATTCAGCTATCATACCTTAAAACTACAGAAATATCATTACTGGAGAAACAGAACCAAATTATTACCTACAAACTGTCTCCACCTGTTTATCATTCCTGTCAACATATTCTTGAAATCAATTGTGTGTTATCCAGAGCCCTTCGGCATACTTCTTTGGGCATTGTTGCAATCATACCTAAACATTAATCATGCATCCTCTGTGTGTGTGTGTGTGTAGTATAACACAAAAATGAATCCCACATATTGCAATAGAAATTTTCATTCTTTATCAAGCATCACTACACTAAAGTACTACTAGAGATCAGTACTCCAATAATACACACAATGTATAGCTTTAATTCTGCTATGCTGCATATGCATGCACTATCCTCAATATCAAATGCTTTCTCTGTAAATACTGTAACTTTCCAACATGTTGCATATAAATAATGAGGGTGGGCTAAAAAGTTTATACAATAAGGTATCTGCTAGTGATGGCTATTTTTTTAACCAATGGGATCAAAGTACTACAACACTGACAAAAAAAGTGTATGACTCACAAAGGAGACTATGATGAAAAATAAATCTCATTTGCTCATATACCATCAGAGTATCTTGGTCAGCCCATGAACTTTCTAGATGATGTGTGTGTGTGTGTGTATATATATATATATATATATACACACACACACATACACACACACAAAACCTTACATACTAAAATGATTCAATGGTAGAAAAGTAAAAAGAGAATTCTTTGAATCACATGAGACTGAGTTTGCTCATTTTCATAAAATAAAAATCCTCATTTCAAGTTATGTAAATGCTGTATGTGTGTGTATATATATGTGTGTGTGTAAGTATATATATATATATATATACACATACACACACACACACACTTTCTTACCAAACAACTTTCAATACTAAAATCATCATGATCACATGATTCTTGTATTCTTCTTAACAGTAGCAGCAGCCACAGCTGCCACAGATGTGACACAGAATGACTTTAGGGTTAACAGACAGAAAAGAGAGAAAAAAATGACAGACAAAACAGAACAGAACTAAAGAAATGTCAATGTGCAAAAACTAACATCAAATAAATATGTCAATAAATGAATTAGAATTGAAAGCAAGTAGGCTGAAGTGTACTACTCATACTACCAGGGAAATTCTATGGTGGCATATTTGAATATCATCTCAGAGCAATGGATTCAACAGAAATCAAAGTCAACCAACCTATTTTTTTTTCTATTACATTGAAAAAAGGGAGGAGAGAGATTAAAAAAAAGAAAAAAAGACAAAGAAAAAAGAAAAAGAAAAGAAAAAAGGAGAAAAAAATGAAAGAAAAAAAGTAAAAGAGAAAAAGGAAGAAAACTAGGTAGAGGGATACAATTCCGAGCATCAAAAAATAAATCAACTGGTGGAAGAAAATAAAACACTATTTGAAGATGTTTTTTTTGCCTCGAGTCAATTATAACAGGTTTAATACTGTCATTAATGTAGTCCATTGATACTGACAATTACATTTCCTACATTTTGGTTTTGAGGAAAAACTTGCACAAACCACTACCAGTAACATTATCTTCACCTACATCGCTAAACTCCAAAGATAGGCCAAGTTTGAGATGACCAGCAGCTGCAAAAATTACACTGTTCAGCCTGACTCGAGACATTTGTCATAATCTACCTTCATGTTGATACACTATGGTTTGTTTAGGAGTCTTGCCCTCTAGCTTTTAAGAGTTGTAGTTCTCCAAGAATAGCTGCCCACCAAGTCTAGAGAGCCCAGTTTGCCCTATTGTTTAAGAGAAGAGTTGGACTTATGCTTTTCTCAAAAGGAATGAGTACAAAGTGAACAGAAACAGTTTCAGTCAGAGTCTAGTTTACCAGTAGCCATTTTGGCACCTGCACTATCACAGGTTCAATAATATCTTTTGTAAAACAGCATAATTTTTTTTACTGATGAAAACTATCATGCTTAAGTCCTTGGAAAAAGCATGGATCAAAATTTCATTGAATCCTTTACATCTTGACTTATATAGCAAAGAAACGTGTAAAATGAAATAATGATAATTCTTTGTTTTTACCTACATAATCTCATATGCAAATCTACTAATAAAGATTGATCAACAATATATAGAAACTAGTAATTCTATGGATAAATATTTGATTTTTTTTTCTTCATAATCATTTCATTTTAGTTGATCTTAGATTTTAAAAAGTATTCTCCAGTCATTATCAGGTAAAATCTGTAGGGCGGCAATAAATAATTATTTCCTGTAGAGAAAAAGGGTGTTTGTTGGATGCCTCATGGAGTATCACAGGACAGTTTGTAAACCCATTCTCAATCTCTTTTGCTTCTGTTCTTTCAATAGGAGAGACTTTGTTTTTGAACCCTGAGAGGGAATGGTAAAGTCAAATGGTTATTTTACATTCTGAAATCAAGAAAGCTTCTTTTTCTATCCTTTTCACATACTTGTTCATAGAACAATAAGCGCATATTTCTAGCTGCAATGACACAATTGTGTATAATGTATATAAAAGTTTATAATGTTCTTGATAAGTACAAATATGTGTATCTTGCCTTTCATTTCATTATGTTCAATGTTATTATATCACAAGTTATACAAATACTCATGTTGGTCCTTGGTGAGGGAGAACTTAACTAAGTATCTTCCTCAGCACCAAGTATACTGATAAAACAATTTCAATGATTTATACATCTGATAAAATATTTATAGAACTAAAAACAATCTACTTGGTTGATTTCCAATCTAAAAGGAGTGGAACAAAGGATTTTGTATTTGTGAACAGATTTATAATGTAAACAAAAAAATAAACCTGTAAGAGAGGAATAATAAGATTATACAGGCAACCTTTCATTTGTTTAATATTTTTAATGTTTCTCTTGAGAAAAAAAAAGAAAAAAAAAAAAAAGAGAACAAATCAAAGGTTATTAAAAAAAATTGTAAAATGCACTGGATGAAAAGTATGATGCAAATTCTACTCATAGTATTAGCTCTCTTTGCTCATTTATACTTAAATCAACACAGGCTCTGTCAGCAGGGGGTTAAAATATGCTGACCGTATCCCCCTGTAGAGGAGTGTTCTGAGTATGAGGCTAAACTGGACTTGAGAAGCTCCAATTCTAAATCTCTGAGAAGTGTACAGTATTTCTTCCTTGCCATTACTCCCAGGTCCACTCTGACCCAGAGTGGTAGTGCTTGTTACAGTTCCATCTATGGGTTAAATAGATCTGCTTAAAAAATTATTTGTGTTTGATAAGACTGTGTGCACCCCCACCGCCAAAAAAAAAAATCCACAAGATGTAACAAAAATAAAATGTAAATATTTACAGTGACCACAATTTCCTAATCAATATATATGAAATAACATTTTGAAAAAAAAAAAAAAAAGAAAAAAAGTCTATCAGTCAAATAAATACTTGTTTTATTGGATCAATTAACTAGTTGCATTTTAAGATGAATAAATTTTAAAGAAAAGCAATCTTGGTTACATAGTTTAAATTTGCAGTATAGAAGACAGAAAAAGAAAAGTTAGATAAGTTTTTCTAGGGGAGAAACTAACTTTCATTCCTAGTACTTTATTCTTGTTAAATAAGGAAGCCTTCAGTTTTCTTCAGGATACAATTAGGGTACATTGTTCTTCCTAAGTATCTATTATTGACTATTGAGCCAATATTAAATGTCTAAAGTTAAAGACATTTCCTTGAAGATGAGGACAAAACAGGGAGCATGAATATAACCTCAGACCTCATAGGTATTGATTTTTCTATTTGACCACCAAGCTACACCAAAACAACTCATTAATGTCGGCCATATTCAAAAACAAAAATAGCCATAGATGTTAAAAAGGACATGTGTTAATAATAGGTAATAGTTTTCAATGATCAAGTGTCAAGTGATTTAAAAAAAGAAAAAAAAAATCTAAAATTATTTTACTGTTACTCAAGTCTCATGTAGTGAAATGTGCAACCTTCATATGTAAATCAAACTAATGTTTATTTCTGTCGATTGGGCATTTTGCTACAAGTTAAATAATTGCATGTGATTGCTTTATATACATATATATAAAGTCTCCCCTGTTTCATCTGACAAATGTATTTTTTAATAAATGAAAAAAAGCGATGAAACCAATATAATGTGGTGAGATAGTGGCCAATATTTGAGCACTTAATTAAAAAGTTTTAATGATTTGTTTATTCCCACATACATTATGTGCCAACAGAGTCAAAAAGAATCTACCCAGGTTTCACCTAACCAGATCATCAGGCTAATTTATATTTTGCTTGACTAAGTGTATTGAGCACTTTTATGTTTAGCTTAAGTAGTTCTGTCAGTGTTTTTTTCTTTTGGCTAGGTTTGCATGATTGGTAGATTATTTTCAAGTAGTGTGTATGTTTTTAGTCTTTCTTTTTTTTCATGAAATTCTTTTCCTGGATATCAGTTAGTGTAATATTTTTTTCATTTGCAAATTGTTTTTTTTTTTTTCTTCTTTTACACCCCATCAGAATTATAGAATAGTTATAAAAATTAATAAAATAAATATATATATATGCTCACCACCTGGTGGTTGAGCACTCTCGCAAAGGAACTACCAGTTTTGACTCGTGTAATGCAAAGCTCTTCTAATGAGTTGAGCAATCAGTAGCTATTAAGTGTATGTGTAAACAAAAGTGATACGTATGCATTAAAATCCCTTCGCTTACACTGAGTTTGTTGGTGGCTGTGCAGTAGGATATATGGCTGGAGTAAAGTCAGCCAGGTTTCAAACCCAGTTTCGAGCATCTCGTGTGTCTAGCCACATTGAAGTGTTGTGATACAACGAAACTATAGATGACTATATATATATATATATATATATATATAAGATCATTCAAAAAGTTGTAAGCTTCACCCATATTTAAGATTTGTTGCACACTCCACACCTTTGTATGGGCCTCATCTGCACAGAAATTAAGACAGAAATCTGAATTAGTTTTTCTAGTTTTATCAGAAGTGGTAGCAAGCTGCAAAGTTCAGTTATGGCTTTTCTTCTCTGGGTGACACTAAGAATTTTTTGAATGACCCTTGTGAAATTAATTCATCCACTAATTGTTAAACAAACCTCATAATATCCAAGAAAAAAAATATGTATGATATACTAAATCAACTTTATAAAAAAATTGATAGCATTTTAACCTTTTCAAAATCATTAAAACATTTTCAAAGAAAAAAAAATCTTGTCAGTTAACTTTTTAAAATCTAAAATTACTGAAACTGGAAACCAGCTAAATCCTTTGAGTCCTTAACTCCTTTGTTTTCTGGTATTGAGAGCTCAAAATGAATGAATAAATAAAATGAATAACGGAAATGGAGAGAGGTAGAAAAAAAAATTAAAAAAAGAGAAAAAAAACGGAACATTAAAACATTTTGTTTTAAGCTATTTCATTAAAAAGGCTATGAATAGTAACAATATCAAAAGCCTTTTATCATCAGTATCTGTCATGATCTAGAACCCAGAATATTGAGCTTCTGGTACATCGCAATATACTCAGTCTAAGATAATGGGCTTATGGGTTGAAAAATTTAGAATATTTTCAATGAATTTTTCAAAAATGATTAAAACATATGGCTTTTATGGCATGCCAACCTTTGTAAGGGATATTTAGTACTGAAGTCAGTTTTATTTATTTTTTTATCATTAGTAAACAATTATAGCTTCAAGTAACTATTCTTAATACAAACAATTTGCCCACAGTTATAGCGCTTCAAGTATTTTCATCAAATACTAATTATCTACACAATTATCTAATGATAATAATTTGCAAGCAAGTAATGACTTCGGTTTAATAGCATATCAACCCTTGATAGTTATATAATGCCAAATCCTGTTTTTATATATATATCATATGATTCTTAAGTGAATAGTTTATAGGTAACATTTTTTAAAATGAGACAAAGGTCATTTGTTTGCCCACTGTTAAATGGTTTCAAGTATCTCTATCTAATACCAATATTTCTATTTGCACACAGTTAAATGGTTTCAAGTATTGCTATCTAATACTAATCATTCAATTTAACAACAATCATTTGTTTGCACACAGTTAAATGTTTTCAAGTAAAGTAAATGATTAAACAGTTCTATTTGATTCATAGACAGTAATCTAACAGGTACTACTAACACTGCGAGTCATTGTAGACCAGGGAGAAAGAGCCATAAAAGGGTACTCCACATTCCCCAAAGCTCTAGAAACTGAAGCCTCACCATCAGATGGTTTAGTGCCATATCCAAGACACTTATTAAAATATGGTCAGCATATTCTACTGCCCTAGATGACTGAGGAGTGACAGCAGTGTTATATTGTTTCAAGTAACTATTCTTCTCAAAATAATTTGCTAAGAGTTACATATCTTCAGTTATATATTACAATCTAATACTAATAATTAGTAAACATTTTATACTTAGTTGCAATATCAATATATTAATGACATTCAAATTATCTTAAACCTCATCTCAAACAGATATATTTGATCCATAGATAGGATCATTTCAAGTACGACCACTCCAGATCAGAAAGTACTTGAGAGTAATAGCAATGGTAGGAAGACTCTCTAGATCTCAAGAACTTGAACCTCATCAACAGATGCAGTTTAGGTTTGGTTTTATGGCATATCAACTATTGCAGGTTATTTAATGCCAAATCCTCTTTATACACATATATATTAAATATGATTTGTAAACCTTTTCTTGATAGCATTTTTAAACAAGCCTGAGCTCATTTTTTGCACACAGTTAAATGATTTCAAGTATTGCTATCAAATGCAAATAATTCTATTTACTATTAATCATTTGTTGCACACAGTTAAATGATTTCAAGAATTGCTAAGTAACTAATAATTTAACATCAGTCATTTGTTTACACACATTTAAATTGATATACAGGATATATAAGAGATTAGTTTATTGACAATTTCATTTTTAAATGGATTAGAACTAATTTTCTGCACAATAGTATTGCTATTGTTTCTACACAGTTAAATGGTTCCAATTATTGCTATCTAACACTTATAATCCAATTGAATATTAATCATTTGTTTGCACACAGTGAAGTGATTACAAGTATTGCTATTTAACACTAATTATTCTATTCAACATTACTCATTCGTTTGCACTCAATGAAATGGTTCCAAGTATTGCTATGTATCACTAACAATTTAATTAAATGTGTCATTTGTTATCACATAGTTAAACGATCAAACAGTTCTATTTCTCACAATTTAATTCAGCATAAGTCATTTGTTTGCACTCAGTTCAAATGTCAAACAGTTTTAATTGGCATAGATAGGACTATCAGGTGTTACCACTCTGGGCTGGAGTAGACCTGGGAGTGATGGTAATGAAGGGGTACTCCACATTCTCCAAAGCTCCAGTATTACTGGAGCCTTACCATCAGATTGTTTAGTGTCATATTCTGGACACTTATTGGAGGTGGGGTCTTACCCCTCTGTAGAGATGCAGTCAGTGCATTCTACAGCCCAGCCAACTGGGCTTCAGATGCAGTTTTGTGTCATATCATATAAAAGAGCTTACACTAAGATTAGTATTGCGTATAAACAAGTTTGCTTTCTTTATTTTTCGCATTATACTTCTTCAAACTAAGATCAAATGTAAATCCAGTGAGTAAGTAGTTATTTTATTATATCCCCAAATGTTCTGCAAACAGTGAAAATCTTTGATGATGACTTGAGCTAAGAACAGAAAAATCAACTGGCAAACTTCAAAAAATAAATGGATCCAGTCCTTTTTCAGTCATTATTACAATTACTAATGATCAGGTGGTTGCTATTCCAAGCTAAAGAACCCCAACAATTCCAATTTTAAATTTTCCTCTTCTCTTCTACATGGTTAATCAAATTACTTATCATCCAAGACTGAAGATTAAAAGAAACTTTACAACCTTTAGAACAAAGGCACATGCACTAACTCACACTTAAAACTATTATTTGGTACACATTTTATAAATGTAAGTGTGAAAGGAGTTTGCACTTAATATTATAAACATAGACAGTATATATATATACACACACACACACACACAGATATGAATATATATATATATATATATATATATATATACACACACAAATATATATACATATATAGCTGCATACCCATTTTGGGTTTATTTTAGTATGTTCCTACTTGCATCTTGGTCAGTACCCATCTTCTCACCTTGCACTTTCATCATATGACTCAGCATCTTCTTTTATCACCATATCTGTTCTTGTTTGTTTACTGCTGCACCCCAACATTCTTAGTTCTTTGTTGCTAGGACAACAAGCTATGCGGACCCATTACTGTATTATTGACAGCATTTCTTCATCACCTGCTGTAACCTTAAGAGAATTAGTGAGCAGAGCACAGGTGGAAACAACCACTCTCATTAACATTTTCTAACTGACTAAACATCAAACCTATTTTCTCCAGTGTTGTCTGATCACATGATTTCATAATCCAATCCCAGCCATGGATTCAAATGACCCCTGGGGTCACCACAACGCTGAAACTAAAAGATGCCCCCCCCCACTGTTTAAAAGGTTAGAACTTATTCAAACTAACCAACACTTATTTCCCCAATGTATTATGAAACATACACACATATAATTTAGGAAAGTGTAGAGACACAGTCATTGCCACTTGTTGACTGTCCATTTCTCACCTATGAAATCCTTCAGCCAAGTGGTTTCCATGTGGTGAGTATCCTTTTACTATTGTAAGGGGCATAAAGAGAAAGGTGATCATATAACAGTTTGCTGTATTAATGAATAAAAAGTGCTCAATATTGGTGATAGAGTATATGTCGATCTACAATTGAATAACATAGACACAGAGTCTGTGGTGTTTGGAGATTGCCGATGAATGAGAAAATAATAAATTAAAACAGAGTAAATAAATCAACAAATTACAAAATTGATATAGTAATGCCACATAAATAACCATGCAATGAAAAAATAGATTTAAAAAAATGTAAAGTCCTTAAAACAATATCTCCATAAACGTAAAGAAAAAAACTATAAACTAGACTGCCCTTTCCAGAAGGACCCACAAACTAGATTACCCTTGCTATCATGCCCCACAAAACAGTATATAAAGGAATACCCTTCGCATGAGAGACTCTTGGTTTGATGATTATACAAGTAATCAACTTTCAGTCATGAATAGCCATTGACCATGTCTGCACTATTTAAACTTGGATATATATATATTTTTTTTTTACAAATCCTAAATTCAAAACTTATTCCATGTACACAACTAAAGACTATCTTATTCATGCATAGCTAGGGAAGTTGTGGATTCATGCTTTTTTTCAAGTATCTTACTTCTTAAAAGATACTACTTCAAAGCTTATTTCACGTACACATGACATTATCATGAATATAAATCCTATCATATAATCAATAATATTTAGCTGTATATTATTTCACTATTAGATAAGGTGGCAGATAGTAATATTGAGATTCTGGAAATTGAAAGGTATAATTTTAAAGTGGGCTTCAGACCTGCTGAAGCTGCCCAAAGAAATCAGGAAGTAGAAGGAACTGAAACAATATCTGCCTGAAATTGAGCTTGGTAACTTGACTTTCAATTGAATTTATGAAAAATAAATTTGAATTCCTTTTTAAATTAAAGTCTAAAAGTAGATAGCCATCAGTTGTCTACTATGATGCCTTAAAATGCAAGTTAGAGTAGAAAGTGACCACCAGTACAAATCATTTTATTTTAATGGCATGTCAACCTGTCTAGGGTTATTTCATGCTTAGGTTAGGAAATTGCACTATATTTACATTTTTTATGTAGTTGTTTCTTAAAGTTTTTTTCACAGTGAAAAAGATATTAAGTATTGCTATCTAATATAGATAATTTGCATACACGGTTTTAAGTATTTTTATCTAATACAAAGATGGTTTCAAGTAATTATTTCTGTCTAATAGTAGTCATTTGTTTATACACAGTTATATGGTTTTAAGTAACTAATGATAATAATCCTTAGTAAATAATTATAGCTTCAAGTAACTCTTCTTACTACAAATAATTTACCATTTTATGGTATCAAGTATTCCTTTTAAATACAAATGATTTTTTAACAGATCTATTTGACCCAGAGAGGACCTGGGAGTAATGGTAATGAAGAGGTACTCTACACTTCCCAGATCTTGAGCCTCACCATCAGATACAGTTTAATACCAAACTCAGGACACTCTTTTTTTGACTGGGGTGGGTATTACCCTGCTGCAGGGGATATAGAGTGTATTCTACACCCAGCATACAGGGAGACACAAATCCCTGTAAAGATTTTATGTATAGAACAGTATAAAAACTAGACTATATATACATATATATATATATATATATATATATATATACACACACACACACACACACACACACAGGGGCTTTTAAAAGCTCCTTGTGAAATCTCAGTTGATTATTGGAGAGGAAAAAAATGCAATGCATTTGATACAGTCTAATATATAATACATACACATACTTGGTGAATTATGTGGTATTTGATATGAACTGAATAGCCTAAAATCTATTAGCTTCTTTTGTGAATTGAAGCAGTAAAATTCAGAGGAAATCTTATTTGAATACATTGGTTAAGTTCTGATATCTGGTGCTATTAGTTCTTACCAGACTGAGAACTATCATTGATAAAAAAAGATATCAAAGCTGAAATATTAAAACAGAAACAAAAAAGGGTCCTTTAAAGAATAGACACAAGGGAAGAATTTTTTCAAAAGTTTACAGGAAGGATAGAATAAAAGTCAAGATTAAAGCGAAACAAAAAGCAAAACAAAAAGGAAAACCCTGCAATTTTGAAACCATTGAATATTTTAAACAGATTTGAAAGATCAATATGTATATATTTGAACAGGCAGTCTTTCTTAAAATAAAAATTAAAAAAAAAGGAGGGGTAGTCAGAAGAATTGAAACCACCATATGATTGCATATCTTACATATTAACCACAGCTTTTTATATATGGATATAAATGAGAGAAAAAAAAATCATGTGATCATGTATACACACAAAGGATGTTATTTTTCTTGCATATATGCGAAGAGCATTTTCCAGATCAATTTATAAATACATGTTGCAAGAGAGAGAGCACATTTCCCAGAGATCAAGACTAACCTTAATTTGAAATAGAGGAATTACTTGACTAAAACAGTGCTGCAATAATATCAAGAACATGATTTATTGTATTGTCAAGTTACACTAAAAGCACCAATTCCCACTAGATGACTAAAGTTAAGCATCAATGAGCCTGTTTAGTTCTTAAATAGGTGATCACTTAAGAACATCAACCTAATAAGACAGATAAAGCAAAACTTAGTAAATATCAATTGTGACACTAGAGGATCTTCTGCTCTTGGGTACACACAGGTGCAATAATGTATATGTATAAAGATGAAAGCATGTCTATATTATATTATTGTATTATGTTGCTTGGAAAATTCTGTACGATTTTAGTATAAACTGTTTAAATTCTCTTTAACATATTTTAATAGTAGTTGTATAACAAATTCACATTCCTAATGATTGAAGTGTCCTCTTTGTTAATTTTCTATCAATTCTTTCAGAATTTGATTTAGGTTACATGAAGGTTTTACATTAAAAAGGAAGTGAGGTATTTATTTATTTATTTGTTTCATGTCAATGCTTGGCCACCTTGCCAAGACGACACTGCAGAAGCTCACTGACTTGGGATGGGAAACTTTGACACATTCTCCTGATCTCTCACCGACTACTATTTTTCTAAACATCAGGACTTTTTTTACCCCCCCCCACAAAAAAAATCAGTTCCAAAGGAAAAGTAGCAGCTGCATTTCTTGGCATAAAAACTTTTACTTTTATTGCACAGGCATAAATAACCTTGTTAATTGATAGTAGAAATGTATAAATGTTCAAGGAGCATATTTTGACTGATTTAAACACAGTTTAAATTCATTAATTCAGGAATAAAAGTTTATTCTAAAACTGTATAGTATTTTAGGAACAACCTGATATAAGTATGTGAGCATACAGACACAGCATATATATGCATATTTGTGTGGATGTGAGTTTGAGCATAGGTGGCATGTATGTATATACATGGATGTGTGAATACTAAGATCAAAAGCCAAGTTGAAAATTCAGACAAATTTTATTAGGCAATTCAGAAAGAAAAAGAAAAAAAAAAAGAAAGGAATTTTTGGTGAAAGCGATTTCTTGATGAAAAGAGCTAGTTTTACTGCCAGTCATAAACAGAGATCCTTAACATAGTATGGCCAGAGGTCAGTAGATTAGAGTCTGGTCCTTTTAAGGATTTTAGTTGATAGTTGGTCCATACAAGACTGTTTAAGGGTGACTTTTGATTCATATATTCAGGAAAGAAATTAGGAGATAGGCTTGTTAATTCAAATGGAGACATGTCCATATAATAAATTGATGATGACTAGATTGGAGTTTTGGCCAATTCTTGATACTTTTTAATCAGATGTTTTTTGGTGCAAGGTTAGCATTTGTCATATATATCTGATCTAACTATGTACAAATTCTTCCTGTTTCATCAACTAAAACCTCACCTCAGATTTGAGGATGTGGAAGACAAAAAGAGAAAAAATGACAGAGTAGCTTTACACCTTATCAAGAGAGAAATTACAGTGGTGAAGTGACTAATGGATAACTTACTGGAATAAGCTTGTTGAATACCAAGGGGACTATTTTGAAGAAAATTTATGTTTCATTGATAGCTAATTTCTGTCTTTGCAAATACAATTTCAATCTAGATAAGGAGAGTCTCCAGATTATGACATTGTAGTGAGTTTGAACAAGTTGCACTATTACATTTACTTTTTTACAAATGCCCTTGAGAAAGATATGAAAACCCCTTTGCCACCCTCCATTATAAGTTAAATAGTACCATTACTATTCTTCTATAAAGATGGCAAACCCAGTTGGCTAGGGCTGTAGAATACATGGACAGTATCTCTGCAGAGAGGTAAGACCACTCCCCAACGAGTGTTCTGGATATGACATTAAACTATCTGATGGTGAGGCTTCAGCTTTTGAGATTTGGGGAATGTGGAGGACTTGTTCATTGCCATTGCTCCCAGGTCCACTCTGATAGGGATTAAATCCATGGGTCAACTAGAACAAACTGTGTGTACAAACAAATAACCGATGTTAAATTGTGACCGTTATATAGCAATACTTGAAACCATTTAACTGTGTGCAAAAAAGGGCTTAGGCTCATTTAAGAATCTTATCTACAACTGATATTTAATATATATGTATAAACAGGGTTTGGCATTAAATGACCTACAATGGTTGATATGCCATAAAACCAAAGAAAGATAGCTCTGTCATTAAATAACCAACAAAGGTTGATATGCCATTAAACAAAGAAACCAACTCAAACAATCAAGATATATTGATGACATAAAAATGCATTCAGAAACTATTTGTTATAACTTAAGAGTTAAAAGATACTGAAATCTGATTGTGCTTTAAAAAGAGTTGTTTAAAACACTTTGAGCAAACACCCACACAAGTATAAAGTCAATGAGTGCACGCTTTTTTATTAGTTTTCTCCCCCCCTTTAACATATATGTGATTCATCAAAATATATGATAGATAATTCTACATGAATTGAGTTCTTTGAGAAATCATAGATCAGTAGTTTAGAAGCTGAAACCACTTGATTTATGTTCTTGGGTGAACATGGTTTGATTGGGGATCTAAGTAGATTAAAGTATGATATTAAAATCACACACACACATAAACTGGCCCATTGGAATAATAGAGTGTTCACCAATGGCCCAGGAGACCGGGGTTTAATCTCAGATCAAGTCACAACAAAGACTTAAAAAGAAAAAAAAAAAAGGTACTTGATGACTTCTTGCTTAATAGTTAGCATTATAAGATACTGATCAAGGGTAAGTGTAATCATAACTTTATATTTTCAATGTTGCACTTTTGTTTACAATAATTTGTTTGCACACAGTTATTTGATATTAAGTATTGCTACTTAATACTAATAATTTATACACAGTTATATATGGAGAAATGGTAGATTATGGTAAATCTGACAAAATGATAAAAATAAGTGACAAAGCGGATAAACCAAAACTGACAACAGATTCAATATTTCTTTCTTTACTGGAAATAGAACTTTATCAGAAGTTATGTATGGTATGAAGAATACCAATGCAAAACTAAAGATTTATACAGTCAAGCAGTTTAAAAGTAACAGTTCCTATGTAATAATCATTCGTTTGCATACAGTTATATAGTTTTTAACTAATGATAATAATACTTCATAAAAAATAGAGTTTCAAGTAAATATTCTTAATGCAAATAATTTGGACAGAGTTGTATGGTTTCAAGTATTCCTATCTAATACTAATAATTTATACACAATTATATAGTTTAAAGTAACCTATTTGAGCCATAGATGGGACCGTAACAGGTACAACACTTAAGTGGATGGGGTGTAATAGGAGTTTCAGCACCAAATGAAGTTTAGTGTCATACCCAAGATATCCTTTTTGCAAGGATGAATAAGCCAACTGAAGAGGATGCAGATGGCTTATTCTAATTCTTAGCAACATAGTGATAGCCATTGTTAAAAACAAAGAACTCAGACTATAACACTCTTCATACGGAGACACCTTTATTACCGCCTTCTTACACTCGCACATAAACCAATATGGCGGTTTGTTTACTTCCAGTCCCCGAATAATGCCTTCTCTTATCAAGAGTGTCAGGAGAGATAATTTCCATGCTTAACAGTTCTTCTCCCTTTTTCTTTTCATTTCTGTAAGGCATAAGTTCTGCAAAAGAAAATAGGAAAGTGTAACAACATTAACAGAGGACTCTTTTGGCTCAGACATGAACCCCAGGATCTTAAATGAAGGCACTCCTTTCTTTGTCAAGGGGTGGGCAATTTGTGTGTTAGTTGGTACCCAAGAGATCTCTGCAGTTTCTTTTCCTTCAAGCATCTCTCTCTTTTTTCTTTTACTATTTAAATCTTCTTCACTGTCACTGGAATCAAAATGAAGCCGTGTGACATTCATATCGTTTAGCAAAATTGTATTTGCATCTTTGTTGAAGAAAGAAGAATTGGATTTTATTTCTTTAGCCGAAGCAAATTACATGAGGGTTTTTCTTCAACCTGGACTTTTTCCAAGCAATTTCTTCTTTGCAGAACGTTGTGCATGGCAAATAACTTTTGCAACCGAATCCTCTTTATTCCGATTCTTTTTCTCATTCATAGTTTCACTCAATTTGTCATCAACTTCAGCATCATATTGTCTACAAGAAATAAATGCTTTTCCTGGAGTACAAATTGTTTCTCTTCTTTGAACATCGGGAGATAAAAAGTTATGTTCTAGAGTAGGTAATGATTTCATCCCATTCTTGCAGATTTTTGCTGATCTAGGATTATTGAGATCAACAAGCTGACTCTGCACTAATGGCTTTCTGTTTGTACACTTGGCCTTGATTCTTTCCTTGGGTGCCAGCTTATACAAAGACTTTTTAGAAATCCCAGAATTTGAATCACTGGTTTCCGACGCCATACTAAAATTTCCAACAATAGGTTTAGGTTCAGTCTTCTTGTAACGAATGCATAGTTCACATGAATTTGGGAGTGTCTGTAAAATTTTTATAAATTCAGGATCTGTCACTCCTGCATTTTTAACTAAGTCACACAATTTCTTACTACTAGGATGACTAAATTGTCTATGTAACTTTGTTGCAATTTTAATTTTTTCTGCTGTATTTTTAGAAGAGATTTCTTTAATAAAAGGTATGTGTTTGAACTTACGTTTGTCTGGTAGAGGTTTGGTAATAGGAATGTAGTAATGTCCAGACGATGTGCAGCTTAATGGAATTTTCTTTTTTAACATCGTAATAGTGTCATCTTCAAAATTGAGGCAAGTTCCAGCCCTTTTCCTGGTGTCTTTACTCAAGAGAAGTGGAATGTCAGAGTTCACAACATTAGTGATAATACCGACTTCAATATCAGCGATAACACATGGTAGAATCATCTTCAAGAGTGAGTTCAGTTTATTTCCATCGCCAAATTTAAAGGTTCTCACTCCTTTTATTTTTACTATTTTTTTCTTTTGTGCATCCGTTAATGTTTCAAGAAAACATTTATACCATTTTGTTCCACAAACGGAGCTGGATGCACCACTATCTAGAACTGCAGAGCCAAGCATCTCACCCAAAAAAATGTCTCCGCCGTTCTTACGTTTTTGCTGACTCATTAAGACCACGTGTGACACGGATAAATCTTCCTCTATTTCGACCCCATGTTTATTCCTGCAACTATGAACGTAAGGACAATCATAAGACCAGTGAAACCTGCAGCGACAATTAAAACATACTGTAATGTTACCTGTTCGGTTTTGCAGATTTAACTTCTTTTTGTTAGTGGAGCGTGTCTTATTCCTATATCCCTGTCGTCTTCCAGCGCGGTTTACTTTTCTTGCGAATTATTAAAATGCGGATCATATCGATATGAGGAGTGGCCATAATATACTCCAGTAGGTTCCATTTGGTTACTTTCTGTATAGTTAACAATATCCATTCCGTTTTTTACTACGACAGGTGAAGTATTGGGTGATGAATCACTAGAAGAATGTCCATGTGTAATCTTCCGTAACTGTTCCAACATGGAAGATAGCATTAACTTGCTGACAGTAGCTTTGACCAATTTTTCATTATCCTTGGTGATATTGGCACTCTTTAGTGCTCTGAACGCGAGTACAGGTTCTGGTAAAAGAATGTTAAAGTCTTTTAATTTAGCGACAAGTTGGCCAAATTCAATCCGAAAATCTTCTAATGATGTCCCAGGCTGTCTCTGATAATTTTCAAATGTTTCGTATGCTCGAAAGGTAGACTGGTTTACATCTTCCAGAAAAAGTGTATCCAGTTTTTCATACAACTTTTTCATTCCATCCTCAAAATTAAGAACCGCAGTTTCTAATTCCAAAACAAATTCCTCTCTAGCCTCCCCTTCCAATGACAAAAACACCAGGAGGGCTCTTTTTGCTTTATCCAGTGAAGTCACATGCTCCCATATTTTAATTTCCTTTTTCCATGTACTGTATTTATCCTTAAGCAAGCAGGTGGAGGAAAATACTTAGAAGCCATAGTGTCTTTTAGCTCTGCTACCATTGTTAAAAAACAAAGAACTCAGACTATAACACTCTGCATACGGAGATGCCATTATTAACGCCTTCTTCTTACACTTGCACATAAACCAATATGGCCGTTTGTTTACTTCCGGTCCCTGAATAATGCCTTCTCTTATCGAGAGTATCAGGGGAGATAATTTCCATGTTTAACAGCCATGTCAGGCTCAGAACTTACTGATGCTCTATCTAATGTGTGTGGGTAATTTTGTGAGTACAACAAGTAAAGTGTATACACTGATTTTGATGAAATTTAAATGAATAAGAACTCCTCCACCCCAACAAAAGGCCCTCACCCCACAAAAAAACAACAGAAAACAAAAAAAAACAAAACTAAAATATTAAAAAAAAACAACAAGCAAACAACAAAAAGACAAACATCATTCTGAGACAAGTTTTTGGTAAGTATATATATAAAAAAAAGTTTTGAAATCATGTCACTTCCAAACTGAAGTTGAATACTAAGGTGGGAAAAAAAATCTACATATTGTCAAAATCAAAACAATTCTAAAATGCCTGCATTAAGAAAAAATAAATTTTACACATCAGATTTAAAAAAAAACTAAAAGGAAAAACAAAACAAATGAAAATAGATGTGACACTACAAGCTCTTCTGCTTCTGGATGCACATATTTAGGAGCAATGATGCATAAGTGTATAGGTGCAAGTGTGTATGAGCATGTATGCATATAAGCGTATCATATGTATGTATATGCATGTGGGGGCGTGAGTGTCTGTGTATGACTGCATGTGGGCATAGAAAGCATGGATGTGTGTATAGTAGCATCAAAAAGATAGTTAATCAAGTTAAGTTTGGCAAATTTTAATAGATGATAAAATTAAAAGAGAAGGATTTCTCGATGGGGATGAAAGGGTTAATTTTTTAATGCCAATAATAAACTCAAGGTTTCAGCTCCAGAATTGTCAAGTCAGAAAACAAAGGTATTAATTTTTTTTTTTTGATTATTAAAGAACTTCAGTGTTGGGTGGATCTCCAGAAGTGTGGATTGCATATATTCAAGGAAGTAACCACGAGATAACGAAAGGAGTTGTGGCACAGAGGGAGTTCAAACTTAGGAAAGTAAGCAGCAGTGGTTCATTAGCACTCAGCTGTTTAGACATAGAGTGGGATAGAAAATTGCTCAAGTTCATATTGTGACATATCACAAGTACCCCCCACCAATTGATTGATCTTAGTGGGATGTCAACCCTTCAAGTTATTTTATGCCTAGAGGTTAGTGAATCATTCACTATACATCTATATTTACATTTTTTGTGTAATACTTTAAGAGGTATATTTTTGCACACATTCTAATGGAATATGAATAATTTTTAAACAGATCTATTTGACCTCTATATGGGACCCTAAAACAGGTAGTATCACTCCAGATCAGAATGGATCTAGGAGTAATGTCAATGAAGAGGTACTCCACACTCTCCAGAAATGTAGCCTTGCCATCAGATGCAGTTTAGTGTTATACCTAGGACACCTGGTTTGTTTTCGGTTGATGTGGGGGGCTTACCCTCACTGCAGGGAGATACAATCAGTGTATTGTAAACACTTTCCCCCACAGTATCAAACTTGTGATTGACAAGTCCTTACTAAACAAAACGATGTGAAGTTGAGCTCTTTAGCAATGATTGGATCACAGAAGCTAGTTTCTCTTGTACAAGAATTTCATTATTTTATACTTATTTCTACAGATTGAGAGTTATGCTATTTCATCCACAATAAGTGAAATATCAGAAATAATAGCAACATATCCTGAAAAGTGGTATTTCTCATCTTTTCCAGAAACAATTAGATAATGAAATTCTGAGCAATGATTTATCAAACGCTACGAATAAACTAGTTTTCATCTAAATGCTAAGCTGAATCTGGTGGTGAGGCTCCAGTTCCAAAGTGTAAGAGAGCATGGAGGCACCCCATTATTACCATTACCCCAACAACCTGTAATGGTAATACCTGTTATGGCCCCATCTATGACTCAAATATATCTGAATGAAAATTATTCATATCAGATTATCAAATAAGACTAGTTACTTTAAATCACATAATTGTGTATAAATTATTAGTATTACAAATACTTGAAACCATATAATTCTGTACAAATTATTTGCATTAAGAATAGTTACTAGAAGGTCTAATTGTTTATTAAGTAGTGGGTAGAGTGTTTGACTGTGGCCTGGGAGAATGGGTTCAATTCCAGGCTGAATCATACCAAAGACTCAAAAAAAAAAAAAAAAGAAAAAAAAAGATACTTAATACCTCCTTATAATGCCTCATTATAAGGTATGGATCAAGGGTAAAGTGGAACAATCCAGGGAAAGGAGTAGTGGGTCACCCTCGACCATGGTCACCAACTTTACTTACTGTTATAAAAACTATAACTGTATGGAAACAAATGATTATTATATAATTGTTACTTTATACTGTATAAATTATTAGTATTACATATGACATTCTTTTATCTTTTTAAAACTCATTGGTGTAATGTTTAAAGCGCTGGATTGCGGAATCATAGTAAACGACTTCGAACTCCAATCGCACTATTACATTCACTTTCGGACAAATACCCTTGGGAAAGGTATGAACCCCCTTATCCTCCCAGCTATGGGTTAAATAGTACCACTACTGTTCTTCTAGAAGAATGGATTTGGCATTAGATAACTCAAGGAGGTTGATATGCCATTAAACAACAAAACCAACAAATAAAACTCATTATTCACTTATACAACTGTAAAACTTTGTAAAAAAAAAAATAATAAAAAAAATAACACAAGATTTTTATTAAAGTAATACACTTAAAATGCTTAAAAGAAAAAAAAAAGAGAATAAAGCAATTTCCTGTCAAATAATAATTTTGTGGATATAGTATTTGCATAGAGGTGTTGAAATGTAGTTAAACTAATAAACCAAACCAACACCTAATCATCTTCCTATTTTAAAATTATTTGAACAATCTACACTTTGCAAGCACTGAACAGTGAGTAGAGCAAGCTTAATTCAAGCAACTCCAGGGCAAATTTATCCACAGCAGACAGAAAATATGTTGGGGAACATAAAGAAGACTTTCTTGCATATTCTTTGTACGTGCTGCCCATTGATAAATGCCAACAAGCAGACTAATCAAATACAAAGCAGTTTTCTTACAGTGGAGGTGAATAAAACTCTATTGATTGATCATCTCTCGACCAAGAAAGGATAGCGGACATTAATATCAGTGCTCATTATAAGGACATCATATCTGACTTTAGTAATTGTAATATATCTCAAGGGATCTTCATGTTTTATCATAAGATTTAAGGATAAGGAAATTGTAACATAGAAGTAGAGATGTTACAAAAAGAAACTCAATTTCTATTCAGATATTTATACTCACTCAAGTTTAAAGAAAACTACCCCCCTCCAAACCTCTAAATCAATGGCAGTTGTACTTTTCTAGTTTCTAACAGACAAAGAGTAAATATATGCAAGATGAACCCTCATTAATGTCTTGCTGCATGATAATCTTAAATATAGATTTTTTTTTTTCTTTTGTTCAGAGCAAAGTAATCTTATTTGCAAGACAGTTAAACATACATACACATGTGTGTGTGTGTGTGTGTATATATATATATATATATATATTTAAAAGAAAGTGAGACTAATATCAGATGATGACCAGAAAACATACCGATTAACATAAAAGAAAAAGAAAAACTTTAGGTGACCTATGATATCAAAAGACTTGTTAAAGAAATATGCCAAAAGTTCCACATTGTAGTGGTTATTGAAGGAAATGGAACTAGTTTAGTTTTGGTTTCAAAGCATAAAACAACAGTATTTTAATTAAAGAGAAAAGCTACCATGTATATTTTTGTAAATATATAACAGTGCAGCATAGCAATAATTTTTGTTCTCACACTGGCATTATTTTAACTTAAAAAACTAAAAATATTTTAACTTAAAGCAATTTCAAATTCAATTTGTTACTTAATAGAACTAAGGGGTCTGCATTTACACTAAATGAACTAATAGTTTCTCAAACGGGAAAAACTATTAAACACTAATTAATTGATCAATTTTAATGGTATGTCAACCTATTTATATCTAGAGGTTAGGGAACTGCATACATTTATATTTACATCTTTTGCACACATATATGATAATGAGCATTTCTATCTAATAAAAAAATCTATGAGCCTTAGATGAGACCTTAACAGGTACTACTAGTTCGAGTCAGAGTGGACCTGGGAGTAATGGCAATGAAGGAGTACTCCACACTCTCCAGAGCTGGAGCCTCACTACTAGATGCAGTTTAGAGTCATACCCAAGATTTTCTTTGGTGGTGAGGGGGTCTTACCTCTCTGCAAGGGATAGTCAGCATATCTTAAGCCCTGCTGACAGGGTAGACCACTTGTAGAGTACTTATGACATCAATTCTATAAATAGTATGCAACTCAAACTTGAACTCTATAGCCAGTAAGTTAGACATATTAAAAGGTATTTTATAATTTGCTTGAAGGATTGCACAAATTATTTAATGGTGTATGTTCAAATTAAAAAAAATTTTTTAAGTAAAAAAAAAATTTGAACATACAACACCAAGTTCATTTTAAAAAAGTCCCTGATGAAGTTTTTGCTTTGAAATTAATAGACCTGATTTATTATCTTGCATTGCAACAGCCCTCAAAATAAATACAATAAAATTAAATATATTATTCTTTATTTCAGAGAGAGAGAGAGGGAGAGGGAGATGATCTTTTGAGTGATACTAACTTTTTTCATAAAAATGGTTGTCATCATTGACTTTAAGAGTTATCTCGAAGTATCAGACACAAATACACTGCACTTAACTTTATTATATATACAGGTAAGTTTTTCTAGGTGAATCAATCACCTTCAGGCTACAAAAGTAAAATGATGAGACCCCCCCCCCAAAAAAAAACAAGGACTAAGAATGACCAAAAAGAGTTAAAAAAATCATTTATAAAATTGGTTAAACCAAGGCACTTTGGAGAGATGGGGGTGATTCTTCAAAGAGAAAGCGATTAACATCTTTGGTGATAAAAGATCTGACAATGGTTAGACTGAGACATTGCTAAATAGTAATGAATAACATTGAAAATGAAACAATCACTCAAGAAAATGGAAAATAAAGTTAGGACAACTAAGTGTTTCCTATTTGACTGATATAAAAATGAGGGCAAAAATCACAAAATAAAAAGGTGAGTCATCTAGTCAAATACCAGTACATTAAAAAATGAATAAATAAATATATTTTTTTTTCTTTTAAACTACAAAGTTCTTTTCACAAAATTTTAATTGAGGACTTGATATGTGGGGCACTGCTGAAGAAATAAAGACAAACTCATAAGTGACATTCTCTTACACATGGATGTGCCAGTGTTGGCTGACCAGCAAAAATTTACATCATCTTGGTGTGGACACTTGATGCAGTTTCTACCAGGAGTGATAGATGATAGGGAAATCTGTGCTGCCTGCACAACTTGATGATTAGGGATTGCCCCACATGCAAGATACAAATATAATGAGTAAATAGTTGTCCAAGGCTAGGCCTAGTTTGTATCTTGTGAATGGTGTGACCAGCCCCCCCCCCATATTAGGTTAAAATTAAGATCTTAGAAAGTCGTATGTGAGTATATATGGCAAAAGTTTTTGAAAGCAAAACTGTGGAATCCAGGATACATAAAAAAATCCATAAGCTAATTTTTATTGAATGCCTGGCAAAGATTCTTTACTGCATTATTTAAATCACCGATGCAAAGAAAATGTTATCTTCATTTTTGTTTTTTATTCTTAAATTCAAATGACGAATTTCACAAAATAAAATCTTAATTACGATCATAAAAGCAATTTTTTTATGCATCTAGTGTGATTTTTTTTTTTAGATTAATTTCTTTCATTCCATTATATCTCTTTTACCTGTGAGAGAAGAAAGTATGAATTTGAAAGACTAATTAATAAAACAAGAAAAATAGGTGGAAGGTGGTTTCAAATTCTTCTCTTCTGAAGACATGGGATTTCACCTAGTTTTGACACTAGTGTGGGTGTGTATTATGTATATGGCATAGTATATTTAATTCATAGACATACAGCTTCACTTCCCTGAAAGTGCTTGTGGTATAATTATTATCTCATAGAAAATGGACATGACATAGTTCAAATTCTGAATAAGGCAGTTTGCATTTCACATTTGAAAAAGGTATGAATCCAGCTATTCTCCCTCCAGCTATGGATAAATAGTAGGGTAGACTAGGCTCTTTGAACTCTGCTAGAAAATTGACCTTGTGTCACATCTTGCTTGTGCAGAGGGATTGGTAGATAATATACAAGTTAATGAATTGCATGCAGGTGGAGCAATTTTCAGGTGGATCAGAGAATTGAAATTAAGTTAGCTTGATTTCTTTTAGTTGTAATAAGCCCTTTTGTTATTCCCTTCATACTATTTGTATTACTCAAAATTAAGATCCCACATTTTTATTTTATGTATGATTTCAATATCATGCTTTAATCTACTTAGATCCCCAATCAAGCCATGTTCCCCGAAGATCATAAATCAAGTGGTTTCAGACTGGCCCGTTGCTATAATGGTTAGAGTGTTTGTCAATGGAAGGCCGAGGTTCAATCCCAGGTCATATCATACCAAAGCCTAAAAACAATTCCTCCTTGCTTAACATTCAACATAAGGTATGGATCAAGGGTAAGTGGAGCAATTCAAAAAAGTAGTGGTTTCTCCTACACCTCAATGTAGTAGCTCTTGAAAAGGGAGCCTTCGGGTTGCCGTAGACAATAGTAGGCTAACTTATACACACACACACACACTGTGTGTGTGTGTGTGTGTAAATTACATTTCAGAGAGCAGTTATAAAATTAAATAAAATTCATTAGAGATTGGGAGGTTGAAATTAAGATTGAAAATTCTGACACCAAGATAATCATTATTCGTTGATTTAGTTGTATTAACAGATACTTTGTATTAGCACATTATATATATAAGTAGTAACAGTAGCAGAGATCATAAAAAGGCTAAATGAAAAAACTTGGATATTAAGAAAATTTTCATTCAACAAATGAATATGCTACAACACTAATTCATTTTTCATTTATAATATAACTATCATGAAAACTTTCTAAGAAACTTTTTCTTCAGATGATAACTTAAGGTTGAAACTAGTTGAGAACAATCAAGAAATAAAGAAATACTAAGAAATATTCCTATTTGTCCTAGTACTTTAAAAAAAACTCTCTCTCTCTTTATGTAACTATAGATAGAGAGTCAATAGTCATATTGACTCTCTCTCTCATATATATATATATGAGAGAGAAAGAGAAATAAATAAAACAGTCACATTGTTATACACACACAAAAAATTGTCATTCAATAAATGAAATGAATTTTGTTAAAAGGCATAGACAATAGGAAGCACAATTTACAGTTACAATTTTTCAAAGGACATCAATAATGATAGGTCCCTCCATGTCCCAGAAGATTGCAAAACTCTGATAGCAAACCTCTGGAACACTTCAATTTACCAGCATTTTAAATAGGCTCAAAACAAATATCTTTATGATTAGAATAATTTTTGCTATAAAGCATTTCCAAAAAAATTTCCCCTTATTTATTGAATAATACTTGACTGTATGTATGTGCATCTAATGTTTACATGAGCAAGAAACTAACAGTCACCAAGCTCAGTTGACTGCATCTATGCTATCTTAACTTAGAGTGAAATTGTATTATATATGAGATAAAGAAAGCAGGAAGGAGAAAAGCTTCTCAAAATATTCTTTACTAATCTAATTTTCAAGTAGAAATCCCTGAAAGATGACTTATCCAGAAAAAAATTTAAAAAATATATATTCACTGAACACACAAAATACATAATTATGTTTGTCTTGTTTAAAAAAGTAGAGAAAGTGTTAAACTGGTGAGAGGTGACTACATACAGACATAGAAATAATTTTCAATTTGGACTGAAGAAATAAAACCTAATTCTCAAATCTTCACTTGTGACCCACTTTCTTCATACTTTGGCAATTCCTCTCCCTTCTAAGTTAAAACCTAGGTTCTCTTGTTTCCTGAACATATCAAACTAAAATTCTTGTAGGAATATATTTACCCAACCCCTCTGCCATTGGCAGGATTCAAAACAAGGTTAATTCTTAAGCAGAGTACAGCTGGTTTGAATTCAGAGTTTTCCTTCTGGACTAGTTGCCTAAACTAAGCTAAAGAACCCAATCTACCCTACTATTTACATATAGCTATCATACTTATATTTCAGATAGTGTGTATGAAACCCAACAAAAAAACAGCTCATCATAGCAAGATTTTTATTAAAAGTAACACACTCAAAATGTTCATAAAAAATAAACTAATTTCTAGTCAAATTTGTAACTATTAATTTTGTGGGGTCAGTGCTGAATGTAAAATTCTCTATAAAGTAAAAAGAACTATGAATTGCTAATTAGAATTCATCATTCCTTAAAAAGAAGTATCAATATCATCATGGATGGTTGTCATAATGGGAACCCAACGAGTTCATGAGCCATCTAGTGTGTGTGTGTATATATATATATATATATATATATATATATATATATATATATATATATATATATATCACAGATGGCATATTAGTTCTGTTTGTGGTCAGCAACTTGATTCATGAAGTGTTCAAGAATAGGAAAAGTTCAAAGAATTTGAGAATAACAAAATTATTAGATTTCTGTCGAGTTTACCACTTCTAATATCTTCAAAAAGAAACCAGACTGATTAAATTACCTTTGTTCTTCAATCATACAATATACAATGGATGTTAAAATAGGAAAGCAAATGCACCACTGTAAACACAAAACCAGTCAGCAATAGAACACCATAACTTATTTCTTTCTTGTAACATAGTTCTCCTCCTTTGCTATTCTTTCTTCCATTCTTTTTAAGCTTTCCCTATAACTCTTATCCACTCTTTTCTTTACATCACACTGAGCTGTTTTGTCTCCTTTCCTTTTCAAGTCTCCTCTTTTTCCCCTATTTAACTCACACCCATACACAGGTACTATGCAACACATGGTTAGTTTAAATTGGGCATGCATATATGGGCAGAGATAACATTTACTTAGTGTCCTTGGTTAGTGTGATGAAGAGTGTCAGATTACTTTGAGCTTACTCTTATGCAATGGGAAGGTACTGCCTCAGAATTGGAATCTTCAGGACTAGGTTCACCTGTGTTTGTTTTTTTGTATTTCTATCCTCATTCCACAATCATGCATTGTTTTTGGACCCAACTTGATTCTTCTTTCTATACTTTCTTTATCCAATCACACCTACTTTTTCTATAAGTTTTTTTTTTCTTTTTCTTTTGTGATGTAACTATTGTCAGAGGAAATGGACTCATTTATTATAAAATTATTTCATAAGTTTTTTTTTATAGTAGAAGTCATTGGCAATATATATTTTTAATGTACAAATCATTTCCAAAACAGTTTCTTTGTACTTTATAGACAACCGATGGTTTTATGTAGAAACAAGCTTTAAATTCAATCCTATAGTAAAAATCATTTGCAATGTATTTTTATAATAAAATCATCTAACTTATTTACATATCTATAAATTATCTCTGACTTCTGTACAATTATTATTAGAATGTGTCAAATATTTGTGACAGAGCCATAGTCTTTCAATGTGTAAATAAAAGGTCTATTATATATAATTTATAATCAATACTATTCAGTTGTACTGTGCATTTTAAATGTAGTCATGGTGGATATACATATTGAGATTCTGTCAATTCCAAAGCATTTTAACACACAAAATCTGTCAAATCAAAACAACATTAGGGAAACTAAATATAAAGGAAATAACACTTAAGTCAAGATAATGTTAATTTGAGTTATAAAAGAGGGTATAGAAAAAGGAAAAATATACCTTTTCATTCAAAGCCAAAAAGAAAATAATCTTGACAGATCATCTTTAATCTGACAGATAAATAAATTACAGAAATTTTCATATATTATAGAGCATAAATTTGTGGGTAGAGTTTCTGTGGCAAAATCTGATAGTACCAAGTTTACTAACCCAGAAAAAAAAGCCAATTTAAATGAAATCAAGACTCTCATATACATTTGTATATAAGTCAAATTTTGCAGACCTAATGATTTTCCAAGTTTAAAATTAAAACATAATGGAAAGAACTAAGAGCAAACCCTGGTTCCAAAAATTAATCCAGTGAATTAATGGTTTATTTTGGTTTATTTGTTTAATGGCATATCAACTCTTTATGGGTTATTTGATGTACAAGTTTTATTATAATCATAACTATTTACATTTTCAATGTTCACAGTAAAACAGTAATAATTCAATTTAACATAAGTTATTTGTTTGCACACAGTGAAGCGTTTTCAAGTATTCCTCACACAAATAGTTTTATTTGCACACAGTAAAATGGTTTCAAGTATTGCTATTCAACACCATTCATTCATTTGCACGTAGACCAAATATTCTTATATAACATGAATATTTCTATTTAGTATTGATAATTTGTTTGCACACATTCAAATGGTTTCAAGTATTGCTATCTAACATTGACGGTTTTATTTACAAACAATTAAATAGTTCGGATTATTGCTATGTAAAAACAATTCAATTTAACATCATAGATTTCTTAGCACACAGATGGTCAAACAGTTCTATTTAACCTGTAGATGGGACCCTAACAAGTAGTACCACTCCAGGTCTGAGTGGACCTGGGAGTAAAGGCAATGAAAGGGTATTGCACATACCCCAAAGCTCCAGGATTATTGAAGCCTCACCATCTGATGGTTTAGTGTCATATCAAGACACTTGTTGAGCAAAGAGGTCTTACCTCTCAGCAGAAAGGTAGTCAGTGTATTCTACAGCCCTAGCCAACATGGCACAATTATAATGCAAATAATTTGCACAGTTATATGGTATCAAGTATTTCTGTCGAACATTAATAATTTTCACACAGTTCTATTTGATCCATAGATAAAACCCAAGTTAGAGGGAGCCTGAGGGTAATGGCAATGAAAGAGTATTTCACACTCCCCAGAGCTTTAGAACTAAAGCATCGCCACATGATATAGTTTAGCGTCAGCGCCAGGACACCATAATTTAATGTGGCTATATATATATATATATATAAATTGCCAATGAAAAGCAATAAATTTGGTTTAATCAAACCAGCTTTGACAGAAAAGAAACTGTCAGAAAAAAAAAGAAACTGAATAATATATGACTGGTCCAATAATTCTCTTAATCCATTGGGTTTAAAAGGAACTTTATGATACAAAAAGATATCTAATTTATAAGTCTACCTAAAGTTAATCAACAGGGTTTAAGGAATCATCGGCTCTTCACAGAATATTTGAGAACATTAAAAAAATAAATATGTACTCTCAGTTGTCGTGTATTTGGGATACAACTATTGATTCACCTTTAGGCACAATAACAGCAATGACTAATCTCTATAATAATCTAATTTTTGTGTGTTACCACCATAGGGCAATTTTTTTATGAGCATAACAGTGTTAAAATACTCTACCTTAGAGAATAAAGCAATTTCCAATCCAATTTTCAGTATTAATATGAAGGCTTTTCATTGCTCTCACCCCAACCATAATTTCACAGGGGAGATAACTATGAAATACAAATAATACAAAATTTACTAGTAATTGATTATATAAATTTTAGAAATAGGATGTGACTTGATGTTTTAATGTCCATCAAAGGCAGCCTTTAAGTAAGTAAAATCTCTCTCCCTGGACATACACAAACTTTTTATATATAAACAGGGTTTGCTGTAATACATTCAGATACATTGTGTCTTTAGGTAGCCCCCCCCACTTAAAAACAAAAAAACAACAAACAAACAAAAAAACAGGATATTTCATATAGGTTCTCTTATTTATATGTGGTCAGTCAAACTTCCTGGAAAAAAACAAAAAACATTATCTAACAAGTATCAATGCCAACTCTTTTAGCCTTTCCGTTCTAATCCAATGTTTCTATTCTCCAAATATTAGTGGATTAGCTTGTGATTTTGAAATGAAGTTGCTTACAAAAACCTGAGAACAAAGTCATAAAGCATAATACACTATAAGAGAGTAGATGCAGTAGAATCTTAATTAGCAAGAAAAAGGATTCATTTTGGTAAATCAATGATGCCAATTTGAGGGCAACACTTCAAAGTCCTGCCTTTGTGCTAGGTTTAGACAAAAATCATATTGACTAACCCTTACATGCAAACTAATCGTGAACAATAAAACCAATTGACTTTTCTGTTTGGCATTTTGCTAACTGCTTTTCTTTAATCGTAAAACAATCCAAGAAAACCAATTTACGAAGTTATTCTAATTACATGATCACCAAAATGCAATGTAAAGCTAATGAATGTGTGTCACTCTTTGGTTGCAGCCAACACAGTTTAACCTGCTTGACAACTTGACACTATACAGATTCTTCCAAGACAAGGTAAGTCAGTTGTAGGCATTGATCAAAGCCACGAGTCAACTTCACCAAATAAATTAACAAATTCCAATAATACTAACATATGGCTATCTTTATTAATGACAATTTTTCTTGTACATCCAAGCTGAAGGGTACATGTGACACTTTGCAACATGGATCTGGATACTGAACTCTCAATTATCATGACACAGACAAGTTTCTAATCCTATTTTGTCCAATGATCAGCTTTTAACACTCCTGACTATATTCCCCCAGTGACTAACCACAGCAGACAGGTGGGAGAATTTGGGGATCTGGCAGCACAACCAGCACTGCAGCTTATCTATCTTCTGATTGCTTCCTGGGATATATGGGTCCCTTGCTTCCAGGAAAGAACTCCAACATCTCTTGCAAGAACCACCCAAAACTCAAGTACTTAAAAAAAAAAAAAAAAAAAAAGAAAAGAAAAGATACTCTTGTCTACTGATCCTTGACCATACTAGCACTGAAGACTTGAATTCATAATGAACATTTAAAAGAAAAACCCCCAAAAACTGACCCTTTCACTCCCATTAGAAATCCTTCTCTTTCTATTTTATCATGTATTAAAATCTACCAACTTTGCTAACTCATTTAACTATCCTTTTGATCCCTCGGTGTGTGTATATATATATTTTAAAAAATAAAATAAAGTCGGCGACCCGAAGGCTCCCTTTTCAATAGCTACTACACTGAGGTGTATGGTCAGGCACTACTCCTTTCCCTGGATTGCTCGACTTTACCCTTGATCGATATTTTATAATGCTGAGTGTTAAGCAAGGAGGCATCAAGCACCATTTTTTTAAGTCTTTGGTATGAATCAAACTGAGATTGAACCCTGGTCCCCTGGGCCATTAGTGAACGCTACCCACTAGGCCAATATATATATATATGTGTGTGCTCACCTCTACATTTATGGACAGGATTGTGCATATGCATTATGCACCTAAATCTGTGCATTCAGCAGAAGAAGGGCTTATAGTGTCAGAAATGATATCACAGTTAACATACACTACATAAAAATCATATTAATGCGGCTTTATAGACAAATATGTTTAAGAGTCTTCTTGCTTAGTCATCATTCAGAAAGATGCTAAGCAAAAGGTGAGGAAAAAAAAAATAAAACAAAAAAAAATCATGGTGCATCAATAAAATCTGAATCCATGACCGTAATAGTAATGGTTTGCCAGTCTCTCATTTAAACATTTTATGTGAATAGCTTATGAACCTGTGACTGTAAGAATAAATCAAATTTGTCAGTGGTCCAGCTAAAACAATTTTTTTTTCTTTATTATTACACATATTATCATTGAATCCAACTCATAGGGAAAATATTACAGGGCAGTTTTCAGATGGCTCATGAGGCTAATTTTTGTGTGGAAACACAAGGGGGTCTCAGATAACTTGTCAACCTTCAAACCTAATATTTATTTCTCTATCCTGAAGCTAATGAAATATCAAGCTTACTTTCTGAGCCTAAAATCAATAAAATAGATAGTTTGGTTCGGTTTTATGGCATATCAATCATTGTTGGTAATTTTTACATACACACATTTATTATTTATATGTACAATTTGTAAACACATTTTGTGGAAATGAGCAAACAGTTCTATTTCAAATAATTCAACATAAGTCAATAAAATTAAATAGTTCTAAGCATTGCTCTGTATCACAAACAATTCAATTAAATAACAGTCATTTGTTTAAAGGTAGTTAAATGACCAAAAAGTTCTACTTCAAGCAATTCAATTTAGCAAAAGTTATTTGTTTGCATTCAGTTTAAATGTCAAACAATTTTATTTGAGCCTGAGATAGGACCCTATCAGGTGCTACCACTCTAGGCCAGAGAGGACCTGGGAGTAATGGCAATGACGGAGTACTCCGCCTTCCCTCAAAGCTTCAGCATTACTGGAACCAACTATCAGATTGTTTAGTGTCATATCTAGAACACTCGTTAGGGGTATATCCCTCTGCAAGTAGACTTAAAACAGATAGGACTACCACTCTGGTTCAGAATGGACCAGGGAGTAATGGCAAAGAAAGAGTACTGCATACTCCAGACCCTCACTATTAGACAAAGTTTAGTGTCATATCCAGGACACTAAAAAAATTTTTTTTTTAAATAGATTTTAATATTACGAGTTAAGAACTTAACTACATTCCTTTGGGGACTGTTTTAATGCACAGACAGGTTAACAAGGTCCCTATAGTCAGAGTCTCTTCCTGAAGGCAACAGAGCAAATAGATGAACAGATACAATACTTTAATTCAAACATGAAGGTCATATAAGTGGGTTGTCTGTTCAGATAATATTCAGAGTTGATATCATCCCAGATATTTACATAGCAGAAAAAAAAAGCTGTTTCATAAATAAAATAAGATACATGTAAAAAATCTGACATTTGCAGAAATAGGCATAACCCTACCATGCTGGCTCATGATGTGTGGGCAAAGGGTTTAAATTCAGAGTAGTCCATTTCCTATACTCGTTACCAACAAAGGTTAGAGGGCTCACTCTGCCCTGCAATTTTAACTATAGCTAAGTTTGAAGTGGATTCAAGTCTTTCTGAAAAGTGTTAGCATGCAAAAACCCTCAAAAAAAAAAAAAAAAAAAAAAGTGTTAGAATGCAAAAACCCTCAGACAGAATTTGAACTTGGCCAACCAATTTAATTTTCATATGTTGATAACTCGTACATTACCCTCCACCTCTTAAGCATAAGTATCTTATTTGTTTATAATTCCCACAGGTGACTGAAATTTAAAATGAGCAAATGTAATAATCAATAAAGTCTGCAGAGTATCTTGAGATTCAAGTTCTACTCCCACTTCATGCACCCCCCATAAAAAAACCAACACAAACAAAAAAAACTGATCAACTGAAGCCAAGAATTGGGCTAATCCCTAGCTGAAGTGTTTGGTTATAACAATTGGTAGCTGGAGCAGTAGTAAAACCAACTTAGGTAGATTTATATCCACCCAACCCCAATATCACTTGGAAACAACACATGCAGTACTTTCATTGATTCAAGTCCAGATCAAGCCTAATCTTGTTGGTATAGCCTTTCACTCATCTGTTATGTAGAAGAGATTTACTTGTTCATTAAAAACAATTTTTCAAAAGTGTTTTTTTTTTTTTTTTTACTCACTTAAAGGCTGCCTTCAGTAGCCATAATATTCAATGTTATTGAATCTATTTCTAAATCTTTCATCATATATGTATTCACACATTATATAATATATATATGATAAAAATGAATAGAGAATGAAATATCACTACTAAACTCTTTGCGTCTGATATATCCATCTTTCCACTTATTTTTATCATCTTGTCAGAGTCACCAAAATCTACCATATATATATATATATATATATATATATATGTGTGAAATTGATAAAAGGTAATCCAAGCAGAAGGAGGGATAGATTGAGAAACAAAGTCAACACTATAGTGTTTCAGTTCTAATGAACCATTATCAGAACTGGGATTGATGATATTAGTGATGTTAAATCAATGATGGATGTTTAGAAAAAAAAAATCATACAAAATCCTATGGAAAATCTATATATCAGAAAAAAGTTGGCCGTTTAATCAGTAAATCAGTGTGTGTTTTTAAAATTATGTCATGTGACTTATTAGGGATATTGTATAGAAATTTCTTTTTTTTTTTTTTAAAAACATCCATCCTTGATTCAACATCATTAACATCATCCGTCTCAGTCCTGATGATGGTTCATTAGAACCGAAACAATAGTGTTGACTTTGTTTCTCAATAAATCTCTGCTTCTGCTTGGATTACTTTGTTATCAATTTTTTTTCTCTATATTGTCGGATTTTACTCCACACACAGACATATATATCACATACAATATACATTCAAACAAATATATACACATACACAATATACATTCATACATAAATATATGAGAAAAATAAGTGGAAGTGTATAAATCCATTGTCAGTGTTTTAGTTTAACAATTGTATTTTGCCTATATTTTAGAAAGATTTGATCAGAATAACAGGTTTTTTCTAAAATTCAGCATAGATCCACTAATTTTTCTCATCTTGTCAGATATACCAAAATATACATCTCTCTCTCTCTCACTATATATATATATATATATATATATATATATATATACACACACACACAATTACATTTATATATTTGTGCAACTTTGTAAAAAAGAAAAGAAAAAAAAAACATACATCATTTGCAAGATTTTATTATTCGTGTAATACACTTAAAATATTTGAACTTAAAGAATAAACAACTTTTAGTTCAATTTCTAACTGAATATAATGAAAACATTGGTAATGCATTTGCGATGAACATTTCTTTCTGTATTCATCCTAATTTTCAATACAATGAGATACTAAATGTGGTACTAATTAGAAGCCTTCACTTCATCCAAAATAAAGGCATGAATATCATCATGGACTGCTGGTACATGAACCCAATAGGTTCATAGGTCATCTAGTTCATACCGTACTTAATATCAAATAAATAGAATAAATGTGAGGAAACACTTTATCAGTGACATAATTTCACCAAGAATGGAATCGGCTAACAAAGCTCAAATTTTGACTGAGAGTAGGAGGATCATTAAATAAGTTTCCAGACCTTTTTCGTATGGGCACTTTTATTGATAGTACATACATGAAACTCTAGTCCCCTTTGAAGTAATCTCCTCTGGATGCAATGCACTTGTTGTACTGTTCCAACAACTTCTGGAAGGCCCCATGGAAGTCCTCTTGTGTGAGAGTGTCAATGACCTTCATCACAGCCTCTTTTATCTCCTCAATTGTCTCATAACAACAGTCTCTGAGCTTAGGGAATAACCAAAAGTCACAGGGAGCAAGGTCTGGACTATAGGGAGGGTGAGGAAATGTCTGGATGCCCATCTGGGTCAAATAGTCTCTGACAAGGATGGAGTTGTCAAGTGGTACATTGTCCTGGTGGAAATGCCACTGACCCGATTTGGAGAGTGCTGGCCTCTTCCAATGGAATCTCTTCCTGAACTCCCTTAAAACCTCAACATAGTAACCCTAACCCTTTGGCCAACCAACTCTGGTGTATTGACTTCCTTACTCCTCCCACACCTCTCATCATCCCTTACAGACTCCCTGGCTTCCTTGAATCTCTTATGCCACTCAAAAACTGATGCTCAAAAAGCAGTCTGAAGCATTCCATACATTTCTGTGGCATTTTTCCAAGTTTAAAACAGAATTTCATTGTATATTGTTCTTCTAAAGTGTCCTCACATCCAGATTGCATTTTTGAAATTCCCCAGCTGTGGCAATCAGGCTTTAGTAGGATGTATTCCAATTCCTGCTATAGCTGTTCATTTGAACCTGAAATCATAAAAATTGGTCAGTCGTCTCATAAGATGTTTAGCAATAACATAGTGAATTTTCAAGAGTCTATGACAATTTTAAATGCCTATACAAAAAAAGTCTGGAAACCTATAGAATGCACTACATGTTCACTAACAAATGCATGAATCCACCAACCTCAGGTAAGAGTTAAAATAGCAGAGCTGACTGGGTTCTTGCCTTGGTTGACAACCAGTCTAGAGGGAAAATTCAGAATTCACGGCCAGACAGCAGTAGGAAAAAAAATTTTTCTATAGAAACTGTGGCACTATGACTGACAATAAATGATTGAGACCACCTTTGGACACTACACCCAAAGAAACTTTACACATTAACATGTGGAGCCAGCTTAACCTATATTTGGTGAATGATATCATACACAGACAAAGTAAGGCTATGGCTCTATGCTCTACCAGGAGTGTAGTAATACAGTATAATTAGCATTTAAGTTATCTCCCCTGAGAAATCAAAATGATCGCAGTAAGGGCAAACAGAGACTCTATAATATCAACTTTCAAATTGAATCGGAAAATATCTTTATTCTTTAAGTTAATGTAATAGCATTAAAATGCTAAAAAAAGTATTGTTGCTGTGTGCCACTTTTGTTGCAGCAACATATAAAACATACAAAAACTGGATCATTATTTTTATTGTTTCAGAACAATAAGGTTTGAGAGTTTAAAAAGAAATTATCAAGATTGGTATACCAAACCTGTTTGTTTTAAATGCAAAATCAAGTGTTCATTATATGCTCTGATTATGTTTATGTGAAATACAATACAAATGCAGAATAAGTAACCTAATAATTATTGAACAGACCAACCAAATCAATACACTGGACTTTATTGATGTATATAAATGAATAAAACTTACAAAAAGAGGTGTTTGTGATATAATGTTTATAGTAGGAAATCAATTTGTCGATCAGAGTTCAAATTTCTGCTTTCATTTATCGTCATACAAATGACCTAAGGAAAGTAATTAATCTATTTCTTCTTCTCTCTAGTTATGGGTTAATAATAAGGTAGACTGGGCTCTTCAGTTTTGGTATAGCAACTAGTCTAGGAAAAGGAGAAATTCAAACCAGCAAAAAATTGCCTGTGATGGAGAGGTAGGACAAATACACAAGTTGGCGACCTTAGTCGAAGGTGACCTGAAGGCTCCGTTTTTGATAGCTACTACACCAATGTGTAGGGGAGGGTGCTACTCCTTTCCCTGGATTACTCAACTTTACCCTTGATATCTACCTTATATTGCTGAGTGTTAAGCAAGGAGGCATCAAGTACCATTTTTTGAGTCTTTGGTATGACTCAACCTGGGATTGAACCCAGGTCTCCTGGGCCATTCGCGAACACTCTAAACATCATGCCAATGTCCGGTAAAACTTCAAAAAAACAAAAAAAAAACCCCAACCAAAACCAAATCAAAACTAACTTTCTAAAACATTGGCTCTGATACAAATAACACCTAAATCTAACATTTGTTTCTCTTACCCTGAAGATAATGAAATCTTAAGTTTACCTTATAAGCCTTATAAAATGAAATTTAGTAATGAAGTGATCTTTAAATAATTTAACTGAAAATTAAAATTTTAATTTTTAATTCAAAAATCTTTTTTTCCTAAGTGCATTACAATGAAAAGATAATCTATATTGATATTGTTCATTTGTCTTCATAAATACAGCTTGAATTTTGTGTGTGTGTATGTATTTGACCAGAAACATAAGCATTAATCTATCTTCAGCTTTGAAATCAGTGTTTTTTTTTAAATGATTACTGAACTATCATGTGTCCTCTACTTGGTTCAGTATCTAACCATTGAGCCACATTAAATTTAACATACAATGAAAAGCAGAATTCAGTATTAAATCTAAAGTAGATACTGTTTCTATCGGAAGAGGCATGTTCCTCATGTTCATAGGATTTCAAGTCAGAAGCAGATTTTATCTTCATAAGAACTGAATCCAGGTTTTTGTGAGAATAAAACAGAGTTTGGCATTATCATGAGACCAGTGCTGAATGTACCAATCAATAAGACTGAAAGCTTAAATATATGAATGACTAAATCTGAACAGAGATTTTTGTGTATCGTCTACTGCAAAAGATGTTTAGGCATACAGAAAAATCTACTTGCAGTTTACTGAATGAAGACAGAGTGCTTCAACTTGAAAGTCAATAAAACATTCAGCTCAATCTTGGATAGACTAATTGCTAAAAATAAATAAATAAATAAAAAATTGAAAATAAAATAAAAATAACTGATAGATTTATGATGATAGCATTTGTCACTAAGTGTTGAGAAAAGGAGCAACATTTCAGGCTGAATGGATATATTCCAATCACCTCAAAAAAAAAAAAAAAAAAAAAAAAAAAAAAGTATGCATTTATCCATCTCCTCTGCCACAGTGATATAGCATCAATTTTAAAGTTTAAAGCAGGATGTAATTCAGTTTTCCATCTAGACTAGTTGCATAACCAAGGCTAAAGAACCCAATCTGCCTTACTATTTATCCATAGCTAGGCAGAGAAAAACAGATGGACATTACTTTTTCAAATGGCATGAGTGCAAAGTGAAATGTAAACAGCCTCATCTAGGATTTGAGCTCTGGTTGCTGATCACATTTCCTATGATGATAATTGTTATGCTCATGTGCATCCTTCAAAGAGAAAAGTATATCATTGTGAATAAGAGACATGAGAAGCAACTTTGATACATACTAAAGTATAGACAACTATATTTCATGAATCCTGTTTATCCACATACATAAAATGCAATTATATATATTACATAAAAGATTATGGTATAAAAAAAAGAATTCTGTATTTTTAGAAGCATGAAAATCACTTATATATCCATTATAGCCACCTTGGCCTTTTGTGAATATACTGAGAGAAGTTCTTTAAAATGAGATTCTACTGATGTCTCTATACACCCTATCTGTTTCCTGCTATTTTTACTATATATATATATATATATATATATAAAATCATACACACAAAGTTATGCATAGCACTTTTCTCAGTTATCAGAAAATCCCATTACCAACAGATGGATGAATTGTATAATAAGTACATTAGAATAAAACAAGGAAAAATGTATCTCATATAAATTCAAATATATTTGTGAATCTCTTTTCCAGCTTAGGCAGAAGACATGGCATTCTATATTAGTATAGTATGGCATAGCAGGGGGGGGAGGGGGGTTAAATTTTTTATCTCATTTCACCTTTAGTCTGGTATTCTGAAAGTATTAAATCTAAACTAGAAAATACAAGGCAATATTTGATATAAGTACATGAGTCATTCAATAAATAAGGGGAATTTTTTTTGGAAAAAAAGCAAAATAATTCTGTTTGTGTGTGTGTACACACACACACACACAAAGATGGGCTGAAAAGTTTATATGATGACATATCTGCTGTTGACTTTTTACCAATGGAAACCAAGTATTGCAATATTAAAGAAATGTGTGGACTGCAAGGGGAGCTATGGAGAAAAATAGACCTTATTTGGTCATATTCAATAAGAGTACTTAGGTCAGCTGATGAACTTTTCTGATAAATAAATAAATATATAAGGGTTATTTTATTTATTTATAAGTAAATATATATTAGTTTTTACATATATTTAATAGCATGAAAGCTAGTCCTTGACCACAGGTTTTATGACATTTTACAAATGACAATCATCAGAGAACGAAAGATATTGAAGAAATCAAAAAAAATTAAAAAAATACGGTCAAAAGAACATTAGAATTGTGTACAACTTTTTGTGTGTGTGTAGGTTATATTTGCATATTATTGAGTGTGGACGTATAAATGAAGTGAGATAATGACAACCAACACCGTTATATATATATATATATATATATATATGTGTGTGTGTGTGGGGAGAATCTATAAATAGGATGTGACTTGACATTAAGCTCAATGTAGGTTGAGTTTAAGTGAATCAAATAAAAATACAAGTTTATATAAACTATAAAAAGGTAAAAAAAAGAGTAAAGAAAGAACTGTAAACATATAAATTGGAAAATGACTTTGGTGTTATCAAAAATACAAAAATTTGTTAAAATTATTCTTACAAATGGTAAGTAAGAGACTTGACTAAATTTGTTATTTTTAAGTTCACGGTAAAAGTGAGTCTTTAGAGCAAGGTTTTTTTTTTTGTTTCGTTTTTACAGAAAAATAAAATGCTTTCGCCTTTTCTCTCAAAATGAAATTACCTAAGAAACAAAAATATAACTATAAACAATACAGAAACTTGAGTAACAGATGTGTCATGATATATTTTATACTGATCATTTTTTTTTCTTTTTTATATATATATCATCCAAAAGTGCCTATAAAAATAAATAAATAAATATGCATTCAACATGAAATGCTCAGAGCAAAAGTAAAAATATATACAAGTCTTTACGATCTCAACATAGAGAACTCTTGTATTCTTTAGGGATGTCAGGTAACAATGAATAGATTCTCTATTCACATGAACTTGGCGTCTGCCACTAAAAAGTAAAATAATGAAAAATGCAAATATATTTCTTTAAAGATAAATGTGGTTGTTCCACTTCCAACAATGCAATAAAAAAAATAAATAAATAAAAAAATTAAAAAAAAAAAATTCCTAATAGCAATGATATAATAAGAACAAAGAAACACTTGAGAAAACCAACTGGATTTTTATCTTGTCTTGATTAAAAATAGATTAAATCTATTGTAGATATTGATTATTACAAAGAAACAATTGAAAAATGATCAAAATTATAGAAAATAATTAATTCAAAATTCCTCTCCCTCTACGCACCTTTATATAAAGGATAATGATTTGACTGAACTCTAGGTAACTAGTGCAATACTTACATCTGCAATCTGTAAAAGACTAATTTTGAGTCACTTGGTTAATTTTTTTTTTTTTTTACTGAATAGTTAAATCCCAAAATGATATCTTCAACTAACTATATTTCTTTAGTATTTCCCTCTCCCCACCAACTGCTAAAGTGTCTGTATATCTAATTTGTGTTTTAGGCAATAACTGATTTGCTATTATGGAACTTGAACTGCTCAATAAAAAGTAAAGCAAATGAGTGAAAATTAATCGTATCTGGACTATCAATGTACCTATTACACTTGTGTATACTTTTTAAGTGAATTTAATGAAATACTGGCTTTGGAGAGGTATATGTGTATTTACACCACGAGCAAGATGTGACACAAAGTCAATTTTTCAACTGGAGTAAAACTGGTTTGAATTCGATTGTCCAACCAAAGCTAAAAACCCAATCTGTTCTACTATTCACCTACAGCTGTGGAAAGAACAGATGAATTATTAGAGTGACGAAAAATGCAAACAGCCGAATCAAGGATTTCAACTTGGCCTGTCAATTCTATTTCCTATGACGATAACTGTTACATGAAGTGCACCTTCAAGTTTTGTTTTTTTTAACCCATTTAACAAAACAAAAAAACCCAAAAAAACAAAACAAACTCATTCCTTCTTGGTTAAACAGAACTTTTCAGCATCACTTTATATCAGCAATGCAGAGAAGTTTCTTATAGTCTCGATATATCAAAGGGCAATAATCTAATAGATAAAGAAATTCAATGTTTCCAAAAAATAAAATTTGTTGAAATGAGTAAACTGTTGTTATTTCCAAAAAGGTAATTTTTTTTTGCATCATAATTTATATAATCTTTTAAAATTCTTAATTTCATTTTATAGAAGGCACTATGTGTACCTTAAATTCAGATATTCATCAAATTTTATCTTCATTTCATTTACTTTTACAGTTAAATGGTTTCAAGTATTGCTATCTAATATTAATAGTTCTATTTGCATCCAGTTAAGTAGTTTTAAGTATTGCTTTTTGATATTAGTAATTTTATTAATCAAGTATTCCTATTTAATTTGATACTAATCATTTACACACAGTTAAATTGTTTCAAGTATTGCTATGTAGTACTAATAAGTCAATTTAACATCAGTCATTCATTCATGCACTGTTAAATGGTTTCAAGTATAGAAAAGGATTAAATATTTGATGCAGAAATGGGACTCTAACAGAGTGGACCTAAGAGTAATGGTAATAAAGGGGTAGTCCACATTCCCCAAAGATCCAGGACTAGAGCCACACCAACAGATGCAGTTTAGCATCATATGCAGGACACTTGTTTAGAGGTGGGGCTTACCACTCAGCAGAGATGCAGTCTGTGTATTCTACAGCACCAGCTGACTGAGCCACTCAAAAGTGAGATCAGCTGATTAGTAAGGAGAATGCAAACATCATGGAAAAAGAGGAAAACAATAATTTTTATAATAATCAGAGACAAAGTGCAATATTGCGTTATTTATGACATGGGGGAAAATAACTTTATAACTTTTCATTGGCTAACATCACAGAATTTGCCATTCTGTTGCTCAGGCAACAAAATTGTCAGGTGGAGAGGACCATCATTATGAGAAAATAAACATTAAGTGTTTTTTGTTGGGTGTAAAATAATCCCTGGGAGAATCTCAACAAGAGATTGTCTGGAACTAAGATTAATACAAAAGAGCATTTTTTTCATTTGGTAGAAAAATGCATGGGAAAATCTCAAAAAGAGACTGTCTCAAACTAAGATTAATACATGAAAGGATTTTCTTCCTTTGATTGATCACAAACTGAGAAGCTTAATTGTAAAGAAAATGTCATGTATCAAAAAGTGAAAGAAATTTTATTTTAGTAAAATATTTAAACCTTTCATACCATAAGCCATTTGACAATTTAAATATCTATTTTTAGCCTAACAGGCTACAATATCAAATGAAGAGATAATATTTACCATCAGGAATAAAGATTATGTATCTATTATATAAACAAAAATAACCACCCTAAAAAAAGAAACAGTGGACACAAACTTTTTCATAAACTCCAGTGGTAGACTGACCAAGGTTTACAACCACCAAAGATACATAGTAGGGATGTAATGTTTTAAATTTAGATTTCAGTTACTTAAAAACTAGTAAGATTTAGGCATAAATTCATTCTGGAAAGAGACATTTTTTTCAATTGATTTTTATTACCCAGTTAAATAACTTGATATCTTAATGTTGCTTTTCTTCATTTGATTGATCAAAAGAAGGAAAACTGAAGAGTTTGATAAGAAAATGCCATGTATCACAAAGTGGAAGAAATTTTACTGGGGCAAAATATTTAAAACCTGCTTGTGGAGAGAGGTTGAGTATATATTAAAAATGCATACCATGGACCGACTGATAGAATGAAAAGCGCCCAATTAGATATTCATAAGTAAAAAATTCCATTACCATATAATGTTATCCAACAAGAATATGGTGTAGGAGGATTAACTTGTGTTGATAGCTTACAATTTGAATCTCAATTATATTGAAATAAGTAAAATCTCATAACTGAAATGTATAGACCTATTACATACAAAAATATGGTAAACCTCAACTACAAAGGTAGACTACAATAATAGTTTGATACTTTATAGCATCTTATAAAAATGCACACTGCTGGTCTGCCAATGACTGAAATCAGATATTCATAAGTAAAAATACCATTACCATATAACTTTATTTTTGTCCTGCAAGAATATAGTGAAAGAGGGTTAACTTGAGGAGATAGCTCACAATTTGAATTATATTAGAATATGTAAAATTTAGAAATACTCCCAGTCTGCAGAAGGCTAAGCTTTAAAAAAAAAGTATTACCGTAAGAGTTTGAAAGTACTTACAACTGTAGAGAAATACTATTCATTAAAGTTCACAAAAAAAAAAAAAAAAAAAAAAATCACACTGTATGAATTGGAGATAAATGTTAATCCATCATAAGATGAACATTGACTAACCGTAATTATCAATCAAGTGTTAGGTAGCATGTGGTTTCTCTCTCTCTCTCTCTCTCTCTCTGAAGATCACTTTGTTGCTTATGAAATTGGTCATCATTCAAGATTCTTCTCAAGCAATTCATTAAAGTGGCCAACTGGTAATGCCATTATAATACATGATAGAAAATTGGATTTCTGCATCATGAAAAAACAGAATCCAAGGAAAGAAATTCAAGTAAAATTTGTTAAGTGGGGATATTTAGTTATCAAGCATAGATTAAGTTTGGCACAAGGGTACAAATATAGTGCCGAGATGAAACTCACTAATCAGTAATAAGTGATCTGAAAGTCAATCTTGCCAACATAAGATGTCACAGTTAATAACTTGGCATAGCTTAGTTTATTACAAAGCCAGAAGTATGAAGCACACAGTGAAGATCAAGCTCACTACTTTGTAGTAACTGATCTGAAAGAGAAGCTAGCAAATAAGATGTCACAGTTGTTTACTAAGCACAAGGCCAGAAGTACACAACATGGATTAAACTCACTATAAAAGATGAGCTTGTTGACACAAGATGTTATTAATCAAGCTGAGCATAGCATGAAGCCACACAGTTAGAACCAAACTCTAATAATTGTCTACTCACCAAGTGCAGTAATTATTATACCATGTGAAGCACAGTGTCAATAGTAATATATGCATACACTAGGTGATATAATTACAGCCGTTTATTGATATCCATTAAATATTTAGAGGAAAAATATACCGAAAAACACTGTCAGGTACAATGGGTTAGTTTTGGCAAGAAGCCAGTATCATATTTGTATCAATAAAAACAATAAGAATTAATAACCATCTCTTGTCTCAGTCCAATCAATCAATAGTAACTTTGAAACCAATCAATATGGATTTCATAAAGCCTTTAATCTGAAGCGAAGACAAATGACAAGAACATAAATTCAAGTGAAAGTGTGTAGGTGTAAAAATCAATACATTGAGATTCTGATGTGAAAAGGCAGAGGAATAGAATAAAAAACTGATTTACACATTACCCCCAGCTCACCTGGAACTGACTTAAAATGGTGAACTAGTCAACAATGATAAAAACAAAAGTTACTTGCAGATATAGCTCAATTGATAGAGCAAATAATCAAAGGTTCAAAAGATTTTATCGATTGTATTAAGTTGCTAAAAAGAATTATTATACAAATAGAAAACTGAGTAGTGTTTAAAAAAAAAAAAGAAATTTGAGAAGATATGTACAGAATATTTACTTTGCAATGCTCTTTCATCATATATATATATATATATATATATATATATATATATACACACACCCTAGATTGCTAACCATTACACCATCCAGGGTGCCTATATATATATATACACACATACACACAGGTCAGAGAGAACCAATATGAGTTCTTTGTAGTCAGCAGGGTCCAGCAATAAGCAAAACACCAAATGATCAAGACAGTGGATAAACATTTAAAAAACTTCTTTTAATCTAATTGTGTTCAACACATTCTTTGGTAACTAATTTGGCTGGAAAAAAACAAAACAAAAAAAACATCAATATATGTAAAATGATTGGGTAATTCAGTGCTCAAGCAGAAGGAAGAAAATGAAAAAGAAGCAATCACTTACAAGATACAATCAAAAAGTATTGAGACTAAAACTTCAATTTTTTTTTTTTTTCAGATTCAAAAAGGAAGATGTCTACACAGCTAAGCAACTTACATCATAAAGTGATGATATCGAGGTATAATTCTTGATATATCTTTTTTTAATCAGTTTTTAATGAGACACTGGTCTGTACAAGTGCAGCATCTTTCATACACAAACCTAGCTGATTTGAGGATATTAAATGAAATGGCACAGCTTCATACCATGTGAAAAAGGTTTAGGAAAGAAAAAGAAAACCCACTAGAATAAACATGTTGAATGCAGAGGGGCTTATTTTGAAGAATATTAAGAATTCATTTATAATTCATTTGATTTGGAAATATAGATTCAGTTCCAATACTTTTCAAACACATCTTATATCAGTGAAGTATGTAATTCTATCTGCTTGCATTATCAGCAGTGACTTAAACAGAATGGTCATCAGTTTAAACACCTGTGATAATTCAGTGATATTGGCCATTCTGTCCATCCTATCAGCCATACCTGGACCAAAATGATTATCAGTTTGAATACCTGCAATAACAGAAAATATTCTATATGTTTTCTTTAAGTTGAAGATACCATATATAAATTTGATTTGGCTTGAGTTTTATAGCATATCAACCATTGTAGGTCATTTAATGCCAATTCCTATATATATATATATATATATATAATTTCTGAACATTTTAAATGAACCTGAGCTCATTTTTCACACAGTTAAATGGTTTAACTTATTTCTATCTAATATGAATAATTCTATTTACCATTAATCATTTGTTTGCACACAGTTCAATGTTTTCAAGTATTGCTATGTATCACTAACAATTCAATTAAACATCAGTCATTTGTTTACTCACAGTTAAATGTAAAAACAGTTCTATTTCAAATAATTCAGTTTAACTTGAGTACACAGTTTAAATGTCCAACATTTCTATTTGACCCATAGATAGGACCCTATCAGTTGCTACCACTCCAGACCAGAGAGGATCTGGGAGTGATGGCAATGAAGGGGTACTCCACATTCCCAAAAGTTCTAGCATCACTGGAGCCTCACCATTAGATTGTTTACTGTCACATCCAGGACATTTGTTAGAGGAGTCTTACCCCTCTGCAGAGATGCAGTCGACATATTCTACAGCCTCCGTTGACTGGGCCAATATAAGTTTTAATAGCTTAGACAGAGTCAATGGTTCTTGGTGACGATCAGTTTTTTTTGCCTATAAAATCATCAGACCAAGAATGTCTGATCTGATGATTGTGTAGACAAAAAACTGATAGTCACCAAGTGCCACTGACTGTGTCTAAGATATTCAAACTAAGATCTACATATGCTTTTATACTGTTAGTGAGCACTCTTTATTCATAAATATAGTAAACTATATACAGGATGATTGAAAATTAATTCCGATTTTAAAATTCTTTTATAATTTAAATATACATTTTATAAGTTAAATTGTAAATATTTTTAAACAGGGAATTACTTTTCAATCTTCCTGTATATTAAATGACAAACTAAGCTTTGAAAATTCCTTAGAACAAATAGCTACTCTGGTACAGAGCCACAAATGTGAGAGAGAGAACTCCTTACAGTCACAATAATGATCTGTGAGAACAGCTTCCTAATTACCATTTCTTCAGAAATTGGATTTCCAAATGTTGACAGCCTATGTTCACAAAAACATAACAAAACCAGCACAGATTAGCATGTCAGTCTAATTTCATTTTTATTGCAACACACTTCATGAGTAGAATTTATTAATCATTAAATCTGAAAGAGGTAAAAGATAAGACAATGATCTTGAGGGCTTTGTTTCCTTCTTTTCTTTTATATCAGACAAAAATCACAACTTTAATTCAGCAAGTGTTAAAAATTTCTCCACTTCTAATTTATTGATCAAATCATCTAACAAATAACAAAGATTTGTTTCATCACACACAAACATTATATATATATATATATATATATATATATATATATATATAGTGCAATTAGAAGGAAACTCAAACCTGGTTAAATTTTCATTATAAATTAATTTTGACACTAACTGAATATTACATATATGCACACATACGCACAAAACTTTTGGGTAACCTAATAATTATTTTGTCAAAATAAGAATTTTTTTTCTTTCTTAGACTTAATTATATTAACACTTTATCTACCAAGTCCACAGGTGTCATATGGACCTCAATAATCAGGCATGCACAGACTTAAAAAAAAATTAAAAAAAAAAAATCATTCTCTGTATACTTTGTATGCCAGAATATAAGAAATAACATGATACTTTAAATTATGAATAATACAATAGCAGTTTCATTGAATACAGATACAGCAGACCAGTTTGCTATGGATTTTTCACCAATGTGTCAATACTATGGATCAGAAGCTTAGACGTTAAATAACATTAATCATTTTGTTACACTATCTTCTGTCAGCTTTTAGGCAAGTTAATATTTCCAACTTCCCAGAACATTTTTTAAGCCAACAACTACATTAAGTGGCTTTTACACTCTTCCTAAGAAGTGACTTTTTTTTCATTAATTTGCTTGGGTGGTTTTATGGTACATCAATTCTTGTTGGGATATTCAATGCCTAAGTCAGTTTTTTTTTTTTTTTTCTTTGCAAACAATTATATGGTTTCAAGTAACTCATAATAATATTGTAAACAATAGCTTCAAGTAACTATTCTTAATACAAATAATTTTCATAAAGTTATATCATTTCAACTATCTCTATGTAATACTTATAATTTTCAAACAGATCTATTTGACTCATACATGGGACCATAACAGATATTATTATTCTAGGTGAGAGTGGACTTGGGAGTAATGGCAAGGACGGATTATTCCACACTTCTCAGAGCTCCAGAACTGGAGCTTCACTCTGGATGTAGTTTAGTGCTATACTCAGGACAACCCCCTTTTTTGTGGGGGGAGAGGAGAATCTTACTTTACTGTAGAAGATGTGTGTATTTAACCAACTCTTTGCCATGAGGAGGAAGTGACACAAGGTCAATTTTTTTAAGCAAAGTTCAACAGGTTTGAATTCAGAGTTTTCTTTTCATTAGATCAGTTGGTTAAAAGCCAGTCTGCCCAACTATTTAACCATAGCTGGAGGGAAAACAGTTGGATACATACCTTCCAAAGGTATTAGTGCTATGTGAAATGCAAACAGCCTCATCCTGGGTTTGAACTCAGGTTGCTGAGTCCATTTCTTGATAACAACCACTATTGTACCACAAGTGCCTATTATAGGGGATGTAGTTTGCATATTCTTGTCCCTGCCAATGGGGTGATTTTTCCATTAAGATTATATATATATATATATATATATATATATATATTTATTTACTAATCTACTGTCTACCAGCATTCATGGTTACCAGAAAAAAAGAAAAAAAAAATCCCGCCAGAAACAAGAGATAAAAATATCTCGAATCACCACCTGGGGGAAAAAGAAAAAATATAGGACAAAAAGAAAGAAAAGGCCAACCCCGTCACACCAGTTGAAAAAAATCAAGAGATATGCAGTCAGTTGGTCAAAAGAAAAATAAAACCCACCGTAAACGCGGCAATGCTACAATTACAAGAGAGCTCAACACGAGTGGAGCCAATTACAAAATTAACTTAAATCATGAGTCGGAATTCTCCTACTAAAGTTTCACCTTAATGGATCATCAGGGAGTCTCATACCGGTCAGTATGAGACTCCCTGATGATCCGTCTCACGATTTAAGTTAATTTAAATTATATATAAGAGCAGAATATATAAAAAAAAACCTTGCTCATTGGCCTATTGGGTGGAGTGTTCGCCAATGGTCCAGGAGACCGGGGTTCAATCCAAGGTCGGGTCATACCAAAGACTTTAAAAATAGTACTTGCTACCTCCTTGTGTAACAGTCAGCATTATAAAGTATGTATCAAGAGTAAAGGGCGGCAATCCAGGGGAAGGAGTAACACTCTCCCCTACATCTCAGTGTAGTAGCTACTGAAAAGAGAGCTTTTGGGTTGCCCTCAACTACAGTTGCCAACTTTACTTTTACTTACTTATATCAAAAACTAAAAGTGCAATATCTGGTGAATATGGCAAATGAAAACTTCCCAGTAAAGCTGTAACAATTTTTGCCAATGTCACCAAAGAACTATGATGTATAGGATTATTCAAGAGGAATATTACACCTTTTCTACTAAATAATTTCAAATAGTATTCATCCAGCCATCTTTAATTGGACCAATAGGGAGCAGTACTTGTTTGAATTAATCATCTACCTAGCCAAAAGGAGCTTATAAAGAACTATGTATAAGTCATGCTTTATGGATGAAGACCAGCCATTGGTATGGTTAGTAAATTTCACTTGTCCTAATCTTTAGCAAAATAGTTACTTTTTATCAATTGTCACACAATATTAAAATAAAAAAAGATTGCAATTAGTAAATTGCACATAGAAATATGGTCCAATATTTTTTAACAGATATATATCCAAGCAACTAACATAAACGGATGTAAATCATTTCAATGGCTGATTTGGATGTTTTCAGCAGATCAGGTATTTTCTGTGTCTATTGTATAATGTCAATCATTTTCAAGTAATGTCTTTATTTGGCTTCTATCAGCTTTAACTGCTAGCACAAAACTTTGCAAACCACTTCTGACAGGTTTGATCACTCATAGTCTTTTTCTTCTCTATAAACTACAAATCTCTTGTATTCAAATTTGTATATTCAACTTAAAATACAAAAAGCATCATCAAAAATTATCACTTTCTTTCGTCTTCAATATTAGATTCAATAAATAAATGTATACCAATTTTGACACATTTACCAACTTCTCCACACAAGCAGGATACGACACAAGTATTTAGTATTCTTTCTCTTTCATTCATTCTCTCTTTACTCTCCTTCATTTATTCTCTAATCTCTCTCTCTCTATATATAACAGCTTTCCAAGCATGAAGCTTAGCTCAGGATATGCTACACCAATCTGTCAGCAGCTACCATCCATTTCCTCTTGGAATCCTCTTATTTGCACTTGTTTTTCTTTTCTCCTAACAATGGACAAAAATATCAATGCTTTCAAAACCTTCTTACACCTTTTTTAATAGACAAATGGCTGCGAACACTGGTATTAGATCAGTACTAAAAATAATTATTAAAGCAGTAGTTTATCCAGACAAGACACACTTGTTTTGTGTCCAAAGTTAGATATGTTTTTTTTTTTAAAGGGTTCTGTAGTAAGTAGTCAAAACTAATATCAACACTTTTACACATCTACCTTAAGTGAGGGAAATAGCTCAATGATTGCAACATTAGACTGGACACGAGTAAGATCAAAATTCAATCTCCAATGTTATAACTAATCTAGGTGGAAGGAAACACGAGGCTTTTTACTTAATAAGAAAAGACTGACAGTAGGAAATGGCAAACTACAGTTACAATAAACCTAAGAATAGAACACATTAAAATACCTTTGAAAGGAACAAGGTTCTAGCATACTGCCAAATACTAGAGACAATTGATGATTTAGAAATATTACTGAGTTAGTTATATATATATATATATATATATATATATATAGATATATATATATATATATATATAGCGTTTTGAAGATAACACTATTGTTTTTAGGCACACAAATGAATTACGAAACTATTCTTTAACAACACAACAATGAAAGTTCTTTATTTGCAGCTTTGAATATTTGGTTTGTTCTTGGTGCTGCAAGACTCGTGGTGTTTAGGCTTGTTGGATGTTTGAGACGAAATGGCTTAGCGAGATGTTGAGATGGCAGCGTGTCGTTGGACGTGTGAGGGAAGTATTCAAAATTACCATGTAGTTTTGCGTGTCGAGAGCGGAGTGACGCTCGGATCGACATAGTCAATTTTTGGGGTGACAAGAAGTGGTGCCTGTGGAAGGCATGCTGAATGTTTCTAATTTATGTTCCACTGGGATTCCTCGTAAAGAATCCATAAATTAGATGGTTCCCTCGTTGAGTGTCCATGTTGCTGCTGCTAGTGTTAAAGCCACAGTGAGATGTCCCCACTGGGTGGCTTGTTTAGCTAAAAAGCATCGCTAAGCAGGGACGACCAGAGGCACGTCTGTTCTGGTCGCCGTCTCAAGCTGAAGAGAGTGGTTTTGGCCGCTCACCCGTTTTCCTAGCCGGAAATGAAGGTCCGGGCTGAATGGGATAAGTCATCCTGATTGGGTGAAATTCAGTGTTGAATTAAATAGCACGCCAAAACAAAATACGAGATTTTCCTCTTCTCTACATATATATGAGAGAGAGAGTGTCGTTGATTACCTGTCCTTTTTTCAGAATTATTTTTCAAACTAGCAGATAGCATGACACAGAAATAGGTCAACAAATAAGACCCCCCCCACAAAAAAAAAAAAAAAATCATAGTGAAAGCATCAGCTCCCATTAGATTACCAAAATTAAGTATCAATGAGCTTGTTCTGTACTTGGGTGGGTGACAGCAGATACTGTAAACAACCCACAACCTTTGAACTCCAGCTTAGTAAATAACTTTCTTTGTCCTAGCCACTTTCTTCTCTTCTAACACCCACAGGGATGTCATGGCAAAACCTTTGCTATGTTGAACATTAAAATTAAGTAGATTTCATGAAAAATTTCAAAGCAGATATTATGAATGCTTGTAAAGGATGACCATACCTGCTTCTTCTAAAAATTTAAAAAAAAAAAAAAAAAAAAAATTATGGACATAATAAAAATAAAACACTTTATGGACATAATAAAAATATAAAACACTTTATGGACATAATAAAAAATAAAACACTTAACCACATTTTTATATATGATTGATTGATTGATATGTCTGAACTACATACCATCTATTTCACAAATTTTCATAATCCTCTACCAGGATTTAAAAAAAAAATTATCAGCCTGCGAAAGGGTTAAAGGCTAAAATAAAACTTCTATTTTCCTTTTTAATGTTTGGTGAGATAAAAATGTATAGAAAAGTGAAATAAAAATGCTCTCTTGAAGAATGTCTAACTGGCAGAAATCTTCATTCTGATTGTCAATTTAAAAAAATAACCATTTTTCTTCTTTATTTGGTTCAGTATTGTCCAAGTAGAGCAAGGGCAACCAGAAGCCAAACTTTTTTAAAACTATCCCTCCTGGTAAAAACAGAGAACTCAGACTATAACACTCTGCATACGGAGACACCTTTATTACACCCTTCTTCTTACATTCACACATAAACCAATATGGCCGTTTGTTTACTTCCGGTCCCTGAATAACGCGTTCTCTTATCGAGAGTATCAGGAGAGATAATTTCCATGCTTAACAGTTCTTTTCCCTTTTTCTTTTCATTTCTGTAGGGCATAAGTTCTGCAAAAGAAAATAGGAAAGTGTAACAACATTAAACAGAGGAATCTTTTGGCTCAGACATGAACCCCAGGATCTTAAATGAAGGCACTCCTTTCTTTGTCAAAGGGTGGGCAATTTGTGCGTTAGTTGGTACCCAAGAGATCTCTGCAGTTTCTTTTCCTTCAAGCATCTCTCTCTTTTTTCTTTTACTATTTAAATCTTCTTCACTGTCACTGGAATCAAAATGAAGCCATGTGGCATTCATATCATTTAGAAAAATTGTATTTGCATCTTTGTTGAAGAAAGAAGAATTGGATTTTATTTCTTTAGCCGAAGCAAATTACACGAGGGTTTTTCTTGCAGGTTGAACCTGGACTTTTTCCAAGCAAGTTCTTCTTTGCAGAACGTTGTGCATGGCAAATAACTTTTGCAACCAAATCCTCTTTATTCCGATTCTTTTTCTCATTCATAGTTTCACTCAGTTTGTCATCAACTTCAGCATCATATTGTCTACAAGAAATAAATGCTTTTCCTGAAGTACAAATTGTTTCTCTTCTTTGAACATCGGGAGATAAAAAGTTATGTTCTAGAGTAGGTAATGATTTCATCCCATTCTTGCAGATTTTTGCTGATCTAGGATTATTGAGATCAACAAGCTGACTCTGCACTAATGGCTTTCTGTTTGTACACTTGGCCTTGATTCTTTCCTTGGGTGCCAGCTTATACAAAGTTTTTTTTAGAAATCCCAGAATTTGAACCACTGGTTTCCGACGCCATACTAAAATTTCCAACAATAGGTTTAGGTTCAGTGCTCTTGTAACGAATGCATAGTTCACATGAATTTGGGAGTGTCTGCAAAATTTTTATTAAATTCAGGATCTGTCACTCCTGCATTTTTAACTAAGTCACACAATTTCTTACTACAAGGATGACTAAATTGTCTATGTAACTTTGTTGCAATTTTAATTTTTTCTGCTGTATTTTTAGAAGAGATTTCTTTAATAAAAGGTATGTGTTTGAACTTACGTTTGTCTGGTAGAGGTTTGGTAATAGGAATGTAGTAATGTCCAGACAATGTGCAGCTTAATGGAATTTTCTTTTTAACATCGTAATAGTGTCATCTTCAAAATTGAGGCAAGTTCCAGCCCTTTTCCTGGCATCTTTACTCAAGAGAAGTGGAATGTCAGAGTTCACAACATCAGTGATAATACTGACTTCAATATCAGCAATAACATGGTAGAATCACCTTGAAGAGTGAGTTCAGTTTATTTCCATTGCCAAATTTGAAGGTTCTCACTCCTTTTATTTTTACTATTTTTTTCTTTTGTGCATCCGTTAATGTTTCAAGAAAACATTTATACCATTTTGTTCCACAAACGGAGCTGGATGCACCACTATCTAGAACTGCAGAGCCAAGTGTCTCACCCAAAAAAATGTCTCCGCTGTTCTTACGTTTTTGCTAACTCATTAAGACCACGTGCGACACGGATAAATCTTCCTCTATTTCGACTCCATGTTTATTCCTGCTACTATGACCGTAAGGACAATCATAAGACCAGTGAAACCTGCAGCAACAATTAAAACATACTGTAATGTTAGCTGTTTGGTCTCACGGACTTAATTTCTTTTTGTTGGTGGAATGTGTTTTATTTTTATATCCCTGTCGTCTTCCAGAGCGGTTTATCTTTTCTCGCGAATTACGTCAATATGAGGAGCGGCCATAATATACTCCAGTAGGTTCCATTTGGTTACTTTCTGTATAGTTAACAATATCCATTCCGTTTTTTACTACGACAGGTGAAGTATTGGGTGATGAATCACTAGAAGAATGTCCATGTATAATCTTCTGTAACTGTTCCAACATGGAAGACAGTGTTAACTTGCTGACAGTAGCTTTGACCAATTTTTCATTATCTTTGGTGATATTGGCACTCTTTAGTGCTCTGAATGCGAGTACTGGTTCTGGTAAAAGAAGGTTAAAGTCTTTTAATTTGGCGACAAGTTGGCCAACTTTAATCAGAAAATCTTCTAATGACGTCCCAGGCTGTCTCTGATAATTTTCAAATGTTTTGTATGCTCGAAAGGCAGACTGGTTTATATCTTCCAGAAAAAGTGTATTTAGTTTTTCCTATAACTTTTTCATTCCATCCACAGAATTAAGAACCGCAGTATCTAATTCCAAAACAGCTTCTCTCGCAATTCCTTCCAATGACAAAAACGCCATGAGGGCTCTGTTTGATTTATCAAGTGAAGTTACGAGCTCTCATATCTTCATTTCTTTCTGCCATGTACTGTATTTATCCTTAAGCAATGTGGGTGGAGGAAAATATTTTGAAGCCATAGTGTCTTTTTAGCTCTGCTACCAATGTTAAAAAACAAAGAACTCAGACTATAACACTCTGCATACGGAGATGCCTTTATTACACCCTTCTTACACTCTCACCTAAACCAATATGGCCATTTGTTTACTTCCAGTCCCCGAATAATGACTTCTCTTATCGAGAGTATCAGGGGAGATAACTTGCATGCTTAACACCTCCGATACAGGTACTCCTGAGGTATGAGAAAATGACACCCTGATAAAAAAAGAAAAAAAAGTTACTGGACACACTAGTTCTTGCTAGATCACCAAAGTTAAGCAATGATGAGCTTGTTCAATACTTAGATGGGTGGCCACTTAAGCAACAGTAGATATTGCATGTAACCTGAAGCTTGCATGCAATGCCAAAGCAATCTTTCAGAAGAACAGTGGTGATACTATTTAGATAAAGGGGTTCATATCTTTCCTTTCACAAAGGTATTAGTCTGAAAGTTAACATAATAGCGTGATTGGAATTTGAATTCACTTACTACCATGTGGCAGTCCAGCATATTAACCACTATCCCACAGGGAATTCCACCTTTTATATTGGTTCCCGAAGAATACACACACAATATATGTGTCAAATTCATTTGGCTTTGTGGACTGGATTAGAAACAACTGATCTAATAAATAAATCTAATTTTACAAAAAATCTAAAACTATGAGTGACAAGAATAAACAAAATTAACAGAGTGGAGTGTGGTGTATTCATTCCATAGGATAAAAACAGCTCCACAGTGAAAGGTTCACTCCCTAGTTCATCATCAAGGTTTTTTTACAGGAGCTGTGTTTGTAAGCCTTAATGGTTAATGTTTGGGTGGTATTTTATGGCATATCAGCCATTGTAGGTTATTCAATGTCAAATCCTGCTTATATATATATATAATTTGGAAGCGAATAGTTTGTAGTTAACTTTATCTTTAAATGAGTTGTTAGAGCTCATTTGGTTATGCACAGTTAAATGGTTACAAGTTAATTGAGGATGACCCGAAGGTTCCCTTTTCAATAGTTACTACACCAAGGTGTAGGGGGAGAGTGCAACTCCATTTACAGAATTGCTCCACTTTAACCTTGATCTTCACCTTATAGTGCTGAGTGTTAAGCAAGGAGGTATCAAGTACCATTTTTTTTTTTGAGTTTTTGGCTTGACTCAACCTGGGATTGAACTTTGGTCTCTCGGACCACTGGCGAACACTCTACTCATTATGAATAATACTATTTAACATTAATTATTTATTTACAAACAGTTAAATGGTCTTAAATACTGTTATTTAACGTTAGCAATTTTATTTATCAAGTATTACTACAGAATACAATTAATTTGTACACAGCTGTATGATTTCAAATAACTAATAATAATAATCCTTAGTAAATCATTGAACAGTTTTATTTTATCTATAGATGGGACCCTAACAGGAACTACCACTATGAATCAGTTAGTACTCCACATTCCTCAAAGTTCCTGGACTTGAGTCTCACCATCAGATGCAGTTTAGTGTCATACTCAGGGCAGTGGTTGTGTGTGTGTGTGTGGCGAGGGGGTTCACCCTTCTGTAAAGGTACAGTGTGTATTTTATAGCCACAGTTGACAAGGTGGTAATGGTTAATGATTAACAGTTTTATAAACTCGATAGATATCTATCAAACAGAATGTTTTTAAATCAAAAAATGATGAATTAAAAGAAAGAAAGAATAAAAGAGAAAATTGAGCAGTAGGTCAGATTAAATATGGCTTTAAGCTGAAACCAGCCTACAGGTTGTTTGTTTAATGCCTCTGTTTTAATATTTGCAAGGCAACACAGGAATTACTACTACTACTACAAATTGCAGCATAGAAATTGACCAAGTCTGAAAAAAAAAAAAAAAACTAGGTCAACTTACATGGTAGGGGTAAAATCTAAACCTTTACCACAGAGTGGTCAACTCATGGAACAGTACTCCTAACAATCAATATCCACCACTAACCATAAAACTCCAGCAGACTGCCACAAACATTTCCATCTTAAACTTGTGTTTGATGAACAGATTTAACAAATTAACAGAGATTAATATGAAATGATAAAACTGTAATACAAATTAAGTATTATATCAACACTATACCACATGTTATTTTAAACAGCTGATGCACTGACTGTAAACACAAACCAGAATATCACAGTAGCCAACTGTATCTGGAGTGGGGTGACTTTTACAGCAGGTATCAGTGTAACCCAGAACTTAGAGCCAAAAATCTTGAGATCTTCTAATATGCTAGGTCGACTTGTACATAGCAATTTATGGCAACTATAATGAACACACCAATACCAGAATTAACATATTTTATCAAACAAGTTGATTTCATTTGTAGATCAGGGATCAGCTTTGTTTGTTCCCTCCCACCCATGCACAGTTTTTTTTTTGTTTTTTTTTAAAATTCATCCTTGAAATCTGAATAACAAACATATATATATAAGCATAATGGTTAGAATGTTTGCCAATGGTCTGGGAGACCAAGGTTCAATCCCAGGTAGAGTCATGCCTAAGACTTAAAAAAAAGAAAGAGCAAGAGAGAAGTACTAAATACCTTCTTGTTTAACACTCAACATTAAAAAGGATGGCTCAAGAGTAAGTTGAACACTCTAGGGAAAGGAGTAGTGCCCTCCCTTACACCTTGGTGTAATAGCTATGAAAAAGGGAGCTTTCAGGTTATCCTTGAGTATAGTTGGCCAACTTATATAGTACAATGTCGAGTTGTTCTTGAGTAAACTGTCCAAGTTTGATGTCTAGTTGGTTATCAATAATTTTCATGATTGGTTTATCGGTGACTTTAGGAAAGATTTTCAAGCAGATACTTGAAATGTTCTTTCCACATGTGTATGCATTCTTCTTGGCTAGCAGCTTTTAGTTTAGCTCTGGAGATGCTCTTCCTTTTACTAACTTCATTCACTGTCTGCCATGCTATTTGAGATGGTCTATATTCTACCGAGTTTCTAATTTTATTGATCTGACCTTGAATGTATTCTGTTTGTTCTTTTTGGTATGTGTTAAGTAGTTCTCTTTGTGCCTTTTTAAATTTCTGAGTGATGGCATTAGTTGGGTTCCTTTTATTACATAGGGATGCTGTTTTCACATTGTCTTGTTTTTTTTCTAACTGCTAATATCTCCCATAGAATTAGGTTTAGCTCTTAGATTGGTTGGTATGCATTCTGCTGCCACTTCCATGTGGGCATTGATGAAGTTCTCGTACCCGTCACTCAGAGTAAGTGTTCTAGATATCTCCTGAAGGGCATAAAAATATTACCATAACCAACTCAAAATACATTAATATGATTCTGTTTAATAATAATCATCATTTGTTTGCACATTTAAATGGTTTCACACATTCCTATCCAAAAGTAATAAATTTTGAACAAATCTATTTGAGCATAAATGTAACCCTAACAAATACTACCAGTTTGAGTCAGAGTGGACCTGGAAGTAATGGCAATGAAGAGGTACTCCACATTTCCCACATCTCCAGAACTGAAGCCTTATCACTGGAAGCAATTTAGAGTCACATTCAGTATACATGAAATAGAATGTAAACAACTTTGGATTTGTTGCTTTTTCTGAATAGATACATTCTTATCTGCAACCTATAGGAAAACCAGAAAATGTACTGAAATATGATCTGTGAAGAACTGCTTCTTGAATTAATGCATTCTATTGAAAACTTTAATATGAATATCATAAAAATTTTGGTACTTCTTCAAAACAGGACTAAGACTTTTTTTTTTAAAGATATGGTAGAGATTGTGCTGTTGAGATGAATAAGTTTTCTTATCTAAAGTTTCTAAAGAAGTTTCATGAGGTCACAAGGGACCTGTAAATTGAATGCTGCCAAGAAGGGGTAAACTACTGTCCGAATAAAAAAAATGCTATAAAAAAAAATTATAAATTTATTCACAAGATCCAAATAAGAGGTGGTTTCTATTCTGAATAAGTATCAAAATTCTTCATTTATATTGATTGTTTTTTTTAAACATCATGCCAACACATCTTGGTTATTTTATGCTAACAGGTTCAGGAACTGCATTCATATCTACACGTTTTTTGTTTCTCAAGAATTTTTTTGCACACAGTTATGACAGCAAGTATTTCTATCTAATACAAATAATTTGAACATAGTTCTGTTTTCAAGTAACTAATGATAATCCTTAATAAAGAATAATATAAATAATTTACAGCTAGATGGTATGTAGAATTCCTATTGAATACAAATAATTTCTAAACAGATCTGTTTGACCAATAAATGGGACCCTAACAGGTCCTACCACTCAGGTCAAAGTGGACCTGAGAGTAATGGCAGTGACTCCACACTCCCCAGAGTTGGAACCTTCATCAGATGAAGTTTAGTGTCATACCCAGGATTGGGGGGGGGCTCCATTAAGAGGTAGACAAGGATAGCTCAGTTTAACTCGGTAAAATCAGACACCTTTACCCCCCACCCACATGTCTGTTATGAAACGAATTCTTATCAAACTAGCTTTCCCAATGAGGATATTACAAAACCTGTTCCAGCCACCTGCTCTTCACCATGCTGTTTCTTACTTCTAAAATACTATCCCTTCTTGGCAGGGGATACAATCAGCCTATTCTAAGCCCCGCCGATGGTTGGTTTTTGTTCAATAGCATATTAACTCTTGTGGATTATTTAATGCCAAATATTGTTTATATATATATATATATATATATATAAAATGTACGAAAGTCAATAGTTTGTATGTAAATATTTTTGTTTTTAAACAAGTTGTTAAAGCGTGAGACAAAGGTTAGCAAATTTTACTTCACAGGCATATACTTTGTAAATGGTATAATTTCATAGTTGTATCTTATATGTTTTTCTATATTTGCAAACAGGATGTATCATTTATATTATCCAAGTGTAATTCCCAAATATATAACAAACAAGGCCATCCTTTTCTTTCTTAGATATTTACAGACAAAACAAGGTGTATTCCTGCTTTTAACACAAATGATTTAACTCTGCTAATAATATAAAATATATTTAAGTAGATGAGATGGGTTTATATTTCTTACAGAATAAAAGATGATGCAATTTGTATTGTTTCAGACCATAAATTTAGTCCTGAAAACTATCTAATCCAATATATCAAATTACAAGAAAAATGGTTCAATACTTTTAGATCTTGATAATGTTACAGCTGGACAGAGAAATTAGGTTTGTAAGATCTTCACAGTACCAAAAGACCTCTGTTTACCAACAGCTCACAAGACACCCAATTACACACAAAGCCAAACCTGTCAGTGTATTTATATCCTAAAGTCACAAATACCACTCCCAAATGGCACATTCTATTTGGCCTTATCTTCTGTCCATCTCATCTTGTGCTGGAAAAGGGGAGGAGCACTTAAATCAATTGTTTAATGTTAAGACAAATATTATTAGTCCACAACTTGGCCCTAATCTAAAAGCATTATTATTGTGATAATGATATTTAAGAGAGACGAATGATGTCACTATGGAAATAGAGGTTCCCGTAAGGGTATCTGGAATGGGATGTAAAAAGATTGCAGTTATCCATTTTTGTATTACGAGTATCTAAAATGAATAAAACTTAAAGGAGTGAATGAACAAACCTTGGAAAAGAGCAGACTACTATAGTGTCATGCTTAACAAGCGAGTCTCACAGATCTCTTAATATTGAGAAGCGAGATCAATCTTCTTATGATCTTGTGCTAGATCTGTTTTTTCTCTTGCATCTTTTTTTTGTTTACAGTCAAGACATATGGAAAGCACCAGAGACCATATGATCACTGAAGTTAAGCAATGACGAGCCTGTCTAGTATTTATATGGGTTACCATTTAAGAACAGATATTGTAAGCAAACCTGAGATAAGATTTTTGCATTAGACTTCACTCTCATGTCTCCTCCGCCCCAATTATAGGCAAAACAGCAGTGTTCATGGTGTAATGGTTCCAGCCATAGAAAATAGACATGGTGACCCGAGTCCAAATACTGGATGAAACTGTTTGCATTTCACATAGTGCTAATACCCTTGGGAATGGCATGAATTCAACTATTCCCCCTCCAGTTACAGGTAAATTGTACAGCAGACTGGATTCTTTAACCATGGAATGGCAACTTGTCTAGGAGAAGGAAAACTGAATTTAAACCGGTTAAACTTCACTTAAAATTGACCTTATGTCACATCCTGCCTGTGTGGAGGGGTTGGTAAATATATACAACAGTAGGGCAGACTGGGTTCTTCAGTCTTGGTATGGTAAACAGACTAAAGAAGGAAAATTCTGAATGTAAATCATCTGTAAACTGTTTAAAAAATTAAATTTATGGTGGAGGGGTTGGGTAAATACTGTAAACAATCTAAGGCCCAAGTACTCAATTAAATAAAACTTAGTAATAAACCTTGTGGATTGGTTGGTTGTATTCTATGGCATATCAATCCTTGTAGGTTATTTAATGCCAAATCCTGTTTATACATGTAAAATACTGGTGGGGTAGAGTGGGGTCTTACCCCTTTGCAGAGTTGCAGTCAACATATTCTACAGCCCTAGCCAACTGGGTAGAATCTTATAGAAGAACTTCATAAAGATAAATGAAAATAAATAAAGTATCCTATATATAGGTAAAAGTAAAGTTGGCGACTGTAGTCGAGGGCGACCTGAAGGCTCCCATTCTAATAGCTACTACACCGAGGTGTAGGGGAGGGCGCTACTCCTTTCCCTGAATTGCTCCACTTTACCCTTGATATGTACCTTATAATGCTGAGTGTTAAGCAAGGAGGTATCAAGTACCATTTTTTAAGTCCTTGGTATGACTCGACCTGGGATTGAACCCCGGTCTCCTGGACCATTGATAAATACTCTACCTACAAGGCCAATGAGCTGGTTATGGCATAATAAAACCAGTATTATACAATGAAAAAAGTGACATTATAAATAAATATTCACTCACTAAATAAAGGAGCCTCTGATAGATTACTTGATTTCAATATCATATTAAGGCAAATATAATGGACTATAAGTGCTTTTTGAAAAAATGAAATAGTAAAATAAATAAAAGAAAAATTATAAATTAGTAGTTAGGTAAGTGCTTGGAGAAATATAGGAAGAAGAATTGCAACTGAATCTCAATCATTCCATATTGTTGCAATAAAAAGCAACTGGAATCAAGATGAATGAAATATTAGAAAAGAAAAAAAAATGATAATGCTTCATCTGAGAAATTCAAAATAATATCCCATGTACACTTTAATAGATTGGTGTAAAAAACTTGTTTTAAATGGCATCTTGGGTAAATAGAGGTGCTCTTAGCATAATGATTATGGTCAGTGAAAATAGACTTAGTGATTCTAGTTCAAATCCAGGCCAAAGCTGTTTCATAGTGCTAATACCTCTGAGAAAGGTATGAATCTAAATATCCTCCCATCCAGCTATGAGTAAATAATAGGGCAGACGAGGCTCTTTAACTTTGGCATAGTAACTGGTCTAGGAGAAAGAAAACTGAATTCAGATCAGACCTGAAGAGAAATGGGCTCTACCAAACTATTTATGCTCTAGACATGCTACAAAATAGCGTCCCCATGACCAAACTAGGTTATAGGATAAATCTAATGGTACCTCTGATTTTTCAACTTTAGATAAATCTATGATAATATAACTTGGCTATTAATAGTTGATTAGAGCATTTGTATTTTGTAATGAGTTAAGAAGCTCATACATACACACACACACACACACACACACATATATATATATATATATAGCTTTGTGTATATATATATATATATATATATATATATATATATATATATATATACACACACACACACACAGATTTCTATAAAGGTTGCTTCTGGCTACACTGACAATCAGTACCAACTAAAAAACAGGGCCATTGAGTTTCCAGAAGTTAATTGATAACTTAAAAAAAACACCTACTATTAAGACATGAAAGTTTATCTAGTAAGTGATAATAGCACAAGTAACAGTGCTAAGTCTTGCTTGTGTGTGTAAAAAAAAAAAAAAGACCCCCCTGCCCACATTCAAAAGAACTTCCTCTACTCAAATTTTAAATTGATTTTTTTTAATGGAATTATGGAGGCGTAGAGAGGTTACTACATAAACATAAGAACAAATTGAGGCACACTGAGCTTAACAGCGATTGTTGTAAGAAATGGAATTGGTGACCGGAGTTCAAATTTTGGATAAGGCTTTTAAGATTTCACTATGCTATAATACCCTTGAGAAAAGTATAAATCCATCTATTGCCCACTAGCTATGGATAAATAGTAAGGCAGAATGTGTTCTTTAGCCTTGGTTAGGCAACCAGTCTAGCAGAAGGAAAATCAACTGTACTCTGTCTAAAAATTGACCTTGTGACACATCCTACCTATGGAGGAAGGGGTAGAATAAATAGGAACATATTAGGGAAATGGTCCCCAACTTTCCATCATACATATTTAAGAGTTCTGTCTTTCACTTTGATGCTGTTTATATGTATGCTGGAAATAATGGAAAGTAAGAGACCCTTTTTCCATTGGATTTATATGATGGCCAGCACTCACCATCTATTTCCATTAGAAAAAAAAAGAAAAAATAGGGAAAGACAAAAAAAAAAAGAGAAAAAGTGGAAGGAAAAGAGGGAATAAAAAAAATCAATTTTTAATTTGAAAAATTTCCTCAGTAGAGGAAGTTCTGGATGAAAAGCAACTAAAATTATTTGTGAAAAAGATTTGTCACTTGTACTAAAGTGGTAAACTTAGGACAATCTGTGACAAACAAAAGACAATTCTCTGTGATTATAACACAGAATATACTTAAAGGAAGTGTGGAAAAAAACAACAGCTTCAGGATAAAGTATCTATTATCAGTTCAATCATGATGGTTCAAATCAACAGGGCTGTGTTTATATAAGCAAGTAAACAGAGTATTAAATAGCTATTTATTCTTTGATAAACACCAAAAATACTGTCCATCTCTATAATCTACAAATCTCCTTGTGGCTATGAGTAAAACCTAAGCTAATTGATTCATGACCTTTGTCTAGAAATCTCATGGAGGAGAGGAGATGACTAAAGAGTTGAAAATAAGAATTTCAAGTTCATTTTTGTAGAATGGTTAATCCATTGTTTTTTAAACTTTTTGCAAAGCCCACCCAAAATGCTTTCTACTGCTACTAAATTATACACTGATGCATGAATTTACCTAACCTCTCCACCATGAATAAAATGTGACACAAGATCAATTTTTAAGAGTTTGAATTTAGAGTTTCCCTTCTCTTACACTGATTGCATTACCAGTTGGCCCAACTATTTACCCAAACTAGAGGGAGAGCAGATGGATTCAGGCCTTTCCAAAAGTATTAACATTAAGTAAAATGCAAATAGCCTTGTCCAGGATTTGAACTCAAGTCACTATTTCTATTTTCTACAAAGATAACCATTATGCTAAGCACACCTTGTCATGATGTAAGTCACCACCCTCTACAGAAGACCACCTCCTCTGGGAGTTAGGGAGCATAGAACCCCCACCATTGGGAAACACAGTATAGTGTCATTATTTGTGGACGGATCTGATTCAGTCTGATCATTTGAGAAATGATACAAGATTTACAAAAAATACAGTAGTATCAATATGTTCAACATTTTATAATAGAGTTTCATTATCAACAGAGAACAAATTGTTTAGTAGCAGTCTCATTTTTTATCACTTCAGTTTACATATAAAGAGGGAGATAAGCGCATATATATATATATATATATATATATATATATATATATATATATATATTGCCAGCGAGAATCTGTTTAGTGCACTGGTGAAGCGGGGGGTGTCCCGGTGGGGCGATGGTTAAAGTGCTGGACTGTGGAATCTTGTTAAGCAAGTTCGAATTCCAGTCGCACTATTACGTTCACTTTTGGACAAATACTCTTGGGAAAGGTATGAACCCCCTTATCCTCCCAGCTATGGGTTAAATAGTACCACAGCTGTTTTCCTAGAAGGATGGATTTGGCATTAAATAACCCAAGAAGGTAGATATGCCATTAAACCACAAAACAAACAAACTGGTGAAGCATAGTCACTAATAGTTGGATGGGGGAGATGAAACATCAACTCAACCTATCTCAAGTGTTAGAGCTTTGGTCAAGGATACAATTTTTTTTTTTGATTTGAACCTAAGCCCAGGGAAATAATTTTAGTCATCATTTCCTCATAGCTCAAAATTCTCCTTCTGGGAGCAGGGGATATCAGGGGAAACACTGGGCTAATTTATTCTATCAAACCCACATGAGAGAAGTGTGCTAAGATGTAAAATAGATGCTTGTAGCTTCTTTGAATTAAAAGTGGTGGTGGGAGGACTTTATAGGGTATTCTATGAATCATGTCAGAGTGTATGAAATATTTGCTGTTATTCATAATCCCCTCAAAACTAGTTAACTTTGACATGGATTTCATACACCAAATGTAACAACTATTATGGGACAAGTGATAGTTATTTTAAACAAAAAACATTGGTTAGCTGATTTTAAGGCATATCAACCCTTATTGTGTTATTTAATGTCCAAGTTATTTTTCTAAGTTTTTATATGGTTTCAAGTAATTAATGATAATAATTCTTAAACAATTATAGCTTCAAGTAACTAATACAAATAATTTACAGTTGTAAGGTTTCAAATATTTATAATATAAATATATATAATACTAATAATTTTCAAACAGATTTACTTGACCTATAGATGGGACCCTAACAAATACTACCATGGCAGGTCAAAGTGGACCTGGGAGTAATGGTGACAAAGGGGTAACTCCATTTTGCCGTAGCTCCAGAATTAGGGACTCACCAACAGATGCAGTTTAGTGTCATTCTCAGGACTTTTTTTTCTTTTTTAGGGAGGAGGTCTCACCCCTCTGCAAGAGATGCAGTCTATATTTTAGACTCCATCGACAAAGCCAAGAATGAATAGAAATTGATCTCAATAATTTCACTTGATAAAGTTAGAAATTTACTGTTTGAAATATTTTGAGTTTATGTTCTAGGATGAATGAGGAATTTAAAACTAAATGAATGGACAATATCATTTGGTGAAAATATGTAGAAAAATTTCTAAACAGTGAATTTCAAATCATGTAACCTTTTCCGTTACCATTTTTTGTATTTTTATTATTCCCAATTTCCACTGATTTTTACCAAGATCAAGCAAAAAGCAATGCATAGTTGCTAATTTTTCTATCTCTCTTGAGAAAGAAGAGCACTTAAGAATTATATCAGTTGTAAGGAGGATTGGTGGTAAATGAAAGAAGCCAATTGGTTGAGGGGGGAGAGAGAGAGAGAGAGAGATAGCAATAAAACCATTTTTTTCTCCATTCAAATATAGCACTTTGAATTTATTGTAAACTTACTCTTTATTCCAAGATGGAAATACACTCAGACAGAATCATAGATAATACCATCAACATTGAAAACACAATTATTGATATTTATAAGTAAAAATGATTATAGAATGAATTCAATAGTAGCAATTCCAATTACCTGACACATACATCTTGGATTTTCTTAAGAATAAATAAAAGATAAATTTCGATTTGAAAACAGCTGAATTCAAACAATAGTATGAAGAAATATCAGGAATTATTAATACATCAAATCAATATGGTAATGGTACCCATCCAAATTGTATTGAGAAAATAACAGACATCTCTCCCTACATTACTTCCAAATATACAATGTAATGCAAGCTAACCTCAATCTTTAGAAGGTGCAGGGGAGGGGACTTACATAAAAGGTTAGTGATTTTAGACAAATATTGGGGAATATTACAAAAGTCTGGGGTTGTCATAATTATGTAATTAGAAATGCCAATCATTATGAACTTTTAAATGCAGGAATGAAGAGAGAAAACCAAAAACAACACAGTCAGAATTTTGCTTATGACTTATAAATTAAAGGAGTAGAAAATATTGGGGAGGGGAGTTATAAATAATTTCCATTTCTTAAAAGTAAGTTGTAATGACACATTTCAAATTTTCAATGTTTTAAACACAATTAGAAATTACCAGATTAGAGAGTGATTTTATCAGTCATACTTATTTCATTTGTGAAAGAGTACACACAATTATGATTTTATGCTCTAAAAAAAAATAAAATAAAATAAATAAATAAATAAATAAAAAAAAAATAAAATAAAATAAAAGATTAAAAAAAAAAAAAAAAAAAAAAAAAATGGAGAAACTGGAAGTGCATATTTGACATGTAATGTTGTGGGAGTTTAAGAGTAACAAAAATGCTACAGAAACTGGATTTCAAAGTTTTGTCCTGGCAACACATTAAGAGATGAATCCAGACTAGGATGCTCATCAGACCTAGATCAAATTACTTTAAGAGAATGGGTGGAATGCAGAAGTACTTGAGAATTAGAAATTTACTGCAACTTCCCAATCCACAGTCAGACACCACTTAAAAAAGATAAAAGTGAGCAAGTTGGGCATTTGGGTTCCTCACACTTTTTAGAAGGAGGACAATTGCATATCCATAGTGACAAGTCTTCTTTCAAGGTAGAGAAATGACCAGTTTCTCAAGAATATCATTACAGATGATGAAAAATACCAATTTTTCATCACCTGTAATAATATGCTTTTGTCACTTTTATGACAATGCTCAATACAAAAGATGGTGGATGGACAAGGATGAATCTCAGCAGGCTAGCCAAAAAGTGGACCTTCATGGGACAAAAGTTATGCTGAGGATATGGTGGAATCACGAGGTTATTTATTTTGAGTTTTAAAACCATAATCAGACACTCAATGCAGACTTATATTCTCAACAGCTGCAACTTGTGTATGAAAATCTAGGAAAATGTCCTGCACTTGTCAGAAGGAGGAAAATTGAGCTTCTCCAATGATAATGGAAGGCCTCATTCAGCAAGAATCACAGGGGAAAAATATTGGTTTTAGGCTATCCTGTTCTACCATATTCACCAGACCTTGCACCAAGTAATTTCCATCTTTTTTGTTCTCTACAAAATGCTCTGAATGACAAAATTTTCTCAAGAAAATCAGGTGAATATGTTAAGTGGAAAACTTCCTGAGCTCAAAACTGGCTGAATTTTTTTTTTTTTTGAGAAATCAACAAACTACCTGATAAATAGTAAGAGGTGATTGAAAATAATTGTGAATATACTATTGGTTGAGATTAATTCATTGTTAAATAACTCGTGAATGAATTATACTTTACTAAAATGAAATTTATTTATAACTCAACCATAATGTTCTATATTTGAAGTCAAGTGATATAGAACAGAAGAGACAAAATTGGAGGTCAATTTCAGTAGTTTCTATAAGCTAAAAAGTAGGATTTGTTTTGTTTTTTTTTAAATCACATTTTCCTTTTGTTATTGAGTAAACTGTAATGTTTTACTTATTAAAATTAATGAAAAAAATTACATGAATAAATGATATTACACAAAGTTTAATGTCTAGTTTAAACCAGATGTATATATCTTTTTAAAGATGCTTTCCTATGCTTGTTTTTATACTACAAAATGCATTTAACACTATTATTTTACTAAGTTACTTTAATATTTTTCTCTAATATTCATAAACAACAAATGCATTCATAGAAATTTTTTTTTATTAGTGCTTTTCTTTAAAGTAAAATAAAACAAAATATTGTTCAGCTTGATTTTTTAACACTTTCCATAAAATAGACCCAAATGTTATTCTTTTTACAAAATCAATGAAAAATCCATTTAAGAATGATTTTATGTAAATTCAATGTCATAATAAAATTTGATATATTTAATTCGAATGAAATGTTGCACAGTCATTTTTCCTAGTTCTAAAGTATTTATTTACTCAAGTTAAACACAAAACTAATTCTTGACACAAGAAGGCCAAGATTAAAATGTATTGTGGTGGATTGCCCCATCACATTGTCTTAAAAATAGGCAAAGCCCTCTCTCCATAGATTATAGGAGAGAAATCTTCCAAGCGAGGAGAAAATCAGTATTCAAAATCTTAGTTTGAACTAACTACAGGTACTGATGGAGAAGTATACAATGACAAACCACTAAGTATAATAGTTACTGTCATAGGAAATGGAATTGGTGAGTCGAGTTCAAAACCTGGACAAAACTGTTTGCATTTCCATTAATGCTGATGCTCTTAGGAAAAAGCATGAATCCATCTCTTATTCCCATCCCCCAAGTATGGGTAAATAGTAGCACAGACGGGATTCTCTATTCTTGGTAAGGCAACCAGTCCAGAAGGAAAATTTTGGATGCAAACCAGCTGTATTCCACATAAAATGAAATGACCTTGTGTCATCAGACAGATGTATAATTTTGATTTGATTTAGTATCAAACTCACTAAGTTGTAATCTATGAAATGAGCTTATTATCCATTACACTATGAATGGGGGTGCCCTACCTACACCAGATAGAATAATCCAATTTGTGTGGAGTACATATAAACAAGAGAATACACATAAAACCTGCTTTATTTATGATATTGATGTGCAAATAAGTATCTTAAGACATCATTCTGAATGAATGCTCACAGATTGTATTAAAACTACACCCCAAATCAAAGGTTTGGTTTCTTTGTTTAATAGTGTATCAACCTTTGTTGGTTATTTAATGCCAAAGCTATTCTCCTAGAAGAACAGTAGTGGTACTATTTAACCCATAGCTGTTTGGTGAGCTTCATACCAAGAGTTGCAACCCTGAAGCATTATCACTAAGATTTATTAATTCTTTTTTTGAATAGTAAATGTCAGGGTATTTGCTCGAAAGTGAATGTAATAGCACGACTGGAGTACGAACTTGTTTACTACAATTCCGCAGTCCATCACTTTAACCATTACACCATGAAGACTACCCCCCATCAAAGTTGCAATTATTGCAAATGAGCTGCAATTAAAATCTCTACAACTGAAAGTGGCAGGAGATATAAAATCTTTCTTAGTATTTGTAGTCATTAGATTTTTGCAAGCATATACAAAGCCACAAAAAATTAGAAAATAAAAGATGTCATTTTATTACACAGAGTGGATATAAAGTCCGGTATAAATTTAATGAAAATGGTTTAATTTATGAGTTTTACTTTTGCAGACTCTTAAGGCGAACATAGAAGATTGTGCAGTGATAGTGAGCTGGCAAATCTAAGGAAAGAAGTGCAATGAAATTGAAAATAAGTTTGGCGGTTTGGTTTATTTAACAGTATATCAACTCTTTATGGGTTATTTAATGTCAGAAATCTTTTGTAAATGTAATCAGAACTAAATTTAAGTTGTACTTTTTTTTTAATTTGTTGGGGGTGGGGAGAAAAAGTGATGATATAAGTAGTAAAGTTGGTGACCATAGTTGAGGGCGACCCAAAGGCTCCCTTTTCAATAGTTACTATACCGAGGTATAGGAGAGGGTGCTACTCCTTTCTCTAGATTGCTCCACTTTACCCTTAATATGTACCTTATAATGTTGTGCATTAAGGAAGGAGGTATCAAGTAGCATTTTTTGAATCTTTGGTATGACTCAACCTGGTATCCCGGGCCATTGGTGAACACTAACCATTATGCCAGATGATATACAGTCATATGATATCAAGTGTTCCTATCTAACACCAATAATTTATAAGCAATCATATGGTCTTAAGTAATAATAATCCTTAGTAAATAATTATAGCTTCAAGTAACTATTCTTAATAATTTTTTTTAGTTATATAGCATCAAGTATTCTTATGTAATACAAATTAGAAAACAGATCTATTTGATCCATCGATAGGTACTACTCTGCCATATCAGAGAAATAAGTGAGAGGAGAGTCAGCAAAGCAAGACCAACAGAAAAAACAATATGTAAATTAGAGAAACAAATTGTGAACAAATTTAAACAAAAAATGGTTCTGTAAATGATGAAAAAAAGTGGTTTGGTTCTTTGTTTAACAGCATAGACAACCTTTGTGGATTACATAATACCTGAACTTTCTTGGTAGAAGAACAGAAGTAGTACCTTTTAACCTATAGCTGGGATAGAAAATAAGAGGGTTTATACCTTTCTTAAAGGTATTAGTCCAAAGTGAACATAATAGCGCAACTTGATTGCCAACTAGATTACTACAATGTTACTATCTCACACATCCGTTACTACACCATGATGACTCCTTTGAAAAGAAGTGAATGATCATATATATCAGAAGATGATATAAATGGCTGGGTCAAATCATTTATAAAAATCCACAGATCTGTTTAATGGCATATCAAACTTCATGGTTTTTTTTAATACCAAAGCCATCCTTGCAGAAAAACAGCAGTGATACTATTTAACCCATAGCAAGAGGGTTAAGGGGATTCATGCCTTTCCCCAGGATAATAGCCTGAAAGTGAATATAATAGCATGACTCGAGTTCAAACTCATTTACTTTGAAACTGCAGTCCAGCATTCTAACCCTTACGCCATAGGGACTCTCCCGCTTCTTTGTGCAGAAGCATACAAACTCAATCTCTCAAAGATGTCAAGCACCCTGTTAGCAGAGGTTAGAATATACAGTTTGCATCTCCTACAGGGGGAATTTTTCCTCCCTTACCTGAAGTAGGGTTTTGGGAATGGCACTAAGTTATATCCAGTGGTATGGCTCCAGCTCTTAAGCTCTGAGGAGTGTGGAGTCACTTCTTTGTTGCTATTACACAAGTCCACTCTGACCCAGAGTAGTAGTATCTATTAGATCCCATTTATAGGTCAAAAAGGTCCATTTACATTAGTATTATATAGAAATACTTAAAACCATATAATTGTATCCAAATTTCTATTAAGAATATGTACAAATAATTATTACTAGTGACTTGAAATCATACAACTTCTAGCATAAAATGATTACATCGGCATTAAATAACTCACCAAGAGTTGAAATGCCAGCCAACCAACTAAAGACATTGAACTGCTATTGAATGATTTGAACTATGCAAAGATACCAATGTCATGTCAAACACTCGAAATGATAATTCAACAATAATTACAAATCTTCTGTCATTAAAACGCATTGAAATTATAGATTTATTAAAATAGTACTAAATCTTCTGTCCATCCTATATTAGACAATAAACTTACAAGATTAAGATTTAAAAATTTAGTACTCAATATGTAAACAGTACGATAATATTTCCTGCTTCACAAAATAAGAATAAATATTTTAGTCCTATCTTTTAACACAGACTTCCATTACATCAAACAATGTAAACCTTCTACCAAAATGTGATTTGCAGAATTTTAGCATTTAATATTTAACCCCTTTACCTACCAATCTAGAGTATACTTACTTTCATATATTTATGAAAAATCTCTAGCAAAAAGGCCTGCACTATCTGTTCTCTATGAAACTACTATTGAATTATTTATAGTTTGAAGTATCATGTTGTTACTAATGTTCTGGCATGCAAAGGATGCAGAGCGTAGTTTTCAGTATGCACACTCTGTTGTTGGGGAGGTGCATTTGACACCTTCGCACTTAGTAGGTAAAGAATTAAAGAAATGTCACAGTCTTCATAACAATTCTATGATGTTTATATGCTTAGTATTAATTCTATGATCTTTATAATTTTTTTGCAATTCAGAAAACATTTTCTTTCCTTATCAATAATATTAGTGTTATTAGCTGTTTATAATAACACAAGTAGAATTTATTCAAATATTTTGAAACTTTCAATATATATATATATATATATAAAACACACACACACTAGAGAAATTATTGGTGGAAGAAGGAAACAACAATCACTGTTGCATTTTAGTGCTAAGAAAGAAAGTGCATACTGACTTTACCAATACTCCACCATTTTCAAACTTTAGTTATTTTCTACACTAAAAATATTTTTGGTAAGTGGGGGTTGATAAAACACCAATTTTTTTTCTTTTTTTTTGCATAATATTTGTTGTAGAAAGTTTTGGCATGCAATCTGTATATTAAGCATTAACCCCCACCCCAACCCCACCCCCAAAAAAGTATGGGAGGGTGTCAGTGATCAAAAGTTAATGCAAACATTACTGACAGAATACAGCTATTATATGCATCAAGTAAATGCATTGTTAATGATTTTACTTTAGAAATGCATTGAAAATAGGAAAAGGAATTGTCAGCTGTCAGGAATTAAGACAGGCCAAACTGATAGAATAGGAACATTATATACATATAATGTAAATGCATTGCTGATGAGTTTACAATAAAAATGTATCAAGTAGAAAGCTTGTCAGTGGTAAGGAATTAATGCAAGCATTACTGACACAATAGGCTTTTTATATACATAATTATTGTAGTATCATATGTTTTTAAAGAATAAAGCAAAAAGAATTACTGGTACCAAAAATATAGTGATGTTATAATTCTATTTTTAATTTTCTTACTGTATACGGGAATTTTTTTTTATCACCACTCCCTATCACTTTGGACCAGAGTGAACCTGGGAGCAATGGCAATAAAAAGGTACTCCGCATTTCCCAAAGCTCCAGTTTTACTGAAGCCTCATCAGATGTCTTAGTGTCATATCTAGGACACTCATTGGGGGAGTCTTACCCTACCACAAAGATACGGTTGGTGTATTCTGCAGTCCCAGCTGACTGGGGCAAGTTCTATTTCAAGCAATTTAGTTTAGCATAGGTACACAGTTTAGTTCTATTTGTGTACATAGATAGGACCCTATCAGGTGCTACCACTCCAGGGCCAGAGTGGACCTGGGAGCGATGGCAATAAAGAGGGTACTCTGCATTCCTGAAAGCTTCAGATTTACTGGAGCCTCACCATCAGATTGTTTAGTGTCATATCCAGGTCACTCATGGGGGGTGGGGAGTCTTACCCCTCTGCAATCAGTATATTTTGCAGTCCCAGCTGACTGGGCCAGTTACAGTAAGAGATATTAACGTCTAATCAATGTATTATAGACAAGATGATTTATTGTGCTTCTATTGTAACAGCACAGTCTATGATAATATCGATGCTTCTTTTTAGGAAGGAGTGAAGGATGTTTAGCACTTCCAATTCATTTTCATTATATCAAAAATTTGGATGAGTGAAAAAAAATGTTCAGTGACAATGCTAACCCAAAAAATATCCTTCAGTCGCTTATTGGAACAGAAACTGGTTTATTCTCAAAGTTAGAGCATTTTAAGTGCATTGCTCTAATAACAAGCTTGCTATGAGGGGCCGGTTTTTGTTACATTAGCATTATAAATAAAATAAAATATGAAACTACACAAAGCATGGACAACCGCAGTAAAACACTAAAAAGGACTTAATACAAAGTAAGATACATTTTGTGTGTTTATATATATCATATATATAATCATGTAAATTGTAGAATAGACTGTAAAATTCAAAGTGGTTATCACTTACCAATTACACGACACAGAGTTTCATGCCATAAAAGTAATTTTCAGATGTTTTATTTTTATTTTATAATGCCATATATCTATATATATATATATATATATATATATTTTGTGTGTGTGCACAATGAACAAGGCTTCAGAGAATGTTGGTTGGTTGGTTGGTTGGTTGTTGGGTTTATGACATATCAACCTTTGTAGGTTATTTAACGCCAAATCCATTTTTATGTAAATAATCTGTTCTATTTAAAACAATTCAGTTTAGCATAAGTACACAGTTTAATCGTCAAAAACATTTTTTATTTCAAACTATTCAAGCAGTTATATGTAACAATTCAGTTAAGTGTAAATACAGTTTTAATGTCGAAAAACAGTTCTATTTCAAATAATTCAGTTAAACATAAGCACACAGTTTAAATGTAAGTATGGTTTAATTGTCAAAAACATTTATTTCAAGCTATTCAGTTTACTCAAACAATTCAGTTTAGCATAGGTATGCTGTTCTATTCAACCCATAGATAGGGCCCTATCAGGTGCTACCATTCCGGGCCAGAGTGGACTTAGGAGCGATGGCAATGAAGGAGTACTCCGCATTCCCCAAAGCTCCAGCACTGCTGGAACCTCAACATCAGATTGTTTAGTGTCATATCCAGGACACTCGTTTGGTGGGTGGGGGGTTACAGTCAGTGTATTCTACAGCCCCAGCCGACTGGTCAAAGAGAATGGTATTTGTTCATTTCCTTCAGCCGTATTCTTGTGTTTGGTGAGCTTCATACCAAGAGTTGCAACCCTGAAGCATTATCACTAAGATTTATTAATTCTTTTTTTGAATAGTAAATAAAAATATACAAATGCATAAAAGAAAAGAGAATTTTAGGGATACAGATATACAAAAATGTATAGCTTTATTTTAATGAATAACTAAGTTATCTATTTTTTTTTAAAGGTTTATAAAAAAGGTGCACATACAGACATGAAAAAAAAAATTATAAATATATCTGATTTGGAATTATCATGAGAGCCATTCTCTTGGACAACATAGAATCAGTTTGCTGATATACTATAACATTTCCTTTCTCTTAATTTTTTTTTTCATGCACTGAGAAAAACAGACTTTGCTACAACAAAACTGCTAACAATTCTAATGGATGCTGTTCAGCATTCAAACAAGTGAATTCATGTGGAATATAACAATTCCCAATGGAACTGGAAGACAGAAGAAAGAAAAAAAAAAGAAAAAAAATGTCAACTTGAATAGTCAGTGAAGAACATGTGAACAACAATAATTAGAAATATGCAAAAAGACAAGTGCTTCCACCCTAACAAATTACCAAAAAACACTGAAATAGGACCACATTAGAATACAATGAATTTATCCACAAACACAAAAACCAAAACTGAATCCAAGATGTTATCCAAGAGACAGAATTTTGACACCCATATCCATAGCAATAAGAAAAGTAGAGAGAGAGAGAGACCTGAATTTAAAAAAAATCAGATACAAGTGTGAATTATAAAAACAATACCTTTTATTGAAAATCCTTTTGAAAGCATGGAATATAATTTTATTTAATAGAAAATATCATTGGTATAGCAATTAAAATAAATAAATAAATAAAATAAAAATATTTACAAGGGAGATTGATTGACAAAGTAATATTAATAGATTTAATACCATCTAGTCCAAGGTTGGTTATTTAGTATTTATCAGCTCCTCCAAAATCCAAACAATAATATTGACTGTTTTTCATGACAAATTTTTTTAATTCATAAGTTTTTGTTTTTTTGAATTTCCACAACTCTTTAAAATTTTCATTAATAGCAGAAATTTATTTTGGGCTAAGAAAACATACAGAGAAGCTTTTATTACAAAATAAAGACAATTTCTTAAATAAAGGCAATTATTTCCCCATTCACAATCCCAGCTGAACAAATAGAAAATGTATTGCCCCAAAGAATGGCAAGGGATACTCTTTGGAATAATTTATAACCAAGAAATTGAATGACTAATTCAAAAATTTAATCATTTAACTATCATGCTATAATCAGTATTTAACTACATTCCCTAGAAGGTAGTAAGTATGTGCCCCACATGGTCAGTGGAGGTGTGTAAAGCCTAGAATAGATGCAGTCTCAACGATCAGTGTCACAATACATTGACTTCCAGTGGTATAATGAGAGAGGTGATATCTCAGGACTAGAATCCCTGGAACGAGGCTCACCTTGAAGACAAGAATATGGGTAAGGGAAATGAACAGATACTTTGCATTAAATATGCTACTGTCTGCTGATGATAATATGATAGTTCTAGTAAAATGGCTTTGGTTTAAGAAATAGATTTTTCTTTTTATGGTTAACCTTTAGCACTCAGTAGGAAACTTTATTGAACTTATCAGATAGTTTGTCCTATCACTGCAGGCATCTCTGATTAGTATGTTTGAATTTCTTGGCTACATTGTCACGACCTGCTGTGTTAATGGTTAAAAATTAAAAAAATAAATAAAATAACCTTGACTGAAATCACACTTTCAAAGTTAGTAAGTGCATAAAAATCATCATTCCCTTGACAAAGAATTCAGTGGAAGAGGAAATAATTCTCTTGAATAATACACAGTATTTATATATTGTAAGAGAATGGCAAATATGTATTTACCCAACCCCTCCACTACAAGCAGGATGTAACACAAGGTCAATTTGTTAAGCAAATTAGAGCTGGTTTGAATTAAGTTTTCCTTCTTCTAGACTGGTTGCTTAATGAAGGCTAAAGAACCCAGTCTGCCCTACTATTTACCCATAGCTGAAGGGAGAAAAGATGGATTCATGCCTTTCCCAAAGGCATTAGCACAAGTGAAATTAAACAGCCTGGTCCAAGATTTGAACTCTGATCACCAATTCCATTTCCTATGATGATAACTTATGCTAAGTGTGCTTCCTAATTGTCTAAGTATCTTGTCTAAATTTCTGAAATCAGGAGGGGTTATTTACCAGAGGGTACAGTAACCAAAATGTGATTATAATAACCAAGATGAGGATAATCATCCAAAGTAATGTAAATAAGTTATCACTAAAATTTAAAAGAAGAAATGTCTATAGTAAAATGTTAAGAATGACAAGTCAATTTCTTTATCTCTAGTATTAAATTGGTAAAACTCATTTAGATAAATTCACTAAAAGGAAAAAGTAAATCAATTTTAAGTAACAGTCAAGTACAAGGCTACAATAATAAAGCACACAGTGGGGATTAAACTCATTTTACTCGTTATTGTTGCACAGCAACATCCCAGTGTAAACAAGGTATTTTAAAAAAATGCATGAAAGAGTCAAGTCTGTTTTCAATGACTCAATCTTACCTGAAATGATTTTGGGCTAGAGAGAGAGAGAGAGAGAGACCCCCAACTGGGTTCAGTTAATATTTCACATCTTTCTTTAATACATATATTATTTAAAAATTGATCTTCTTTTAAGTGGGCAGAATGAATTAAACAGTTTATTATGACACATACACCTCCCTACTGTGTTTAAAGGCTGCAGAATCTTTAGACTAAAATATTTGTGATAGAGTATATCATATAGTACTATTTGAAATTCATCAGATTTAGTATTGCCTAATAATCATGAAAACATGAAACTATTTGTTGCAATATGTGGTTTTAATTTCTATTATACCGCTTATACATAAAGTCAAATGATTAAAATTGCTTTTTAAAAATATCTAAGATGTCAGTCTTTTAGGATAACACTCAGTTTCACAATGTCAACTGATCTTAAAAAAGCTTGTCTTGTGTTTAAAAATTTTTGTTTTAAATGATTACTATCTAAATATCGGGCTTGTTAGTCTAATGAGTAGAGTGTTCGCCAATGGTCCGGGAGACCGGGGTTCAATCCCAGGTAGAGTCATACCAAAGACTAAAAAAAAATTGTACTTGATCCCGCCTTGCTTAGCACTCAGCACTATAAGGTAAGGATCAAGGGTAAAGTGGAGCAATCCAGGGAATGGAGTAGTGCCCTCATCTATACCTCGGTGTAGTAACTATTGAAAAGGGAGCCTTCAGGTCCCCCTCAACTATCTAAAGCAACTCAAGAATGATTCATATCATGAAACTGATTATTATATTAAAGGGCTTGTAATGACCAAGATCTTGTTTTTAAAGGTTTGTTTGAAAAAGCGTTTTCTTTTAATCAATAATTTACATGACTTTATAATGGCTCTGTACTTGATATTTATCACAGTAGAAGAAACAATGTAAGGTGTATTCATCATCCTTGTTTTTTTTATTTTTGTTTTTTTTACATTACATATGTGAAAATGTATAGCGATAAGAGATTTAACCCCCCTTCCCCGCAAAAAAAAAAAAAAAAAAAAATCTTCAGGGATTATTTTATTTGCAGAAATATTTGCCAACATTAAATGGTTAGGTATTTAGACATTCCTCAGGGTGAGTTAGTTATTAATAACTTCAACAACAAAAAAAAAATCAACATCTGAAGATCTTGTGTTTTTTTCATTTATCAGATTTATCACCAGTTTTTCCGATATACATTTTTTTTCATACACCCATACACAAGAAAAAATATATTTATATTTTGTGCATAACACTTTTTTAGGATACTAGAATACGAAGAGATGAATGAAATGGATAAGTAAATTCACTCTTATAACCTGAGACAATTATACACAAATGTTATTTAGTTTCTTTCCTAAATAAATAAAAGAAAAAAAAAGAAGACATTCCAGAGAAATTCAAACATATCTCCATTTGTATATTCAAGTTTAGGCAGAGGATCATTTTACCTCTAGCTCCATAGTCACGAATATAAACATAAAAACTTAGAGCACCATAACATTTTTTATATTAGTGTGACGCAATTGCAAAAATTATTTAAATATTGCCATCATTTTTGACAGTAAATAACTAGTAATGACAAAAATCTATTATGCTAATATTGACTTAATGGTAGTTTTAATTGAACTAATCATGCATCTTACAATTATGATACATAAAGAAAGAAAAAAGGGAGAGAGACATTTAAATGATAAAAAAAACAAAAAAAACAAGTAAAACTAATATCAACAAATCAGAAATTTTTGAAAAGTTTATTTTTTTCTGTCAACTATTTTTTTTTTTTTTAAAAATCTTTTTTATTTCAATGACACAAAACTTTTTATGGTGAAAATTAATTTGGCAAAATTACTCAATGTTCAAAAATGCAATTAAAAGACAAACCTATTTTTAACACTTTTAGAAATTAGTCAAAGGATAATGAAAAGTTCTTGCCCAAACCAAAAAAGAAATGACTTTTTAAAAAGATAACTTATTTTTTTGTTTGAGAAATTCAAGAAATGAAGTGGTAAGCATTTTGAACTTATGAATAAATATGTGGAATCTCATATTTTTGTTTTACATCTTGAAGTCATTCCTTTCTTGGTCTGGCTAAAAATGTCTCAGCAAGCCCCTTGTAATAAACAATCTCATCTGTCTTCCTACAATTTCTATCAAGTATACTCTAGAATGAGATACTAACAAGGGTACCTGTAATTACCCAGGAAAAAAAATAAACAAATGAAACCAAGAATTAAAAGGTTGAATAAATTCTAACATGTATTTAAAAACAGAGGATAACAAACATAGCAAACAAACAGTATTTCAACAAAATGTAAAAAGAATCAATTTTGACCCTAAATTAACCTGTGGTGACCTCAGAGATCAGTGCAATCTAACCCATGTTTATCCTCAAGTCAAATTACTTACAGACTAATTTTTACACTCCACCTCCAATGCATACAACCAAGAAATCAAGCAAGTGTGATCACTGGTTTTATTAGAATTAATAATTGTTCTAAAAAGTGTTTGGTTGGTTTGGTTTTTGGCATGTCAACCTTTGTTGGCTTGTTGAAGTCAATTTTTCCCCCTAAGTAATTATAAGTAACTATTCCTCTTTAAAAATAATTATAATAATAATTTGTTTGGAAATAGTTATATGCTTAAACATTCCTAATACTTTTGATTTTCACACAGATCTATTTGACTCATTAACAGGTACTATTACTGCAAGTCATAGTAGTCTTGAGAGTAATGGCAATGAAGGGGTAATCTACACTCTTCAGATCTGGAGCCTTACAGTTTAGTATCATACCCAGGACACCCATTTTTAGTGGAGGTCTTATGCATCTGCTGGGGAATACATTGTACATATTCTAAGCCTTGCCAACAAGGCAACTTTCTAGAATATAAGACTTTTTTTTATTTTTCTAAACTAATTATACTTATGCAAACATGAGTCATACTTAAGAGATAGAAAGCAGAGTAAAATATTTCTAGAAGTCTTGTAAAATCCACAGTATCTCTTTAGCAAAATAACACATACTGACAGTGTGTAATCAAAGAAGGAATAAAATATGACATGTCAAATTTGCTTGATCTTTTGGCTGAAGATTAAAAAAGGGAGGAAAAAGAAAAAAAAGCATCCAAGACTAACACATTGTGTTAGACAAGTTCTGTTGACCCAAAATATCAGCTAATGTTTATTGTTGGTTCAAAAAATAAATAAAATAATCAAAGAAAAAAAAAAGTCAATAAAGATCTGTTTAGAAACATGAATCACTGTGTGAACCACTTTTTGATAAGGTTTCATTGTTTATAAAGATATTGGTTGAGTGCTTAGCAAAGCAAAGGTCCTAAGGAGAAAAAAAAAAAAGAGACAGAAAAAGAAAAAAGATAGAAAAGGAAAAAATACAAAACAAAAAAGATAGAAAAGAAAAAAAGAAAAAATTTAAAAAAAGAAAAAATTTAAAAAAAGAAAAAAGCCTTGCAGGAGGATTGTTCAAGCTTGTTTTTAGCTTCTAATAACAAGAAGCAAGTCCATCAGCTGATTGAATTTAACCTTATACTACCTTTTATCTCTTCACCAAAGAAAGAAGGGAGAAAAAAAACCCCAACTTAGCCAGTTTTAAATATCACACAATGTTAGAACTTGCCATTACAGAGAATTGTTGCTGTGAACCATTGATTGAAGATATTAGGGGGAAGACTGTGTGCACATCTGAGCATGTGTTTGAGTGAAGAAAAAGATGTGATGATATGTAGTAGACAACAATCTAATATACCAACAAAGTTTAATCAAGCCATATAGTCTCCCTAAGAGCTTAGTAGCACTTGCAATAGCTAAAAGGAAGTAAAAAGCTAGCACTTCATGTAATAATACCATTAAGGCTAGAACGTTCAAAATGTTATAGTAATTTATAATTACATATGAGATCAATTACTAAAATTTGTATCTTAAAAAAAAAAAAAAAAAAAAATCTGAATTTACTTATTTACAAAATTTTATCAAATAATTTTGGATAACTCTTTAGAATTTTATTTGCTAAAATCCTCATCTTGTTTGTTTTGAGGTAATTTTTTAATAAGTTTATTTTTTGAAACATTGATGATGTATATGTACAAAGAAATAAAATGGAAATTCTTCTAAGCTGTAGCTGTATCAGTACTGTTGTATAGATGCACCACTTGATTTTTAATGAAACACCTAGAGAAAAAGCTAGATGGAAACTACACCAGAATGCCATGTACAGTTTTGAAGTAACACCCTACAAAACAACAGCTCTGCAGCCCCTTACCTAAGACCACATAAATCATCCAAGATGAGTAAGATATGCTGGCCACGACAGGGAAAGTAAGGATGAACTCATAAGTGACATTCTCCAATAGACTCCTAATGTTGGCTGAGCAGCAAAAACTTATATTCATTGGCTCTGTGTAGATACTGCATGCTGTCTTGAAGACTTACCAAGAGTCTTAGCTTGATGAAATAGTGAACTGAACAGAAACTCTTATGCCAAAGATTCAATATAATCAAAGTAAAATTTGAGATAACTGTATTTGCACATCTAAAATGAAATGAGTGTAAGTGTTATGATTTTTATATTACTACAATTGTCATTATGTTTCTATGCATAATTAAATATAAATATAATTGAAATATATAACTGAAGAGCACCAAAAATGGCACCTCACATCCAAGTTCTTATTACAGCAATATAGTTAAAATACTTAGAGAATAAATCAGTTTTCAATCAAATTTGCAACAGAACTTGAATTTTGAACAGCCTACATTTGTATTGAACATTTTTTTAAATGATCCAAACTGATCACATACAGAGTTAACAATTAAAAGTCTAATTAGAATCCTTCATTCTTTTCTAAATAGAAACATCACTTATGGACAGCTGGAAGCAGTGTTTCATCAACCGAGACAGACATCAACACATGACTAGCAAAGGCATGGACAGCTATTGGTAGGCTATCGGTCATATGGAAGTCAGGCCTGACCAATAAAATAAAACAGATTTTTTCCAAGCAGTGGTTGTGTCGATACTGCTATATGGATGCACTACATGGACACTAACTAAACGTATGGAGAAAAAGCTTGACGGCAATTACACAAGAATACTGCGAGCAATATTGAACAAGTCCTGGAGGCAGTACCCCACAAAGCAGCAGCTGTATGGCCACCTACCACCCATCATGAAAACTATCCAAGTTAGATGAACCAGACACGTGGGGACACTGCTGAAGAAGTAGGGACAAACTTGAACCCTTTCACAGGGACGATCAAAGCAGAATGATCAGCTAGAACTGATATACAACAGCTCTGCGCCGATATAGGATGTAGCCTTGAAAACCTACCAGGAGTGATGAACGATTGAGATGGGTGGCAGGGGAGGGTCAGGGAGATCCGTGTTGGTGGCACAACATGATGATGACTCCTTAAATAGAAGCATCAACATTATGGGCCACTGTCACAACAGGAATCAAAGATCCACAAGTCGTCTAGTATATATTTTAAAATATTTGAGATTCAAAGAGATGATTTTCTTTCCTCTCCATGATATTAATTGTAAATTACACTATATGACGCAAATTTTGTTACTGGATATTATGGGTTAGTTCTTAATTGTTTAAGTAGTAAAAGTATAGAAAATAGCCATTGTTTCCCCTCAAAATGTTTCTGTACCACGGTTAATGAAATTTAGAAATTCACCTATTTTCCATATAAAAATGGAGCTACATTCACACAAAAATAATAAAACATGAATCAATTTACATTTATTTATACAAAGTTACACATGAATAAAATAACGTTTAGAAGTGAATAAAACATACTGACAGCAGTTACTCAGCATTGAATCTACCTTGAATGTTCTGGAAAATGGGTAAATTTGAATTTTTTTCATTACTTTGGTCATAAAAGCAAAGTTTGAAGAGAAAAATGTCTTTCCATTTACTTTAAGCATAAACAACTAAGAAATAACACTTTCTGCAAAGGAGCAAGATAAAACTATTTAAGGAAAGTTTTACTTTATCTGTTTATAATGCAATTGATAAAAGAAACACATGCATTATGTGTATCTGTTCTCAGTAGGTATACCAACATCACAAAACGGAAAAGAACACACTATACGCAAGCGGTGGGGGGAAGACTTCTGTTCATGTCATATTGGCTAATGCTATTTACTGAGTGTATCTTGATTTGAAACAAAGCCACAAATATGGACACCAAGTGAGGATCTAATTCATAATCTTGCAGTAATTCACCTGTAAGATTAGTGTGCTAACCATTATGCCATCTATCAGAAGAATTGGTTTGGTTTTCCTTTTTTTTTTTAATGGCATATCAACTTTTATGGGTTATTAATGCCAAAAGCCATCCTTTGTAGAAGAACAGTAGTGGTACTATTTAACCCACAACTGGGAGAGGTAGGTGGGGGTTCAAACTCAGTTACTATGATGTTACAATCCAGCAAGTTAGCCAACTGTCAGAATGAATTGGCTGAAATGGGATTTTGAAAAAACATCTTTGAATCATAATAATTCATGTTGAAATTTAAGACAATAAAATTGTAGAATGTGCTTGTTTTTGTGGGTTTTTTTTTTTTTTTTTTAAATTGGAGTACTTCTATATTTGGGATTATAAAGAAAAGACAGTTTGAAAATTAATTTCACAAGAGGTCAAGAGTCATCAGAATACTAATGAACTTATTGGCAAAAATTATTCTTAAAAAAAAAAAAAAAAAGAAAAAAAAAGAAAAGAAAATAAGTAAATAGATAAATAAATAAAAATAAACATAGAAAATAAATTAAATGTTCATATGTTCTGCATAAATTGTTACAATTGCATTCCTTATAATTTAGATCTGTTTTAGCTAATTAATTCATTCATATTCTGATGACACTTGACATCTAACAAAATATGATGATCTGATTTTCCAAACTGTCTTTTTATTCATCATTCCATCAGTTTCATTCCAAATATACACACACAAAGGAAGACAGTATGGAAAATTAAATTGACATGTTTTGCTATAAAGACAGCTTGATTTATTATTTGAGATTATTAGAGAATAAAGCAATTTCCAGTCCAATTTGCAGCTGAATGATAATTTTGTGGGATTTGCTGAATGTCATTTTCTTTTAAATTATCCAAATTCTCCTTCGTAAATACAAGCATCAATATCATAGTTTACTTAATTATGAAATGCTAATTAGAATCTTTCCCGAATAGAAGCATCAATATCATCATGGATCGCTATTAATTATGAAATGCTAATCAGTAACCTTCACTCCCTCCCAAATAGAAACATCAATATCATGGATTACTGAACTATGAAATGCTAATAAGTATTCTTGATTATTTAAATAGAAGCAACAATATCATCATGGACAAATATTAACTATCAAATGCTAATTAGAATCCTTCACTCTTTCCCAAATAGAAGCATCAATATCATTATGGATCATGCAACTATGAAATGCTAATTTGAATTCTTAGCTCCTTCCTAAATAGAAGTATTAATATCATCATGGACCTCTAATACTATGGGAACCTAAAGGTGTTTATAGGTCATCAAGTGGTATATAAAAAGGCATATATTTTGATTGTCAATCGTGTAATCTACTATTGAACTCAACAATAAAAGATGAAAAGATATTTAAGATGAGGATTGTTAGCATGAATAAACAGAGTTGTTATAAAAAAAAAAAAAAAAAAATTCTGCTCATGACTGTGCCTGAGCATTGAAATTCTGTGATTGAATTAATCAAAAATTATTCAAGTATTAATAAAGATAAATGAAAGAGTCTCATAGAGAAGCAGAAAAGCTTTATCCTTTGTGGCATTCTGCTTAAAATCTTTTTTTCTTTCCTTGAAGCTATTTGATAAATGCTTAAAGCTTCCTCTTGGGCCATTTAAAACTTATAGAGAACAGAACTTCTTCAAAAGAGACTTGAATGAATGCATTGTTTTATCTAAAAAGCAAGTTTTGGGTTTGTTTTTTTGAATTTAAATTAAATGAAAAATTGAATTTAAAAAAAAAAAAATACTGAAAGCTATTGTATTTTTGTCTCAAAAGTTGTGAAAATGGCCCCTGGGATTAAATATAAGGCTGAGAAGGCAAAGGATTATTTAAAATTGCGGTCACATTTTCCCAGCTGGATCCTGAGGGTGCTAAGGGACCCAAGACCACCATCATCAGTCCTGCAATCTGTGGAGAACAAACATGAAAAGTTCTCAAAAGGGAGGCTACTGATAAAGGTTCCAGTAAAGACAGCTAAGAAAAGAAAAAAGTTTTTATTAAAAAGGACACAAAATAGTAACATAACATAAAAAGCTGTATGGTATGGCATAGTACAAATTCAAGCCATCAATAATCTTAGGAAATTTTAAAAGGTGGTATAAAGAGCAAGGGATATCTTGTAGACATCATGTATTCATAGTGTTTAAATGTGTATTCTCTCATTACCAAGTGATACAGCATGTGGTACTGTATGTGTGTACAAAATGTCTATTTAAATTAAGTGCATTGACCTACTGGATTTGAAAAATGTTTTCAAGTATAAAATTGGCTTGGATAATTAACTTTGAGGTTAAAGAAGATATAAATAAAATCATCCATTTTATACTTACTGGATATCATCTTTAAATGGGGAGCAGTAACCAAGGGGAGGTTATGCTGTGTAAGGAGTGTACAAGGCATGTCAGATATATCTTGTTAATTATCTATGTAAACAAATGTCTATTTAAAATTTTTTTATATAATAATTGGGATTTGAATGAAGCAACTAAACTGAAGACAAGAGGTTTTTGATTATTTTTTTAATCTTATAAGAAAATCCATATCAGCAAATTTTGGTCTCAACATTGGGTTATCAATTAGTCCCTATTTTGAATAACATAAAAGCTCATTCAAATGCAAATCTATTAAAATGTTTTTTTTTTTTTTTTTTTTTTAAAGTATTAGGTGTATCACTTCCAAGACTAAGCTTATTGTAGCTCCTTATAGTAAAATGTATCAATTTAATTTTCCACAGTGTCCTCTGTACACACACAGAAGATGCCATAGGTAAAGTGGCACCATTTTGAATTATTAATTTTGCACATGTACTTTATTTGTTTCAAGTTTTGTCTATTCTGCAATAAACTAGAGTCAGTTGGGAATTGTCCATGAGGAAAGCAGCACCATGACACAGTTCACTCCTTCAGAAATTCGGTTTGGTTTGCTTTTATGGCATATCACCCATTGTATGTTATTTAATACCAAAACCATTTTTATACAAATATACAGCTCTGTTTCAAACAATTCAGTTTAGCATAAGTACATAATTTAGTTCTATTTAACCCATAGATAGGACACTATCAGGTGCTACCACTCTGGGCCCAGAGTGGACCTGGTAGTGATGGCAATTAAGAGGAAATCTGTATTCCCCATAGCTCCAGCATTACATGAGCCTCACCATCAGATTGTTTAGTGTCATATCCAGGAAACTCCTCTGCAGAGATGTAGTCTGCATATTCAGCAGCCCAAACTGACTGGGCCACCAGAAATTTGGAAATGGCATGCTGTACTGCTTGGCAATCATGTCAGAAGCCCTAGTACAAAGATTTCAGATTGTTTGGGAGTCAATCTGAGAACAGATTCATATTGATAAAAACCAAACACCCAATCCACATGATGTTTGAGGTGGACATGAGCAACGGTGATGTTACACCTTCATTCATTTTCCCTCAGACTCTATGCAATGGCCTACATCAAGTGTCTATAGTAGGTAGGGCTTCCTTGGATCAAGAGAATGGCTGCTGTAAGACCCTACATCCAGCAACAAGACTAGGTCCTCCTCCTTGTTTAGCAGGATACAGTCTTGATAGTAAGAAAATTTCTGCGATCACATCACCCCTAACATCTAGCCACTTAACTCCCCAGATGGTAATCCCTTTATTATGAGTGTGGTGTGGTGTGGTTGAGCGAGAAACCAACAAAAGTCTGTACAATACCAAAAATGAACTGAAAGCAAGGATAACGGCAGCATTTGCTAATTTAAACAAGGAGACAGTCAGAAAGGCTCATAGGAGATTCTAAAGTCATCTGGAGGCAGTGGTTGAAGCCAATGGCGATTTCTTTGAATAAATTTAATCAATAGTACTTCAAGATATTTTCATGTAATTTTGGTAAATACATCTGATAAAGAGAGATGTCAGTGTTATTTTCTGTTTTATGTAATTTACATGTCAATTTACTCATCGCAGTATAAATAAATATATAAATAATATTAAATAATGACCATATTATAGAAAGATTTTCAATAGCTAACAGGATTAACAGCAACAGACAAATTATTCAAATTCAAACATTTAACCTTCCTTTAAACCTTACAGAATATTAACAGATTCTTCTTCTTGGTTTTAAGCCTAGATGCGAAAAATAAGCATCTTGAACCACTTATTCTAACCATTATATTCTTGCTAAATATTTACTTGTATTGTCTGAATATATTTTAGCATCACTTTTACAAATATGACCTTTAAAAGGACTATTAGCATTGTCTAAAGTTTATAAGAGAAAAAAGAAAAAAATCATTTTGTAGCATAGTAACAACTGAATACTGGCCTTTCAGATAAAGTGGGTTAATATTTATATAAATATCAGTATAATTTGGTTGTCAATTTACTTTCAAGTCAAATACAAACAATGGTCGTGTGATAAAGGTTTCTTCAAGTCTGCTCTAGCTTTGGACTTATAAAAGTTTAAAACTAAAAGTTAAAAGTAATTCTGTAAAACATACCAATAGAGAAACACTCTCTGATCAAGTAACTTCAATTGGCTTAGTTTAAGATAGAAACCAACAAAGCATAAATAGTTTTCTTGAGAAGAGTATCAAAATATTAAAACTTTGATAATCAAATTTTGATTTCTTACAGATACATTTTTTTTTTTAGAGTTACTTTTATTCTTTAAAGTTTATTAAAGAAATAAAGAAAAAAAAAAGCTTAGTTTTAAATCTCTAAGCAATTCTAAGTCTATATTCATTTTTATTCCATTTCAAATCTGACTAAAAACCTCAGTATAATAATGATTTTTATGATAAAAAAAAGTTTGATGAATATACATAATATCTAATTGAAGATATTGTATTTAATGACACATAAAGCCTTTCCATTTACATTTAATATTATTGAGTTGGGTTACGCACAATCGTTTTATAGACTTACCTTTCAAACTTGAAACATATTTGATCGCATATAAGATGATCTAAACCTAACAATTATTGTCAGAAAAAAAAAAATGGAATCAGTAACCCAAGTTCAAATTCTGCATGAGGCTGTTTGAGTTTTACTTTATGCTAAAGTCCTTGGAAAAGGCATAAATCCACCTGTTCTCCCTCCAGATGCAAGTAAATAGTAGGGTAGATTAGGTTCTTTAATCTTGCTTAGGCAATCTAGAGAAAGGAAACTGAATTCAAACCAGCTGTACTCCACTTAAATGGACACCGTGGCAGAGGGGGTTGGTTAATTACATGTAAGACAATCTTTAATTTATATTTAATATTATAGTAGTTAGGAACTAGCTTGGCAAAGAACAACTGCTAGTAATCTGCAACATATTAGCTTACCAGACACTTCAACTTTATGTATTTAAGACTCAGAAGCTATTTTAAAACTATTTGCTGGAAGTGGGGAGGTAGCCCTCTTAGATGCCATCAAATATAGTATTTTCTATACTCAGAATTAAGACCACTCAACATTTTTGTTAAAATAAGATAAAAGGTAAATACTCAAAGAAAAAAATAAAATAAAATAAATAAATGGACAAATAAATATTGTAATTAGACTCAAATAATTGATGTACCATACTACAGTTGTCTTTAATAGAAAGTATAGATTTAAACAAAAAAAAAAAAAAAGTATAAATGAACTCTAGATAAAAATATCAGTAACAATTTATTATACTGACCACAATAAACTTAGCTCTCCTTAAAAGAATAGGGATTGAAGAAAAAATAGATAACTACTAATTATACCAGAAGTAATTTGAAAGCATTTTATTTATTTTTTTTAGATTTTAATTTGGATTTTTGTATGATTAAATTTAAGGTATCAGGAAAAATAAGTATCCTCAAATCATTGACTGTTAATAAAAATTTACATTGAATTTTCTCCAGCTTTACAAATAAAATATTTCAGAAATACTTGTCATATGAAGAGAAAAAATATATTAAAAATCTTTTTTTAAAGAGTGATCAGATTGCTTACTGCTTCATAGGATGGTAAACAACTGGCCTGGAGACAGTGAGATGTCTGGTGACAGTTATTAGTTTCTCTTTTACTTCCTATTATTATTTGTAGCAATAAATTTCAAACAGATCAACTTTAATGAAAGAATTTTATCAATACTGTCTACTATTCAACTAAAAAAGGAAGTTAGTTTCCCCACCCCCAATTACCTTTAAAATACATTGCAAAATATTTTTCTTAGTTAAAACATTTTTTGGTGTAAATGAATTTTTGATTGTCTTAAAATAGAATATACAACTGAAATTTAAAATCCTTGTCTTATACACAATAGAGATAAAATGGAACAAGTTTAGTGACATAGCTGGGAGGGGAGAAAAGATGGATGCGTGCCTTTCCAAAGTGCATTAACACATTAATGAAAACAGCTTTGTTGTGGATTCTATTTCCTACAATGATAGCTGTTATACTATATGTAACACGGTAACAATCATAATTTATTAATGAGACGTCTGATATTGTTTACAATTACAAAAAGTTGTAATATTAGAGTTAAATGAACAGATTGACAGAAGGAGCACATCAGACAAGTGATGATTTGACAGTTGCAAATTCAACATAAACTTGGCATGTTTCATTTTGGAAAATGAACAGTTCACAGTGGTATGTAATGCCAAACATACTTACTATTTGCCGAGTGTGGATAAGGTTGGGGAATCATCCAGATGGAAGCATATGGTACTTATAGAAATTGAGGATGTGGTAAGCAAGGAACTTTGACTTCAAATCTTCTGAATACTAAAGATCAATGAGTTCCACTAGCAGTTGTAATGGTAATTCTTCACAGTCAACTTCAAAAGGCAAAGAGAAAATTCTGAAAGTTGGACGAAAAGCTGCATAGCTGGGCCTGTAGCTCATGAGCTGGGGACCTTTGCTCTATATAGATTGAATAACTAAAAATGGTTGGCTTCTTCAACAAGGTTTGGGTTCTTGATTTAATGGCATATGAACCTTTGTGGGTTATTTCATGCCAAATCTATCCTTGTAGAAAAGCTATTTAACTGTACTATTTAACCTATAGCTAGGTGGATAAGAGGGTTCATACCTCTCAAGAGTATTAGTGTGAAAGTGAATATAACAATGTTACTGGAGTTTGAATTCATATACTTCAAGATTGCAATCTAGCACTTTAACCATTACGCTATGGAGACTCCTCAACAACAAGCAGCTTTATATGGGTTTGTAGATTTATAATTTTATGACTGGTTTTTGATGAACACACATATCTTTTAATACAGATGTGTTGGACTGCAGTTTGGGGACCCCTGGAAATGTTCATCTTATATGCCAGCAAATATGATATTTAGTGTGTCATTTTCCTGGAGATGATATATATATATATATGTATATATGTACATGCATGCACACACACACACAAGGGTGGGCTGAAAAGTTCATATGATGATATATCTGCTATTGAATGACCTTTTGACCAATGGGATACAAACATTACAACACTTATGAAAGAAGAGAGGCTATTTTGAAAAATAAATCTCATTTGGTCACATTCTATGAGGGTGTCAACATATGAACTTTGTGTGTGTGTGTGTGTGTGTGTGTACAGACACACACACACACATTCATTCATTGGGGAAATGTCTTAAGATTTATCTACTTCAGATGATCTCCCACTGTAGTTCAACTTTAAGAGTAATTTTTCCTCACAAGAAATATTACTTGAATAAGTAAACCATGTTATTATTACAAAAAATGTTAGCCAAAAAACAATTGCCAATAATGTGATGAGACCAATAATCATTCTTTTCAGAATGTAGAAAACAATTTACGCTTTGTTTTATTAAAGTTAACGCCCTATTTTTTTTAATGAATGGGCGTGTCTTAAGAAGTTCTTTCATTAGACAAAGAATTTCTCTGTTCTTATCATCAAAATCTTTAAAATCACTTGCAAACTTTGATTTTTTTTTGTCTATTAGAGTGCTGGCACTTAATACATTACTTTTTAAAGTAGCTTTGATTTTTCAAATTTTATATAAATAAATTTCTATATTTAAAGAGGAAAAAAACAAAATGTATCATCTCAAAGCAAGAGATAAGCAGAGCAATTTAAACAAATACACTTTTAGCAAAGATTCAAATATCTTTATGGTAAAGTTGGCAGGCATGCAATTTAGTTGCCTTGGATATTCAATGTACCCTAAATTACTATATAACTTGTATAAACCCAATTTTACTTAAATTTTATGGTTTTAGCTTATATCAGTGGTATAAGATGACCTCCAAACAACCTATACAGTGATATATCAATATATAATTAAATACTCTGAGTGTATTGGCAGTAATAACAAATAGCAAGAGTAGCCAAAAGAGAATTTCATTATTTCTTAACTATATGTGCTAATACTATTATGTCTTTATGCAATTAAAAAATGTAAACTATCGATTATTACATTTTGTTAAACTTTACATTTCTTGATAATTAAAACAGTTATTATTCAAAAGTTTCAGAATAGAATAATAAGAAATTTTAAAACATTAAAAACTTATTCATTTTAGCACATAAGTCTTAAAAATAATTCAGTCCCCCCCCCAGCCTATTAAAACCTTTCTAAACAAAACAATCTTAGTTTTATTGCAGATTTTATTTTCCAATTCAGAGTATTTTTTTTTTTTACATCTCATACTGGAATTTCAAATAAAGTCTCACCTGATTTAATTTATCAAGCTACTTATTTTTAAAAAGAAAATCTTTTTAAAGACTAAATGATATATACTTTAAGTTGTCTATTTTAAAGGCAACTCATTTTTGTATTTAGCCTACAAGACAATCTTTTTTTTTTCTTTTAATGATTCCAAGTATCATTATAGCCATTGAAATATACATTACAATTGGTTCTTCTCTGATTATATTTAAGATTTAATACCAATCAAAAAATAATGTAAGTATTTAAATTCTTATTCAAAATTTGTACAGGGTATTTTGTTGGTTATCTGGATAGTAGCTTGGAGTCATCAAGTAATCAATAAAATTCAAGTGTCAACAACAATACCTTGAAATAAATAAATAAAAGTTTGAATATAGGCAGATGGTTTAGATAAATTGTCAAAATTTATGGAGATGATTTAATTTCTTTAATGAGGAAATTAAAAGTTAACTCTGGACTTATTTCAAAAGGAAGATTTATATACATTAAAAATTATATAAAACACATATTTTCTTTGAGTTTCTAAAATTTGGTTTAGAAAAAAAAAAAAAAAAAAAAAAAAAAGGTGAATCTCATTTCTTTACCAGCATAATACATTTGGCAAAATAAAATAAAATATTTTTTGGGAGGGAAAAAATATGAAAAATTTACAGCTGAAGAAGAAAAATTAAAATTTGATTTTTAAAGTAATTTCTAAGCAATAGAATAGATTAAAGAATGAAAAAACAGCAAAAAACAAAGAAATATTTTTGAAAATTCTCTTTTCAAATTATATTAATGCATATAAATTTACTCAAAAAAAGTAAAAATTCATAAATGAAAGTTTGTTTTTTTGGCAGGGGAGGAAAATAGTAAAATATTCAAGACAATACAGAGATGTATGGTTTATTTTTCATCTCCTAAAAAAAAAAAAAAAAAACATTTCCAATGACAGGGACAGATTAGGTTTCTAAAAGAGATAGCATTTATTATTAAAATAAAATAAGGTTAGCAAATAGAAAGAAAAAGAGATTAGAAAACCTGTGATTCATTAAAAAAAATCTTTTTTTAAAATTAAATCATACAAAAGAAAAAAATTTCCAGTCTTTTACCATTCTGGAATTATTTGAAACAAAAACAAAAAAATAAATAATCAGGAAAATTAGCTTTAAAATAAAATAGCATTCAAAGCATAAAAAGCAAGAAAAGGTATAAAGAGAAAAGGTTTCTGTCTGTCTAAATCTGGTAACAGGTGTACATTTATTTTTTTTTAAAATAATTATTTGAACTACAAACAGTAGCCATATTGAATTTTAACAGTTCATTTTATGAAATATTTCTTCCTCTAAATATACATTAATCATCAAATCTGTTACTTAGAGAATATATATATATATATATATATTACTGATTATTACAAACTCAAATCATAGAGCTTAAATATACAAGATTTAAGAAATATTCAAATACTTAATACCAAAGATTTTATGCTGCATATTGAGTGGGGGTTGTATTTGAAGTTTGGGAGGGGGAAAAAAACAAAAAGAAAAACAGCTTCAATCTAGAAAAAGGATATACCCCCCCAACCCCAAAATCTACACTAGAAAACTTTAAAAATTACAAAAATATAAACAGTTCAAATGTATTTGTTCCCTCTTTTCATGCACTTATTTATATAACTGATTATGTTCCAGATCTGAAGATACTTTGAAAAATCAATAAACAAGGAATTAAGGCCTGTAAGACAATTTCAGAAATAATTATTCCTGACTATTTGTGCATTTATGATTAATTCCTAAACTCTAGCACTTTGGTATAAGAATGATAAATTAAAAGAAACCTTACGATCTTTTTCATGAAAAGGTTTTTTTTTTGTTTTTTTTTTTTTAGACAAGCTCTTTCAAAAGGACAATAAAAGGATTTATTTACAAAGTGTTTGGTTAGTTGAAAAAAAAAAAAAAAAAAAAAAAAAAAAAATCACTTAGTTGAATTATTCAAACAAACAATTTCTGTTTGGCTTAAATGAAAGTATATTCTTGTTTCTTTTTCATTTCATTATATCATTTTTAATGTTCAAATTAAAAAAAAAAAAAGAACTCGATGAGCATTGCATGTGTTAATGGCATTAATACTAAGTGTAACTGTAGTTTCAGTGACCAAAAAAAGTAAGAGTGAAGGAATCTTCAGTCGAATATGAGGAAGTACGTATTTATCCAGTCCTCAAGCATGAGCAAAATATGACACAAGATCAGTTTTTAAGCAGAGTACAGCTAGTTTGAATTCAGAGTTTTCCTTCTCCTAGACTGTGTTCTTTAGCCTTGGTTAGTCAACCAGTCTACTATTTACCTATAGCTGAGAAGAAAACAGGTAGATTTATGTCTTTTTTCAAGGACATTTGTATGAAATGAAATACAAACAGCCTCATCTTGATTTTAATTTTGGGTGACCAATTCCATTTCTTACAACAATAACTGTTACACACAGCACTCCTCCAATCTGTACAAGTAATGATTTCAACAAACTAAAAAAACTATAATTTTCTCAGATTTCTGGAAATTATCTGATAGATTGGTTGGTTTATATGGTATATCAACCTTTGCAGGTTATTTAACACTAAATCCTGTTCACACACATATGTATATATTAAGTATATATACGATTTGTAAACAAATAGTTTGTAGGTAATATAATCTGGACAAAGTTACATATGCACTGTACATCTGAAAGGGCTATTGAAAGACTGTAAAATTATTCTGGACAAACATTCAGCCCACCCTAGAACAGAATTGTTGTGTAAAATATGTACAAGATCATAATAGCTACCACACTGTACATCCTTTATTCAACCCTATGACTAAGTATTAGGCACTTTTTATAGTGACCTAAACAGCATCCAGTGCTGAGGCTCCAGTTCTGGAGCTCTAAGTTGTGTAAAGTACCTTCCATTACCATTACTTTTAGATCCACTTTGACAGAATGCTAGTACCTGTTATGGCCCCATGTATAGGCAAATTGATCTGTTTGAAAATTACAAGCATTGGATAGGAATACTTAATACCAAATAACTGTGAGCAAAAAATTATTATAGACAAATAAAAAAGATATCTAAAAGATATTTTAACAAATTGTATTGAAATATTGAAAATATGAATTGTTATTATTACAATCTCACATTTACAAATGAATAAGATTTTAGCAATAAATAACCCATAAGTAGTTGATATGCCATTAATTAAATAAACCACACTATCATGTTTTATGAGGGATATGTTAGATATGGCAAATATTCTCAAGCCTATTGAGTTATTTAAAAATGAATTTAATTTCTAATAGTCCTGATGCTTTAAAGATATTAGATGCGCATCATTAGTGAGTCAGAGGTGTAGTAGGGAATAAATATTGTAAAATATTTTGTCTAAATTTATGAACTGGATAAGTATTACATAATGTTGTACTCTGACTAGTATCCTTATCTTGGTTGTTATTATAGTCACAAATAACTAACTTTATAGTATTGATAGCCTCTAAGCATGGACAACAAAATAAGAACAATCTACCCCGGTGTATTGAATAAAGGATTCAGTTCAAAATTCTTGGGTTACTGACTATGACATACACCTGAAAAGGGTTAAGATTCAATGGTTAAAATGTTGGCACTATAATAGCAACCAAGATGAGGACATGCTAATTATGTCATAGTATATGATATATGATCTCTGTTGCTTCAGCAAAATGGATAATCCAGCAGAGTACTGAGATTGAGGGGGTCAGAGAATCGATGGTGTACTTGAAGTTAAAAAATAATTGCAGAAAAAAAGTGCATGAGGAATCATCAGATTAAGATAATTCAGTTTTAAATATCTCCCACAATTAGGATTTATGAATATTTAATTAGTAATTTGAAATTTCTTAAGTCCCATGTGTTAATTTTAATACAAAATGTAATAATATTGCATGCACAAATGATTCCCCCCCCCAAGCATTTTGCAATCCAAAGCCAGAATGACGCATATTTTAAGACTGCAATATTTGTATTATGCATCAATGAATAAACCAACTTCCATGTTCGCTTGTAAATTCTTTTAAGCATACAATACCACTGACAAAAACAGCCTGTTTAACTCATTTTCTTTGCATAACCCTAGAGATTTTTATATCATTTACTCCTTTAATAGCTCTCATACATTTGTATTATTCAAAAGCTAGTCTTATAAAACGTCACATGATGAAGTAATCCAAATGTAGCAGTTCCAATATGCCTTATAAAAAAAATAGCTGAACTTGTGGAAATTCCATGGTTTAATTAGAAAGCGCCACCCACCAAGGATTAAAGACGACAATTTTAATGCTTTACTGATGTATATAAATAATGTAAATATGGAAAAGGATGTATTTGTATATGAATAATATGCTAATGTTAACATATTTTTAAAACCAACTTCAGGGAAATGTTATATGACGCTATCTTGTCCAAAAAAATTATTTTCAAATAAAGAAGAAAAAAGTGGGAGGGCATGAGAACATTGTGTTCAAAAATTTCTACTTTTTTAAATTGATAAATAAATATATATATATATATATATATATATATATATAGTGTGCATGAATATGTAAGAGGTAGAGGGGGCTCCAGTTTAATTACAGCTGTGGTGAAGGCAAACTCTTGTGGAAGTTAACTACAAAATTAAAACTGAAAGAGGAAACTCCAGCATCAAACCTCTACTGATTTGTAGGTATCCTTTGATGGCAAAAACCTACGAGAAGGTACATCCACTGACATACAGTTGTTTTACTACCTTATCTTACATTTTTTGTATATTTTTCACAACTTGAATTAGTTATTAATCAGGATGTCTGAGTTTTAATGATGCCTAACAGTTACTATCATTCCAGGTCAGAGTGGACCTGGGAATAATGAAAATGAAAGGGTATTCCACACTCTACAAAGCCTAAGAACTGAAGCTTCACCATTGATTTATTTTGCCCAGTTGGCTGGGGCTGTAGAATACACTGACTGCTTCTCTGCAGAAGGGTAAGACCTCCTTCCCTACCATGTTTCCTTGATATGATACTAAACAATCTGATGGTGAGGTTCCAGTAATGCTGGAGCTTTGGGGAATGCAAAGTACTACTTCATTGCCATTATGCCTAGGTACACTCTAGCCCAGAGTGGTAGCACCCAGTAGAGTCCTATCTATAGATGTAATAGAACTAAACTGTGTACTTACATTAAACTGAATTGCTTGAAATAGGACTGTTTTGACATGCAAACTGCATAATTATGATAAACTGAATTCCTTGAAATAGAACTGTTTTTAACATTGAAACTGTACATATGCTAAACTGAAATGTTTGAAATAGAACTGTTGGACTAAACTGAATAGCTTGGAATAGAGATGTTTTTGACTTATGCTAAACTGAATTGTTTGAAATAGAATTATTTGTATAAAAATGGATTTGGCATTAAATAACCTACAAAGGTTGATATGCCATAAAACCCAAACAAAAACTGGTTTAGTGTCATACTACCCATTTTTTCCAGGGAGGGAGGTCTTAACTGCATCCATCTTGCATAGGAGATATCATATTCTAGGCTTCACTAACAAGGCGGTAGATGCATTGTTTGTCTGTCTTTTTCTTTTATGGATATATAAATATCACCACCCTCTCTCCTTCCCACAATGCATATCTTATATACAAAAGTAAGTAGGTAAGTACAATGGGACTAATATATTGATATCTTTTAAAAGCTGTATAACTTATTTCATAAACAAATTGCTGTAGAATGTATAAAGTTACATTTAATAAGTAAACATAATTATAAAAAAAAAATACACAGAAAGAACAACTAATGTAAAAGCAGTAGAAGATAAGGAAAAAAAAATGGCTGTAGTCTGAGCAACAGTATCATCTTACAGACAAGAGAGGGAGAGAAGAAAATTATTTAATCAGTCATGTTGCTTTAACATCAAAGAATTTGGAGGAAGAAACAAAACTAAACAAAACATTTTATGGCAAAGTCAACCAAGTGCAATTGTGGCAAGTGATTATTTTCAGCAATTTTTATCCAGAAATGATGAAATATGTTGGATGAGGGAATACGATTCTTTCTCTTGCGATATGGAGATAAAAAAAAAACTTAAAAACAAAACTTTTAGCTAACTAAAAATAAAAAATTCCACACAAACAATTTCTTCTTTCAAAATTCTTCACATTTGAAAAGGGAGGGAGCTTCTTAAAAATACCAACTTTAACAATAAACTTATGCATTCAAACTGACTTCTAAAATCACTCATAGAATAAAATAATCTTTATTTTATATTGGTTATCAAGCTTTTGTAACTTTTAGAAGGGAGAATGAGAGCATAAAACAGTTCATCCACAGAAAACATTGATCAAACTTTCTATATTGCTGCAGTTCAAACATCTGAAGCTTACACTTAATTTTGATTTGTAGATTTTAAAATATGAACCATCAAAGAAATCAATTGAAGAGCCAATATATTAGAGAGAGTTACCTAAACTGTACACAGATAAAGTATTCCAATCTAATACTAATAATTTTCAAACAGATCTATAAGATGTGACCATGTAGCTCCTCCTCTTACTTGAATAACAGCAGCTATGTGAAATGCTAGGAAGTCTATAAAGTGCTACAGAAGTTATATGGGTATATTCATCCAATTTGTGTTCATGTCTATTTAAGTCATGTTTGTTGAGTGGAGCTGTTGGAAATTTAGTGAATTCAGCAACATGTTTAAAATCTGACAAGCTCAGGATCTAATTGAGCACTTGAAAGCAGGCAGAGTGTTCCTGAAACAGTTTTGTGTAGCTCACACATGACAAGGAGGTCAACATATTGGTGGAACAGACAATAACCACCAGAGAAACATGGCAAGCATACAGGGTACAATCAGTCTGCCACAAGATCAAGGTACATCACACCAGTCAAAATAAACTATTTCATAAGTAGTGCTTTCCAGTGTCCACAGAACATACTCCTACATCAACTTGTGTGACACCCTGCTGACAGGGAGGAGCCATAGCTACATTCTTTTCCATATACCACACTGCCTTAAAGAGCTGGAAATAGGACACATTTTACCAAGCAATATGGAGCCAGCTTTTTACAGTCCAATAGCAATGTTTTCTGGCTCAGATGAGATAGTAACTGATGACATGTTAATAAGATTAATATACTTCTTGGTTTGGTTTGGTTTTATGACCCATCAATCATTATAGGTTATTAATGCCAAATCCATTTTTATACAAATAAACAGTTCTATTTTAAACAATTCAGTTGGGCATAAGTACATTATTTAGTTCTATTTATCCCATAGATAGGACCCTATTTTAGTTCTATTTAACTCATAGATAGGACCCTATCAGGTGCTACCACTCCAGGCCAGAATGAACCTAGGAGCAATGATAATGCAGAGTATCCCTTCATTGAAGGGATACTCTGCATTCTCCAAAGCTCCAGCATTACTGGAACCTCACCATCAGATTGTTTCGTGTCATATCCAGGATACTCATTGGAGAGGGATCTTACCCTTCTGTAGAGAAGCAGTTGGTGTATTCTACAACCCCAGCCGATTGGGCAATATTCTTCTTGGTCGATGTCTCCAAAACCACAAAGAATGTAATGTGCACTGTAATGAGTAGTGGGTTGAACAGCATTAATGCTTGATGCTTTTTTATAGTAAATTTCCAGTTAACCAATCCTAATTTCAAACATTATCAGATCAGATACATGACTGTTCTTTTGGATTGATTTGTTTAATGGCACATCAACTCTTTATGGGTAATTTAACACTGAAATTTTATTTTGTAAATGTTTGATTGTAATCATAACTGTATTTTTAATGCTATATTGTATTCCTGAATTTCACTTATTTTTCAATAATCATTAGTTTGCACACAGTTATATGGTATAAAGTATTTCTATCAAATACAAATAATTTGCAGTTATATAACCAGGCCATTGGCCAAATAAGTAGAGTGTTTGCCAATGGTGCAGGAGACTAGGGTTCAATCCCAGGTCAAGTCATATCAAAGACTCAAAAAATGGTACTTGATTCCGCCTTGCTTAACACTCAAAATTATAAGGTAAGCATAAAGGGTAAAGTGGAGCAATCCAGGGAAATGAGTAGCACCCTCCCCTACACCTCAATGTAGTAGCTATTGAAAAGGGAACCATCGAGTCACCCTCGACTAAGGTCGCCAGATTTACTTTTATATAGTTTCAAGTATTCTTATCTAATACACATAATTGATATACAATTATATAGTTTCAAGTAACTATTCCTATTTAATAATAATTTGTTTGCACACAGTTATACAGTTTCAAGCAACTAATAATAACAATCCTTAGTAAACAATTACAGCTTCAAGTAAATATTCTTAATACAAATAATTTTGTTATATGGCATTAAGTATTTCTATTGAATATGAATAAGACCTTAACAAGTACAATCACTCCAGTTCAGAGTGGACCTGAAAGTAATGGCAATGAAGGGGTACTTCATATACCCCAGAAATTGAGTTTCACCACCCTAGGACACATGACTGCTATTTAAACTACTAAAAATTGAAATGTCAGCAGATAATTTTTCTTTCCACCCACCTACCTACCTAGATAATAATCCAGACAAATTTCCTTCTAAAATTAAAGAATAGATATTCTCTTAACTAATATATTTAATTAAATCAATTTTGAGAGGGGGGTTCTAATTTTACAGTCAATTCTATTGTTTTTATTTATATATATATAAAAATGAAAAACCTCTCTCTCTCTATATATATATATATATATATATATATATATATATATATATATATATATACACTGATGGTCATTCTGGCATGCAATTTGCTTATATGGTTCCCAGATAAATATGAATAGAATTAGAACAGCTACTTTAAAATACGAGAATTTCAGCAAATTCTATGACTCCCTAACTATTTCTCATTGGTCTCATAACCTGGTTTTGGTGGTAGAGGCACTAATCATGTAGTGTTTAGGCAAGAATAGCCTGGCAGAGCCCATCCCTATTCAGGTCTTCATCTGGTTTAAATTCAGAGTTTTCCTTCTCTTTAACTGGTTGCTACACCAAAGTTAGAGAGCCCAGTCTGCCTTACCATTTACACATCGTCAAAGGGCGAATAGTTGGATTCATACCTTTCCCAAGGGTACAAGCATTATATGAAATGCAAACAGTCTGACTGAAGATTTGAACTTGAATTTTACTTCTAACTATTAAACCATGAGTGCCTCCATAAGTTACTTAAAGCTATAACTGTTTACAGATTATTGTAATTAATTACTTAAAACTGTATAACTGCTTAAATAAATAAACAAATAAATAAAAAAGGGGTGTGGCATTAAATAACCTACTAAGATTTGACATGCTGTAAAACCAACCAATGACATTGAACTCCCATTGAATGATTTGAACTATGCAAAGATACCAATGATTGTCAAGTCAAATCCTAATAATGATAATTCAACAATTATTACAAATCTTCTATTGTCATTAAATTTATAATTTCAATGTGTTTCATTAAAATAGTACCAAATTTTATGTCCATCTTATATTAAACTTACAAGATTAACATTTAAAAATTTAGTACCCATTATGTAAACATAGCATGATAATATTTCCTGCTTAGCAGAAAAAAGATAAATTAACTAGTCCTATATTTCATGCAAGTTTTATTTCTTTTGACAATAGCTATTACGCCATGAGCATCTTCCTAACATCCTATTTATTTCATGTGCCGCCTCTCCCATCTCGCTGAGTGGGTGGGGAGCGAGAACCAATATTATAATGTAACCATTTTCTGAGAAAATTCAGATTGCTAAATAAGATTATTCACATGAGAAACCCCTAATTAGCAATGTTTGATTACCTTGAAATCAATGATTGATTTAAAGAAAATAAAATTTTGTTAAAATTCAATTCACTTCCCCTTCTAATACTAGCAAATTTCATCTCTTCCCCCCCATTCCCAAAGGAAAAACAGACTTCCATTTTCTTAGAGGGAGAAAAAAAAATTTTAAAAAGAGAAATTTAAAAAAATGATGTTCAGGAAAATATGACAAAAATCGATTTTCTACAGAAATTGTAAATCTAATCAATACATTAAACAAAAAGAACCAATGTTTTTGAATCCTTAAAGACAATAGAGTCATTGAGATCAGAAATTTTGGCATCATTGCTTTTTGGAATGTATAGACTATAACTGCCAATATAAAATATTGTTGACATTTAAACTTAATGATAAAAATTAATTTCTTTATTGCAACGAAACTAAAGTGAGCTTTAACCCATTAAACCGAAGCCCTAATTCCACTTGCACTCTATCTGTAAACATTTGGGGCAAACTTCACTATTTCCAACAGGCTTGTGTAAAGAGAAATCAACAGTGAAGAATAGTGAATCATTAGTGAAAAGTTGCTCATATAAAATAATTTTATTCTTATCAAATGTTTGGCTGTGTCTTTTACCCAACCCATCCACACAAGGTCAATTTTTAAGTGGAGTAAAGTTGGTTTGAATTCCAAGTTTTCCTTCTCTTAGATGGGTTTCTTAAACAAGGATAAAGAGCCCATTCTGCCTTGTCATTTATCTATAGTTGAAGGAAGAACAGATAGATTCATGTATTTCCTAAAGGTATTAGCATAGAGTAAAATGCTAACAGCCTTGTACAGGATTTGAACTTGGATTGCCAATTCCATTTCTCTGGATGTATATCACTGCATTACAAAACTAATGATTTGCAGGTTACTGTACAATCTACATAAAGCAATCAGATTAATAAAATTTTTTGCTTTAGTTATATTTCAAAATTCAAATGACTAAAATTTATTAATACCTTTACTCCTCACTAGTACTTTTATTGTTTGTTTATTTTTTTTCAATTTTTGCACAGAATATATACTATTGATATAATATCTATTTCCAAATCAAATTCTGTTAAGTAATTCATCTTATAGTTCTCAAAAATGCCCTCTTAAATTATTTTTCTTACCATTATTTCATAAATCATCCAAATCTTGAAATTTTCAACACTATCATTTTTCATCTGATAAGGCAATTTGTTCCAAAAGTATATTACTCTATTAGCAAAAAAATCATATCGATTAGTAGACTTAGTTTTTGAAATCTGTCTTGACGGTAAATTTCCAATTCAAATAGAAATATCTTAAAAATTATCTATCATCATTAGAAATTCTGTTAATTATTTTAAAAGTTTTGATTTGATTAACACTCATTCTTCTTTCTAGAAAAGTAGTTTTTGTCACTCTTTTTTTATATACCTTCCAATCGCAATATTACATTCTGATGACAAAGTCTAGACACTGGAGTCGAGGCTTGAGTACAATATTCTATATGAAGCCTAATTTGGGTTCAATTTTCTATGCAATATTTTATGAATTTTAAAACTACATTGATAAACAACTTTTTACAGTATCTTTCAATACTGTAATGCTTGAGAATTAAACAACTGAAAGAATGTTTACAAGATTCTAATTATTTGTGGAAAGAGGGATAAGTCCTATTCAAAATGCCAGGATGTCATAATGTGAGCCTTTAAATTAGAAGGAAAATTTTACAATTTATTTATCCAAAAATATCTTACATTATACGTACTTGAAAACCCTTTCCCATGGCCCCAGAAAATATACAGCAAAGTTCTCTCTCTCTCTCATATATATATATATATATATATATAAAATGAATAAAGTGTGCTCAATATCAGTGATAGATATTCAGAATCAACAGTGATTATTGACTGTCAGCTTGGTCTGATTATTGTATCAGCAAGAAACTGACAGCCACCAAGTGCCGTTATTGTTTCTTCGCTATACTAACTTAGATCTATATCTATATTTTTTAATGTGCCATTAAGTTTTTCACTGTTTTTTTTTATAGATATAAGTTCTAAGTTGGCTGACCGTAGTTGAGAGCAACCCAAAGGCTCCCTTTTCAATAGCTACTACACCAAGGTGTAAGGGAGAGTGCTACTCCTTTACCTGAATTGCTCCACTTACCTTTGATCCAGACCGTATAATGCTGAGTGATAAGCAAGTAGGCATCAAGTACCCTTTTTTTTTTTGAGTCTTTGGTATGACTTGACCTGGGATTGAATCCAGGTCTCCTGGACCATTGGCAAACACTAACCATTATGCCAATATATAAAAGTTAGCGACCATAGTCGAGGGTGACCCGAAGGCTCCCTTTTCGATAGCTACTACACCAAGGTGTAGGGGAGGGCGCTACTCCATTCCCTGGATTGCTCCACTTTACCCTTGAACCGTACCTTATAATGCTGAGTGTTAAGCAAGGTGGTATCAAGTTCCATTTTTAAAGTCTTTGGTATGACTCGACCTGGGATTGAACCCAGGTCTCCCGGGCCAAGTTATAATTCAACAAAAAATTTTTAAAATGTACTTTTACAGTTTATTCTTGATATAAATTCTTTGAAAATCCAATTAAAAGGGCAATAGTCCTTTAACTTTTCTTACTCTAAATGCACTTTGCAAACAAAAATATGTTACATCCTTTTTATGTAAAATCAAAAATGTATTTGTCTCTAAACATTTTAGCTGAAGAAGTAACTTAAACTATATAATCTTTGTAATTCATTTTTTTTCCCCAGGATATTAAAGATAATAAATAATAATAATAAAACCAACAACAAAAAATAACAAGGGTTCGATGTTTCTTTGCAATTTTTTTTTCTGTTGTGATGTAAAACAGATAAATAGTCATTTCCTTTTCAAACGCATATATATCTTTCCTTTTATTTGTATTTAATGCTTATAAAAAATTAAAAAAAATAAAAATCCAAATTCACATAAATAGGAAGAGGAAAACGGGGCCAAAGATGATAAAGTTGGGTTTTTTTTTGTTTTTTTTCAGCTACTGAAGAATACTTTTCTCTCATAGAAATCCAAAATATATCAATAGATAAGTCTTTGGGCTTGATATTAAGTTCCCAATCGGTAGATATAGAAGGCAATACTTTTTTTTACTAAATTTCAAATAAATATCAGATTAAATATTTATGGAAGGGTTTTGAACCCAACCGTAATCTTCTGTTTAATGATGATTACTGTTCCAATGAGTCCTGTCACATGTTCTACTTCAATAGGAGTTTTGTTTCTTTGTTTTAATCGTATATCAACCATTGTGGGTTATTTAATGCCAAAGCCAACCTTGTAAAAGAAGAGTAGTGGTACAATTTAACTGATAGTTAGGGGTGAAGGGGAATAAAGGCGCTTATGCCTTTCCCAAGGGTATTAGTCCAAAAGTGAATATAATAGCATGACTGGAGTTCAAACTCACTATGATGTCAGAGTTCAGTACATTCGCAAAGTCATCTTTTATTCTGGCTTTGCATGTACTTTTTCACAGAGCACATAGCTACACCTCACAGTGCATAATTTGGAAACACCTTCAACTTGTTGGTTTGAGTCTAACTTCAGAAGTTATCCAAACCACAAACTCATAATATCATTGGGATGGTTGGCTTGCTCACCAGATCTATCCCCAGGTGATTACATCCTCTGAAGATACCTGAAGGCTCAAATCATTAGATATAGGCCACAGATAACTGCAAGGTTTTAATCATCATGAAGTAGCAGCAATACCAGAGGTAATGACTCAATGAGAACTGGTTAAGCTTCCAGAGAAATTCTTCCAAGGTGTAGCCATATCAGCACAACTGTATAGCTGCATCACTTAAAAATGCTTGAAGGAAAAGCTAAATGGGAACTACACAATGATGTTGGGTGCTGTTTTGAAGCAGCAGCCAACAAAACAGCAACTGTATGGCCACTTACTGCCCATTATACAGACCATTCAAGTAATACTTTTGTAGTGGTGCCCAGCATGTAAGGATGAACTCATAAGCAACATTCTCCTCTAGACTTCTACACATGGACACACCAGTGTTAGCTGACCAGTAAAACCTTTATCAACTCTGTACAGACACCAGATGGCATCTACAGGACTTACCGGAAAGGATGGTGAGAGAGAGAGAGAGAGTTAAAAGAATCCATGCTGTTAGTACACCTTGATAATGATGATGTTCATTAAGTTCACAATCAGTTGATATGGAAACCAATTCTTCTTTACTTAATTTTAAATGAATCAGATGAAACTTTCATATAAGGGTTTTGAATCCTATCATAATCTGTGTTTAATCATGGAAAATATTTTTCCTACAATAAAAGTCATTTCTTTTATGCTGGTTTTAGCAAATACTTTTTCATAGCACATTTCACCATGTCATGTAGTTTGGAAACCATTGGCCCAAAAAGACAAAATTAACCACTGGATTGACAAAGACTGAAACACTGTCTACAGCATTGTGCTAATAAATGTCATTAGTATAACATGTAGGTGGGGCTTTAAACTCAGGTGAATAGAGGGAAAGTAGTCAGAGTGCTATGAATACTACAGGATATGCAAACAGAAACAGAAGTTAAATTTAAATACGACAATAACTGTGTCTATTTATTTGTTATCTATGTCTTATATATAACTAACTAATGTAAATTTCAAAATAAAAAGATCATTCCTTTTCTGCTTTCATGTTAGAAGTTATCAAATTTTAGTTGCATATACAGAGCAAAGTGATTTAATCATAATGCCAGAAATTCAGCAAATATCAATATTGCCTCTTTGGTTCACATGCTTCTAAATTCTTATTTGTTGTATTTTGTATGCAAGTCAAGTACAAAAAGGAGGAAAATACACTTATATTTCTTATGCTTCTCCCACCTCAAAGAAAAAAAAACATCTGGAAAATGTTCAACATAAATTCTGAACTGTGGGAGCATCTATGTTTTTATTAAAAAAACAACTGATACCAGCCCAACAAAACACATTTTGAATTATAGAAAGCACTATTTAGTACTACTGACAACTATTGACAAAGTTAATATCAATACATAATATCTATATAATAAAGAGCAAGTAAAAATTGGAATGAAATCCAATGAAATGAGAAAGAACAAATAAACACACTTAATGCTATGGTATGCTACTGTAACATTTTCAGCCATAATTTCAATTGAATAAAATTCCGTCTAATTAAAGAAAAATGTTAACTTACATCCATTTTTTTGTTTTGAAACAATATATACCATTTCTTCAACAAACTAACACTCATAACATATGATACTAAAAGACAAAAAATAAAATTGAATATAGTTGATTTTAGAATAAAGTGGTTAGTTATGTTACATAAATTATTACACTTATCTCCTTTTAATGTAGATTCATTTTCACTCATAAAATCATTTGTATTCTGATGGTGCTAAGCCTGTAGCAAAACATGTCAATCTGATTTAATTTTTTTTTTTCCATTCTCATGATAAAAATCTAACTTCTGTTTATTCCTCTTTCTGTAACTTCTGAGAGGATGAGTGTGTAGTATCTGTGCACTTTGCCTAGTAACAAAATGTTGCTACTTAGCATTCCAACTAAGGATCAGAGAATACTAAACCAACTCAGTGAAATAGAATATTCAGTTTTTGGGAATAACTTTCATATTTTTCATTCTAATTTGTTTTGATTTTGACAGTTTACTCTTAACAGCATATTAATTCAATATATGAGAATAAACTGGCAGTATTTCACTGATAAACTATGTTTTCTTTGAAAAGCAAAATTTTTTAAATTTAAAGATGGTTTCATCTAGTAACAAGACAAAAAAGGCAGTTTTTCCATCAAGAAAAAACATTAATGTACACATTTTTGTAGAACTTTATTAATACACTTAATACTTTGTTGTAGCACCTTTTGCATTTACTATTTCTTTCATTCATTCTGGAAATGAATCGATTAAATCATTACAAATCTCCAGTGACACTGATGCACACACTTTATTAATGACTTGCTTCAATTCTTCAAGATTTGACTGATAGTATTTTCTTAATCTTTTGAGGATTCCCCATAAATTTCCCATTGGATTTGCACCTGGGCTATTTGCAGGCCAATCAAGAACAGGTAGCTTCTCCATAAACCATTCTTTTGTAGATTTTTCTGTGTCAGGTGGAACAGGGTCATGCTGGAAAATGAATACATTATCCTCAAACTTGTCCTCAATGTATGGGATAAAGAAATGATCTATGACATCCTGATAGACAGTCAATCTTTTCGAAAAGCAGATCTTTCCAAAACTAGTGGCAGACATGCAACCCCAAACCATGACAGATGGAGTAAATTTTATGCTTATAATCTGGCATCATATCTCGCATATGACTTTCTTCAGAAGCAGGGGCCACGATTACTGAAGGAAATAGAGGATCTTGAGTAATCACTGACAATGACCTCGTCCCATTGACCAACAGACCAATTTTGATAATTTCTAGCACATACTGAAGACTGTTTAAATGTTGGTAGTGGCTTCAAAATCAGTATCCTGCTGTCATATCAGAAGTGATGGAGTCTCTGGAGTGTTTTGGATTAAGAAAGAGCTACACCAGTATCTCAGGCTTTGGAAATTTCACCACAATTGACAAGTCAATTGGAAATAAGGACCCTATTCAACTGATTTTCATCTTTAGCTGCCGTCTTGGGTTTGGAACAAGATAGTCATTATCTCTGAGATGGCAGACTGACAGCATCCCACTTGGACAGCTATCTTGTTTTGAATCTTGGCAGCTTCCTACAATGCATGAATAAAAGCTTTTTGTGCCACTTACATATCCTTAACTCACCATTTATGATACTGGCGATAATATGCTTAACACCAAAGATTTCACTCTTTTCGTACAAATATTTTGACATGGAGAATACTCATGAAATTATCTCATGTGTAAATCATCAAATAAAATAAAATTATTAAGGAGGAAATGCTAAATTACATATAAACTGTCCAATTTTAAATAAATTCAAATGAAAAATATGGAAGTTATTTGAAAAAAAAAACCCCAAAAAACAAAAAACAATATTCCATTTCACTGAATTGGTGTAGTAGCGTCTGTGTATAATATTCACTTTTTGAGAAAATATTATACTCTTCAAAATAATTTTTATCATTTTTTAAGTGTTTTAGTATTTAAAAATAACCTTTCTACAGGATTACTCCAAACTTCCTTCATAGTGAAAAAGGGGAGATACTACTGTGAGGTTAGAATGCCCAGAACTAAGTTAACCCTATTTTTTTTGTGTCATCCTGCTATGGCTGAGAAAAAGGAACAGATACTACATTACTCCAAACCAGAAGTGTAGGGGTGCAAGTATGTGTTTACAAAAACAAACAAAAAAAAAAAAATCCAGAAGAACAATGATTTGACAAAATTCATCTGATAGACTAGCTGTAATAAGATATGCTTGATCTAGTACCCCAAACTGAAAACAACAACTAACTGGAACATGCCAAGTTCAACAGATTCGATCAGCCATCCCAGTGATGGTGGGGGTTAGCCAGATGATGCCATCAGTGCAAAGCAGAAGTGGTATGTTTTTGAATACCAATATTGTGGGATTTCTAGAATTATCCTCTTTTAGTGGCTGGGGTATGGAGAGACAAACATTCATGAGTACAGAGAGCAAGTGAACCTTTCAGAGATATAGGGAAAATTGGTTTAAAGCTAGAATGAAGCAGCTAACTCACATGTGTCAGTTACCGACTTTCACAGCCTCAGAAGCTAAGAGAAAATAAAGCAACAGAAGTCCTAAACACTTGAGAAAACTGTTTTTGTGTTTCTGATTTCAGTTTACTTTCTTTGTTTAATGGCATATCAACCTTTGTGGTTTATTTAATGCCAAAGTCATGCTTGGAGAAAAACAACAGGGATACTATTTAACCCATAGCTGGGAGGAATAAGGTGAGGGTTCATACCTTTCCCAAGGGTATTAGTCCAAAAGTGAACATAATAAATAACATGACTGGAGTTTGAACTCACTTCGAAGACATGGTCAAACATGTTAGCCATTAATCTACTCTTTGAAGTTTTTCCTTATCTGTCAATTAGCCATCAATGACATAGCTGTCATTGGTGACTTGCTACATAGTTTGGTTTCTTTGTTTAATGGCATATCAACCTTCATGGGTTATCTAATACCAAAGCCATGCTTGTAGAAGAACAGTAGTGGTACTGTTTAACCCATAGTTGGAGGGTATAAGGAGAGGTTCATTACTGTCCTAAGGGTATTAGCTCAAGACTTAATGCAATAGCACAATTGGAATTCAAACTTGCAACAATGGCGCAGTTCAACTCTTTCGTCACTAGACTACAGGGACTCCCCCTTGACTACATTACAGAAGACTGAGTAGCTACACTCTGATCCTAGGCTGGAGTACTAATATATATGAAAATAACATTTTTTAATGGGAATCATGCTAGTCTTTTTAGATATTACTTCTTAAAAGATTTATATTAAAGTTTATAAGCAGTTTGATGAAAAGTACCTCAAAAGCAAAGTACTTTTGTACATTATATATGAATGTAGTAGTGACTTCACCAATAGTATTCAATCAGAATTGTCACAAAAGCAATATGTCACTATAAATATTCTAAATATGTCAAAGCTGTCAAATGATTGAGTGGGACTTGAAAATTGTATTTATAACCTTATACATGATGACATCATCTAAGCCCTGAGAGAGATATACTTTAACTACCTGTCAGTCAAGGTGCACCAGGTTGTTTAGCAAGAAGATTCATGTCTATCTCAAGTAATCAGGTTAGTGAACTGTGAATATCAAAGTACTGACCAAGGCATTATTGCTTAGCCAAGGTCAAAATCAGGAGCAGATTTGAATATTCTATGGATCTTAGAAATTCAATCCAAATATATAATTTATTTCTTTTAAATATGGTATTATTTAGGGGAGGGGAAACAATGTAGGATTGAATTAATTCACGTAAACAGGTTCTTTGTCTTAATATAACAACAGAACAGAATAAAAAATTTATACAGCTATATTGTTAATCAAGGCCCTTTCATTTAAGATATTTTCTGTTGATGTTGCCAATTGAGATGTGCCTTTTGCACTCTTAAAATAGAAATTATGATGCAAGTGGTATTTAAGACAGGATGTAATTGTTGGGTATGTTACATATACAGATATAAGAATTGATTGGTTTCGTTTCTTTGTTTAATGGTGTATCAACCCTCATGAGTTATTTAATGCCAAACCCTTCCTTACAGAAGAACAGTATTGGTACTATTTAACTAGAGAGAGGGATAATGAGGTTCATTCCGTTCGGTAGCAGGAGCAAAAGGCAGAGTGAACCACCGGTTGTTGTTAGTGAGAATGGCCGTCCTCATTGCTCAAAGAGACCATGTTTGATGTCTTGTTGGTGCAGAAGAGGATAACCTGCACGAACCTGGGATGTCCACTCATGAAAACCTGATCATGGTGGATGAGCATTGCCAAAATTTCACTCATGCAAATGACCCAGATAACAAATTTCTGCTTCAGCAGAAGATACAAAAAACAAAAAAAAAAAACAACAAAAAACGAAAACAAAAAAAACCCCAGATTTGTGAGGAAGTGAAAGAGGCAGCACTGAGTATTAGACAGAAATGAGAACGAAACTGATTTCACATATTGATTTTCAGGGACTTTTTTAATAATTCAATTCACTTTCCAATGGTATTAGTCCAAAAGTAAATGAAATAGCCTGATGAAAGTTTGAACCCACTTATAAATAAAAGTCATAGTCCAGCATGTTAGCTAACCTCCCCAATAAGAAGTGGATAAACAAGAGAAAAATATCTTATGCAGATTTTGATTGATATTAAGATCATCACTGGTGAATTGGTTTGGTTTATTTGTTTAATGGTACATCAACTCCTAATGGGTTATTCAATGTTGAAATTTGATTCATTTCTAAATGCTTGATTACAATCATAATTATATTTTCAATATCCTGTTGCATTTAAAAAAAAGTTTTTGTGTATATAATTATTTGTTTGCACAGTTATGGTCACAGCAGATCTATTTGACTTATAGATGGGAACCTAACAGGTATCACCCATTCAGGTCAGAGAGGATCCAGAGAGTTATGGCAATGAATAGATACTCCAGAACTGGAGCCTCACTACCAATTGTAGTTTAGTGTTATACCCAGGACATAATAGAGATATAGAAAGTAAAGTTGGCGACCAAAGTCGAGGGCAACCAGAAGGCTCCCTTTTCAATAGTTACTACATAGAGGTGTAGGGGAGCGTACTACTCCTTTCCCTGGATTGCTCCACTTTACCCTTGATACGTACTTTATATTGCTGAGTTAAGCAAGGAGGTATCAATTACCATTGATAAAGTCTTTGGTACGACTCGACCTGGTATTGAATCCAGGTCTCCCGGACCATTGGCAAACACTACCCTCTAGGCCAATATTAATAGGTTTTAGTATTTGAATTACAGAAAACTGACAAGTTTCACCAAAAGATTTAAGTTCCCAATGAATCTAATTGTCTTTTTATCTGGTAGATTAAATTTAGGATTAACACAAATTTAAATCTTAACATATACATCAAAATGTAAATATATATTAATGAGAATTATCATGTAGATTGTGCATGTGCACACACATACACTTTCATCAAGGCATGCTGACTGCATGGATTTCTATGACTCTCTTGCCATCTGTTCCTATTGGCCATTGCACTTAAAAGGTCCTCTTGATAGCATCCAGTGTCACCACAGAGCTGATGAATGTAAGTTTTTACTAGTCAGTCAACACTGACGTGTTCATGAGTAGGAGTTCATAGGAGAACACTTATAAATTCATCCTTGCTTCTCTAGCAGTGCTCAGCATACCTTAATGGGATAGTTTGTAAGATAGGAGGTAAGTGGCCGTACAACTGCGGTTTTGTAGATAGTCATTTCCAGAATTTGTTCAAAACAGCATGCAGCATCTTTGGGTAGTTCCCATCTAGCTTTTTCTTCAAGCATTTTATTAGAATCCAAGTGGTGCAACAATATAGTAATAGTAGTGTCACAGCAACAGCTTGGAAGAATTTTCATTTAATCTTATATATACTTATTCAGTATTAAATAATTTTAGGGGGTTTTCTTAGTCTTCAGTGATATTCAAGTTATGAAAAAAAATTAAGTTAAGACGAATATGATGAATACTGAGGAAATATCTGCTAATCAGTTTTAATAGTGCAACATGAAGAAACTGATTAATTTTTTTTTTTTCTAAAGAGGAAATATGCAATCATTATATTTCAACACTCTTGATATAAAATGTTCAAAAAGATTAAAAGGACTTTTGAAGCTTTTGGTAGTACAAAGAAAATACTATTCAGAGAATAAATATCAATACAAGCTGCAACACAAAAACCCCAAAACTAAATTTTGCCAGATAATTTTGCCTTGGATTTTCTTCAAGATTTGAAACTCAAGCAAAAAATTTCTTATATTACCCCCCCCCCCAAAAAAAAACAAAAGCAAAAAAAAACAAAAAAAAACCCAACAAAACAAACTCAGTTGATTATTACTAAAGAAAATTCAAAATTTTATCCAATATGAAAAGAGAATTAATAAGGTTATATTATTATAATAAAAATATAATAAGATAAAAAGTGAAAATAAAAAGAGTCTCTTGCTATAAAGACATTGAGTTCCCTTTTCTAAAGCTGAATAGCTTCAAAGATTTTGACATAACAAAACCTTTTAGGCAGCCACTCAGCACAAAGACTTATGAGTGCAAATACTCAAAATCTCAAGTATTAAGTTTAAAAAGCTGTGTGAATTATCAGCTACTTGTTTGAAAAATTTCTTCACTCTTGTCTTAACATGGCATTCAATTATTGATTGGTAGTGAACTTTTGCTATATCAAAAACAAAATAACAACAAAAGATTTTGCCAGAAGAGTTATTTGGAGTAAGAAAAGGAAAAAATAAAAAAGATGGAAAGGAAAAAAGAGGAAAGGAAAAGAGAAAAATTAAATAGAAAGAAAAAAAATCAAAAAATAGAAAAAGAAAAAATTGGAAAATATTTTTAGAACTGAGATTTGTCTCTGAAATAAGAAGTATATAACATCTGTTCAACTTAAATCTATAGTTAGTTGATTATCAACACTTAACATTATGACCAAAAACTGAGATTTCAAAAGAAATTACACTTGGGGGGGAAAAAAAAAAAAAAAAAAGAAAGAAAGAAAGACTTATAAAGAGTTGAGAATTTTCTGTGTTGAAGGAAAAAGCCTGAGAAAATTAATATATTTTTAAGTGGAGAAAAAAAAAAAGAAAAGAATGAAAGACCATCTTTTAAAAATATTTTTTAGAATTACTAAAGTACAAAGGGATTCCTCATTACAAAGTTGATTTTTTTTTTTTAAATGTCAATTTTTAGAAAAATGAAATAAGTAACAAGGATAAAAGCACCGATAAACCATACTTTACACACTATTAGCATGAGTGATCACAGCAGAAAGTGAAGTACTAAAAATAACTGACCACTTTGTTTATCTAACACACTAACTACTATCAGTTTGATAATGAAATCAATACTGATAGCTACCTGAATATTTCTACTCAAGCTTCTAGACATCATGATTGATTATCTTTGTAAGCTGAAGGACAAACATAACATTGGCGATTTTACAAGCACATACTTGATATAAATATAATTCACATCCCCAAAGAATATTAATCTTCTTGCAGATAATGTAAATTAGCACAGAAATATTAACTAATTCTTATACTTAATTAAATATCAATTACTACAAAGGCTTTTTTTTTGAGAGAGAGTTGCCATCATCTCATATTTCAAAATTGTCTGTAGGACTAAAGTGATTATTCTATATATATATATATATATATATAAATAAAATTTCAACTTTCTTTCCAGCCTATGAAATAAAAAGAACTATCAACTAAAATCTCCCTAAAAGAATATAAATTATCCAGTATTTTTCTGAAAGACTGTTCAAGCTTATTATTTTGCATCATAATCAACTGGTATATTACCCATAAAAAAAGACAAGATCATTTACAAATAGACCAGTACTTTATAGGATAATAGTATAAAATGTTGCTCTATGGTCCTTGAATCTGAGTTTTATATATGAGCACGGCCTATGATTAAAGAGTTGCTCATCCAGCACTTCTGTATAGGGTCAACATTATATATATATATATATATATATATATATATATATATATAAAAAGATGTTTATTGTTCTTATTAGCTCCCTTGGTGAGTTCATAGAAGACCAAATGTTGCAGTATTGTTAAATAGTGCTCAATATCAATGACAGAGTGTATATATATATATATATATATATGAGCTCTGCTAATCATCAAAGAGTTGCTCATCCAGCACTTCTGGCAAGGATTAGAGTTCAGTATCTGTGCACATTAAGTTTCATACATGAGGAGAATTTCAATTAACATATGAATAAAATGTTTCATAACTTATCATTTGCTTCACTAAGCTTAGCTTAGTTAAGTTAGGCACAAGACCAGGTACAGGGCGGAACAATAAAATTGTCATCCTAAAGAAAACAACACTACAGTTTTATTTTAAAACTTTTATTGAAAAAATCAATTCAGGTAACTTGATTATGTAGTAGAGCTGACATCCATTCAATGTCGCCGCCTTCAGCCTCAATATGGATCCGGAACTGAGAGCATGCCTTTTCCACAAGCACCGGTGGGAAATACTCAGCGGATGGCGGCGAACAGGCTGGCTTTGGTGTTGTGGGAAGTCATGTTGGTGATGTTCTTGACGTATGACCAAACAAAGTAGTCCAGTGGGTTCAGGTCGGAGGAGGAGGGGGGCCAGTAAGAGAAGGGTACAAAGTAGTAGCACTCCTTCTGAAGCCAAGCCTGGGTCTCTTTGGACTTGTGGGCCAGCGCCGAGTCCTGCTGCCCCACCCAGGGTCTGCCACTAGCCACCTGATTGCACCAGGGGATCACCACACTCTTCAGCACATCCAGGTACACTTTGGTGTTGACTTTCAAGCCGACTTTGAAGATGCGAGGTGGCATGATGTGGTCCTCACTTGAAACCACACTAAAGACCATAACCATAGCCGGAAACTTTGTTTTCATCACTCTGGGCACATCCCTGTTATTTGTGGCAATCCAGCGATGCATTTTGAGGATGCTGGCAATGGTCCTGTTGTCATAACTTGGATCGGTAGAGAGCACGAGTTGTACAGCGGAGCATCTTTGATCTCGCTCGTTGAACATTGTGTCACTTTCAGAGATGATAGAAGCTCCTATCACTCTTGGGATTTGTACACAACTGGCCAACTAGTAGATGGTCTGCAACAAAAAAAGAAAACCGGTTTTCATTAAACAGAAATGGAATCATGTCGTATTTTCTAGGGTGACAATTTTATCATTACACCCTGTATATTTATCCAACCCCGCTGTCACAAGCAGAATGTGACACAAAGTCAATTTTTAATCGGGGTACAACTAGTTTGAATTCAAAGTTTACTTTCTCCTAGACTAGTTTCTATATCAACGTTAAAGAACATTAGTCTGCCTTACTATTTACACATAGCTGGAACAGAGGGATTCATACCTTTTCCAAGAGTATTAACACAAAATGCATACAGCATTAACCAGGATTTGAAATCAGGTTGCAGGCATTCATTTCCTATAAGGATAACTGTAATGCCAAGGCCAGTATAGGAAGTAGAAAACTCTCAGTGAGAACTAAACCCACTAAAAATGGTCTGTTAGACTAGCTCACTAACCATTACACAATATGAGGTACCCAGGTCACATGACTTATTTTGTAAATTGAATTACCTTGACTAGAAAATCCAGCAAGCACAGTGTGTAATGTACAGAACCACTGGGCAGCCGTTTCAACCTTATTAGGGCTCATCAGCAGTGTACACTGTGATCTCCCCCACTGGAGATCGAACCAGCAACCACAGAATACAGTCAAAATTCTATCACTGAGGTACACGACTCATGGTAAATGTATGGCCAATTAACCTGATGTGTCTTGTAGTTACATCCATACTATTACAGAGGTCAAAACAGCTGTCCAGTGATTCCATATGTCGCACACAATGCTTGCTGAATTTTCTAGTCATAGTAATTCTATTAATTTATATAATTCCTCATTAAGAAAGAAAAAAAAATGTAAGCCTTATTTTGATTGACAGCTCTTTGTTATCAAAGTTCAGGATTTAAAGCAGTCAAGTCAAACTGCAACCCACAGTGCCTTCTTAATGACCTACCTAAAACTCTAAAAAGGTCTTTGTACCATAGAGAAGATAAAAGACCCACCGCACCTCCCAAAAAATAAATAAACCAACTTTCCATATTTCTAAGGCAGTTGCTTATGCATATGGTCTTCTACAGGGAAAATAGTTGAGGTGCTTTTAACATAAAATTACCTTGAATGTTTGCTTTTATTTTTTTTTTTTTTAAATGGTGCAGCCCATCTGATTAGGAACCATGTCTCATGCAGCCTTCTTCTCAAAAAAAAAAAAAAAGTTGCCCATGCCTGGTTTCAAGTATTCACTTTCAAAAGGATGATGTTATTATAAGCACATAGGTCACTATTTCTATAAAGCATATTTGTTATTCATTAATTCCTCTGATCCAATTTTGCTGGGTAGCATCAATTCACTTTAAGATTTCTTCCAGTATTATCCTGCATTTTAGAAGTGGTATAAGATGACACAGCTATAATAATTGGCAATCAAAATTATAACTATCATTTCACATTCCTTTATGTCAGAGCTTCTCAAAGTGGTCCATATTGACCCCTGAAGAAGAGGGAATAAAATTTTAGTAGAATGAATAAAGAAGCATAAGGGTCAGCAAGTGGTGAAGTTACTAGTTTGGGTATATAAATTCCTTTAAAAACATCAAAAAGAAAAATTGTTGGATCACACAAACTATCTAGATATACACTTAATGAGCATTCCATTAAGTGTATACCGAGATAGTTCATATACAAACTATAAAAAAAAAGAAAAACATACTGGTTATTTAAATGAATGATATGGTCCTGAGAACAGATCTGGATATTTTCAGCATAGTTAATAACACATAACGGCAACCCAAGTTCAAACCCAGGATAAGGCCATTTGCATTTCACATAGCACTAATACCCTTGGGAAAAGGTATGAATCCAACCACCAGCTATGGTTAAATAGTAAGGCAGACTGGGCTCTTTACCTTGGTATAGCAAACCAATCTAGAAAGGGAAAAAACTGAATTAAAACTAGTTGCACTTTGCTTAAAAAATTGACCTTGTTTGATATTCTGCAAATGGTAGAGATGTTGGGTAAATACAGACATGAAAAATGTTTCATTGTTTTGTTCATATCAATTGGAAAAAGAATTTTTGTTTTGTTTTTTAAAGAACATAAAAAAAAACAAACAAAAAAAAAAAAACACTTAAGATCAACAAATAGATTTTAGTCTATGCTGTATTAATCCTAATTTCTTATGCCAGATTCAAAAGTGACATGGAGGATCCTGGATAACTGGAAATGGAGAGTGGGGAAAACAAGAGAGAGAGAAATCTATATCTTACCCTTGTAAAAGCAAACTACGAATTTGGTTGGGTCAAATGATTTTCAGAAATGAATGGTCAAAACCTAATTGTCTTGCTTGAAAATTTTACAAAAACATATCAATCATTTGCATCACTATATAATACATTAATGCAACTGTAATACATCAAGTAGTTTACCAATAATTGTAAATGTCAATATCTGTTACTGAGCAACCTTTTTTCTTTGTTATTTTAAGCCAACTGAAAATGATCACATTCTTGAATTAAAATTTATACTCATCAAGATAAAATTAACAGCTTTAAAGAAAAAAAAACAAACTTCAAATGATTTTAAAAAAAGAAACTTATAGAGTAGAAAAAATTCTAAAGAGAACATCCTCATAAAAGTTCATACAAAAATAAATTTAAGAAAAAAGGTTAAGTATTCATCATATTGTTATAAATCTGTTGAGTAGTCAAATTCCTTCAATATGATAAAAACTGGACGGCAATGTAATTATAATATATGCCCATTCTTTTATATTTTCATTCAGTTACTAAATTAATTGTTTAAAAAATAGATAAATGCAAATGCACAAGAGATTACAAATTTATAAAAAGTCACAAGAAAAGATAAACCACCAAATGATATTAAGGAAATTGTGAAGAATGGAAAAAAAAAAAAAAAAAAAACTACAACACCCTAGAAACCCTTATACAAATGCTAAGAATATACAGTCAGGATATAGGAATGGAATTTGGGAATGAAAAATGAGCAATACTGATAAAAAAAAAAGGAGAAACAATAGGAGGAATAGAATTACCAAATCAAGAAAACATGAGAATGCATACAGAAAAAAGAATTACAAGTACTTGGGAATATTGGAAGTGGGCATCATGGAACAAATAGAAATGAAAGAAAAAAAAAAAAAAAAAAGTAAGAAAAGAGTGCCTCAGAAGAACAAAAAAAAAAAAATCTCAAAACCAGCAGAATAAATCTCATCAAAGAAATAAACACCTATGCAGTAGCACTCCTGTACTATTCTTAAAATGGACAAGAAAATTGATATACAAGCCTTATACCAGAGAGATGACAAAGACTCCATGTGTCAAGGAAAGACACCAGAGGAAGAAGACTCACTTGAATTGAGCTCTGTCAATGAGTTTACTCATCCAGCACTTCTGCTGAGGATCAGTGTTTAACATTATATATATATATATATATATATATATATGAGCTCTGCCTATGATCAGAAATAGAAGACTCAACTGCATTGAGAGATGTAGATGTAACAATTCAAGGATTTGAGAAATGCATAAAAAGAGCACAGAAAGACTAATTATAGCAACCAGTAACAGCAATGTCAATATAAATGCTAACAGTAAAACAACAAAATCTAGAAAACAAAAGGAAAAACTGTATAGATACTTTAAACAAACTCGAGAAATTGCACCCAAGATAACCTGGACATGGCTACAAAGGAGGAAACCTAAAGAGAAATGAAATCTTAATAGCAACACCAAAATAATGCCATAAGAAAAAAATTATGTCAGAGTAAAAACAGTTTATTTGAACACTAACCAACTACCTGAGCTTACAGTGCTAGCAGCTGAGCAGAATATAGACATCATATGCATACAAAAACAGATTTTACCATAGAAAACTAGAACTAACATACCATGATACTGATAATGAATGGACTTTGTATTGGTGTCTGCATAGAAAAACTGTCAATACCACCACTGTAGGTGTGGGAATGCTTCTCAGTCCCCATGCCTTAAAAAAATCACTAAATAACATAGAGAATCCAACTGAGAATGATGTGTGCAACATTTAATGGTAACCTTTGCACAAAAATATTCTCTTGCTACAGTCCCAACAATGATAGTGATGAAACAGACATTAGCACCATTTATAATACACTATCTTCTCTTGTGTGACACATACTAAAACACAACATCCAGATCAATGGCAGAGAAATGAATGCTCAAATGGGCAAAGACGGAAATGATAAATTTTGTTTACACAATTTGCCAAACGGAAATGGTGAATATTTAGCAGGGTTTTCTCTTGAGAACAAGCTTGTATGCCCTAAATACTAAATTTCCAAAAAAGAAAAGAAAATTATGGACATATGCCAACCCAAATAACTCTAAAGCACAGCTAGATTATATATTCATAAAGAAGTGAATAAATAGTGCTATGAACTGTGAGGCATACTTGTCTTTTGAAGGATTATCTTCTAATTACAGAATTGTCTCAGCAAAATTTGTCTGGATCTATGCAGAAATGAGAAACAGTTAAAGCTTCCCAATATGACTGTAAGAAACAAGTTTGATACTCTCCAGGAGACACCTGAAAGGCATATTCCAAATGATAAATATGAAAACTTTGTTATTGGCCATATAGGAGTAGCAGCCAAATGCATACCAACCAAACCAAGAGCCAAATGTAGAGTTCTAAGAAAGGCAATAGCACTTCGGGAATAACATGAAAAAGTATCCTTATTTAAAGGAAACCTAACAAATACCAATATGCAGAAACTTGAGAAAGCTCAAAGAGAACTAACTAGAACATACTAAAAAGAAAAATTAGAATACATTCAAAATCACATCAATAACATTAGAAATTTTGTAGAAGAGAGACAATCATGATTAGCATAGTTTATGAAGGAAGAACTTTATACAGAACTGAAAAAAATAAAAGTAGAAAAGCAGCAGGCCACAATGAAATACCTCCTAAAGTATGGAAAATAAGGAAATTTGATGGTATACTTCTTAAATTATGCAACGCTGTGTACAAACAAAACAATATAAAAATGGACAAAAGGCTGCATCCAGCCTTTCTCGGGGAGAAAGGGAATCTTGGATCACTAAAAACTACAAAGGCATAACTCATACTGCTATAGCTGCTAAAGTTTATAATTCCCTGATTCTCAATCATATCTAACATGAAAATAAGGAAGTACTTACAAAAAATCAGAATGGGTTTCAAAGAAATTGATTTACAATATCACAGATTTTGACTATCTGTTGAATCATCAAAGGAGCACATGCAAAAAAAAAAAAAATCTTACAGCAACACTTGTTTGTAGATTCCTCCAAGGCATTTGATTCCATACACAGAGGAAAGATGGAGCAAATACTTCTTGTATATGGTGTTACGTGGGGTAGAAAAATAGAAGAAATATATTTTCTATGTACATTACAAGGTGTGTTTCATTCACCAGTATTATTCCGAGACGAAGAATAAAATTGGAAAAGGAGGCGCCAAATGAACCTTTTCTAATCACGCATGATTCGAGGCTAAAGGAGAAAAAAAAAAAAAGACTAAGACAAGAAATGGAATTGCAAGTCAACCCCTTTCCACTTTTTACCCATCTTAGCTAGCCTTGAACTCTTGGAGTGAACTTTGGGTGACCTTATCATCCACGTGTTCGGCCCTAAGAGTCAAGAAAGGATTTTTGGTTTCTGACTGGCAAAAGTGAATATATCGCAGTAGCGGTTTTGACTTCAAGGCGTCAACATTCATCCCTGGGTTCTGTTTCACTACACCCGAAATGTGACTAAGAAAAAGGACAGCAGAAAACTAACTCCTTGTGGCAAGCTTCTTCGAGAAAAAGGAAAGAAAGCAAAAAGAGAGAACGAAAGAGAAAAAAAACGAAAGGAAAAAAAAAAGAGATTATTAACCAGTCCTAAATCCTCAGTGAGTTCCGTATTTCTTTTGCCTCTATGTGTCTATCATGCAAATCTATTTGAGTTATAATTCGTCTTGGACTTCTTTACATACATAGTAACATTAGTTTTCCACCCACTCTTGTTCTTAAAACCCTTTTTTTATATATATTCTTATTCTTCCCTAAATAAGTTGTTATTGTAGTAATAAAATTTTGTTGTTAAATCTTCAAATTGTGTTGTGTTGGTTTTGTGAGTGCTTGTCGCTTATTCTGCTGTGATTTACCGTGAGTCTTATGTTGGAGAAATTCCCTTCCCATAGTTCACCCTTTTTTTTTTTATCGAACCTTGGGACATTCTCGCAATTTTATACATATTTTTTTTATTATTCTCGTTACGTGCCTGTTTTCGCAGTCCCAGTGAAAGTTGGTTTGTAACAATGGTCTCTCCAAAGAAACTTATCACAATAATAATGCTTTACAAAAACACAAAGTAATGGTTTGCTCATCCAAAAGTGACACCAACTTCTTTGACATTGTCACTGAAGTCTTGCAAGGAGATACATTAACACCATACATGTTCATAGTCTGACAAGGTTATGTACTACAAAGGCCAATAGATGTAATAATAGACAATGGCTTCACATTAAAAAAAAGTACAACAAGCAGATGATATCGTGCAGAAACTATGAGAGATGCACATTATGTAGATAATCTAACACTTTTTGCAAATAAACCTACCCAAGCACCTAGTAGGCTGGGACTGTAGAATACACTGACTGCACCTCTGCAGAGGGTTAAGACCCCCTCAATGAGTGTCCTGGATATGACACTAAACAATCTGATGGTGAGGTTCCAGTGATGCTGGAGCTTTGGGGAATGCAGAGCACCTCTTCACTGCCATCACTCCCAGGTCAACTCTGGCCCGGAGGGGTAGTACCTGATAGGGCCCTATCTATGGGTCAAATAGAACTAAGCTGTGTATTCATGCTAAACTGAATTGTTTGAATTAGAACTGTTTGACTAAATTGAATAACTTGAAATGGAAATATTTTTGACATTTAAACTGTGTACTTATGTTAAACTGAATTGTTTGAAATAGAACTGATTATTTGTATAAAAATGAATTTGGCATTAAATAACATTCAAAAGGTTGATAAGCTATAAAAACCAACCAACCTACCCAAGCAGAATCCCTACTGCATAGCCTGGAGCAAGCAGCAGCAGCAGATATTGGTCTCTATGTGAACACAAATAAAACAGTATATGTGTTTTAAGCCAGAAAGAGACATCTTCACTAAGTGGCAAGCCTGAAATTAGTACATCAATTCACATACCTCAGCAACAATATCTCAGTAACTAAAAGCGATGTCAACATACAGAAGGCATGGACATTATTTACAGGTTATTGATTATATGGAAATCTGATCTCTGATAAAATAAAACAGCTGTGTCAGTAAAACTGTATGGATATACCACCTGGACTATCAAAACATACAGAGAAAAAAGGCTAGATGAGAACTACACAAGAATGCTATATGCTGTTTAAAACAAATCCTGGAAGCAACACCCAACAAAACTGCAGCAGCAAAGCCACTTACCTCCCGTCACACAAACAAGACAAGTAAAACAAACAAGACATGCTGGGCACTGCTGGGAAAGGACAAACTCATAACCAACATTCTTTTATGGACTCCTATACATGGATCTGCCTGTGTTGGCTGTCCATCAAAAGTTCACACGTCAACTGTGTAGATACTGATGACTGGCAAGAGAGTCAGAATTCCATGTTATAATCAGGACTTGATGAAAAACTGATAATACTCAGAAGAATAATAGCAATTGTATGTTATGTGGTGATAGATACAAAACAGTTAACAACATAAGTGAAACCAGCATCCTGACACAAAAGAAACACAAGACTAGGTATGACAGGCTGGGAAAGGTGATCCATTGGTATAAGAGGTTAAAATTTGAACATGCTGAACAAATGGTATGTGTACAACCAGAATCTGTCCTAGAAAATGAGATGCATAAAATTCTCTGGGACTTTGAGAAGCAAACAAATAACCCAATTCCAGACCTAATATTAATTAACAAGGAGAAAAAAAACAAACAAAAATCTTGCCATTCCAGAGGACTACAGAGTGAAAATTAAAGAAAAATGAAAGATAGAAAGTAATTAAAGCTTGCTAGAGAGCTCAAGTTTAAAAAAAACCTGTGGAACATGAAGATAACAGCAATACCAACTGCAGTAGGTGCCCTTGGATGGTTCCCAAAGGTCTAGAAGACTAGAGATCAGAGGAAACTTGTTAAAATGAAATAATGTTTAATAATATATGTATTAACCAATCTGTCCACACAAGCAGGATGTGACATCAAGGTGAATTTTTTTTAAATGGAGTTTCAACAGGTTTGAATTCAGACTTTTTCCTTCTCCTAGACCACTTGTCATACCAAGGTTAAAAAGCTCAGTCTGCTTAACTATTTACCCATAGCTGAATGCATACCTTTCCCAATTGGGTGTCCTCGTGGTGTAATGGTTAAAGCGATGAACTGCGGAATCGTAGTACGCGAGTTCGTACTCCAGTCGCGCTATTACGTTCACTTTCGGGCAAATACCCTTGGGAAAGGTATGAACCCCCTTATTCTCCCTCCAGCTATGGATAAATAGTAGGACGGACTAGGTTCTTCAGCCTTGGTGAGGCAACTAGTCTAGGAGAAGGAAAACTCTGAATTCAAACCTGTTAAACTCCGCTTAAAAATTGACCTTGTGTCATATCCTGCCCGAGCGGAGGGGTTGGTAAATAGTACCTTTCCCAATTGCTCTGTGAAATGCAAACAGCTTTGTTCAAAGTGAACTCAGATCACCATGTCCATTTCCTAAGATGATAACCATTACACCAAACACTTCCAGAGAGATAAGGCTCAGGTGCTCCACATACACTTTTTCACTTTGCTAGCTACTTTTAAAATGACCAAGTCAAAATTATCTACCTTAATTAAAAAAAAAAAAAAAAAAAAAAAATAATAATAAATATATTTATATATGTACTAAGTATACTTTATATAGAAAATATGTATGTTGTGTACCTTGCATCACTGTATGAACCTTTACAGCATAATACAATTGAATACATTTATGTATGACAATCAAGTGGCACCTGCCAAATGGAGGATAGATAAGCTAACATCTAAAAGAACTATTTTTTTTCTTTTTAATGATGTACAATCAACCAGCATTACCTTTGCAATTGACATATTGGGCACCCTCTGATACACAGCAACAAGTCTGACTGCCACATGTGAAAATGAAATAAAAGATACTAATACTCAACTTTTTTTGTTGTTTTATTTTAGTTTAGATTTATTTAAAAAGGAACAAATGCTTCAGGAGGGGTGGTGGTGAATAGAGCATCCCAAAATATTAATTTTTTGACATTGATTTATTCACAACCAGCCCATTGGCACAATGTTTAGAGTATTTGCCAATGGTCTAGGAGACTGGGGTTCAATCTAAGGTCAAGTCATACCTAAGACTTAAAAAAAAAAGAGGTGGGTACTTGATACCTCCTTGCTTTATACTTAGTAAGATAAGATACAGATCAAAGGTAAGTGAAACAATCTAGGGAACAGAATTGCACCCTTCTCTACACTTAGATGCAGTAGCAATTGAAAAAGGAGCCTTTGGGTTGCCGTCGGCCAACTTACTCTCTATGGGTAAGCTTTTATGTGTTTGTGCTCCAATTTTTTTTTTTTTTTTTTTTTTTTTTTAAGAAACAAGGAAAACCAAGTGCCATTCATATAAAAACATAGCTACTTATCTGAAATAAGCACCTGCATTTTAGTCAACCCTCTTATTTAAGCAAGAGTCAGAGAGCTTTTAACTTTCAGAAAATTCTATAAACCAGTTAATATCTTAATGGAAAAGTTTTACAGCAGAGATGTTAATGCCTACTCAAAGAAAATATTGGGTCAATATAAATCTATTTTTTCTTCAAGCTCCCCACTCCACTAAACAATCTTGATTTAGCACTGCTTTCTGAATTGACTTTATGTGTCATGCTGATGGTAAGAGTCAATGGAATCCTTGTTATCCTTCCATATCAATCATTGCTCTTGGCACGTTTTCTAGATGGCATCCAGTGTCCACACAGTTAATGAAATTCTTTTCTGGTCAACCAACACTGGTGTGTCCATCCACATTTCCACAAGAGAATCTCACTAATGAGTTCATCCCCTCTCTAGTAGTGCCCCTGAGAAAAAGTGTGTATAAAAAAGAGGAATTAATCTTTTTATACACACTTTCTTTTATCCAGTTATTTCATCAATCATCCATCGGGATTTTAACATTTTTCATGAATTGAAAGTCCTGAAGAAGGTTATTACAATCAAAACGTTTAATGTCTACTTTCGTAATAAAGTCATCAAATTTTAAATTATTTTGTTTTTCAAGTATATATATGCAGAAAATTGTAGGGCAAACTGGACTCTAACCTTGGTATGGAAACCAGTATTTAAACCTGTTAAACTCCACTTGAAAATTGACCTTGTGCCACATACTGCTTGTGAGGAAGGAGTTGGGTAAATATGAATATACATGTGTGTATAAAAGTGTTTGAAGTGCATATATATTTATTATGCCATTTCATCCTGCTTTATCAGATAATCATTTGAAAAAGGTCAACTTCAGAAAAAAAAATATTTGAGAAGGTTCAAACTGTTTACAAGTTTGGTTGTTTTGTTTTATGGCGTATCAACCCTTTTTGGGTCATTTAACGCTGAATTAAGTCATTTTGATAAAAGTTTCAAGCAATTCAGTTCAGTGTTAGGACAGTTTTTTTTGTTTACACACAGTTAAATGTCAAAACAGCTCTAATTCAAACAATTCAGTTTAGCAAAAGTATACAGTTTAGTTCTATTTGGCCCATAGATAGGACCCTATTGGGTGTTACTACTCTGGGTCAGAGTGGACCTGGGAGCAATAGCAATGAAGGGGCATTCAATAAATATGGTGAACTTGGCCAATAGAATTGACAATAGGAAGCTGTTTTCAATTGCACTTTTCTTCAAGGAAATCTAGTGATGAGCAGTGCATCCAGAAATTTACCACTCAGTCAGTGTATTTCCACTATGGAGAATCTTTTCAACTTTGGCTCATACTGGCAAACCTGTTTAGTTCATTTATAATTTTTTTTTTTAGTCAAAATATCTTTAATAAAGTAAAAAAAATATATATATATATATGAATAAAAGCAGAAAATTGCTTCTCTATATACATTACACATTTTTCTGTAAATTTAACATGGATTGCACTTCTCAGCCACCAAAAATTTTATGAGAGACCTCTGTTCAATCCTGAAGTAGCCTTATTTGCCACGATTTTGAATATCCTCAAAACCAAAATGTTTGCTAGATTTAAATCATTTTTGCTATAGGCCAATTCCAAACAATGAAGAATTTACATTAGCATATATAAAATGTGAATATCTTTGATGATTGCACAAACATTATTAGGAAATTAGCAATCAAATAGATTATATATTTAGGGAAAGTATATTAAAATCCTAATTGTTGTAGTAAGTAGATTATGTGTGATTACAATTTTTAGCTGTATGCAATAAAGAGAATCTGAGATCAAAATGTAACCTTGTATAACCACTTTTAAATCATGTTTAATGCATGATTAAACAAAACTTGTACAATTGACCTAACAGCATAGCAAATTCAAATTAGAATTAACACATGGTTTTGCAAAATAAGTTATTTCATGTAAGAATCATAAAATATTTATTACTGATCACTCAAAGTGATCCATAGAGATTCCCCTGGGGAGTGAGGGTGAATAAAGTTTTGGTAAGGTGAATAAAGCAAAGGGGTCCACTAGAGGTGAATTGCTTAGTATTTTCCCAGCAAATACTGATGTGGCCAATCAATATTCTCAAGAGGGACCATTAACTCAATGATGTATATATATTATTTTCCAATTTTTTGGAGTGGGTCCTTGATTATGTTAATTGCCTGGAGTTTAGGGGTCTTCCAACAGGCGATACTACCAGGGTTGATCAGACCCTCATTTGTGCCTCACAGCTGGATACAATTTTGATCTACACAGTATTATGCTTTCCTTCATTGTAATCAGCTAATGGTCTTCTCTCAGTTTGGTTTCCATTACTACATAATTCTTGTCTCCATATGGATATTCATCTCTGCCTCCCACCAAACAGGATTTGATACAAGGTCTTTTTATAGTGAGGGTTTTTAGGAAAGGAGAAGGTCGGGGCTCACTTAGAGCAATGTGAGCCATATGAGCCTGCTGAACTTGAATTTACTAGATGTAATACAAGTCTGGCACATATGTCTGTTCATAGCTAAAACTAGACCAGAGTGGTCTAGTGCTATGCTTGTTTGTTGATAGCCCATCTGGAATGAGTCTCCATATAAATTTTATTTTTTTTCAAAACCAGACTATTAAGGTAGTTATCAGTTGAGTAATAGTTACTGTTTTCAGATCTTTCGATCAAATATTCAATTTTAATTATTTAGGTGCTCTTGTAATAATGCTTTTAGAAGATTAAAAACACACACACACACAAAGGGTAAAATTCTTAAGTAGACTGGTCTCTTTAGCTCTGGTAAGGCAACTGATCTAAAAGGAAAGACTGAATTCAAAACTAAAAGGAGTATTGTTCAGTGGACCTGCAGTATATTAGTGTACCATTCTTGTTATCAGCTCCTCCAAAAACCATGGATGGCTCTACACAAAGCTTCACCACAATAAACAAATCACTTATGTAGTTTATTTGCTAAGTTTTGGCTTAGTTAATGGTTATCATTGATGCTGATGGTAAAAATCATTATGTAGTTTGATTAAAAATAAAATGTTAACATTCATGTGAGTTCTTTCATGATATAATTTCAAACAGATTCTACATGTTCCTATCAACAAATTCTTAGAATCTGCCATTGGTGATTTAAAAAAAAAAAAAAGCCAATATTTCTTTGAGAGTATCTCTACTAGGAAAAAAAGAACTGATATTACAGAAACCACCCAAGGAATATACCAATAATGTGTTGATAGTGAACAGGTGGAGACTTTAAAATCATAATGTCATAAAGGATCTCCTATAGAAATGTCAACTTTTTTTCTTTAATCAACTCATCACATCACAGTATTATATTGGTAAATCTATTTAGGAAGTTTTTGCTAAAAAAAGCTGTGAAATTTGAATGGTGAATCAACACTTATACATAAGTAACTTTTTGACAGGAAGAATCAGTTTAGCTTTGAGATTGCAATATGATAATCTATAACAAAGAGTCAACAAAATTTTTAAACTATCAACCCCTTTCATAGAATCTTTAATCCTTTCTCAACCCTCCAGGCATGTATAATAAATAAAAAGATAGACATGCAGTCTCCATAGGTAAAGAAAACTCCATGCCAATCTCTGCAAGACTGTTCTGACTCCAAGGCATTTATCAACCCTTTACATTGACTTCTAACCTTCAGAGGTCAATATTCAGTAGTAACTATTTTAGTAATCCCTGATATAAAGTGATAATTGTGTACCGTGTACATGTATAAAAGACATTAATGTGAGCCAACAAGTTTTTTGTTTAATGGCATATTAACCTTTGTGGTTTATTTAATGCAAAAGCCATCCTTGTAGAAGAACAATAGTGATACAATTTAAACTACAGTTGAGAGGATACGAAAGTTCATAACCATCCCTAGGGTATTAGTCTAAAAGTGAGCATAATACGACTGAAGTTTGAACCCACTTATTTAAAGACTGCAGTCCAGCACTTTAGCCATTACACTACTTGAGGACTTTAACCAACAAGATTTTTCTGGTGGTTATATCAACATTTAAGTTTGCGTAGTAAATTTAAATGTAGACAAAAGCAATCAGCTGTTATATTACATTTAAGAATTAAAAAAAAAAAAAAAAACTATGTAAGAGAGGCAGGAAGTGCTAAAGTGTTAGAAAATGCTCTAAAAGGTCCCACAAAATCCTTCAATACTATAGATATCCCAAGAAATACTGCAGTGAAGACAAAAAAAAAAAAAAAAAATATATATATATATATATATATATATATATATATATATATATATATATATATATAACCTAGAGGAAAAATAACCACATTAAAATGTAATTGTTGATTTTTACATAGGTTAATTAAAAATGTACTGTATATTAAGATTTTCAGATTTATTTTTTTCTAAGGAACAACTTTTATTATGCTCCACAGTTACTGGAATGCATGCTTGCAGCATCTATCAAACAGATGAGAACTGACATTATTCATGTCTAAATGAAAACATTCCTGATATAAGGTTCTAAAAGAAAGAAAAAAATCTGATTAGAATTGACTAAACCATCAGCTACATTTTCTTGTGTGATATTCAGGAAGTGAAGTGAGCTTTTTAAATAGAAGAGAGATCAAAAATATGTTAATGACAACAAAATAGCTACATAGAAAGTTTAATCAAAACTGAATGCTTGAGATTTATTTAAAAAAAAAAAAAAAAAAAAAAAAAGCAATACCTTGTTTGATTAAATGAGCTTTATTTCAGTCATTAAGATATTTAAGATGTCTAAAAGTTTAATCTTGCTTTCCAACATAATATTTTTTTTCTCTATATCTTGAGATATATATACCCCCACAACCCTTCTGCCATAGACAGGATGTGACACAAGGTTAACTTTTTTTTTTCTTTTTTAAGCAGCGTTACAGCTGGTTTGAATCTAGAGTTTTTCCTTCTAGACAAGTTACCTAACCTAAGCTTAAGAACCTCGTCTGCTCTACTATTTTCCCCATAGCTGGGAGCAGGAGGGGTATCATGCCTTTCCCAAGGACATTAGTATGAAGTAAAATGCTAACAGCCTTGCCCAGGATTTGAACTTGGGTTGCAGATTCCATTACCTATTAACCTGTGTGTGTGTGTGTGTGTATATATATATATATAGATCTGTCTGAAAAGTAATGAAATTGGCTGTGCTGTGTGAGCTATGAACAAAAGAGGGATAAGCAGATTGTACTATCATCTAACATGATATCTTGGAGTATGTAACCATTATCTTAGCTTTCTGCAACCATTGCATTCCTCTCCCACATGCTTTTGTTTAAGCCTCTTTTTAGCTCATTTAGCTGAGAAACAATAAATACCAAGCAATAAATAAACCCGAAATTTTTGGTCCAGTTGGGAAAAACTGTCACAAGCACTTAAAATGCTTCAATAATTCAAAGAGGAGCATGAGGAGATAAAAAAAATTCCAGGAGTGGGAGGCCTTCAAAAGTCAGGATAGATGTCAATGTCAAGCAGATGAGGTAGGTGGTGTGTGGTGAATGCCTGCAAATCAGCTGGACATGAAAAAGGACAGTATTTGGAAGATTATCACTGAAGATTTGGGTATGTCTAAAAGGTAACAGGATTAGGTGTGCTAAGCACCTGGCAGTCTTGGCCGAGACAAACATCGCCATACTGGAACAAACTCCTAGGTCACTTGATCTTACCTTGTGTGACTTTTTCTTTTCCCTGAAACTCAAGAGGACCATCAAGAAGACCATTTCGAAGGTCCTTAAACTATCAAGAGAGCTTTAATGGCAGAGGAGGATGGGAAATGCATTAAACTAAAGATATTATTTTGAAAGGGGATCATATAGTCTGTTCCTCAGAATTGAAGTAAATTGTTACACCAGTCCCATTACTTTTCAGACACCGTGTGTGTGTGTGTGGGGGGGAAGGCTGCATCCTCCCCTAAGAAAAGTTACTTTGGAATCACCAAGAACTACAAAGGCATAACTTCTATAGCAGCTAATGTTTATAATGCTTTGCTTCTCAATCGCATTAATTGAGAAAATGAGAATGGTTTTCGGAGAAATCGATCCACAACATCAGGTTCTAACATTTCTTCAAATCATAGGAGTTTGTGCAAAAAAACCTTGTGGTGACACTCTTGTTTATAGACTTCTCCAAGACATTTGATTCAATACACAGAAGAAAGATGGAGCAAATACTTCTAGCTTATGGTCTCCCCAAGGAAACTGTTACAGCCATAATGATGCTCTATAGAAACACAAAGTCAAGGTTCGCTCACTGGATGGAGACAGATTTCTTTGACATTGTTGCTGGAATTCTGCAAGGGAATACATTACCATCATATCTGTTCATAATCTGCCTAGACTATTTACTTAGAACATCGATAGATCCAATAAAAGAAAATGGCTTTACACTAAAAGAAGGAAAAAAAAATGCAAGGAGCAGATGATATCCTACAGAAACTATTACAGATGTAGACTATGCAAATAACATAGCACTTCTTGCAAATACACCAACCCAAGCTGAATCCCTGCTGCATAGCCTAGAGTAGGTAGCAGAAAGCATTTGCCTCCACGTGAATGTGGATGAAATGGAGTACATGTATTTTAATCAAGAAGGAGCCATCACCATTCTAAATAGCAGTTCTCTGAAATTAGTGGACAAGTAGTAGTGTCTCATCTACTGAAAGTGATATCAATATGCAGCTAGCGAAGGTGTACACTGCATATGGAAGTGATCTATCCAATAAAATGAAATAGAATTTCTTCCAACCAGTAGTTGTCAATACTACTGTATGGATGCACATGGATGCTGACAAAATATATAGAGAAAAAAGCTAGAGAGAAATTGCACAAAAATGCTATGAGTTATATTGAACAAATCCTGGAAGCAACACCCCACTAAACAACAACTGTACAGCCACTTACCTCCCATCTCTACAACCATCCGAACAAGACGTGCAAGACACTGGAAAAGCAAGGACTAACAAATAAGTGACACACTCCTATGGATCTCCTCACATAGACATACCAGTGTTTGTCAACAAGAACTTACCTATAACAGCTCTGTGCAGACACAGGATGTAGTCAAAGACCTGCCAAGAATGATGGATGGTAAGGATGAATGGCGATAGAGAGTCAGGGAAATCTGTGCAAGCAGCACAACTTGATGATGATATATTCCTAATGTTAAAAGGAACTAAAATGACCTAAAAATATTTTTTAAAATTATAACAGTTCTGATGCTGATGTAATTCATAAATCTGTCCCAATTATTCTCATAAAAATATAAGAATTATTCTTAAATTGTTAACTTGAAGTAGGCTACATTAATATCAATGTTCAAATCTTTGTTCTGTCTATTTCATCACCCAACAATCTAGTTAGAAAAGTAAATACCTTTCTTATAAAAGCTGAAAATAAATGATTATCCAATTAAGTATTGATTATGGTCAATGTGTTTAATATTGATAATGACATTCTTAGTTCATTTTAACAATTTAAGAAACAAGTACATTTAAAACAGAAATTCATCATCAGACGTTCTGGTAGATACCTTGGCCTTCTCATCAAGAGCAAAGTTCTGAATAATGACCTTATCAAATTACTTCATTAATGCCTCTAAAAAAGCACTTGGATATCACCCAAAGGTTAAGATTAGTGATATAAAAATTCAAAGTTAAATCTCTGATGTAATAAAATAAAAAGTTTAATAGCTAGTACTCATGAGAAAAGGAAGACAATATGGAAAATCAAATTGACAGGTTTCACTATAAAGATGGCTTCATCAGAAACATGATGATTTCATTTTCCATTTTGTCTTCCATTTCTCATACTGTCAGATCTTATTCCAAACCTTAGCCATATACTCATGTAAAATTCTAAAAAGCTAATTTTGGGACAAGAAATTATCAGGCTATTGTCTTATAAGTAATAGTTTTATAAGATTGAAATTAAAACTTAATAGGAAAGAATAGAAGCAATTATAAGCTTCAAAAATGACCATAAAGTCAAAATATTTAAAAAAAAAAAAAAAAAGGAAAAAAAAAAAAAGAATAGTCCATAGAGTTCTACAGAAAACATGGTAGTCATTTGATAATGAATAGGTCAATTAGGCCCAAGGCCAAAACTATGAAGCTCCTAGTGAGAATTGAATTCACTCATAATACTTTGCTAGCTTTGATTACTAACCATTAGACCACATTAGATTCTTCATAGAAAATATGGTAGATATAAAAAAAATAAAAAGTGGATAATTTTCAGTTATTCCATTTGATATCAGGGAGTCCACATGACATAGAGGCTAGTGTGCTAGACTATGACATAGTAAGCGAGAGCAAAATCCAGTCAAACAATTACACTTAGTTTTAATAAAAATACCTTTGGGAAAGTATGAACCACCTTATCCCCCCAAACTATGTCTTAAATCATACCACGACTGTTCTACAAGTATAGCTTTAGCATTAAATAACCCATGAAGGGTGATATACCATGAAACAAAGAAACCAAAAACATTTCATATCAATATGTCTACAGGGGTCATCTGAAAAATTCATAGGATTACCAAAATGGAATATGACCAAATGAGGTTTATTGAGAGTACTTATATCAAGAGTTAAAAGGAAATTAAGTTGACAATATCAAATACTTTTTTTATGTGTGGGATATAGGAAAAAGAGCTACGCTGTTGTAACTGATTACCAGAAGAATGGGTCAGTTATTTTTAGTAGGGGCACTTAACTTGAAAGTAAAAAATTTTAAAAAAGATTGAAATAATTTTGAAATAATGATATTATATATATATATATATATATATATATATATATATATATATATATATATATATATATATGTGTGTGTGTGTGTGTGTGTCTTAGCCTTGTTTAATAATCTCATTGATTTAAATCAACTAATATTTAAAAAAACAAAAAACAAAAGGAAATATAATGAAGCCTTCAACTGTAAAAACTATTACATAAAAAGAAAATAGAAAAAGAAAAATACATTAATATTGTTTTTTTTTTTTTAAATGAATGACAAGAACTTACCAGGTTGTGAATATTTGAGTCGATTTATCATTTTTGAAGATCTATTATATTGATTTTGGTTAAAATGGACAAGTCAACAGCTTCAGAATGCTTCTCATATTTACGGAGATATGAATAAGCAACAAATCAGCTTTGCTCCACAAATTGAAATGGCAAAAACAAACAAAAAAAAACAAAAAACAAAAAAAAAACAAAAAAAACTAGTGAATAATTAACAATGAGCTTATCAAAACGATGACAACAATGACAATAACACCAGAAAGAAAAAAAAAGTTAAGTCACTGGATTAAACTTCAAGGATTGAGAGTACTTATATCAAGTGATGAACAGAGATCAAATTGACAATATTAACTTTTTTTTTAAATACTGAACTATAGACTAAGGTTATTGTAATTGATTATGAAAATAATGGGTCAATTATTTTGGTGGGTAGTAGTAGTAGGAGGAGGAGTTGTTTATGACAAAGAACTAAAGAATTCTAAAAATTGGTGTTTTTTTTTTTTTTAAGTTTAGGAAAAAAAACAAAAAACAATTGAAATTATCTTCATATTAGTGTATAACAAACAATGAAAATTATTTGCAGCACAATGGTAAATAATAGTCAATAGAAATCATATCTGTTATATTAGAAAAATATTTTCAAAATCTAAACAAATAAAAGTTCAAAACAAATTTAACTCATCTAAATTTTAATACACAGGTAAAATGACTATCATCATTACTTGATGAAATATTCCATTGCAAAAATATCAAATAGATTCAAAAATTGCTATATAGATATATATATTACACACAGACACATACGTAATATACACTTTAAAATCGTGCAAAAACAAATAAAAATAGATTTTATTTACAAGCACTTTCTTTGAGTTACTGTCAATTTTATGGGCGGTATCCAGTTGCCAGATGCACAATATGCATTCTGACAATCAAGAATACCTTATAAAGTGACAGTAATGCAAAAAAGTGTTGGTAAATGAAAACCATTTTGGCAATAATTTTACAGGATTATAAGATTTTAAAATATATACTTGCATCCACCTCTTCATATTAAGCAGTGTAAAAGAACTTCCCACCAGGAAAAAAAAAAAAAGCAAAAACAGCTAATTTTTTTTTTTAATTCTAGATCCATTCACTTTATTATAGTAACAACAACCAGTTTGACAATAGTATTTTGCCTGTGCATTTTTTTTTTACAGTATCATAAAAAAATCTGTTAGGAATAAGTTTTATACTGAGGTTACATATGCACATACTAACCAAAAATAAAACAGCAACATAGTGAGAATCAAAGCCAGTTTTGATCTGCATATACTCCAGTATACTCCAGATAGCAGATATTCCCATAAAAAGTTTTTGGCCATCTTTTGACAAAGTACCATATATAAGTGTTCCATCTTTGTCTCTTTACATAAACCGGTAATCTCACATGTAAACAAACAGGTTATTACTGTTGATTCCATATACAGATCAATATATAAACAGGTTCCTGAATAATTTATTCTAATCCAACTGTATAGGCTAAATCTTGAGTAAATTGAGGATTGGTTTCTTGTATTGTACAGCATATCCACCCTAGTGGATTATTTAATGCCAAATCCTCTGTGTGTATGGATCTATAAACAAATCGGTTGCAGGTAACAATTTTTAAATGAACCAGAGCTCATTTGTTTGCACATGGTCAAATAGATTCAAGTATAGCTACCTAACACTAATACTTTTATTTTAACAGTTCCAAGTATTACTATATAATATTCAATTTAATAGTCATTTGTTTGTTAAATGGTTTCAAGAATACAAAATGATTAAATATTTCCGTTTGACCTATAGATGGGAATCCAACAGGTACTACCTCTCCAAGTTTAGAGTGGACATGGGAGTAATGGCAATGAAAGGGTACTTCCTATTTACCAAAGCTAAAAAACTAGAACCTCACCAACAGATAATTTAGGGAAATTCCAATTCCTTGTTCAGTGTCTTGCTGTTATCATCTAATTAGTTATCCAGATAAGATTAATGTTTTGTTGATCAGCTTGCTTACGTTAACTGGAAAGTTATGAATGCAACAATGGATTACATAAGGCTTCATTTTCATTTGACATTCCCATAACATGATTGAAAATCAACAAAGTCTGGTAGTATAGTAAGATACTTTGACCTCTGAAACTATGCCTGACCCCAGAGAATCATTGTCTTTTTTTTTTTTAAAAATCTAAAATTGATTTCTAATTTAAATTCTTCAAATTCTTCAAATTGAATTTCGAAAATAATACAAGAAAAAAAAACCAAATCATGGTACATATTTATCCAATGTAAAGTGACAACAACAGACAAAAGATTATAAAAAGAAAACATGCTTTATGATCATGAGAGAAAGAAAAAAGAATAGTAAGAATAAGAGGTAACATGCATGTTGAAATGAAGTGATTCAGAGAGACAATAGTGAACACTTATAATCATAAAATAATGAGACCAAGTCAAATGATGTATAATAACTTAAAGTTTATTCTTTATCAAGGAAGGAAGGTTTGGTTGTTTAATAAAATATCAACTTTTGTGGGATATTTAATGTCAAAGCCATCCTTGTAGAAGAATAACAGTGATACTATTTAACCCATAGTTGGGGATAATGTGGTTCACACTTTTCCCATTAAGATTAGTCTGAAAATAAACATTGTAGAACAACTGGAGTTCAAATTCGCTTACATTGAAGCCGCAAGTCCAGGACTTCGGATATTATACCACAGGGACTCCCCCAAAAAAGGAAGGGTAATCTTTGAAAATTAAAGTAAAACATTTACGATAAATAAGAGCAAATGAATAAAATCAAGAGTAATTATTTTAAGATTAGGTATTATTAATCATAATGTTGTCAATTTATTTAAAGCCCAAACATAAAAAAGTTAAGAGTAGAATCACTCATTAAAACTAATTTTCTTTTAAAAGCCTCTTAAATTTGAATGGTCAAATTAAAACTATGCAACAAACTTCAAGAGAACATAAAAAAAAAAACACTTCCTGAAATGATTCATGCTGAAGATGAGAATTGATTATTCATTGTAATTTGACTACCTAAAAAAAGATTGTGGTATGATTGATAAGATTATTTTTAATACCACATGTCAGCTGGAGACAGGTTGAAGTTAGGGAATTGTTTTCATTATACATTTATATTTACATGGTATTTTTTTCTTCTTAAGTCTGTTTAAAAAAAAAAAAAAAAAAAAAAAAGTCCTGAATAAAACATTTTTTTAAACAAATCTATCTGACCCATAGCTAGGGTCCTAACATGTAATACCACTCTGGGTCAAAGAAGACCTCGGAATGATGGCAAGAAAGATATATTACACACACCTCAGAACCATCAGATGTATTTTAGTGCTAGGTTTTGTTTTGTGGGGGGTGCTTTTTAACCCCCTCTGCAAAGGTAAAGTTAATGTAACCTAAGTCCCAACAATAGGACATTTGATATAATTTGTAAATTATAGTTTTAAGGGCAAACAATGAGAGATAGAAAATTTGAGAAAATATTCCAAACTTTCTTCAGATTCTGAATTTCTAAGCATTCTCCAGAGGGCAACATTTCAATAAAATTATTTTTGTTCTTTCAGATTATCATGATGTGAGAACATCTGCCTTTTTAACATCACAAATACAAAATAACAGAGAAAATGAATAAATCTAATTGAGAATACTATATTTGATATAGGCCATAGCAAGAGCAATTAAAATAGCAAATAAATGCATCTTATACAATTAACATGTTAACTTTCAATAAGAACTCTCTCTCTCAGTATTACAGCCTATCTTTCATGTTAAATGTATTTTATCATATATCAATATAGTATTAGGTTAATATGACCAGTACCACAAATCACTGTTGGGCAGCTTTGGAAGACATTTATATTATAGATACAATTGTCAAAAATGGAAATAGCTTTAAATTGTTATATTAATTCCATATACTTTAATAGAATTATACATCCATAAATATTTTTCTTCCTTAAAATATAAGAATTCAAGTTGAAAATTAGGTAAGAAATTAAAAAAAAAAAAATTATCAAAATTGATAATCTGATTACTATGAAACAAAAAAGAAAAAAAAAAGAAGTTCATGTATTGATAAAGGCAACTCTTAAAGCAAGATGGAATGATTAGTTTTAGCTGCTCAAAAATGTTAAAGTGAATGATTGGTTTGATAAGACTGGGCTGGGGGAGAGGATACTACATATAATTGATATATTTTTGTATAATAATGAAATCAAAATTTAAAAAAATAAAAATAAAAATTAACAAAATTACTTATGTGGATAAACGTGATATGCTTTCAAAGCAGAAAGCAAGGAAGAATTTATATCAAGACTATTTCAAAGTTCTGAACAAAAAAATTAAAATAAAATAAAAAAATAAAATGAATGAATATATAGAATAAAATAAAATTTTTTAAAAATTGTTGAGAATGAATTTAGGATGCTTTAACCCAGAGATTTCAAACTTTTTCGGCTTAAATCAAGAAGGTTCAGGCCTTAAAAGACAGGGAAAAAAAAACTTAAATTCACAAGGTAACCATCATAATTTATTATTAATGAGACATCTGATACTGTTTATAATCCTCAAAAGATGTAATATCAGGGTTAAATAAAAAGGTTGACAGAAGGAGCACATTAGACAAGTGATGATTTGGAGAACTGTTCACAGTGGTATGTTACTCCAAACATGCTCACTACTTGCTGGGTGTGGGTGATAAGATTAGAGAATCATCCAGATGAAAGCAAGTAGTTCTTATAGAAATTGAAGATGTAGCAAACTAATAACATAGACTCCGAATTTTCTGAACAGTGACAATCAATGAGTTCCATCTGCAGTTGTATTGATACTTCTTCAGTCAACATCGAAAGAAGGGAAAATTTTGAAAGTTTGGGATGGGCTGAACATTAGGGTCTTCCAATTTAACCCTTAAGTTCATTATTTCAGGATGGGTGAAATTTTACCATACACTATAAGCCCAATATTTGAAGATCATGGAAAAGGCTCATAATCCTTCACAGCCCCCTTTTTTAAAAAAATTAAATGATAGGATAGCTTTAAGTAAAATTGCCTGTGCCCTAGAGTGAAGATTGAATGATGTGTGTGTGCGTGAATTTTTTGAAAGTAGGTTCAGGTTATCTTTAGAGCCAAGAGTTCTAAAGCTTAAGTGGCTCATACGGAATGATAAATACTGGATCATGAGAAAATAGTTTGTTTATGGACTCAAATCAAATACAGACTTCATTTATCTAAAATACATATGCACAAGCATACACACAATTGTTCCATGAAGAGAAGTTGTAACTTGTTATTCATTTTTGAATTAGTAATGTCAATAAATTAGTAAATATTCCAGAAGAAATGAAACAAATGTTTTCATCTGAATGGGTAGTTAATCTGGTGAGACAACATTTAATGTATGAACAAGCATGAAAACAAGCTTGCTATGCACATTGCTCAAAGTTGTTAATGAAATCTTTATATTAATATTTCTATGGATTAACAAATTAAAATTAATTGATTAATAATGTTAGATTATAGCACATGGTCATGATTTAATCACAGCTCCAAATCTATAAGACAAAAAAAAGGTGTTTTTTTAAAAAAACAAAGCAAAGAAATTCCATACTTGAACTCCCCTAAATATTGTTAGATATTACCTCAGTCCCATATTAGACAAAAAAATTGTACATAAATTTCATAAAGTAAATACAACTATTATGAGGCAGACTTATTGTAGTAATTTACTAAGCTTTTTTGCTTAGATGTGGCACAAGGTCAAATGAATGAGGCACCCAATGAGAATCAAACTCACTTGTGAAAGTTTGCTAGCTCAGCTTGATAACCCAAGCTGCTCATGGCAGACTTATTGTAATGCCATAATGACAACACCAGTTCTATGAGATCACTAAAGTTAAGCAACAATGATCCTATTCAGTACTTAAATAGGTAATCATTTTGTATCAGCAAGCACTGTAAGCAACCCAAGGTCTAAGCCAGACTAATCAAAGCTTAGTAAACAACTATTATCAGATAGTGATAGTAACATTTTATAGTAAACTGATCCTTTGATTACTAGAATTGCTCAGTCTTAAAGACAATTTTAAGATTGGTTTCCATAACTCAAATTCTTCATGATCATGTTCCAATAATGAATAGAATTTTTTTTTTTTATAACTTGAAACAAATTTTTTGAATAAAGAAATATCAATTTACATAATCAATAATAATCACGAATAAATAAGACTTTTTTGGGATTTGTAAAATGAATTAGATCTAATAAATCTTGATTGGAGGAAGATGATGAAAATGATAATGATGGTATTCAAAATGTATAAAACTTGACAGTTATGAATATTGATATAAATAACTTAAATTTTTTTCTACAAAGGATATCCAGTGTGAAACTTGAGAAATTCCTTATCAGATTGAAATACTACACAGGGAGAGAGAGTGAGTGAGAGGTAGAGGAAAGAAAGGGAGACAGAGGAACAGAAGAGGGGTAAGGCAGAGAAAGAGGATGAGTAGAGAAAGTAGATTAGTGTGTAGTAAAACAAGATTTCATTACGATATCTCAGACTTCTTTCATTTTTATATATTACTAAAATTTTCAGTGTGTGTGTGTGTGTGCGCACCACATAGACACTAACAAAACACATATAGAAAAGGCTAGATAGGAACTACACTAGAATGATGAGCACCGTCTGGAAGCAGCATCCCACAAAGTAGCAGCTGTATGGCCACTAGCCTCCCATCTCACAAATCATCCAAGTAAGATGAACAAGATATGGGGCACAGCTAGAGAAGCAAGGACAAACTCATAAGCAATGTTCTCTTATGGACACCTGCACTTGGATGTACCAGTGTTGGCCAACCAGCAAAGACTGACTTACATTAGCTCTGTATGGACATAGGATGCAACCTAGAAGACCTGCCAGGAGCACTGGATGATGGGGATGGATGGCAAGAGAGAGTCAGGGAACTGTGCGGCCCACATGATAATGGCACCTTATAGCAAGATTTCTCTTTAAGAATTATATTAAAAGTGCTATAATTTAAAGAAAGCAATTTCCAATTTAATTTGCAATTGACAGATAATTTCAAGCAGTGAACATCATTTTTCAATCTTCCAACTTAATATAGCAGAGATAACAATGAAATGCTACATTAAAGTCCTTCACTCCTTCATAAATAGAAGTATCAATATCATCACAGACCACTGTTATAACTGATTATCTAGTCCTCATAGAAAATCTAGGACAACCACTGCTTTCTATAGTGCCGCCATGAGATGTGTAGAACTTGCATTTTAAAAACTATTAAAAGAAAGAAGAAAAAAAGAAAAAGGCAATCTCTCCAGCAGTAAGATGAACTATAATATCAAAATGCTTCGGATTCAAACATGTCTACTGCAGAGCAGTCAAAAAGTTAATACAGTGACTGATATAAAAAGGTTTCAATTGATACTAAACCTCAGGTGGCTCAATACAGACAGATGTGAGAGTAAGGAAATTTCAATTATAGCATTGCAATCGGAAACAGCAATGGTTGAGAATTCAGGTAAATAAGTAACAATTCATTATCAAAGTATTCATTTTATCAAGCAGAAAATTGGAAAAAAAATTTTCCTGACAAGTAATTTATTATTATCGAAATAATTTAACTTTTCTGCTACTACTGTAGGTCAAGTGAATAAAAATAGAAATTTTCTGGCATGTTGACAGATAAATGATCATGCAACATCTAACATTCCTGTTTGTAATAGTTTATTTCATTTTGATTATTAGTAAAGAAGAGGAGCATCTTTTGGTCAATATAAAGAAAAAAAAGGGGGTGCAATATTTCATAAACAGAATTACAATGCTAAGTTTAAAGCACTTCAGGATTCCAGATAATAAAAAATTATTAAGTTTTAAACTCAGTTTTTCACTTCATTATAATTATTAATTTTGACTAGTATTATCTATCATCTTAATTCTAGTTGCATTTTATCACAACTTATTTGGGTTGTCACTTCTATAATAAAGAAGAAAAACATACATCAAAAACAAGAATATGTTCCCAGTAGAATTCAAACTCGCATCTTTTTGCTTGGGTGATTGATTTAAATAATATGTTAACCCATCTTGGATTATTTTATGCCTACATGTTAGGAATCACATTTATTGGATGTTCATATTTTTGTGTAGTTGTTTTTTCTTTTTAAGAGTTTTTTTTTACCCATGGTTATGTAATCAAGTATTCCTAATACATATAATTTGTACACAGTTGTAGGATTTCAAATAACTAACAATAATTCTTAATAAATGATTAAATAGTTCTATTTGACCCATAGATAGGACCCTAATAGGTACTATCACTCAGGGTCAGAGTAGAACTGGGAATAATGGCAATGAAAGGGTACTCCACACTCCCTAGAACTAAAGCCTTGCTATCAGGTGCAGTTTTATGTCATACCCAGGATACTTATTTTTTCTTAGAAGTGGGGAGGGTCTTACTCTCTCAGCAAGGAATACCATCAATGTATTATAAGCCCTGCTAACTGAATGCAGTTTGCTTAGGTAAAACAGGTTTGGTCCTAGCTGCTTTCTTTGGTTAATTAACGAAGCAGCTAATACAGAGAACCATGGAGGAACTTGTGGTGTAATGCTTAACATCACAAGAAATGGACACAGCAAACAGAATTCAAATCCAAGACAAGGCTGTTTGTATTTTTTACATAGCACTAATACTTTTGACTAAGTTATGAATACAGCTATTTGTTGCATCATGCTTGTCTGGAGAGGTATATATATATATATATATATATATATATATATATATATGGAAGTAAATAATGGAAATCTTTCTTAAACAAACGGAGCATAAATTCTACACAATATTTCTAATAAGTCAAATGACGTAATTTAAAACAAACAAACAAATGCCAATTCACTAATTAAATGGCCAACTTTATCTTGTTATACAAATTTTCCCTTGGTTTTTGTATTTTGCCTCCATCAATGATTTAACATCACTAATATCATCCCTCATAGTCCTGATGATGGTTCATTAGAACCGAAATGCTATAGTGTCAACTGCTTCTCAAATATCTCCTACTTGAATTACCTTGTTATCAATATATATGAACAGCTTTAACATTATTTCCAACGTGTGCTCTTTGGAGTTGTAAAAGTGACATTCCAAATGAGTTGTAACAAAAAAAAATTTTTAAATAAAAAGATAACTAGAATTAAGATGAAAGGATAATACAAGTCAAAATTAATAGTGTCTTATACTTTTTGGAATACATAAGGGCTTCTGATTTCTAAAATTTTTACTGGTGATTAAAATGTGTGTCGTGTCTCAATATCAAAAATGTATACTTTTAAAATACTGAACTTTGGGGGGAAAAAAGAAAAGTGTAAATAATAAAAAGATAGCTTTTGAATTAAATTGATTATCTTAGATAATTGTTTCACTTTTATGAAGTAAGAGTCAATATACTATCAATTATATGGCACCTATAGTAATGTCCATTTTCTGTTTTTATTTTAATGGGCTAAACACATATCATAACAGTAGTACATAAAAAAGTTGTGACTACCCCACTTATAAGTCTCTTCACATATCTAGTTTGAAGAAAATACTCAGAATAGAAACTTATTCAATGGTAGTAATACTAAGTCTTACACTTATAAACTACCTTTAATTTGAAACTAAATGACCTCAACACCATACTAGAAGACATGAAATCAACAGAAAATAATTTGAAATATTTTTGTCTGACCATTGATACAACAAGGTAAAATATATAAAATGTACAGAGTAAAACAATCAATGGAGCTGTTAATACTTTTACGGCACAGGTTACTATGGGGGGGGGAGTAATAAATTTTTTTACTTATTGGTAGTGCTATTAATTTTGTCCTACGGCCAATACTGCTCATAAGTTTTCAAACAAAATTCTCTTGTAATCACTTGGTTTTTCAATTTAAAAAACAAAACAGGAATATTATACAAAAAGAACCAAATTTTATTACAAACAATATAAGGCATGCATTTAGTAATGTTTTATGCTACTGAATGTTAAATACTTGGAAGTGTTTTGTTTTTTTTAAACCAGAATTTTTGATTATTCAAACACTGTTCATAAAGACTAAAAAATATATATTTACCCAATCACACTGGCAGGATGTGACAGGATGTTAATTTTTAAGTGGAGAAAAGCTAGTTTGAATTCAAAATTTTCCTTCTGATAAACTAGTTGCCATACTGAGGCTAAAGAGCCCAGTCTACTATACTATTCAACTATAGTCGAGGAGAGAACAGATGGATTTGTGCCTAAAAGCGAAACACACAAACAGCTTTTCAAGGATTTGAACTTGGATTGCAGTGCTCATTTCTTAAGACCATAACCATTACCCTATCTAGCCTTAGACCATATAAAGTAATTGTCATAAGTGTTTGAACAAACACAAAATGTGTTTTATATTGCCAAAATTGCAGGAGCCAATGTTTAATGTTAAAGATTTTGAGCAAAGGAGATCTAATGATTTCTTTCTTTGTTTTTAAATAACCCTTCATGGGTTATTTAATGCCAAAAACAACCTTGTAGAAGAACAGCGGTGATACTATTTAACCCATATCATGAGGGAATAAGGGGATTCATACCTTTCCAAAAGGTATTAAGGAACATAATGGTGAGTTTGAACTCCCAAACTGCAAGGTCACAGCCCAGCCCTTTAGCAATTACTCACTGCCTCTAAATTAACCTACTTGTTTGGGAATTCTTCAAAACAATATTAATTCAACTTTTCAGACTGCTAGATCAATTCTTTCTGAACAAGATTTTAGAAGGGGGTACAAAAAAAAAAAAAAAAAGACACGCACATGGTGTATAATATTCCTATTTTTAACTCAAAACCAAACAATGCGAACTGTTCAAATACTTATAAGCAGTGATGTACGTTAATTTTTAGGTGAAAGCTTCAAAATATGTTATCTCATGAATTAAACAGATCTTGCTTGGCTTACTTTGATTAAGAGGTGAATAGGCTTAGTGTTCATGCAAGAAAGTGACTGCTTACTCAGAAGATAAGAGACATTATCCAGTATATTATACATATGAAAGAAAAGTGTTCAGTGCATTTCATGCTTTCAAGATTTTAGCTAATGAGGGTGTTCATTATATAACACATGCTTGTATATGCATAAAATAAGTGGTTGTTCAAGCACAAGGTAGATAAAATTTTAATGAATTTTTTGACAGCTGACAATTTCTAAAAATCTTTAATTAATTGGGTTTGATAATTGTTTTGTTTTTTGTGGGGGAGTACAGCTTTAATTCTACTATATTTTGATTACTAATACAACCATGTAAGCTAATTCGTTTTTGCTTAAAATCAAATATTAAGCCTTAATAAAAATTTAATTTTACTCCCACCCAAAATCAAGTTTTTAAATCTGCAATTATGTGATTAAGCAACCACAATTGGAAAATATATGCCAATACTTGGATTATACTATACAGTAAAAACTTAGATCTAAAACAAATTTTTACCTAAAATCAAATGTTTATCATATAACTTCTTAAAAAATAAATAAATATAAAAATCAGTCAATTTTCATTCCTGGAATTTTGTTATGCATAAAGAACTTAGCTCAATGTTCTTAAATCTTTTTCAACTAATATATATATATATATATATATATATATATATATATATATATATATATATATATATATATACACACACTTAGAAATGTTTTAAAATTTTTCTTTAAAATTTATTTAATACATTTTTTTTTTTTTTTGGGAGACCAAAGATCTTGTTATCAAGTCTCTAAAAAAAAATAAGTTCTGCAATATAGTGCAAGCCAAGTGTTGACTTATATAAACATGTCTAGAGGAAATAAGAATGAAGTGATTTTTATATGTTGCATTTGTGTGCCAATGGGATATTTTGTCCCCTCCCCACCCCAAATGAAAATGAATGATTAGTTCGCTTTGGTTATTACTTGGTCATCACAGTTACAAAAGATAGACAGACAATTAGATGATGCTAAGAAAGTCCAACAAAGGGTATGGGGGCCTACCTTTGTAGTCCTGTTCTCTCCCTTGGGGTAATGCAGCTTTCAAAAAAAAAAATAAAGTTAAAAGTAAAAACTTGAGGAAAAAAAATTGTTAAATGATCTTGAAAGTTAAGTAAAAATAAAATAAAGTGAATAAAGAAATGAGGCTTAAATGAATGAATCCAAAATGCCTCATAAAAAAATGAAAGAAAAACTGCCTTTAATATTCTAATTATCATTTATTACGTAATCTCTCATTTGGCTACACTTTAAAAGCTGACAGCGCTTACTTTAAAGATTAAAAGAAATTTTTTTATTTTAATAGCCATTAAAGAAAAAAATTGATAAATTTCAAAATGAATAAAACTATAATCAAGAAATCACTTAAATTCACATATCCACAAAAAGTTAAATCTGCTTCTTTTAAAGCTTTATTTGTCTGCCTCCCACCACACGGGACTTGACACAAGGTCAATGACCCAAAGGTCTGCTTCTATTAAGGCAAGTCAAAAGTTTTTCAATATTTTTATACATGCTAGTTTGTGGCACATATATCACATGACCAAATTTTGGTTGGTTGGTTAGGTTTTATGGCATATCAACCTTTGTAGGTTATTTAATACCAAATCCATTTTTATACAAATAATCAGTTCCATTTCAAGCAATTCAGTTTAGCATCAGTACACAATTTCATTGTCAAAAACATTTCTATTTCAAGCTATTCAGTTTATTCAAACAGTTCTAATTCCACTAATTCAGTTTAGTATAAGTATAGATTTTGTTTACACACAGGTAAATGTCAAAACATTTCTATATTAAACAATTCAGTTTAGTGTAAGTACAGTTTCAATATCAAAAACATTTCCATTTCGAGCTATTCGTTTTAGTCAAACAGTTCTAATTCTAACAATGCAGTTTAGTTCTATTTGACCCATAGATAGGACCCTATCAGGTGCGACCACTCCAGGGCCAGAGTGGACCTGGGAGCAATGGCAATGAAGAAGTGCTTCGCATTCCCCAAAGCTCTAGCATTACTGGAACCTCATCAGATTTAGTGCCATATCCAGGACACTCGTTGGGGAGAGGTGTCTTACCTCTCTGCAGAGGTGTAGTTGGTGTATTCTACAGCCCCAGTCGACCGGGCAACACATGAGCAAAGCAAATCAAGCTATAGTAGATACCTACTGGGGCTGGTATTATTATGTAGTTAGTGTGCTGACATGATGTATATTTTGTCACTCCATGTATGATTTGAAAGCTGCACAGATAAGTGTAGTCTAATTTGGGAACTTCTACTTAATGATTTTAAAATGTGTCATAACACCAAGCAAGCAACCAAAACCATTTGTTGTGCAAACGATTAAGTCACAGTTAATCACAGTACAGTAACCAAGAAATTTTACTTGGGTTATGAGAACCTCAACAATCAGGCAAGATCAAGTAGGTCTAAAACCATAGATTCCAGGCCATAGAGGCAAATCTGACAAGTAGCTCCCAGAGAGTATCAGGCAAGCTCAGCATCTCACAGTTCAGTGAGATCTGTCACCTTCATTACCTCAGCAAAATCATCTAGAGCTGCTGAATTGTGCCTTATGTTATTAAAATATTCCAAAACTTTTGACTTATTCTAGAATTTATAAAATAAGATTAATCACACACTAAGATTGTATAAAATGCAATTTTAAAATCAACCACCATATTACTGCAGTTATTTGTGTATAAGACTCACTATTTTTCCATCCCCAAAAGTTAGGTGTGTATTTTACACAAGAACTATATAATTAACTTTTTTCTGGCCACATGCCTCACCATATTTGGTATGTCCAAAAGTAAGTTATAGTACAAACTAATGTATTTTATACAGTTATAGAGAAATATTCATTAGAACATGTGCTTGTTTATGATTTTTTTCTCCTTATGTGAGTTTATTTTTGCCACCAGCTCTTTACATTTCTGCTGCATGAACATGTCCATGTATTTGCTCTAAATACTGTGTAAATTTTGTGTTTCAAGACATGATGTAAACTATACAAGTTTTAATCTTTAGTCAGTACAAACTGATAAGAAGTTGAACAAAGGTTAAATTTAGTTGGTAAAAATTCTAAAAAGTTGGTGCATATAATAGACAAGAATTTTTAAAAAAAATAATTTCTTAGTCCAATTTTAGGGGTGTGCGTTATACATAAGAGTGTGTTATACACAAATAATCACGATAAAAAATTGCCAGTGTAGTTGATTATATTTGTTCCTTTAATCTAAAAGAACTCACTTTGCTAAAATATTTTTAAAAGTGTAGCCAAAAAAGAAAAAAAAAATGAAATTACATAATTAACAACAACAAAAAGTGCATGCACAATGAACATTTTTCAATAAGAATGATTAAGGCAGTTTCCCCACTGAAAATGAAAAGGAAGAAAAAAATGTTAAATGAAAACAAGTTCATAAATTTCTAAAACTGATTGAATATCTATAATAAAACTACACATCGTGGAGAGAATAAATTTAAATATTGCATGCTAATAACACAAAATATTGTGATACCAAACTTTTAAACTTCATCAGGACAAATACAAGTCTTCATCATGTGGATTATGGGGCACACAAACGTCATGAGATCATCTGGAAATTTCCCAAGTCTTTTCAGCTACAGATATACCTAGCCAGAATTGAGAGTATATTTTGTTTTAAACTTTCAAGACAACAGCCAAGATGTTATGTTCTAAAAACATATAGCAAAGAGTTCAATATTAAGTTTTTAATCTTCTATACTTACTGAGACTGTGTGTGTGCATTATGTTTGTGTGTAGTTGGGCAGCAGTCTTTCATTTAAGCATGTTTGATTAAGTAAAGACATTTTGTCTATATAATTATAAGATCCTTTCAAGTTTCCTGATAAATGTCTTGGTTTCAGGTTGGAATTGGTTGATGAATTCACCAAAAGCACTCGGGAAAAATTTTGGTAAAGTCATCCACCGATTCCAACTTGAAACCAAGACACTTATCAGAAAACTTGAAAGGATCTTGATAAAATTATATAGACAAAATGTGTCTATTATTTAATCAAATGTGTGTGTATATATATATAAGAACATAAAATACACAATGATGAAACTAACAGCCACAAGGACATGTTTGTGTTTAAAGTAAGAATACTTTAAACTTGTTTTTAAAATTTAACTTGGAAATTTTAACCATTATATATATATATATATATATATATATATATATATATATATATATATATATATATATAAAATAAAATGCTTGTGGCATGAATAGAAAATTAGGTGTAACAATGACAGATTATTTTGAATGTACAATTTTATTCTTCAAGTTGTGCATATCTTTTTCAAATTTTAATCATATTGTCCTCTCTTGTCCTTAGTATGATATATATGAGGGTAGTTAAAAAAACAAAAAAGAGCAGGTCACATCAATGTTAGGTCTTTTGAAGATTATGGTTTCTGGATTCCAGCAAGTTAACCTTTGAGAGCCATCTGTTTGTCAATATTCTCACTATGTTACCTGCCCTTAGTGTAACAGTTATTGTCATAGGAAATGGAATTTGCAAACTGTGTTCAAATCCTGGATGAAGATGTTTGCATTTTCTTTTGCACTAATATCTTTGGGAAAGGTATGAATTCATCTCCTCCAAAGCTATGGGTAAAATAGTAGGAGAGACTGGGTTCTTTTTGTCTTGGTAAGATAACCACAGTCTAGGAGAAGGAAAACTTGAAATTCAAACCAACTGTGTTCTGCTTAAAAATTTACCCTACATTACATTCTGCTTATGACATTGGAGTTGGGTAAATACATTTGTCTAGTTCCATTTTAATTGATAGATTTCTACATGTGTACCCATTCAAATTCACAGGGGGAAATTTTTTTCAAGAAAGACATAACCAGACAGGTTGAAATTTTTTTTTTCCAACTTCCAGGAACCACTTTTTAGATACTTTCTCCAGAAATGAGAGATCATTCTACATTAAATTAGAATGTGAAAGTGAATCCCCCTTATGAATTTTTTTTTTCTCTCAGAAAATAAAAACTTGTAAAATTTGAGGGTCTATTTAGTTAAACAAAAAAAAAAAAAAAAAAATCTAACAATTTTTCCCCCAGTGAACTTTAATAATATCTTTCAATTTGCTAAGGTTTCTGAAGGTGTTGTGGATACTCAATATCTTTTACATCTAAATGATGTTAAGCATAATTCTATTTTTTCTTTTGGTCAGGCTTCAGGGGTCTGAACTGAATGTACTGTTGGGAGTAAGCATGGGTCATGGCAACATTGAAGAGAGATTTAGCTTAGTCAAAGAGCTGTCATCAGTTTTATTCTACACTTAATCATTTTGTTTGTTGCTGCTGCTGCTACTACTGAGACATATTGGCCCAAGTAGATAATATGGTCTACTTGCTGAATGGTCTTCTCAGATTTGATCCCATAATCTCCAACTATTTGTTTCCCATCACTTGCATTTTCTTGAAGATTCACATTGATGTTGGGTGATTTCTTGTAATTCTTCCAAGTTTTTAGCAATCAGCAGAGACTCATCACCAAATCAATGATTCTCCATCTTTCCTAATCCCTCAATTCCCTGTCAAGATTTTGAATAACTTTGGCAGATTCCTTTCACTAACTGGAAGGGTTCAAAGCCTTTGTGTTATTGTTGCCAATACTCTGGTAGGTGTAGATATATACTAATTAATACCCTGCTTGAGGACTAATGATTTGATTGATTTCAATGGAATCAAAGGCTTCATGTCATTAATAAAAGAAACACTCTCCCCACTCCAGGGGGTTGAGCACTTTGATGTTTTCATATCACTTAGATTAATGGAGAAAATCAAAAAACCCTTGAGCACATGTCAACTAGTTTGCCCGAGATCTTTTGATTTTGGAAAGGTTATGCAAGTACACTGAGTTTCCTTGTTACAAGTTACATCTGGAGAGGCTATGCAGTGTATGATATGCCTTTAATCCAAGGTCAAACTTGCAGCTTTGATAAACTCATCAACTTCGCTCCAGTGACCTTTGTTTTTATTCATGAACTTTAATAAGAATAAGCTTTTTAAAAAAATCTCAGTTTTTAGGTGCTTTTTAATTTCAACAAAACTATTTCTTCTGATTTACAAAAAGATTTTTCTCATTAATGAATTTTAGACGCCAGTGTAAATCCTTGTATCATAGTAATGGTTGACTAATGATAATTACCTTTTCTTTCAATTTTTAATGTACAACACAAATTGAGTGCCAAAATTCATTTAAACAAATTTTAAATAAAATTTGTAAAGTTCAGTGTTTAAATCATAAGGCATTTGTTAAATAAACCATACCTATGATATTATGGCTTATATGAATAACTAATAATCAATATACATCATATGCTCCCTCTCTCTTTTATATAAGTAAAAGTTGGTGAACATAGTCGAGGGTGACTCCAAATCTCCCTTTTCGACAGCTACTACACCAAGGTGTATGGGAGGGTGCTACTCTTTTCCCTTGATCTGTACCTTATAATGCTGAGTGTTAAGCAAGGAGGCATCAAGTACCATTTTTTTGAGTCTTTGGTATGACTCGATCTGGGATTGAACCCAGGTCTCCTAGGCCATTGGCGAACACTCTAACCATTATACCTATATATATGTATGAAAAACATTTGCATAAAGAGCAATAATACTATTATGGCTAAGCAAGCATAAAATCTAAAATATATATAATTATGAATACTAGAAGTATGTTACTTGAAGTTTCATTTGGTGTACCCAATCATTAGATGAAAATTTTCAAACCCTGCACATATTGGTCTGAATACCAGATCACTTACAATAATCCAATGATATATATCATATACTGATGGAGGGCAAAACATCTTTAAGAACAATGCTGATATTGAACTGGGTACAGTATGCACACAAGGTCTGAGCACTGTTGTTATACCCCTTATTTTTATACCTTGTACATATCAGTTTGTATATGTGATCATTTAGTGATATCATAGGAGTGTTTAATCCTGAGAAAATTTAAACAAATTTTGTGTGTAGAAACTTTATTTTCTGTCAGAGTATATAGGCATATGTAACACTTTTTGCATGATATCTCATTTTTATGGGTACTCTGGGAGTAATAAAATATTTATTGATAAGTATCGTTTTTTTTTTTTTTTTACAAAAATGAAAATGATTGCTGTTAAGTTATTTCATATTTTGCAGCTATTTTAAGCTACACAATTGAAAAATTAAACAGTCATGTGCAGAGAGAACATTTGAGATCAAAATGATTGCCCACCGATCTGAAAATATTTTTACAAAAAAAAATCTTAAATCATGAAAAGGATAATAGATAAAGAGGTGAGGGGTGGGGCAGCAGAACCTATACTGGTAGTAATGAAAGCATAATGCAGAGGAAATGGAGTCAACAGGGTGAGATAGAAAAAAAGCAAAGAAAGTAGGTTCTTAAGATAAGTAGACAAGAAGCTAAGATACTTTTCTGGCATCAAGTCAAGTCAAAGAATCCAAGTGAAAACTAGGTCTAGGCTAAGATAACTTCTTTCTTGGAATTTGTTTTTTCAATATAAAAAAAAAAAGAAAAAAAAAAAAAAAGAAAGTTTGTTGGGCAAGGGGCAAAAAGCCAATAAAACTTATTCTGTACAATATGCAATCTCTTCTGAAAGTGATGCAGTTGGTAATGTAAAGCTGATCTACATAATCCAAGTAAGTATTCAATTGTTTGAAAAAAAAAAAAAAGAAAAAAAAAAGCCATTTCTATATAGAAGTTTGTAGTTCAGTTGGTTTCTTTGTTTAATGGCATATCAACCTTCATGAGTTATTTAATGCCAAATCCATCCTTACAGAAGAAAAGTAGTGGTGCTATTTAACCTATTGCTGGAAAGATAAGCAGGGTTCATACCTTTCCCAAGGACATTAGTTTGAAAATAAACATAATAGTGCAACAGGAGTTTGAACTCACTACAATGTTGCAGTCCAACATGTTAACCACTACAGTACAGATATTCTCCTTAGAAGCTTGTGACATAGCATTGGTTCCTAAAAGGATACATGAAAATGTATAAATGAACAAATATACAGAAATTCAGCATAAATAATTTCAACTAGCATTAGAATAAAAACATGAAATGAGATTTATAAAGAAAAAGAAAAAATTATTAAAGTATAATTTAATGATGATTAAAACTATAGATCAGATGCACATTTTACAAATTAGCAGTAGTATGTATTTATTCAACCACTGTCACAAGTAGGATGTGAAAAGGTTAATTTTTAAGAGTAAAGCTGGTTTGAATTCAAAGTTTTTCACCTTCTAGACTTGTTACCTAGCCAAAGCTAAAGACCCCAGCAAGCCCTATTATTTATTCATAGTCAGTAGGATGGATTCACACCCTTCCAAAGTGAAATGCAAACAGCCTCATCCAGGTTTGAAATCAGGTTGCCAATTCCATTTCTTATGATGATAGCTGTTACGCTAAGCATGTCAAGTTATCAGTAGTATCTATTTGTAATTGGGCTAACCAAGTCACTAACTTATAGGTTGGAAGAGCTGCTTGCATTAACAAACACTCTCTGCACCATTGGTTCAATCAGGAAGTTCATGCTACATGAGCACTGGCATGTAGACATACATAACTAACCTAAATGTGTTGCATTCTCTTTCTCCAAAATAGAGATGAGAAGAATTTAGAAAACATCTTCTAAAGAAAGGCAGAGCAGCAGGTGAGCAGTAGTGGAGGTGTGGGTTGAGGTCTGACTCGGGCATGAATGACACTTCCTATATCAACCTGGATAAGCATTGAAATTTAGAAAATCTGCACATTTAGAAACAATACCATAAGAACAAGTAACAAAGAAAAAAGCAGACTTTCACAATTCTGAGAATAACAGTTAAGCTAAAGGGCATGTCACTCAAGATAAAACTCTGGTGCTGACAGCACTAAAAAATAAATAAATAAATAAATAAAATAAAAAATATAAATAATTGGAAATGCCAAAACATTAGAAATTTTAATTCAGAGGAAACTCTTGAAACAATGGAAAAGTTCTAAATACTCCAGAGAAGATATATTAGCACCGTGGGTAACCAGGTGAGGTATCATGGGCAAGAATTCTTTTCCTTTGTCTAGAATCTCAATATAACCAGGCCCACTTTCTAATTCAGATAGTTGCTATTTGTTGTCTTGCAGAGTAAATGAGCTGAATTACCACTAGTATTTAGCCAAAAGATACAACTGTACATTATTGATGTCAGAACATCTTATATAACTCCTTTATTGATGTTTAAACCACATTTTTCTTCTATCCTGTCATAAGCCACAGACTGTATGTAGTACAAATGTAGAAATTTGCACATTCAGATAACTGCTTGACATTGTTTGGTATTATTCATTTCAAGTTTACCGGAGAGGGGGGGGGAATATTTCTAGTAATTTTTTTTCCCTAAATGTGATTAGAACTATCAGACCCTCAAACTCACAATTTTTATCTTTTGGGGAAAAAAAAAAAAAAAAAAAAAAAATGGGGGGGGAGGGCACTTTCACATTCTAATTCAATGTAGAATGAAAACTCATTTCTGAAACAAGTATATATATATATATATATATACACACACACACACAAAAATAATTCAATCTGTCAAGTTATTTGTCTTTTCCCATGCTAACTATACAAGAAATGGGCAATCATTCTACATTAAATTAGAACAAGAAAATGAACCCTTTCCCTTATAAAATTTAGAAAAATTTTTTGTTGGGATGGGGGAAATTGCAACAAGTTTAAGTGTCTAATTAGTTCAAATCACAAGAAAAAAAAATTTCTAGGTGAACCTTAACAGGTGCCCATGCAGAATTTACAGTTTGTTTCTCTAATTCTTCTATATGCATTATTCAAGTGAAGAATCAAGAAGGTTGGTTGTTGTTTATAATGTTCTGTCAGGCAAATGATGCAAAGTATAGTTTCCAGCCAGCCTTCCTGGTGGGTGGGGGGATGCATTTGACATCCCTGCACTTGATAGGTAAGATGTTAAAGGACAACTTTGGTAGCCAGTAAGTCCAATGTGAAGTCATATCCTATTTATACAATTTACATTAGAATTACAAATGAAGAAAAGAAAAAATATATTTGTTTGGTTGTGTTTTATGGCATATCAAACCTTGTAGGTTATTTAATGCCAAATCCTGTTTTTATATATTAAATATATATGATTTATAAACAGATAACAATTTTTAAATCAGTCAGGGTTAATTTGTTTAATGTTTTTAAGAATTGCTAAGTAATAATAATAATTCCATTTTATATTAATCATTTGTTTGCACACAGTTAAATGGCTTCAAGCATAGTAAATGTTTAAACAGCTCAACTGAAACCATGAATTGGACACAAACAGACTAGGATGTTAATTATGGGGCTCCAGAACAATCAATACTGTAGTACACACACACAAAATTATCTATATTTTAACAGTCTAGTTGTTTAGGGGTTTTGTTTTTAATGGCATATTAACCTTCGTGAGCTATTCAAAGCCAAAACCATCCTTGTAGAATAGTAGTATTACTACTATTTAACCTATAGTTAGGTGGGGATAAGGGCATTTATATCTCTCCATGGGTATTAGTCCTAAAGTGAACCTAACTACACAACCAGAGTTCAAACTCATTTACTATGATGGTACAGCCCAACATGTTAACCACTATACCACAGGATTTCCTCCTCCCCCTTAACAATCTAGCTAGATTTGATAAGTAGTACTAACTCATATGCGATATTCTTCTATGGACTCCAAAATTTGGATACACCAGTGTTGGCTGACCAACAAAAACTTACTGTGCAGACACCAGATGCTGTCTAGAGGATTTACCAAGTGTGATGGATAATAGAGACAGACGTCAAGGAAATCCATGCTGTTAGCAAGCTTTGATGAGGATAACTAACTTTTCTCCTTAGGGTTTTTTTATATAAAACATTCCTATTTTATACAGATTTATTTGACCCATAGAGGAGACCCTAACAGATACTACCACTCCAGGTTAGAGTGGGCCTGAGAGTAATGGCAATTAAAGAGTATTTAACACTCTCCAGATCTCCAGAACTGGAGCCTTACTATCAGATGCATTTTAGTGTCATACCCAGAGCCCTCCTTGTTGTGAGACTCTTACCCCCTCTGCAGGGAATGCAGTCAGCATATTCTCAGCTCCTCAAACGGTGGTAATCTTGAATAAACATACAAACAATAGGTTACAATTTTTTTTACTAAAACTTGAATATAGATCTGGAGGAATGCTGAAAATAGATATTGTATATACTAATGTATAGAAGAAATTGTGAAGAAACTTTTAGACAAAAAAAAAAAAAAAAAAATTGGCATTGACCTATACATAGCTAATAATATTGACACTAAAACAATTGGGATTAATTAAGAACATCCAATGGTATCAAAAATTAACTCCATATATTAATGATTTTATTACATTAAAATCAAAAACCAGCTTATTCAAGAGATCGACTTATAAACAAGTATACACAGTAATTTTCTGGCATATCAAAACAAGTATGGATCATATATGTAATAAAAGAATTGGAAATACAAAATTAAATTGAAATTAACTAGAAACAACCAATGGTATCAAAAATGAACTTAAAAATCAAAAGTCAACTTATACAAAAGAGATTGACTTATATACAGTATATTTTCTGGCATTTCAACATATATACGGGTCATAGACGTAATAAAAGAATTGGAAATATAAAGTTAAAATAAAACTATCCAAATGATAATGCTACTAAAATTAGAGGAAATATTGAAGGTGCTAGATTATGAAAGGTTGACTGTCACCTGATTTTCTGTGAAAACCACAAGATATTTTTCGTTTGAAAACTTGGCAGATACAATATCACTTAGGAAAGATTATTAAGAAAAAAAAAAAAATTTTTTTCCATTAATTTGTTACAAAGTTGTGAATTAGAGAAGAGGATGTGTTCTTTTCAGTATCCTAAGAGAGGAAAAAATTTATCAGCAATATGGTTTCAAGTATTAATTGAAAATCTCTTTATAAAGTCATAAGAGCAGACTAAAATAAAAAGAATTTTACAAAAATTGAAATGCTAAAATGATTATTAGATGAAAAGCAATTGCGAGTCAATATATTTTTTATTTTATTGACAATTCATTTACACTCATTTGTTGTGCATTTTCTTTTTCTTGACCAATTTGGAAAATCTCTCACCACACACTTTATTACTTACAGCAGGGGGAAAATAATAAACACTAAAATGAAAAACAAACATATCAGAATACATTAAAATGGATATGCTGAAATATTTAATGTACATATACAAGGAGGAATCAATAAGTCCAAAACCAAAAACAATTAGTTCAGTTTTTTTTTTAAATTTTTACTCCATGTTATTTTATTTATTTAAAGAAATGTTGGATTAACTGGATTGACAAAGATGAAGATTTTTACCTTAATATTTTATATAGATAAACATTGATAAGGAAGATTTGGGAAAAAAATAAGTATTTGTAATCACCCCCAACTCCCATTAAGCAAGAGACTTCAATCTACATATTCAAAACTCGTCATATTTCTTACATATTTAAAACTATCATATTAAGAATCCTGATTTTTAATCATGTCATGTGACTCTTTGTTTCAGCACAAACACTTATAAGCATCATAAATTTGTGATACTTATAAATATAAAAAGGCTCAAAGAGAATGATATATCCTTTTATTGATATAAAAAGGTTCAAAGAGGATGACATCCTTTTTAACAGCCACCATAGAAAAATTAAGCCCGTAAGTATGTCAAAATTGTATAAAAATGCAAAGAATTCGATATTTAGTAGACTATGAATGATTTACAAGGATATTTGAAAAGCTCATACCTATTGCAAGTTATCCAAGATCCAAAGCTGTTCATTTCAAACTTCAATAGATTTCCCTCTTCGCTTAATACCAATACATTGGATGAATTAATAATTGCAAAGCATTTTTTTTGTTTATCTAAATGTACATCTTATATTGGCAAATACAGAACTTATGGTATATTCATAATCATGAAAGGCTATATGTAAGTTTTTGTTTTTGTGTGAGAGAACAAGATTGTTTTGGTTTTTTTTTACCTTCAGCTTTTCTAAACCTCAAATCAAGATACAGTATATGAATCGAGTGATATAACTAATGAAATTTTTTTCCTCACAAATGTGTAAGTCAGGTAAAATTATCAGATCTTATATTGACAAATACAGTACTTTTGGTATATATATAATTATGAAGTGTTATATGCAAGTGTATTTTGCTTTTGTGTAAGAAAAATCTGTTTTTCCTTTATTTTAATTTTATTTCAGCTTTTCTAAACCTCAAGTCAGGATATTGTAAATGAATTGTGTGATATAACTAACAAAAGTTCATCACACCAAATGAAATATATATATATATGTAAATCAGATAGAATTATCTGGAGCAGGTGATAGAATAAAGATAAAAAATAAGACAAGAATTTCTTGAGCAAATAGAAAGTTAAGTTAAAATAAACCCAATTTGCATAAAAAGACAAATTAAAATAAGATAATAATAGGCCTTGTTAATTCATTTTGTACATCAATTTCATTTAGAAACTGTACTAATTGGATCTGTTAGTCATTCTGAAAGTGAAACTAGAAAACAAAGTTCAAAATCTGCATGAACCCTGCCACTTTTGCACTAATGTTTCTATTGAAAAGCATTTTTAATCAAGCCTTCTTATATTTTTTGTTTTATTGCCAATCGTCTTAAGTTTTGTCAAAGAGTGAGGGTGATGCTGAACAAGTATTTCTTACCGTAAACCAATTCATCCTCAAAATTAAGCTTGATAGCATAGTCTGCTGTTATTCATTTCAATATGTACAAGATGACAAAAGTAGTCATTCTTATGAGAACTCAAAGAAAAAAGGTTGAACATTACATGACCCAAATCAATGTCAGTGAGCCAAAAGACTAAAGTAACATACATATTTGATTAAAACATGCTTTTAACTAGTACATATTAATTATATGCTAAAATATTCTGTAATCCACTTATATATAACATACTATGACTTTAGATAGTCTATCAATCACAAAACCTAATCTTACTAAGAATAATCAGTTATAGTAACATGAGGCATCAGTTATTTGCTTGTCAGTTTTTCTAAAAATACACACAAAGCTTTTCACAAATATATATATATATATATATATATATATAAAGCTTTTTACAATGCATTTGCAACCTTGTCTAATGACTTAGTAATGAGAAAATCCATTATTACACTAACATGATTTTTGTATTATTAATAACCTTTGGTCCAAATTTTGTCAATTTGATGTATATTAACATTATTATAATTTTATAAATTTATTCTTCATTTTGATAAATATCTACATTTTTTTTTAAATCTTGGAGCAGTTAAGGGGCAAACTGTGACCTACAGTACTTTCTGAATGGTCTGCCTAATTTCACAAGGAAAATAATGTTTACAATTTTATTCCTCTCATTTGGTTAATCACACACACTCAATCAAAAAGGTTTGCAGAGGCTGGTGTCATAGGGTAATAACTATTACATGCTTAATTATTAATGCCTGTTGCATTGTGGGTAAGTCACCTTTTCCCTATTTCTAAGGCTTCCACATATGGTCTTCAATAGTGAAAATGGTTCAAGTACATTAAACATAAAATTACCTTGAATTTTTTTAGTGATGCAGCCCACCTGATGACAAGCCATGTTTTATGCTGCCAGCTTCTCAAAAAAGGTTGACCATGTCTGTCTTGGATTTCTTAAAATAACAGATTACCCACAGCCTCAGATACTATATTCTGATTCTAGGCAAAAGTTCCAATCTACATGTAAATATCAGAAATTACTGAAATTATCTCAGAATATAATACAAATGTTAAAATAATCCTGCTATAATTTCGTTAAGATTTAAAAAAAAAAAGAAGACTTATCCAATACACTAGTTTGGTCATGAGGGCACTATCTATGTGGTGTCTTGGGTAGGAATAACCTGGCAGAGTCCATCCCTTACCAAGTTTGAATTCAAACATTTCCTTTTACTAGACTGGTTGCCACACCAAGGTTAAAGAGCCCAGTCTGCTCCAAGTATTTACTCATAATTTAGTTTAGACAAAGATTTAAAATGTTCTTTTAAATTTATATGATCAATTAATAAGAACTAAAATGAACATCATATGGTCAAAAGTTAATAAATTTTGCAACTTCCTATATATAACAGGGAAAAAACTAACATTTCAATGAAAAGGGTGCAGTATTAGTCTGGATTTAACTATTACAATAAGGAAATGAATCACGAACCAAACATTCTAATTAACAGAATACAATTTACAATGTAGCATAGAAAATTGGAATTATAACAAATAATTATATGAAGAGGCTGCATCTTGAGCTGGCAATCCCACAGTGAGACAAAAAAAACAACAAAAAAAAACTCTGGTGATATTGTATGATATTACTAGAACACTCTGGGTTAGTGATAACCAAAACTATGCCTGAGTAAATAGAGTACTTTTACTGCCATTACTCCCAGGTCCACAAATCTGGAGTGGCAGTACTTGTTAGTATTCCTCGTATGGGTTAATAGATCTGTTTGAAAATTTTTAGTTTGAGATAGGAATACTTGATAAAACATTAATTATTTTGTATTAAGCATAATTACTTGAAGCTATAATTGTTTATTAAGGATCACTATTATTATTATTATTAGGCTGAGTCAAAAGTTTAGCTTGGGCACATGCTAGTTTGCAGGGTATATGTCAGGTGACCAAAGCCATAAAAAGGTGCCTGTTGTAGTTGATACTATTGTGGTAACTGGTGGACTGACACATTGTACATTACTTCAAAGCTACACAAATGAACATGCAATGTAGTCAAATTTGAGAATTTATGCTTTATGAATTCAAACTAGACAGAAGCAACCAAAAACATAAATTCATCCATTAGTTCAGAGTAATGGAGAATTGAATTTTTAATAATTAACTAGTCCTAATCCCTCAAAGCATCTTAATGCTTCTTTTTGAGCTGCCGATAGAACAATTTGACTTTTTCATCTTTAGGATAATGTTCATTTTCTGTCAGGTTCATCATTCTTTCTTTGAATGCCATCAGAAGCCAAGCTGGTTTGATGGAGAAATTGCTATTCAAGGCAATGTTTATGATAACAATCCTGAACAGCTCTTGAATACCTCTAGGCTTAAGACTAATAGTCACATCTTCTTTGATTTTCGAAGATAATGCAGTAATTTACTCTCTGGTCTGAGATGTCCCCAGACACTACAGTGTGGCAAAGAACTTTCAGACCAATCTGATTTAAGCCAATAAAAAAGGATTTCCAGAATGAATGTAATTTTAGGTACTTAAGAGATGGAACTGAAATAAAAAACAAAATTTAAATACACACACTATTTTCATATTTAAGAGCTCTAAAGCTTGTATTCATGCAAAATGTATTCATTTTAAGTTTTTATTTTGCTAATAAAAATAAAATTCTTCACCTGGAAAAGAATTCCAATTTTTGATAGCATTTGCTTCATAAAAAAAAAAAAAAAATTTAAAAAAAGGGGAGAGAAAGACTACAACTAAATTGCATGAACACCTCAGGTGGAGTAATGGTTAGCAAGCTAAGGTAGACCATTACTGGTCTCACAGAATGCCCTATACTTCTGGCATTGTGCCACAGTTAAGCAGAAATTAATAACTACAACAAAATTATCTTCAAATTACAGCTCTATATAAGTACTATATTTTTTACCATAATTTCTAGGTTTTCAAATTTCAACAAACTGAGCTAAAAAAAAAACAAAAAAAAAAAAAAAAAAAACTTGAGTAGATTTTTTTTTTATAGAAATGACAATATTAACTTGCAATTTATAGTAATGTATATTCAAACTAAGCATTTTTTTTTCATATCTCACCATGAGTAATCACTCCAATTTAGATATAAATTTATAAAAGATATCTTAAACAACCTTCACCTGATGAAAGCTAAGCTGACTCTAGGCATGTAGAGTATCTAGTGTATTGAAGTCCCTATGTGGTCTCAAGCTACATTCATATTTGATCTCAGAGTTTTCTTTGAGACCAGTTGATTAAAGAGCCTGGTCTGCCCTATGATTTATCCACTACTAGAGGGAGTAGATAAATTCATGCCTTTTCCCAAAGGCATTAATACAAAAGTGAAACACAAGAGACCTTGTCCAAGATTTGTACTTGTGTCGCCATGTTAATTTCCTATGATGATATCAGTTTGGTCATGCGACTCCATGTTAAAAAGATATACCTTATATATACTTATGATAAACAAATAAGATATATGAACTCAAATTGAAACTATCAAATAAGCAAATTAGAGTATTAACTATATCTGAGGGATTTGCCATGATTTTCTGCATTTTAATCCAATGGAGAAATGTTGCTTTGGAAGGGCAGCTCCATGAAGCCGAGATAGATAATTTATAGTTGACCATAGATAACTGAGAGAATATAGCTTTACCTGATAAGTAAATGTAGTTGTACGTGTTCATAAATCTTATTCAAATAAAACTTTAAAATTGTACATGGCAGTAAAAATTTATATACACACAATCAACTGGGAGGGTATTCATATGGCGTAATGGTCAAAGTGCTGGACTGCAGAATCATAGTGAGCGAGTTTGAACTCCAGTCGCATTATTACATTCACGTTTGGACAAATACTCTTGGGAAAGGTATGAACTCCCTTATCCTCCCAGCTATGGGTTAAATAGTAACACTACTGTCCTAGAATGATGAATTCAGAACTAAGTAACCCAAGAAGGTTGATATCCCATAAAAAAAAAAACAAACATAAAACCTTAAGAATCAACTGACCAAAAACAATTTCAAATAGAGTGTTGAAATCATGTTGCCCTTATAAACTTTAACAAGACTACTGTAAGAACCCTCCTTATAACCCTTCCCCTTACCAGCTACAAATTAAATAGTACCACTACTGTTCTTCTACAAAGATGGCTTCAGCATTAAATAACCAACTAAACTTGATATGCCATTAAACCAAACTATCCTATACAGATAAATGCTTCCCCCAAGACACACACACAGACACAGACACAGATACACACACAGAGGATAAAAAGAAAAAAAGAAAAGCCTATAATAATTACTACATAATGAATGGGTAAACAAAAATAGTGGTGCATTCTGCTTCTTGATGTTTGCCTCCAGAGAAGTTGACTGTTAAGGTTTCAAATCTTTTCCAATTTTACAACTCGTCAGTCACGAAGTTTCAATTAAATCATGTTAGAAGAGAATCCTCAACAAAAAATAAAAATAAATGAAAAATATGGGAAAAAAAAATAAATAAAATCATCCCCAATAGCAAATTTGTTTAAATTATCTCTTTATTATATGTGTATGTATGCACCTCAATTACCAGGCTAATAAAAGAGATATGGGAAGTAGAGGGACTGACTTCATTTTCAAGACTCTTCTTGATAATCATAATGATCCAATTTTTGGTATGCACATTACCAAAGAAAAAAAAAGAAAAAAGAAAAAGAAAAGGCAAATCATAATGAGACTTTTGTCAGGGCAATAATATCAAAAAGATCAGTACTTCAAACTATCTGATGTGACATACCAGAAGGATATTTTTGCCAATATGCCACAGACCAGTATTCTATTCATGCAGGAGAGTCCCCATGGCATAATGGCTAATGTGATGAAATGCAACATTGTAGTAAGAGTTTGAATTTCAGTTGCATTATTATATTCACTTTCGGACTAATACTCTTGGGAAAGGTATGAACCTCCCTTACACCCCCCAGTACCCGTTTTTCTGCAAGGATGGCTTTGGCATTAAATAACCCATGAAAGTTGATATGCCATTAAACAAAGAAACCAAACCACAATGATCAAAAACCGGGCTTCTCAAAGTGATCCATAATAAACCTATGGGGGTAAATGAAATTTTGGCAGGGTGAATTAAAGCATAAAGGTCCACAAGGAATGAATTTACTAGTTTGTATCTAAAAATCCCTTTATAACAAGAAAACAAAAATTGCTGGATCATGTACACTATTTACCAGAATGCTTGATTTACATATGACCTGTTCAAAATGTACAGGTCATATGAATGAATGAATGATCTGGCTCTGACTGAAAAGATCCACGTTTTTGGAGTCATTAATGAGATTACATATATAAGACAAAGCAAAAGTATGTGTGCGACAGCATTCACCTGATGTAGTTTAAGTTGCCTGCACACATTGAATTGACATCTCAGATTGCCATGTACTATGCTTGAAGATTGGTGGCATCAGCTCTTGTGACGTCCAGCCATTCACAATTCTATTGACAAAGTAAAGACGTGGGCTGGACATGACTTTAACTGAATGCTTTGGCATTTTCTTCATCCACAAAGAAGAGTTGGTGAAACTGCCTTGTAGATCATTTCTGAGATATAGCAAGTCAACCAGATTTAATTGAAAAAATATATAAATACGAACGACATTGGCAGTATCTGCCAAAGTCTAACAAATTTGTCATTAACATCTTATCCTCTTAATTATAAGCATTTCTCTTCAAGAGGATAGTTTCAGATAAATTAGCAAATTTAGAAAAAAAAATGTTGCAATTTCATGATTGAACAAACACCAGATTTTTGAATAGAAGACTTGTTTATCACACAAACCTCCGGGAAATGAATTGCCAACAGCAACTATCAACCTGTTATATCCAGTGTACAAATACATTTTTGTTCCTCATAACAGTGTTTCCCATAGAAACAAATTATCAACCTTAGTGTTATGTGATCATCAGTAAACATCCCAACAGCTAAAGAGGCTTGGCTGCACATTCTCTTTCAATATAGACATACTCATGTAAAGAGAAAAAAGGCTCTCAAACAAATCTTTCAAAATAAAGATCACAGACATAACCAGTGAACAACTATTTATAAAGTATTTTCAAAAATAAGTATACCAATATCGGTCAAGTAACCTGGCTTCACTAAATGATTAATTATAATGGCATGTCAACTTGTCTAGAAGTTGGGTAATCACATTCACTGTATGTTTATAGTACAGAATATGAATAGTTTTCAAACAGATCTATTTGACTCATAGACTTTGTTTGTTAGGTTTTATGACATCAACTCTTATAGGTTATTTAATGCCAAATCCTGCTTATATATATTAAAAATATGATTTGTAAACATTTTTCAAGTAACATTTTTTAGGCAAGCTTGAGTATGTTCTTTTTTTTTGCACACAGTTAAATGGTTTCAATTGTTGCTATGTAACAGTAATAATTCAATTTAACATCAGTCATTTTTTGGCACACATTTAAATACGATTTTTAATATATTTTATATTTAAAGGAGTTAGAACTATCTTTTTGCACACAAATATTGCTATTCTTTCTACACAGTCAAACAGTTTCAATTACTGTTATCTAATATTAATCATTTGTTCACACACAGTGAAGTGGTTAAAAGTATTGCTATTGAACACTATCCATTCTTTTGCACATAGCTAAAAGATTTTAAGTATTACTATGTATCACTAACAATAAAAAATCAAAAAAAAAAAAAAAAAAAAAAAAAAAATCAGCCATTTGTTTACACACAATTAATTGGTTAAGCAGTTCTATATATAAGTTCAATTTAACATAAGGTATTTGCTTGCACACAGTTTAAATTTCTAACAGTTCTATTTGACCCATAGATAGGACTCTGGGTCAGAGTGAACTTGGGGGGTGATAGGAATGAAGGGGTACTTCATATTCCCCAGAGCTCCAAGGCTGGAGCCTCACAATCGTATTCTTTAATGTCATATCCAGGACACACAGTCGGGGGGGGTGGATGTCTCACCCCTCTGCAGAGATGCAGCCTCACTTGACAGGGCTTGAGGAAGTAAATATATATTCAGTCTTATCTGTATAAGAATGCTTGTATATGCACAGAAGACTGAATCTTTTTATCATATACATATGTATATATACACACACACACGTTCCTGGATAGAAATTAACAGTAGCAGTTTTATGTCAATGATGACTTTCTGTTGATCAATGCTTCTATTCATTCAATTATTTATATAAATAACCAAGAGGAAAGATTCAAAACCAATTCAGAAAACTTATTAATAAGAGAAGAAAAGAATGAAGTAATTCACAGAAATTAAACTATTTAAGGGTTTAAAGTGATTAAGCAGAGGAAAATGTCCTTGAAGTGGTTATTTCAAATTTTTTTTTTGGGGGGGTACATATAACAGAATTTAGGTCTGTCAGCTTGACTAGTAATTCTGCTAGTAGAAACATGACAGAAAAGGTATTGTATGGTATGGTTTCTTTGCTTAATTGCATATCAGCCTTCATGGGTTATTTAATGCTAAAGCCATCTTTGTAGAAGAACAACAATGATACTATCTAACTCATAGCTGGAGGGATAAGGAGGTTCATACCTAACCCAAGGGTATTAGTCTGAAAGTGAGTATAATAGCATAACTAGAGTTTGAACTCACTTCAATGCTGCAGTCTAGTTCTTTAGCAATTACACCACAAGGACTCCTTGATAGAAAAGTGTTTGTATCGCAAGCCAACAAAAAGTTTTAAAAATATTATATATATAAAAATATGCTGATTAATGAAGAACTCAATTTGTATAACATCCGAGATAAGGTTGTAAGACATCTGTGCATCATTGGGTTATAGTGGAATATGCTTGTACAACACTTATGCCACTCTCTGGGCCTACACAGTGACAAACATAGCAAGATAACTGGTGACTATGCAAACAGTAGGTTTTGTAATACTGACAAACTCTAGAACATTTCCACTCAATTATGGCCAATATACAAGCAAATACAAGGAGGTATCCTTTGATGTAATATAGGAGGTGCCCGTGGTGTAATGGTTATTGTCGTGGGAAATGGACATGGCGACACGAGTTCAAATCCTGGACAAGACTGATTGCATTTCACAGAACACTAATACCCTTGGGAAAGGTATGAATCCAATTATTCTACCTCCAGCTATCCTATCATCCTGATTTAGAAACAAGTCAGGTATCAAATGATATGCAGTCTAAAAGCTAATGTTTTCTTCCTTAGACTTTTCCCATGAAAGGATACCTACAAGTCAGAAGTTTGATGCTGAAACTTCCTTCTCCAATTTCAATTTTGGAGTTAACTTCCTCAGGAAGGGTTGCCTTCACCATGGCTTTGTCCTTAGACGAGAGCCTATATAGCACATACATACACACCCACACATTGGCTGAAAATATCATAAGCTAACCAAGATATTCTCATGAAAATGTGACTAAATGAAGTTTATTTTTCAAGTCCTGTTTGCAGTCCACACTTCTTTCATTGGAGTTGCAGTGAATGAATCCTACTGGTCAAAAAAGTTATCTAAAGCAGATATATCATTATATAAAGTTTTCAGCTCATCCTTGTTCTCACCTTCTTGGTTGACAGCTTTCAGTTTTGGTCTTGAGCTCTTTTCACTCACTATATTGTCTGGCATGCTATTCATGATTGTCTATCCTCAACTGAATTTCTAATTTTATCGATTTAGCCTTGAATGTATTCTAACTGTTCTTTTAAGTATGTGTAGCTTAGTTCTCTATGGACTTGAGTTTCTGTATGCTGGCATTTGTTTTTGTTTGTTTCTTTTTGAGTAAGGATGCTTTTCTTAAATTATCTTGTTTCTTCCTAACTACTAGTGACTTCTATACAACTTTACATTTGGCTCTTGGTTTGATTGGTATGCACTATTACCACTCATATGGAAGCAGCAGCAAAGTTTTCATATTCTTAATTTATAGCATTTCAGATGTCTCCTAAAGAGTATCAAATTTGTTTCTTATAGTCACCATACATTTATTGCTTATATCTCTTTAGGAGGAAAGTCTTATCCCTCTGCAAAGAATACAGTCTGAATATTCTAAGCTGTGATAACAGATCATATATATATATGTGCACATAGTTGGGTAGCAGTTCTTCATTTAAGCATGTTTGATTAAATTATAAAGACATTCTGTCTATATAATTTTATTAGGATCCTTTCAAGATTCCTGACAAGTGTTTTGGTTTTAGATTGGAGATGGTAGATGAATTTACCAAAATTATCCTAAGTGCTTTCAGACCCTTCATAGGCTATCATCGGGGGTTGTTGGCAAGTGTAAAGATTGTTTTTTTTTTTTCTAATTTTTTTAACATTGCAAAAATTACATATAGTTGGATACAACTGAGATGCTAATGACATCAAATGAATTTAAAACAAAATACTATCAATGGAAATAGAATATTTAAAAATTTTCTCTCTTTTTCACACACAAAAATAGAGAAATATACAACCATAAATCAGCAAGAAAAAAAACGCAGGAAATTAAATCCGTTTAATTCTCACATGTTTTTTGAAAAAGAAAATTCGCTGAAAAGATCTTTTAATTCACCTACACACCCTTGTTTTTGGTCTATTCACAGATGTCCGGTTTCAGTTTTTATCCATTCTTTCCAAAAAACTGTGTCAGCATCCCTTTTCTCTATTGTAAACTTATTCTTCAATTGGCAATTAACACAAATACCTCTCCAACAAGGAGAAGTAAAATCAAGACTGTCATCACAAAGAATGCTAGGCCAAAAGTGTTCATCATAGGTAATTCCTAGACCTTTAATTTTAAGAAAATTTTCATGAATTTCACATTTGCACATGTCTGGATGCTGATCTTTAAGCAACAACACATTCGCTGGCCTCAGAGATGCAAATTTACTGAACCCTACAATAATGTCAAGGTAGGACTGTTTAAACAGCTCATAAACTTCCTTTAAAAACATGATTAAATAATATTTCCTGCGTTTTGATTTGATCCCATTTTCCCAAACTGTCATTTCATCATTTATTCCAGGCATGGTATACACAACATCTGTATTTATATAAAAGTCTGCTATCAACTTTTTATTCTCTTCTGTAAATCTTTGTAATAATTAGAAGACTCCATAAAAATTTAGAAAAACACATTTTTATAAAAAAAAATAAAGGCACAATTCACAGAGTTTATACATTGTTTAAAAATGTCTAAAATATCCTTCACGTCCGAATGTAATGCACGTGACACTAGAAACAAGACTATTATTAAAAAATGGTCATAGGTATGGTTTTTTTTTATGTAATACATGAAAGAGTAATGCCTTAAGACTACACAAGCCAAAAAGAAAAGAGAGTAAAATATTATAAGGGTGATTTTAAATAAATTTTATCGCTGAAAACCCTTCTGAACTGTAACACACATGACATGGAATGAGTCTATAATGTAGATCAACTTTATAACTAGTGGACCCACCCCTATCTCACTCTTGGCATACTGTGTTTTTCCCCCAGGATGTAAAGCCTTTTTGAGACCAAGTTGAAGACCCCCTGTTGTAAGGCAATACATCTAGGAATTCAAGTCAATAAACTAAGATATATAAAAAAAATTTAAACATGATATGATATTCAAACAAAGTAAAAGGATAATACTGACAAACTTGAGAACATTTCCACTTAATTATGGCTAATATACAAGCAAATACAATAAGAAACCAAAACTTACTTATCCAAGCTATTAATCTTATCCTGATTTAGAAACAAGTCAGGTATCAAATGATATGCAGTCTAAAATCTAGTGTCTACTTCCATCTGAGAGTTTGCTTCATTAGCTTCACAAGGTACAGCAACCCTTTCTATAATAGAATCAATTTCTATTTATTGGAAGGAACATCATTTATGCATAGCTATTCCACCACTTGCCTTTCTCATGACCAAGCAGCTGTTATTACCAAGGTCTTCTTGACAACATGAAGTGGTCAAAGCATATGCTAAATGAGAAAAATATTTCAGAACCATGATTAAAAAAAGAAAAAGTGAGGAAGAATGTGTATGGATAATACTTTCCCTTACTATACTTGAATAACTCACTAGAAGCCTTACAAATCTGGTGAAACAGACAGCAGGAATGAGAGAGAGAGAGAGAGAGATGTTTGATTAGAGCTCTTGGAGATGGATCTTAATAGGGGATACAAATAGAGTATTCTATATGAGTTATATACTGTCCAGGATAATTTCTAAATTAGGTCCCAGACTCCTACTAGAAAAGACAACTTCTTTTGTTGCTTTTGACAATCGAATGGAATGTTTGTTTTCCAAGCTGAATGTCAAGCAACCTTGGACCTCAGAGACTTTTTTTCTTTTTTATTAGTTTACTAGCATTATTCCCATCATAAGTGGCAAGATTATCTAAGAATAGATTGATATGCCATTAAACAAAGAAATCAAACCAATCTTCATGGGTTATTGAATGCCAAAGCCATCCTTATAAAAGAACAGTAATGGTACTATTAAATAGTACCATTACTATTGTTCTTTTACAAGTTGGAAGGTTCATACCTTTCTCAAAGATATTAATCCAAAATTTTTAACTAAAGATTGATAATTCCACTCATCTATTGGAGTTAGAGATTATGGCATCAGTCATGCTGGAGAGCTGAGAATGCAGGAGCATTAGTTGACTGAAATCCTTTCCGATCACTAACAAACAAGAGAGAGCAAAGAGAAATTGAAAAAGAATCAAAGAACACAAAATGATGCAGAGAAGAGTGAAAATTGAAGTATAGAAAGAAAATAGGAGGAGAGAGAGAGAGAACAAAAGAGAGAGATGTAACAGTCTCCTCTGCACTTGTCACTGGTTGATAATGTCACTGAACATCCAGAATGCCAAGTTCACTGCTGAAGCAAATGAGGAAAAAGTGGGATTTGAGAGTTTTAGTTTGATTCATTCTGGTCAGTTGGAATTCTGATTCAATCAAGTAGTTTGGAACTTTAGTAAAACTGCCCCTCTTTGGGATTAGGAGACAATAGCTCATAAACAAAAAATGTTCCCCTTCTCACAGTGACTGGGCAAAATCACATGACATCTTCATTCTTCTAAAAAAGAAAAGTATAACATTAAAAATAAACAAGAACATTTTCTGTGACTAACATTTCATTCTTTCCTGACATAGGCATCAAATGATAACCTCTCTGAGAAATCCGAGAATATAAGCGATTAAGTAGTGGTCTGCCTAGTTTTTCTCATTTGAGTAATGCCTTGTGTTACTATAGCCAAATTTTTCATTACTTTATCAAGAGATCAGGTCACATCACACACACAATATATATTAATAAATGTAGCTTGCTATCTTTATCTATAAAGTGCTCAATATTGGTGATAAAGCATATATATGTTCTATCTGAGTTAGGAGGTAGTGTCAGAGTCAACAATACTTGGTGAATTTGGTCAAGTTTAATAATTCCCATTAGCATAATGATTAGAGTGTTTACTAATGGCCTAGGAGACCGAGGTTCAATGCCAGGTCGAGTCATTCTAAAGAGTCAAAAAAAAAAAAAAAAAAAAAAAAAAGAATAGTACTTGATGCCTCATTGCTTAACATTAAGCATTATAAGGAATAGATCAAGGATAAGTGGAGCAATTCAGGAAAATAAGTAGTGTACTCTCTTACACCTCAGTGTAGGAGCTATTGAAAAGGGAGTCTTTGGATCACTTATGAAAACAGTCGGCCAAACTTACTTATGTTACTGATAATTCAGATATACATGGAGGTGCCCGTGGTGTAATGGTTATCGTCGTAGGAAATGGACATGGCAACACGAGTTCAAACCCTGGACGAGACTGATTGCATTTCACGTAGCACTAATACCCTTGGGTAAGGTATGAATCCAATTATTCTCCCTCCAGCTATGGATAAATAGTAGGGTAGACTAGGTTCTTCAGCCTTGGTGAGGCAAATAGTTTAGGAAAAGGAAAACTCTGAATTCAAACCTGTTAAACTCCGCTTAAAAATTGACCTTTTGTCATATCCTGCCCGAGCGGAGAGGTTGGTAAATATGATAATTTAGATATACATTGTCATGCAGAAGGCAGACATTGTCGATTGGCAAGATTTAGTGCCTTCAGACTATCATCTCTTTGGCACCATGGAAGAGGGTTTAAGAGATAAGCATTATGCCAGTAATGAGGAAGTGGAAACTGGAGTGATGAAGTGGCTCAAAGAACAGTCAACAGAATCTTACAAGGTAGGGATACATGCTCACATTCTAAGATGAAACATTGCTATTGAGAGAAACGCTGACTATGTTGAGAAGTAGGGATGTGATTCACAGATGACCAGTTTCCTTTTGATGCATGATACATATTCCTGTGTCAGTAATCATTCTTGTACTAAAGAAAAAGGCATTACTTCTTATATTATACATTTTTAACCAGACAAGATTTACTTAAATTTCACTAATTTTTATACAATAAATACCAAATGAAAGTTTAACCAAGAAAAAAAAAAAAAAAAAGAAAAAAAAAAAGAAAAGAAGTTAAAACAAAGACTCCGGTAAACTCAACAAAATTTGTACACAAAATTGGATTGAATAAATAAGGAAGATTTGTAATATTATCTGTTCCATGATAGTTGTTTCATTCAATGAATGAAATTCATATGCAATTGTAACAACTATTATGAGACAGAGGTTGTTTTACCAACAGCACATAGGAAAATATAACTACGAGAAAAAAAAAAAGAAAAAAAAAAAAAAAAAAAAAGAGGAATTTTCTCAATTTTTACATCCACCTCCTCCAACAAAAATGACTACTGTTTCAAATCATGATGAAAGGACAGGTTCCAACCAGATCAAAGTTAAGCAATGATGAGCTTGTTCAGTAATTAGATGGATGACCATTAAAGAATAGTGGGCACTGTAAGCAACCAGAAGGCTGTATGCTCAAGTAAAAATTAGAAAATAACCCTTTCCCTAATGGGAGACAACTCTTATCTATAAAACGTTACAAACTAGATAGCAGCATAAAATACATTAATAAAATATTATCCGAGCTCAATAAAGTTTCAAAGAAAGAATAATCTTTTTGTTGGAAATGTTTTATCACACTATGCAGAGTATAATCACATGGTTTCTCAAAATGAATATTGTGAGGTGGGGGTAATAAATAAAAATTCCATAGAGACAGCAACAATGAAAATAAAAATAAAATAAATATAATCCCATAGCACAAAGAACAGTTTCACAAATAGATGAACTGGAACAAGTAAAAATATCTATTCAATATATGTACATTTTCATCTTTAATCATCTATTAACAAAAGCTTTTGCTAAAAGAAAAAGAAAATTCCAATAGAGAGAGAGAGAGAGAGAGAGAGAGAGAGAGAGAGAGAGAGAGATTCACTTAGGAATGCATATGAATAGATAAAATCTTTCCAACAGGTTTCTATATATAGGTAACAGTTTATCATAAATAATCTTGAGATTGAATTTACAGTAAAGAAGGAGGAGTTGGGGGGGGAAGGATCATATAAGAATTTAGTATTTTTTCCCTTTCAATTGTATCTAAAGAGAAATAGCTTTATCAATAAATAAATCAGAATTCAAATCATAGTTCAACATCAGAGGAAGAACTGATGTGGCTATTTCCCATACTCCTTATCCTTTAATATCTAAATACTAGGGTGAATCAAAAGTTCTGCAATATTTCAGTATATGCTAGTTTGCACCAGCTATATCACATGACCAAAGCAGATCAAGCCATAGAAGATAATTGATATGGTATCACAGTAGCTTCACTGTATGATTCAAAAGCTGCACAGATGAACATGCAATGCAGTCTAATTTGGGAACTTATGCTTTATAAGTTTAAAATGGGTCATAACGCTGCTAAGGCAACAAAACTTTTGTGCAAAAAGCGAAGTTGCAGTTGATCACAGTACAGTAACCAGATGGTTCAAGAAACTTCACTTGGGTTGCAAGAACGATCATGCAAGGTTTGACAGGCTTAAAACCATGGATTCTGGGTCTGTGTTCCAAGTCATCGAGGCAAGTCCAGCATGTAGCACTGAAAGTATCAGGCAAGATTGGCACTTCATAGTCCAGTGTGGTTAGTCACCTTCATGACTTCAGCAAAAGTATTCAAAGCTACCGAATTGTGCCACACCATACCAAAATATTTCAAAAACTTGACGCAGCCTTAGTTTTAAAGGCTCAAAGTTGGAAAATAAAAATTTTCAAAATAATCACATTATCCAAATAATTACTGTTAAATGTTTTTTCAAGTCCATGATCAAGAGTTAACCACTGTAATTATTTAGAAAGTTTAGCTTCACCCAGTGGGAATCTAAGTCACTGGTAATGCTCAAATATCAATTACCCCAAAATACTAT